>RSEF01000001.1:60346079-60388085 GCA_003993805.1 Himantopus leucocephalus
GGGGTCATCGGGTGATAGAACAATTGTCTAAACGACAATAAATTGTTATGGGTTCCTGAAATCATAACAAGGATTACTGCAGAAAGCAGTCTGGGGCTGTTGCTTTTGAATGATTCAATTGCTGTCTGCTCCTGAGGATTTGCTGGCTTATTTTAGATGAGTGAGGTAAGCATAATTTAGAAGAGTGTTGGAATTGCACAACGAGGCGTCTGGTAGGGAGGTCTGCTCATAAGCAGGATTCCTTTCTTGTATAGGTCAGCTGCTGTGGCATAGATTTGTGTGCAGTACAGTGTATGGGGTGCCCAGTTGTAAAACCCTGACAGGCTGTCGACTTGCAAGAAGAGAAAAGATCTGGGTTTGAAGTGGCGACACATTCAGGGTTTATAATTCAAATGATTTTTAGGAGTCAAATCACCTAGGATGTAGGAATATGTGTTTGAGTGTGTTCAAGTACCTCATGGGCTCTTTGCCCCAAAAAAGAGCTTTTGTTTTTCTTCCTGGAGTAAGTAGGTGACTGTAATCTTATTGTGCTCTGTAAGAATGCATGGAAGACGGGGGTGGTCCAAGTGGTGTTTTGGTTTTGTTTTTCCTTTTTGTTGCACATGGATAAAAATTAAATGTCCAGCACTCTAGTTGATATAATCAGTAGTGTCTGGTATTTAAAATTCTTCAGGGTGTTCTTTAGTGTCCTAAAGTTAACATTTCAGACTTGGCAATTTTCATCTTGATTGTAGCCTGTCATCACAGTTATTCTAAAGAGTCTGCCTCTTCAGGGCATTCACGATGGCAGATGAGCAAATCTTCAAACCTGTAGTTTTTCAGTCTTAAAATGGATGTTTTGCTTTGAATCAACACTTTTTTTTTTAGCTTGGATGAACCAATGTATAGAGCATATGCTCATATTGCCTTTAATTCTTCAACTTTGAAGTCCAGCCTTGCAAGACTTAATTTCAGTCCTTCAAAGAAAACTATACTGAATGATTGTTTTGGGATTCTCATCGTAGTTGTTCAGACTCTCCAATATGATGTGCATAATGCAAATGATGCATCATCCTCTGTATATTGGCAGAGAAATATGCAAGAACAAGGAAACGGTGTGGACCATTGGTGCTATCCATGTAACAGTAAACCTGTCAGTCTCAGCTGCCAAAGGGGAATTGAAAAAGCACAAGGTGATTTGAAGATGAAGTCAGTGTCCTTTGCAACTTGCTATCAAAGTTTGCCCTTCAAACTTTGTTTTGTGTGAATGAGTTAAAAAATAGAACATAACTCAGGGCACAATATTTCAACCTTACGATACTCAGTACTGCAAATATTTCAGCTGGTGTCAGTTCCTGCCCTGAAAGAATGAGACGCGCTCCTATGTTGGAAGAATCCTTGGTACAAACAAGAGTTTTCCATTACTATTAACTTGAGGAAAAAAATTGCTGTGCCATCAGCAGCAGCTCATACGTCTTTATTTCTCTGAGGTCAAGCAAAATTTTAACTCTTAAAGTATATTGCATTTTCAAGAGAGTAAAGAATCTTTAGAGCTATGATCTTGCTTCACTGGGACCAGGACAGCTATTGAACTTTGCAGCCAGGCTGGATACCTCCTTTTTAGAGATGCCCTTCTTTTCACATGAAATGCTGCTTTTCACATGAATGTGGGAGAAGTCTTTCTGTGGAATGCCACACCACTGTTGATGCCATAAAATAAACCTGAACTTGCAGGCTGAAATGTATTGTATTTCATTGTCTCCTAAGAACTCTCTTTCTAGTCCAGGGAAGTACTCATTGCCAAATCGTATTTTTGACCTTTTTTTTTGGAGGAGGAATTTCTTAAAATCCTGATATGAAATACCTTTATTCAAGCCCATCTTCCTTAAGCTGAAAAGGTTCAGTTGTCCAAGGAATTCTGACCAGAAATACTAGGGAAAATAAGACACGCTCCAGCAAGTTAAATGCTTCAGGAAGGAGTTGGTAGCCTTTTGGTTTTGAATAAACAAGTAAGTTCAGATCTGGGGAACACGGTGCTTTTGCCAAACGCTTGCAGAAGAGCAGTGCGTGACACCAAAAGCAGCAGAATGACAGCTGAAAGCTGCAGTAGTGGCATCACATGGTGCCACTAATTCTAGGGCCTTGAGAAGTGTGGAGCTGTCGTTGCTATGTGGGAAGAGTTGCATCATTTTATGTTAACCTAAAGCATTCAGTGTGATTTTTGGGCGTTTTAGTTTTGATTGCATCCGTTATGGCTTCAACATGTGAGTATACTAAACAATTAGACTTCTTACTGGAGAAACACTTGATGTTCTTCTCCTGGAATTAATTTTCCATTTTGTTCTGTATAACAACATTATCACAGGCAAATACGTGCTGGGAATTACTGCTTGCAGCAAACCATGCAGTTCCTTCTGGTTTTCCTGTCCACCCTTTTTCAGAAAGTATTTTCCAAAGAGCCTTTCACATAAAATGAAAAGCTCCTACCTCCCAGTACTTCTTAATTCTGAAAGTAGAGAGATGTTTATTGTGTACTATATCTGAGGAAGTTCTGCAAATACATAAATTTGTCTAACAAATGGGTTTTCTTTAATCTGTGGCATCGTTCACCCTATGAACAGGTGGATAGATGTACATCTCTTAATGACTGGGATCCCATTTCAAATTTAGTAATATAAGGAGCAGACCTCCACACTCTGTGGGCACAACTGAATGTATATAGAGTATCTGGCAACAGTAATAATGTGTCTAAGATAATGGGAACCCATCTGGTAATAAGAGCAATGTACCTAAGGTAATAGGAACCTTGGGTCTACCCAGGCTTGGATTACTGGCTTGTCAAGAGCAGGTCTAAATATAAAGTCCTACTTTTCCTCGCTGTTGGCTATAAGTTCCAAATAACTAAAATGATTCGTCTCATTAGAAACAAAATAAGTAATTTGTGCTTCTTGATTTGCAATGGGAAAGTGAATATTTGCAGCTAGATGTTGAGATACATATTAAATGATAAGATCTATCATGACAGCGGACCTAAATGTGGGTACATTGAGGGATGGTTGTGTCAGTATGCTTGAGCCCACTTGCAAGAATTCAGGTGACAAGGACTAATGTACTCCCACACAGACATTGTATGGACAAAAGACATTGTATGGACAAATAGAGTACCTGAAGTCATAGATGGGGCTTCATTTCACCTGGCTTTAGATGACTAGGTCAGATGTAAATCTCATGAGTCTCGTTACAGACTTACCTGACGTAATTTTGTGTCTATTTTAAGATGAGACAAATCATGCCTTAAAGTGTCTATTTCTTCTGCAGACTGTTAAGGAAATCTGGCTGATTAGCTTAGATGTTTACACTGCAGACATTTAAAGCTATGAGAGATAGATCCCACTCTTAGCATTTAGACTTTCTTTTTTAATATCCTTCAGATCCTGGTTGACAACAGAACATTCTAGCCCTATGCTAATTCTCTGCTGTGGTAGAGAGAAGTACAGACTATTTTCTTTTTCTTTCTTTTTTTTTTTTTCTTCTGAGGAGAAAGCCAGAGTGGGGTTGGGGGAGCACAGGCCCGTTTAATCAACATCTTACCCCTTGGAAGGTTTGAAACTAACTACATCTTTCCCTGCTTTCCCAGATCTGACTGGCTGCTCTAGGATTTTCCCAGACTGCCAAGGCTGTCCTAGGATTTTTGTCCAAGGCTACTTACGTTTTCTTTTTTGTTCTCAGACCCAACGCAGGCATCTGCAGATACTTTCTTGGAACCAGTATCGCATATTGTAACACAATTCACAATTGGTTCTAGGTCTTCTGGTAGTATTACTGCTAGCTAAAGCAATTGTGTAAACTTTCATGTTACTATGCTGTGATTCATTAAAGGCAGTCTTCCTTCTTGTCAGCTGATCAGAGACTCGGCTGTAGAGAGATGGGACGGCTGGATGAATGCATCTTACATTCCTCCAGAATGTGTTGAATGAAAAGCCAAGGCTGTGGATGGCATCACGTCCTATCTGTCTGCCTATTCTAGGATTAATTACTAGAGTTAGCACTCTACATTACTTCTGTTAATGCAAGCTTGAGGGCGGAGGTTGAAAATAAGAGATTTAGTGAAGCACATTGACCTTAATCTGGGCTCTGTAATAAATGTAGGCTAAATTCTGCCTCTATGAATATTTGTCTATTGAAATTGGAAATAGGGAAGGGAGAAGGATAGAATTATTTCTGATGTCTTCTCATACACTTCTATTTCTATAAATCTAAAGCTGGGTTGGAAAAAGAAGAAAAATATAAAATCAAAATGCTGTTTGATAGCTGCAGATTTGTGACTAACTTGAATTCTCAAATTTATGGCACTTTTCAGATCCTCAAAAGAAAGATCTTCCAGAGACAAAGAACGTTCAAGAGATCGTGATAGAACATCACGTGATAAAGATAGAAGCTCAAGAGAGAGGTCGCCGCGAGATTTCAAAGACAAGAAACGCTCTTATGAAAGTGCTAATGGCCGATCGGAAGACCCGAGGAGCTCAGAAGAGCGTGAAGCAGGGGAGATATAACTGGCTGTATATTCACCTGATCTCTAGCTTCCTATGGAGTTGCATACTATGGTTTAGTTTACAGTTGTTCAAAGGGACACCAGTGAGCAGTTCCAGACACTGATCCAACTAGGGTAGATGTACAGTATATAAAAGTGGTTATAACAAAGTCAGAATTAAACCCCATCAATTAATGATGCCTAAAGCTGGGTCCTGGACTTCCACCAAGTTGTAAAACTTTTCTGAAAGATTTCTCTTTATTCAGGACAACAGTTTTATGTACCAAGATGCAGATCTCAGTGTTTTTAATCTCCTTTCCAATACAAGTTAGTGAACAAATTATATTGTACTACTTGCCTTGGGTGCTTTTGAACCTTTATAAATTCTCCAATTCTGCTCCAGTCAAAACAGCAGCATTGAAAGGTTGTATTTCGGGGGGTCTTTGTTTGCTTTTTTTTTTGTAAGAGGGTGGGTGGATGGATATTAACTTTTACTCTAAGGTTATGTTCCCAGTGACTTTTTTGTTTGGGAACCTAGGAGTTGATTACAGTGGGAGCATTTAGACAGGAATGTGTGCTGGAGAAAGCGGAAATGTCTTTTTACAGTGCCTATTTAGACTTGGAAATTGAACAGCTGTTGCATTACATCTTTTTTATTTCTTCTTAAATTTTGAAATCAAAGCCAGTCCCATATCTGTACCATTTGATTGGTATGTGTTCAATATATTTGTTTTTTCCATAAGGACTCTTTCTGCTTTTTCTTGTGGGGTGTAAACGGCACATCCTTAATTGTATTAAAAACAAACAAAAAACCAGCAACAACAAAAAAACTAAGAACAAAAAAAAATAAAAAAAGTAAAAAAGGAAACCACATTGTCCAATAACTTCACAAGGATATACTGGTCTCTTAAGGTGGTTACTTAGCAGTTCAGTCATTTAAAAACTAACATTTGGTTATTAAAGTTTTTAACATGTAGATGTGCTCCAGGAGAAGCAGTTATTCTGGTTACCATCCTGAGATCTTCAGAGGAATCGTAATGATCATGGCATGACCACTAACTCCTCAATGACTTCAGTTTTAAAAAGCAATATTTCGTTTGGGTGCAAGCTGCCTTTACATAAAGGGGGAGCTGTCAGTTCTGTCTGATTGAAAGTGCTTTGGGGCAATATAAATTATTCAGGTATGCCCTACTCCCACACAGAATAATTTAGAGTTTGGTAAATTCTCCTGCTTGAGATAAGCATCACTGTTAAGTAACTCAGTGGGGCTAAAAGCAGTATTTGTCATGATTTATTGGCATTTTCATCATGTTCTGCAGACTCTCCTCTGTATCTCCCTAGCCCAAGTGCCTCTGCACGCCTGCTAATCAGGGGTGTATAATGTCACTATAAATGCACTCTGTGCATTTTTCCTCTGTGTCTTTTCTGTAGCTATGGTCAGAGCACATGGGTGATAATTCTAACACAGTAGATAATTCAGCAGCGTTTTGGCTGGCAGTGAAAGCTGGAACAGGACCTTTACATCTCAGCAAGGAGCTGTATCCGGCGTGGCACATACCCTCCACTTTGAATTCATGTCATTTTAAGCTCCTGAAGGAACACGTTAATAATGATGGCTAACTACTTCACACTTTTTATTTACCCTTTTGAAATCTGAACGTGAGTTTCCTTCCTGGGAGTGCTTTATGATTTCCTGCGTGGCCCAGCTGTGTGATGAATGCAAGTTACCAGTGTTTGTCTCTCTGGTATGAGCACGCTGCGTAAGGGCTTGCTAACATGTATTGTCACACCTTTGTTAATGGAATTGTAGTGGTGTGACAAAAGGTGAACAGTCATTTCTGGATGCATCTTGCATAGCAGAATTGCCAGTGAGTGGACTGCTAACTCCTTTGGAATTCTCTTCTGGAATAAAAATGTTCCAGAAATACTGAGGACCTGTCTCCCCCTGCAGCCAGCAACTAGAAATTTTGTATTGTAAAAGGGTGGTGGGGTGGGAATTTGCATACTGTGACAAAACACTGCTTGGACTCCTTACTAGCAAATTCTGGATACTATGCCATTGATTTTACAAGTGGCTTTTAAATTTAATTTGAAAGGGTAATTGGATTTGAGCCTTTCCTTATTTATAGGTTTTCATGGGCTAGTGAGCTTCATAGTATCCAAGCACCACACCAGTGTTAAACAGAGAGAAGGTAAGTAAGTCTTACCTCTGGTATCCTGATAAAATAATCTGAATTACATGTGGAAATACATGTCTCGTGTCTGAAATGAGGACTGGAGTGCAGTTAGGAAGAAAAATTAATTTAAGGCAATTGATGAAACACACTTCTAATGCAAGATACCTGGACCTGTCAGTAAGGGAGACTGCTTTATTAGTTGTGCCTGAGTAAGTAAGGATCTTCCACCTTTCCATCCAACCAAGTTACCTTAATTTCCAGGAGGGTGCAACTCATCACCTGTGTATTTCTTGCTGGACAGCTGAAGAGTGGTATTGACCGACATTAGTTTGCATGGTCAAAATGGTTATGGAAGGGTTCTCGGGGAAATAAATCTATTCATCTCTGCTGCATCGCATAAGGGAAAGAGCTCTGGCACTAACCAAATAGTTTGGGTTTCATTACTTGTGGTCTTTAATTTCCCATTCTTCAGTAAATGGTTCAGCAATTGTTAAATCTGACTTCTGGTTTAGAACCAGATCAGAAATACAACGGCGAGATCACTCAGAAGGTAAGCCACTCAGCCCACTAACCCAGGTCAAGTAACATCCTACAGACATGGATGCACTACTTTCACATCACACTAAGTATCGTCTATCCGCACCGTACTTAAAACGTCCCACACAGAGCCTGTTTGGAGCCTGTTTGCCCAGCTTTCCTCCCTTTGATTGCGTGTTCAGCCTCTCTTCAGTTCAGATTCTTACGAGATGGAGCCAGAGGCGAGGTGGTAGACCCACAGGAGATCCAGGGGGGCTGCTGCTGTGCGGGAATGTGTCTGGGTCTTTGCTAAGAGATCTCACAGGTCCTTGAGAGGGCCTGAGCACTGAGAGTGCTCGAGGCCATTTCTGTTTGAGGGAAGTATCTTCCCTCTCCTGCAAGGAGGCTTAGTGCAGCCTGGGAAGGGAATGGAGCTCCTGAGGGAACTGAAGGATGCTCTGGCTGAGCAGCTCCTCTTTGAAATTTTGCTGATGCAGTTGCAGCTCCGTAGCAACTTTTATCAGGCTGCAGGTGTACAAATTAAGTGAAAATAATGTATTTAAAGTGTTTGAAATGCAGTGAGCCTGCCGGCATTATTCCTGTGCCTCAGAAAGCTCTCACTCTGGATCAGTGAGGGGAGTGTAAAACAGAAGAACGTTAAGATGGTAAGCAGCTAGAGCATGGCACGTTACCAGAAAAGGGGTCCTCTCCTGAACATACCTGAGTTGCTTCTCCTGCTGGAGCAGTAGGAACCATGCAGTGAAACGGTGACATTTCCAAGCAAAGAGG
Source organism: Himantopus leucocephalus (assembly GCA_003993805.1). Taxonomy (NCBI): domain Eukaryota; kingdom Metazoa; phylum Chordata; class Aves; order Charadriiformes; family Recurvirostridae; genus Himantopus; species Himantopus leucocephalus. Next base: position 60,354,072 of record RSEF01000001.1, read on the forward strand.
TACTTGGCCTGGTGCAGCCGTATCGCGTTACCCACCATCAGACTTGCCAAGGAAGCTGGCAGAGGAGGCTGTTCCTATCCGTCCTCTTGCCTTCCGTCAGGTAGCAAGTCTAGGATTTGTCCTCCTGTTGCTACAGCGCAAACCCTAGCCCTGGAGCCCTTCTGTCCGCCCATCTATCTTGCACCAGTTCGTGCCTTTGAGACACCTTCCATCCTGCTCCAGTGGCATCGGGAGAAAATAGGTGGACCAACTCCCTAAGCTGAAACAAATGGATGATTGTGCAAACCTGAAATAGCCTTGGGGCAGGGATTGTCTATTAGGCTGAAGGGAGAAAGATAGCAACTTGTCTTAAGACACCTGGGACCAAAGCAAGACAGCAGAAGGCGTGGCTGGGTACCTCCGAACAAATGGATTTGGGTACGGCAACTTCAGCACCACAGAAGCTTCTTGTGATACTGAAGATGCCTCAGTGAGACGTGTGTGCGGTCTCCTCCATGGCTGTTAGGCATCTAAGCAGATTGCAGTTGCAGCCAACATTAAAAAAAGTATAAATGCAGAATGAGTCATACACCGGAGGTAATGGCAGTGTGCAGCGTGTTGTGTAAGGGTCTGCAGCACCTGATAACCCCCTCTGGTCTGCTGTTCTCCATCCCACATTTCGCGTCCCACCTTGCTCGGTATAGTTGTCCTTTGTTCAGCAAACAGTGCTAGTTTCTCCTCACGCAGTGGCTTATGAAAATGTGTTAATGCGACCTTCTTTCAGTCCTGTATGGTTCTTGCTCTTTGTTTTTTGCTTCAATTGCTTTTTTTCTACTTGCTTCTTAATAAATTCTTGCACCGTTACTGCTCATGCAATTCTTTAATTCTTCTTTTTTGATAAGACCTGGAGATCTGGCTTTTGCTGCAGCCTGCAAAATTGGGAAGCAGCGGGCTGCTGGGCAGGGGTTTCCAGCAGCTGGAAATACAGGGGAAGAGAGGAAGAAACATTTGTTTCTACCACAGGCTCTCCTCTTTATCTCTGCTTTCCTTTCTGCAGGCACATAATGGACAGTCAAGAGGCAATTAGAAAATTCTCTCATGACTTGTCTCTCCTGGCTCCGGCTTTTCCCCTCCTGTTGCTGGGGTAACCACAGTCCCAAATCACTTCCCAAGGCTCTCGGTGGTGCTGCGCAGAGCGCCACAGGCAAGCAGCATCCTTGGGAATGCACCGTCGGGGAGTCAGGATTAGCTAGCAACAAAGCAGGGCTGGCCACGGACAAGGTCAAAAAGGGCCTGACGGACAGCAGGAACTGCCGTGGCTGTACAGCCCTATTCCAGGCTGAAATGGTCTGGCAAATGCTGACTGTAGGAAGGTGGTGGTGGTGATGCTCAGTTAGGAGCACAAAGGTTAGAAATTGTTCTTGCTACTGGCTCAGAGGGGCACCAGCCCTCAGGCACCACCAGGATCAAAGGCCTGCTCCAGCTTCTGCGTATCCATCACTACAGGGTGACAACTGGGTTGGGGACTTTGCATCCAAATGCCATAACTTAGTAAAGTGGTGCCATCTTCCTAAGCTCAAACTGGTTTGCAGCGGAGCAATGGGAGCAAAGAACTGCAGATTGCCAGCAGGTGAGGGCAACAGCTGCCTTGATGGAATGTGGGACCGTAATCCAGGGGTCAGCTCCAATGTTTCACAGCCATTGTCTTCCTGATCCTAAAATTCTGCCTCTGCTTGTAACTCTGTGCAAAGCTCTTCTGGTGGCCTCTGCTAATGGGAAGTTCCAGTGCGATGTTGGGATCGGCCCGCTCTGCCTGATGGCAGCGAGCAGCGGCTGCCGGGTGTCCTTGGTGGACAGCCTGGGGAGGCTGGATGGAGGTCAGCAGCACCGGCATCACCAGCAGCGTGTCCCTGATTCGTCTGCTCCCGTGCGGTTGGTTGTGCAGGGGATAAAGTGAAGCATCGCGTTGCTGCCTGCAAGAGAGACGCCACAGCAGTGCTTCCTCCTGGGGAAGTGCTTCCAGGGACATCAGAAGCAGAAGCCTGGGCTCTCCAAGGAAACCACGCAAAATATTCTTGCAGTACGAGGCTGCCGTTTCTACTGTCCACTGCGTAAGCAAATGATTCAGTCTAGGATGCTGCTGGCTCACACCAGGGATAAAAAACATCACTCCTGCGTGTCTTAGGCTTCTTTGATACTGACCATGTGCAACCTGACCAGTATAACCATGCCTTGGACTGGCTCAAACCCACTCCACTGCATAAGCCAGAAGTGCTCTGGTGGAGCACGTAAGGTTAACTGCGCCTCAGTGATGTTATAACTACAAGTATTCATTAGCTCAGTATTAGCTTTAGCAAAGGTAAAGAAAAAAGGCATCTTCTGTAACATCACCTTTCTCTAAAGCAGAGTGTTGTGATGAAAGAAAAAGAGAGATTTTACAATTTTGGAAACTGAGAAGGTTAGAATAAGTCTGGGGACTTTTTTGGTCTTGTTTGCAGCGTGAGTCACACCTGTGCTTTTATGAGATGCCTGAGCACCAGGCCTGATGGATGGGCATTTGAATTCGGTGGCTGTTCTGTTCTTCCAGGGACCACCAGCTCCTCGTGCCGATTCAGGCATTACAATTCACTTGTCTTATCTCAGTATGATCTTCTGTAGGCAGCAATCCTTTCTCATCACGCATTGTGCCATTACGAGCCTTGCGGTACCTTCTGTTGGACCAGGAAGGTGACCTGAAAATCTGACAGGGCTCCCCTGCTCCCCTCCGGCTCTGACAGAAGCGACCACCCCGGCGCCTGGCACCAGGTAGAAACTTTGCTGCTCCCAGCGTGTTCCTGTCTGGGCTGTACCCTCACCGCCTTCTGCCCATCACCAGGTGTTTTAAACAGCAAATAGCAGCAGCCCCTACGCTTTCAGTGTAAAGCAGCACCTCTGAGGGCGATAGCTGTACCTATGCCCAGAGCTCTACAGCAAAGGAGCTCCAGCAGCCCTTCACTCAAATCACCGATAACGCAAATGACCTTCCAGGAGGAAGAGTGGGCACAAGGGAGGGTTTTCCTCTGGACCCTGCTAGAAGGATTTCCTAGAAGCTTCCCCAAATCCACCGCAAGGTCTCTAGTCCCCTCTCTGGGCAGCCCCAGGATATCTGAGACGACTTTTTCCCCCTTGCTCACCTCTCTGAGCCTCTCTACTGCCCGAGCAGCAGGCCGGGGCAGGAAGGCCGCTTGGCTCAGGCTCTTCAGCAAGAAAATTATTAGGCTTAAATGCCTCGACAGCTAGGTGAACTCCTTCTGTAAACCACTCCCTGTCGTTTCAAATTGCCTTGGTATGTTTGTAGCCCGTGTCTCAGGGTGATTTGGTGATGCTGTCGCGCACCACTGGACTCTTGGATTTTATCCCAACATTGATTTGTACTTGTACGGGGGTGCCTTGCAAATGCACCTTCCTCTGGGTGAGTTTCTGCTTCGTCACCACAGCGACTGAAGTTTTTCAAGTTAAATTTCTTTCATCCCTTTATCTGTGATCCTTTATTTATTTTCTATTCCTTGTTCTTTCCCAAAGCTGCCCCCATTGGAAGATCTGAGTCCACTCAAGAAATTCGATTAACTGAATTTAAATACATATGTGTTTTTACAGTGTTCAGGTAATATTTTGAATCAGGAAAGTGTTCGCTTGTCTCTACAAGGTCAAGTTTTGCTTGTGGGGATGGTTTTTTTTTAATCCATGCCAACATGATTGGCAAAGCACTTGGATTTTATTAGCTGTTGGGATAAACTTCCTCCATGAGCTCCCTCTCTCTCTTCTTCCCCTTTCTCAGTATTTTCCTTGTGTTCACACTGTTCTGGTTTAGGTCTGACACAAAGATGACTCCATGGCACTTAGCCGATTTAGCCTGTCACAGGCACTTGTGCTATACTACTTGTGCTATGTCACAGATTTGTCATCTCTCCCAGACCTCCGTGGTGTCCCACAGGCTGGATGAAAACCGTGACGCTTGGTGTGAAGGCTTTGGTCCCACTCACTGGTGGTGCTCCACAGGAAATCTCTTCCTGCTACCTTTAGGTTTGATGTTTCCCTTAAGTTTCTCTTCACAGGATCAAAGTTGTCCCTAAGAATGCAGACACTATGTATAGTGCCACGTATTTACTGGTTCAATAAGTAAAGACTGTGTTTGGTTTGCCTCCCAAGTACATGAATGTGGCTGTTTTGCAGAGGCAGAGTGAGGTGCAAGGAAAGCCAGACAGGATTGTTCAGTGAGGCTGCTGGAAAACTGGGAATTCAGCTCAAGTATCCTCAATCTCAAGACGCCATCTGATCTTTGCTCTGTTGGGAAAGCTTCCTGCCGACCTTTGAAATCTCAGATAAACCAAAAAAAAAAGGGCCATGTACTCCTAAACCACTCACATCATACAAATCTTTAAAATTTAATGCATATCCCTTTTGTAAATGGATTTTTTTTTTTTAAATTCCCTTTTTACTTAAGCCTGAGTTTGACTTGTTTCACAGAATTTTCTTTTGCTACTCCTCTTTCTCTGTCACAGGGGACACCAGAGCCTCAATGTTGTCAGGCACCTGCCAGCCCAGGGTGTCTGTGGCAATGATGAGTACGTCATTACAGCTAACCGTCATCACGGCAAATAGTGCTTTTAATGTGCATTAAAGCAAGTAAATAAAAAGGGAAAATTATTTTAAGCTTTTCAGAGTGTTAATTTTACTCCTACTGCCTCGAAGGGATGTGAGACTCTAAATATTTCTTTACAAGTCTTGTTCTTTTCTTACAACACTTGACGATGCTGTGCAATATGCTTCCCTGTCTCCCCAAGTGGGACAGAACAGCAAATCAAATAAAGCAGCCTGCCCCATCCTCCCTCTCCAGCAAGAGTTCATCTTCTGCACTTCAGGATTTCAGCATCCTTTGCCAAACAAATGGTGTGCATGAGGAAACTACACCTTGCATGTAGGAGAATTCTACATTTTTAGCTGTTTACAAAATTGTTGTTTCATGGTGAAGTGAAAAGCTTCCTTGAAGAGCTTCCCTGAAAAGCTTCCCTTCCCACCACCCAAGGAGCCTGATTACTGCAAGTGTGACGGGCGCCTGGGTGGGAGCTTGAGCTGGTTTTGGAAAAGCCCCCAGTACCATCTGTAACTGTGCACTGTAACCAGCTCCTGCGCATCACGCGTGCCTTTCCTGTGCTACAAATGAGAGGACACATCTGCTTTCTTGGTGTTTATTGCGTTACACTGAAGCAAAACGGCATGTTGTTATTTGCAGTTATTAGCTGATGATTTCACCACGTCTAAGGAATACAAGGAAAAGCAGTTAAATAGTATGGGACTCTGTTACCACTGAAGAGAGGCTCAGGCCGTATGACAGGACAGGATGAAGGCAGCGCCATAGAAATCCCACTCAGCAGAGCAGCAACCTCCCTCAGCTGGATGCATTTTGAGCAGCACAGGAGCTAGTGAGCCCTCTCCTGGGTATGTGGCCAGAGCAATTTGCTGGGAGTAGCACTGTGAAATCCACACGCTGGAGATGTTCATCCCTGCCCAGAAGAACCCAGTGGTGACCATGTTCAGCATTGCCATCCCTTGTGCTGAAAGTTGCTCCAAGAAACCTCTCCCCACGTTGGGGAACTCCTCTGGCTCATGCAGGATGGAACATTCCCCATGTCTGTCTTAGACGTCAGTCATTTCCATACACCACTTCCCCCACAGTTTTAGTTCAAACATGAAACAACACTCGTACCTCTTAAATAATGACCTTTCCAAAGTCCCTGGAGATGCTTTAAAATGGCCTCCTGCTTATCATTCATGAGGATGGAGAAGTGGTAGCTGAGATAAAGAGCTGCTGGTGCCTCTCTGGGCTGGTGCTGCTGGAAGGAACAAGTCTTTCTCTCAGGAATAGCAAGCTTAAAGTCATCGTCTTAAAATGTAGACTTCAAGGACATTGGCCAGAGGAACCCACCTGGAGCACTGAAGTTGCAAAGCACATCAGGATTTGTTGGTTGGCTTTGATGTATCTGCTGGTTTTACTTAACTGTAGAAACTCAGTTTGCTATGGAAATTATTGACATTGATATCTACATTATATAAGCATTTTTCTTGCTTTTTTTTTTTTTTTAACTTTTTAATTCTTCCAACTGTGGCTGGAGGCCCAAAAGCAGCAAATCAGTGCTGGCAAGATGTTTGAAGTGCCTGGAGGTTGCACATCCTCACCAACCCGCCTCTTTGTAGACATTGTTCAGGTGAGTGCAGATTTCATTGGTCACCTTCTCAAAGGAAGCTTTGCAGTCTCCACCAAATTTCTCCTCCATCAGTTGCAAGATAATGTCACAGATAACCTAACAAGGAGAAGGGAAGAAACAACCAGTGTGAACTTTCCTCCGCATTAGAGGCACAAGGACAAAATATATATTTCAGCTGGGATTCTTGGAGGGCAGAAAGGGGGTACAAGAACAATCCAGCAGCATCTACATGCAGAGCTTTTAATAGGTCATAGAAAATTAGGTGCAATATAGAATTCACCAACAAATGTCATCACTGCTGATGGGTTTTTTTAAGTATCTTGTCTCTAGTTAATATTGACTGCACCTGCCACTTAAAGACGGCTGCACAGGACCAGTTCATTTGGCCCGTTTACTGCAATCCTTCTTCTGACGGTGGACTGTCCCAAATGCTTAGAGGCCATGAAGAACCCTGTCTTGGACATCTATGGAATACATGGCTGGGAAGTAAGTTTCTTCCTAATCTTTCCTGCTTATTGGCTATCTGGCACTCTGTAGCAATGAGGGTTTGTTTGTCTTTACAGTCGCTAGTTGGTGGTATACTTTGTATTGTCAGCTCCTTTTCTCTGAAGCATTTATTATTTTTTTGTGCATCTTTGCCATGAAAAAGTCTTTTCATGATCTCTCCAGGCAGAAACCCTCACTTATTTTCCCACTTATTGAAAATTGGGCCCACTGCTTTGGAAACCACCTTCCCGGTGCCTGAATGACCTTTGCCAGAAGGTGCCTCTTTTCGCATTTGTGCTGCATAAGGCAGATAAAATAGCTATAAATGCACTGTGCTAGTGACCTTAGGTGGTCTTGGGCAAGATATTTGATCTTGGCTGCTGCCATTGTTGCTCAGTAACAGCTGGTTTAGTTGTTCTAGAAAAGCTCAGTTCCTGTTCCTAGAGAAAAATAGACATCAAAGACTGAAATCCAGTGTTAAGCTGCTTTCCTGTGTCTTGTTATTAAATGACAAGTGTGGGAATCCTGTTGCACTGAGAAAACCCACTACAACGTGTGCACGGCTCTGCAGCTCCCACCTGAGCAGACGTGCCCACGTCTCATTGCTGCATAGCCTTCCTCCCAACAGATGCCAGATCTCTCATTCCTGCTATCTTCCACTATCAACTGTCTCACCTTCCACCATCTCCAGCCTCTGAAGCATATATATATATATATATATATGCTTATATATACAAATCCTGTTTTCCTCAGTTCTACCCCTCAAAGGGGAAGACATCCTCCCATCATGATTTTAGCTGCTGTGAAGAGGGCTGCTGGCTCACCCTAAAGTTTTTGGGGTCAATCTTCAGCTGGGTGGCATGTTTCTTGCCGAGTGGGTTCACTATCCCAAGAAAAGCCTCGGAGTTGTCCAGGTGTTGCACCATGTCGTTGATGGCGCTGAAAACCTTCTTGCCATGGCCCCTGACCTGATCCGACTGTTTCATCTCTTCAGCAGAGTCCATGCCTTTGAAGTGTGTGAAGTAGGACTTGGTGTCTGGGTGCTCGGTAAACATCCTGTTGAGAAATGAGAGACATCCCAATTTGTGGACCAAGGCATTGACGAAGATATGGCTTCACATTCCAGGCCTGGTCTTATGCATTTATTGCCCTTTTTCCTTCTCTTTATTAGAGCAGACTCCTCTTTCCCCTGCATTTCTTGGTTCTCCTTTGCCCTTCCCATCTGTGCACAGCTCCTGTGCCCAGGGCAGCCTGTCGCTTCCCTTGCCTCTCCCCGGGGCACTTCTCTTTGCTCACCCCACCTTAAAACCTACCTATCCTGAATTTATTCCACTGCTTCTAAAGTAAACCTTTTGTAAGCGTTGACTCAGTGTTAGGTGGAGATAAAATCCACAGAGAAGTGGGAGCGCATTCACACAGGGTGAGTGTGACAGCACAATATTCCCAAAGATGTTCTGGACAGCAGATATGTCCACCATGCTCTCAGTGGGTGTTTTCATGGAGAAACCCGACTATTGGTTTTGTTAATTAATCCCTTCCTAGAGTCCATCCCAAAGCTTTCTTACTGCCTGTGATGGATTGCTGTTTGAGTACTGGGTACTGCTCATTTCGTTTATTCAAAAGTAACACAACTCAATGCCACTCATAAAGGAATTGCCTTTTCTAATACATCAATTACAGTCATCTTGGTCAAACTCTTAAAAAAGCAGTTTACTCAAAAGAGTAAACCATTTATCCACCTGAAATGGCAATAGCAAAATCCAGATTGCATTTCACAGAGTCACAGAACAGTTGGGCTTGAAGGGACCTCTGGAGGTCATTTTGTCCAACCCCTCTGGTCAAGCCAGTTGCCCAGGACCGTGTCCAGATGGCTTTTGAATATCTCCATGGATGGAGACTCTACAACCTCTCTGGGCAACTTGTGCCAGTGCTCAAATCACCCTCACAGTGAAAAAGTGTTTCCTGGTGTTCAGAGGGAACCTCCTGTGTTTCAGTTTGTGCCTATTGCCTCTTGTCCTGTCACTGGACACCACTTAGAAGAACCTGACTCTGCTTTCTTTGTACCCTCCCTTCAGCTTTTTATATACATTGATAAGATGCCCACGAGCCTTCTCTTCTCCAGGCTGAACAGTCCCACCTCTCTCAGACTCTCCTTATGGGAAAGATGCTTCAGTCCCTTCATCATCTGCGTGGCCCTTCATTGTACTCTTTCCAGCATGTTTCTCTTGTACTGGGGAGCCCAGAACTTCTCTAAAGACATGGATGGGGCTGTAGAACACTAAGGCAAAACCTGCTAGAGTAAATTACCGTGGGGAGCCAAACCACTGGATGCTACTAGCATTCTATAGCTGCATTTCTGACCCTAACTGTCCTCAGGTTGTTTAGACTGCAGAAGGAAAGAGGGGTACTTGACACGCTGAAGCTGATCCAGGCACATGATGTGATATACAAGAAAGCCAGAGGGAGAGGTAAAGGTATGATCAGCAGAAATAGTATTTGGACTGATCAGTGCATATGGAGGTGATGTAAGTCCCAGATGAGAGAGGGATATCTGAAAGGTGAATAGCAGAAACTTCTGTCTTATGGAAGAAGAGAAGAAAACAGAATGAAAACTAAGAGAGGAAAGCGTACAGGAAGGGTACGGTACAATGAAACAGACGGGCTCTGGACTGTAAAGGCTGAAGGAGAATCAGAAGAGCAATATTGAGGACATGCCAGTTAAAAAAAAAAATTATTAAAGCAGTTTACAGGTAAGGGGTAAGAGGGAAATAGGGCTCATGTTTTGTTCCTATTCTCTTTCATAACACACTTTCTTTTCTTTACCTTAAATGGGTGAAGAAATTGTTCTCGTCTCTTCTTTCTTTCCTGCCCCCTTCCCCCTTTCCTCTCGCTTTTATTTGTGTGGCTCTCTCCTCTTCCCCGTTTCCTCCCTGAGGTGGGATAAACCACAGCCAACCAAAATGTTCCCAGCAAGGGCTGCGTAAAACACATCAAGAGGTGCTCCTAGGTGGTAACTCCATCCTTCTTGCTGATTCTCCTTCAGCCCTCTGGGGTAGCAGCGGGATGGGCTCTTTCCTTACCTGACCAGCACAGTTGTCCCGTTGTCCTCAGCATCCACATAAATCTTCTCCCAGGCGCCGCGGGCACTTTGCACCTCTGCTTCAGATAACGACATGGTGGAGGAGACAGCTGCAATAAAGGACACAGCAGGAAGGAGAAGGTCGAGGAGGTCCTGGCGGGTCAGTTCTACTCCAGTTCTCTCCTTCGGGGTCTCTAAATACTGCCCCAGGGATTTTAGAGATCTTGAATGGACTCTTTGTCTCTGTTGCCCTTGGTCACATTTCTGCAGGGTTTAGGGCTGTCTAATCGCTTCTAATCAGGAAAGAAACCAACCACATGAGGAGGGAGAACTAGCACTCTTGCTGTGGTGTCAGGTGTCAGAGCAAAGATCTCAATATCTGAGGAGAAAAGAGAAAAAAGGGGGTTTTCAGTGGGGAAGAAAAAGATCGTCTCTCCTCCCCTCTTACCCCTGCCAAGGCCAGTGCTTAGCTTCTCTTTCCCAAGGGCAATCCTTGCCCAAGCACTAATTTTCCTGGTTTGTTCCCGAGAGCAGTGCTGTGTTGCGAGCACCATGGTGCCCTGCCATCCCCTCTTCCCAGCACTTCTTGCTCCTTCAGTCCAAAGATCCCATTTCCACCTTCAGCAACTCTCTCCAGCCCAGCTTTCATGCCACGGTCATGGCTTTCCCCACAGCCCTCTGGTTTAGCACGGTCTCACCCCACGCTGCTCCTGGCCTTGGTACTGGGCGGGTGGGTGGCATCACCGGCCCTGAACAATGCCGTTGTGGGGACAGTGATGGCAGCATGGGCACACCATCCCTGGCCACAGCGCCCTGGCAAGCCATGTCATTTTAATGCAGGAGATAAATGGACACCCAGGCTGGAAGCACAGGCAATTTGCTACCCTAATCCTCCTGGCTTGCACCTGGGATGTCCATCCTATCCATAAGCCCTACCTGCCTGGGAGGGAGGAAGAGATAAGGGGCAGGAGAAGGGCCAGTGTGGAGCTGCAGACAGCACATACGGGCCTGTTATTGTCACGGTCACTTGGAACCGGAGGCAAAAAAAAATCTTGGATTATCCACACGCCGCCTGGGCTTAACCTCTGGTAGGAATGTTCTGGTTAAGTCCAGGGCACGCACATGAAATAAGGGCTAAAGGGCTTGAGGAACGGCTGCTGCTGGACGCCGAGCACAAACAAAACCTTGTATTGTTTGAGATGGTTTAGAGGAGGAAAGGAACAGGTGTGAGGGAGAAATGTGAAGCACAGCAAGCAAAACCAGCCCAATACCCCAGGGCAGAAGGAAAGGGGTGTTTACAACCTCACAGAGACTGACTGGTCTTGGTGGGGTTGTGTCCCACCACTGCTGAGGGATGCCTCAAATGACTTCACTGCAACTAACTCCCCCCTTCCCTCCCTCTCCCTTTCCACCACAGCAAACAAAGAGTGGTCTGATACCAAGCTGCACAGCCTTCTGTTTTCTCATCCCAAAATCCTCAGAAAAATGTCCCAGATTTCAGGAGAGCCTCGGGGGGACACACACACGCCGTGCTGCTGGGACGGCTGCCTCTTTGAAGGCAAACACAAACCAGGGAAGCGCCGGTCAGCCGAGCCCAGACGCCAGCACAGGGACATAGAGGAAGGAGCGAGGACGGCACCACAGGAGCTGCCAGTTCCCAGCCCTTGGGAGCCAAAACCACCTGGGAGCATCTCGGTGGGGAAAGCACCAATTTTTTGGCCAAGAGCAGAACGCGCAGTAGGTGCTTGTTGTGGGTGGCCTGGGAGGGAGCGAGGTCCTGAAGAAAGAGCAGCACCAACTTTAGCCAGAGGGAAAGGGGCTCAGGCAAGTCTGGAGCTTGGAGGTAGACCTGTTTTTTCTTTGGGATGTTAATGTGGACGATTACTCGCTTGCAACTTTTCCTCATCTCTGTAGGTGTCATGTTCTCCTTGCAGATCCTGCTGCACACTGACTTGCTGTGGACACCTGAGGGAGAAGCTGGATTGTGGTGGTGTGCCAGGGTCTCTGGCGTGAGCTGCAGTAGCAACGCACATTGCTCAAAGATGAATCTTCCCTCTTAGCTTTCTTTGTCTTTTCCTCTTCATCTCCCTTGTTCGCCCTTCATTTCCCTCCCCTTCGGTTTTTGTTTGCAGCAGTTTACAAGCAAACCTCAGCTTCCCCAGGGGACTTCTCCTCTGCTCTTCCCAACATCATCTGGGACACTGCAGTACGAAGGTGCTCGTTCATTTGGTATATTGTCAGACATCCTGTCATGGGCCAAAAAATACCCATTTTGAGATGGGAAATTTCAATTAACTTAATTTATTGCCAAGTAACAAACCAACCAACCCTTAGACACCTCTCTCCCCCTCCCATGCTGGTTCCCCACGCCTGTGCCGCAGGTTACACCTGGGCCCTTTGGTGAGACCATGGGTGGTGCAGGAGCTGGGGGTTGGTGCGTGGGGGTCCCTTTGCTCTTGCTGCTCCTTGTGTCCTTCTCAACCCTTTGGATGCTACACCTGCCCTGCCCTTGTCTCGCCTTTTTCAGCATTCACTGCCCTTTCTTAAACATGTTTCCACAGAAGCACTGTAAACTCATCTGGTTTGTCTGGTTTTGGGGTGCAATGGGTCAATTTTTTCTGTTGCTGTGGCACAGGGCAGTTCCTGACCTCCTGACCCACAGGCAAAACAATGATGCCCTCAAGCATGTCACCGTGCTCTCTGTGACACACTTTTCTTTTCTTTCCTTTCACCTTCTGGTGTTACTTCTACTGTTTTGGAAAATTATATTCTATTTTCCCCCTGCACGATTTGCGGAGTCTTCCCTGTAAGATGAACACAGTAATACCTCATAAAGTTTTGACATCTCTAACAGGACTCTACACATCTGTACTATGCCTCAGGGGTCTCTAGAGAGTGAAACAAAAAAGCTCCAGAAGCCTAGTTTTTTGGCTTCAGAATGGTATTGTTGTGAAAAATTTGTGGTTTAATCATAATGTTGTCACATTTTTGCCGACACTCACCCCCCCTGCCCCATGATTTGTTTTGTTTAATATCCCAAAGGAAGCAAATGCTCTTAAGTGTAATTTCTGCTAAATGGGGAGAGATATTTTCTAACGGGGGTTCTGGGCAGCACTGCAGAGACAGCCTCAGCCACGGACCGAGTGCTCCTCAGTGGGCCAGGTCGGGCCAAGGGGGCAGAGGGCGCTGGGAAATCCCCAGCAGGGAGCACAGTCACAGTATTTCGGGCTTCGTGTGGCTGCCAAGCTTTTCCTGGCTCTGTCCACGGCTAGGGAAGCAGAGGACGTGCGTCCCGCTGCGGCGCAGGGAAACGGTAGCGGTGCTGCGAGGTAGGGTTTGTTTCCTTTCCTCTTCTGAGAAATCATGTGCTTTAGGCAGAAAGCAGCCGGCAAACTCCAGGGACAGAAACAGATGGCATCCTCTACCAGCCCAGCCATTTAGGATCTGGCCGCGATGACTGCCTGTAGAGCTCCTTGATGTCCCCAGTCACAGGTACTGCAAAGCTGCCTGTGTTTTCTTCTCCTTGAAAGTTTGAGTTATTTAAGTTTCATGTTTAATACAAATAAACCACACTCTTTATTACACAACAGGGGTTAATCCCCCGCTCACCAGATGCACCTGTTGTAGAGGACGGATGGAAAGGGCTCGGCAGCTCTAACTCATATTTTCCCAGCACCCTCCATACTGTCAGAATGAGGTTAGAGGCCCCCTCCTCCCCCGTTGCAGGTATTGCCGGGTTTCTTGGATGCTTGGCTTGAGATACTGACACTTTCAGTGCTGCTTTTATAGAGATGACAAACACCTGCATCTGCTCCATGCTCAGTATCTGAGGTTATCAACATTACCAGCTCATCGAAACAAGCAAAATTAGGAGGTGCAGTCATGACTATTGGTGTCAATGTCTGAATGCCAAAGCATCGGGAAAGACCTGGGGCAGATGCATATGGATTTCCCGGCAGCCACCAGAATGCACTTCTTTCTCCTGTTCAGAGAGTGGTAGTGGGGTCAAGTGGAGCTATGTCGCACTTTACGCTGGTGAAAGTACCAAGTCCAAAGGGTCAGAGAAAAGCAGGGGCACTCAGTTTGTCGGGACCGAGCCACCTAGAATGGCCCTCACGTAGTTTACAGAGAAGTCGCATCTGACATGATAGAAATATACATGGGTTTCTGTTGGGAATACTTTTATTGTACGCGTAAGACTTTAAATGTGAAAACAAAAGCAATGTAGTCAAAATAGTTCAGCTTTTATACATCATAGGCCATAGTATATATACAAACTAATCCTCTGAACACTGCTTTAATGATTGACAGCATTCAGCACATGGCCAGCAGTGATTTTAACACAGTCATTACAGCTAATGAAGATGCCAGTGCTGAGTTTTCATGCAGTGTACCCAGCTAATCGAGTATTTGCATTGGGACAGGCTGGTGTTCAGCAGGGACACTCTACACCCTTAGTGAAGGCGGGGGGGGGTGTGTGTGTAAAAAAACATAGAAAAACCGCAACAAGTGACGAAAAGGTAGTCACCACACCCCACCACCAGACCGAAGCCCAGCCTGTCTCCAAGCAATAGCTACTTTGGAGAAACGCCCCCCAGTTTTATTGCTGAGCATGAATTTACAGGGTATGGAACGTCCCCCTAGACAGCTGGGGTCAGCTGTGCTGGCTGTGTCCTCTTGCTGCCCCTGCCAACCCCCTCGCTGCAGGGGCAGAGTGAGAAACAGAGATGGCCTTGCTGCTCTGCAGGCACTGTTCGGCTGTTGCTAAAAACACTGGTGTGCTCTCAACACCATTTTGGTCATAAATCACACAGCAGCCTAAGGCCAGCTATGAAGAAAGTTAACTCCACCGCGGCCAGACCCAGCACACTGCAGGATAACATCCTTTTCTTGGATAAATTTGGGCTTACGCAGGCCATACCATGCTGAACCTGTGCACAGGTGCCATAGGCAGGAGGAAAAGAAATGAGCCCAAGTCAGAGATGTAGAGAGTACCCACAGCTGGACAGAGGGGCTCAGACAGCAGCATAAGCACTATTCGTATCTGTAATGTTACAATCTGGCATTCATTTCTGTTAATGAGCTCAAGCCAACCAATGGTTTAATGGAAACAACAAGGGATACAAGCCCCTGGACTACCTTGAGTTACTGCTTCACAGAGTATCTTGACTGGGACAAGAGCTCTTTAATTACACACAATCTACGTAAGTGATGTTCTGAAGAAAACTCAAATCCATTGCATGTCACCCCTGGCAGAGTTAAACCTGGACTCCAGATAAAGAAACCTGATATCAGAGGAAGAGAGGATACAGCTGAAAGAAGACATCAGGCTAAAAGAAATAGTTATGGGCTGGTGTATGTGGAAGTTAGACACCAGTCCATAACCTTTGTATCAAGCACAGGTAGAGTACAGATG
Source organism: Himantopus leucocephalus (assembly GCA_003993805.1). Classification (NCBI taxonomy): domain Eukaryota; kingdom Metazoa; phylum Chordata; class Aves; order Charadriiformes; family Recurvirostridae; genus Himantopus; species Himantopus leucocephalus. The sequence continues at coordinate 60,369,277 of RSEF01000001.1, forward strand.
ATTATATTGGTGGTATGGACTATTGTGATCAGAGGTGCAACAGGGCTATGCTAGAAGAGCAAGAGATAAAGCAGCAGATAAACCTGTTGTCAGATAGAACAGAAAGAGAAGTGTTGAACTGAAAGGGTGGTTGGTGAGGAATGGAAGGAACCAGAGAATCGGACTAGAAAACTGTTTACCTGTGCGAGCAGAAGGCTGGATGATGGACTTTATGGTCCATTTGTCTTCTCTATCATAGTAGTTATTGCCTCCCACTAAAGTCATGCTCTCCCTTGAGTTATTGCTCCTGCTGCTTGATGTACCAGGCATTTACACAGCTAAAAAATCTATTACAATTGCCCGACTTTGTTTGGAGGTAATGTCAGTGCATGTGGCTTTAAATTCAGTGAGCCCAAATTTAATATCCAGCCTCAGCTGGCGTGCCTTCCCCAGCCTTGTGTCTGGCATTGGCACTGTACAGGAGCCAAGCAGTTCCATCCCTTCCTCATCTATGTACTGAGCATCCCGCTTTTCTGTACAATAGAAAGAAAAGCATGCTTTTGTCTGATCTGGTTCTACTGGATAGAAATTATAGTGGGCAACTTCATTTATATTCACGGACTCCTCAATTCCCACCAATTTCTCAAAGAGATCTGTGCAATAAATATAGTCACCAGCTTTTGAGACCCTTCGTTTACAGAAGTTGTGGATAGCAGCATCAAATTTATAATTTACTGCTACGCCATATGTCCGAGCACTGACTCTTGAGGCAACAATATGTGGATTGACTCCAAATAAAACAGCCCCTTTTGCAATGGCCACTTGGGCCTCCATTGGACAAAGGATATGATACTTCTTGCTAAAGGCCTGACTCATCGCATCTCTCAAGATGACACTAGATGCAAAGCCTCCCACAAGCAAAATGTACTGGACTTTGGCCATCTCAGGCTTGCTAAGAATTTCTGTCAAAGTACAAATGATATTTTTGATACTGTAGTCAAAAAAGCTCGTCATTTTCTCATATGTAATCATGATCATCCCATCACACCACACAGCTCCCTTTGCGTCTTTGAAGAACTGGGAGATGTCCTTCTTGCGTGCTGCCAATCTGGTCAAGTTGTAGTAGCAATGTATGTAGACCGCCTCCCTGCCAGCTGAGCATTTCAGTAGACTGAAGTTGTACATCATATGTTGTAATTCAGTAGGGTGGCTCTTTACATATTCATCCCATATGCCATCATTGAATACTTCCTTGAGGAAATCAGTGAAGTTTTCATCCACTCTGTTGCCTCCCCATCCACCTCCAGCTGCCTTGTGTAGCTCCTTCAGGTAATGATTTTCTTGGATCTCATGTACCGTGATGTCTATTGTGCCACCTACACACACACACACAGAGTTAGCTGTTTTCTTTACAGTACATGAGCTTCCTCACTTTCCACTGAATATAACCTTACCTTCTGAACTCCTGGTTCACAAGTGCACTTTTCTGCTGCTTCCTTTTCTCGTTCTCACTCCTTCATTATTGCCTGCACACCTCTGAATTTCCTAAATTTATGCACTTCTGTTTACAAGCCTGGCCTCTCGAGTCTCCTACAATAATTGCTCATGAGAGCTGGATGCTCTGACTTGCTCCCTGCACGAGCCGATCCCTTTTCTGATCACAAAAGGAGACTGGCCTCCTCGCATAAATAGTTGACTCCTGCCTTTTGATAGAGAAGCTCTGAGTTAAGATGAGCAGCGGTGGTGAGACTCTCAGAAACATTTGGTCCTCTTGATGCCTTTTCAGTATTTGGTCACAATCACCAGACTGCTCTTGGCAGGAAATTCATGTTACACCAAAAAACCTCTCACAGGAAACTAGAGAAATTACTAAGAAGTGCTCCATCAAATGTTCTTAATTATTTACTCTACATGGCCTGCTAGCTAGTCTCTTTGGTCAATTCATTGGGCACTACACTTGCTTCTACAGAGGAGGCTGTGTGCGCAGGCCATACAACAGCATGTGGGTGCACAGCAGTGGCTGACACTGGGACACAGTGCAGACTGTTCTGTCTTTTCTTCACATTTTTCTGCCTGCCCATGAATCTCATTAAATGAGAAATAAAAATAAAAACCCCATGACAAGCACAGCAGTGGAGTCCAAGCTCTGGGTCCTTTTGGGCCCACTGTGTCAGACACTGCAAAACAGCCATGGTCTGTGCTCAGCAAAGACGGTACCTGTTAAACAGGGAAAATTTTACCTCCGCAGTCAACAACAATATACTGGATCCCAGGGGAGTCTTCAAACTTCTTCTTGTCACTGCCCTCTGCCATAAACCCTTCCTGTGGAAGCTGTTTGCACCAGAGCGAAGCAGCCTCCGGCTCCAGGGCTATAATCAGCTTCTCAGAAATCATGTCAGAGATGAGTCCTGCCTAAAATCACAAGAGAGAAGTATCAGTTCAAGGAAAGGTGGCGAGATCACTGCTGTACGAATGCCACCTGCTAGGGAGGTTGTTCTCATCCCAGGAGCCTACACTGGGGTGGTGGTTCTTGCAGCACTGATCTCCATGAGTCTCGGCAGTGGGGTGAAAGGACAGAGTGGTTGCTACTGACAATTTGGGACATCCTCTGCCCCACCACCCCCAACATGAGAGATTTCTCTCCCTGGTAGACTAAAATTTGAAATACAGGCTGTTTAAGTGTTGAGGAGTTCCTCTGCCTTGATGGGTAAAGAATCTCCAAAGATAATTTGAGGAAGTGGGATAACACCTGGTTTTACCTCTTTTGCTGCCAGCCGCATGAACTGCCTGGCAGCAGTGCTCCATATTGCCGGGACGGTAATGACCCAGGTGATCTCCTCCTGGTCACAGACAGTTTGGAAAGAGGCATCTTGGATGGTGTCCAGGGCATGTTCCTTCAGGTAGCGCAGGCTTTCAGAAAAGACCTTCAGGGCGGGAAGCGTCTTTCCATTGCTGGCTTTCAGCTCCATGCCAGATGTGACTTTCTACAAAAAAAAGTCTCAGGGTCACACACGGCAGTCTCTGCAAGACACTTGTCCCTTTCGCTTTGAGCACTGCACAACATATGGCACAGAAAGAGGTCCTGTCTCCAAACCTGAGTAACTTCCAAGCAATGGCTTCAGTATTGTGGCGAACTGCAGCCTAATTGACGCAAGTCAGCTACCTAGATGCTTACCCACAACATCTGTGATTCAACAGGCAAAATACCAATGTGGTTGATGTCAGCTGTTTCTCTGGGGCCAAATTTTGTAAATACCCTGTAGGTCCTCCTGAACAGTCAGTGGCAGAGAACTGTACCTTCTAAGTGACACCACCATACTTCCCCAGGTCTATCTATAGAGACTTCAGACCTTTCTGGTTGCACCTATACTTCTATGTATGGCATTAACAAAATATAAGCTGGAAAAACATGTAGACACATAACCCTCTGGTCTGACACAGTTTCTCTATAATGTGTCCTCATGGCTTATGTATCTCCCTGAGTGTATCTGAAGCTTGAGGCAGGTGGCTGCTCTGACACTTTCTTAGCCTCTCCCAGGAGACCCAAACTCCCTCCATCAGTCTCTGATTGCCTACTCTGTCTAGAAAGAGTGGGAATTGTTGCCTGTATCCAAAGAAGTTTCAGGAGCCAGGCTTCACCACTCGTACTTCCCTTTGTTTTGCTTCAGCATCCACCAAAATGGTCCTAAATTACAAGGATTATCAGCTGGATAATCAACTCTATTAGCTTGGGATCCTTTACAGCCAATGGAGAAAAACAGGCGGGTCCAAGTGCTGCCCAGCTTAAATAACACACAACCAAGAAAGGTAAGGTGAATGCTATTCTGCAGGTGCAGCCACTTCAGAGAAAGGGAATCTATGTTCATTTTTAATTACAGTCTCATTTCCTGTCACGGTTCCTGGCTCAGTTAAGAGAGAAGGTGATATAAGGAAGCTGTTATGACACATCTTCTACAGACACTTTCTGTGGAGATTCAGAAATAACTACTTTTGTGCCTGGCAACTGGTGTTCCCCTTTCTTGTCACTGAGCCCTTCTAAGGGTTGCCTTGAGAGGCTGTAGAATCTCCATCCTTGGAGATATTCAAATGCTGGCTGGACAACAGTCCTGGGCAACCAGGTCTAGATGGCCTTGCTTGAGTAGCGAGGTTGGAGCAGGTGACGACCAGAGGTCCCTTCCGACCTCAACCATTCTGTTATTCTGTAATGAAATTTCCCTTAAACATTTTCTTCTTGGGTGGAGAGAAATGGGGTTGAACTTAAATCTCTCTCCAGCCCCCTCTGAAAGGGAGTGAGAACCCACCACTCCACAGGTGACACTGTGGCAGACCACATCATTCCCAGCTATTTCAGGGAGGGAAGTCTTCACAGAGGCCTCCCACTTACGGCCTCCCCCCACATCCAGTTCAGCGCTCATTGCTTACCACTGGGGGATGCCAAAGAACAGACATGAGACTTTATCTGGGGCTGGCCCTGTGCTCTTGGTTATTCCATCTTTGGGAGGCGCTGTGGGACTCGAGCACAGACAAGGAGGCCCTAAGGTAGCCTACTGTTTGGCTGAACGAGCACTCAGAAAAAGTTGAGAACAATTCTGAACTAGCACAGAGCCTTCAGGGAGAAATGATAGCCACTACACGTTTGAAGGACAGCTAGCCACCCTTAAATTTGCTTCAGCAGACCATTTCAGGGGAAGGAGAGACAAGCTAGAGGGAGGTATATAACATGGTGACCCCGAGGTTGCCCACCTCCTTTGAATTACAGAAAGCTTCACTTGTTCCCTGTCGAGGACTGAGGGCAGCTTTTCATTCAGAACTAGTATTTGGCTTCACTGAGGTGTGCAGTCAGGTTTTATTGTCTTTAGACAAGGAATAGCGTCACAAAGGAAGGGCCTGTGAAGCCTGTGGTCAATTAAGAAAACTAACCATTTCTTCTTCAGTTCATCAAAATGCCCTTTGATTTCCATTCATTCATCCTCATCAGCCAGATTTGCTCAGCCCTCATCACCAATTCCTCTAACCCACACCCCTCAAATAAACAAATAGCTCTGACTCCCATTAGCAGTACCCGTTCCACCTACTGTGTTGTACAGCTGCATCTTGAAGTTCTGGAAGAAGTACCAGTTGTCAGCTTCACTGGAGGGCAGGCTCTTGTACTTCATCACAGCATCGTAGCCAAATTTCCTGAACTCCTGCTTCTGGTTGAACAAGATGCACGTGGGCGTCTTCGGGGTCTTGAGCCCGTGCTCTGTTCCCCAGTACACCTGGCGGATTTGGTCCGTACCTGAAGCAAGGGAAAAACAGTACCCGCTGTAGGACGTGCCAAAATCTATAGCAACGACGAAGACTGACTTGCTGGCCATGGCCGGTGGCAGCACAGAGGTGCGCAGCTTGCAGAGCTGCAGAGGAGTAAACAGATGAGACTGGGATGAAACGGAAACTGCTCTGGCTGATACTGCAGGGTGAAGCCACTCCTGCCCCAACGTCATCATCTGGAGAGATACTCTATGCAGTGCAACGTGCAAAGAAATAGTGCCTTTTCCTGTAAAAAGGAAGGGCTTGTTTCTGCTGTTCATAGCAGGAAAGTCCCTTTGTGAAACCAAAAAGTGCCTGACACTTGCAGTAGCTTCTTGCACTCCCGGCAGCACAGAAGTTTTCTTCCTACAGCAGAACGGGGCAGCTTCTTGAAGGACTGTGCAGGGGTGCTGATCCTCAAGAGATGACTGCAGAAGGCAGCAGGTATGTTGCACAGGGGGTGTCTCTGGCTAAACTTACCAAGTTTAACCTTAGTAGGTCTGAATATTTCTACAAAGTCCCTCGGGGGGTTGCAATGAGGGACTGCAAACATTTCCCAACTGAAATATTTCAGTAAAAGCTCTGTTTTCTACTTCCTATCCTTCCTGTCTTTCACAGGGATGGTTAATTTCCTCAAATTTAGCTCAAGTTCAGCTCCAAAGGGTGAGGCAGACCTTAAATGGGTGTGAGAGAAAGAGAAATTGGAAAGAACTGTAGAACTAGTGTAACAGATTCTGGACTTCAGGGTCTCGGTCTCTGAGCTCATCGGTTTTGCAGGGAAAGGCTGACTTAAATGCAGATTTTATACTGGATTGTTGAGCTTAAAGAGAAAAAACATGTCCTCAGTGAAAGACTGGAAATTAAGTGATTTAACTGAAAATGAATCCATCCAAGTAAACTGTCGTGGTTTAACCCCAGCCGGCAGCTAGAACCATGCAGCTGTTCAATCACTCACCCCAGTTGCAACGGGGGAGAGAATCGGAAAAGTGAGGAAAAACTCCTGGGTTGAGAAAAAGACAGTTTAATAGGTAGAGCAAAAGCTGCGCATGCAAGCAAAGCAAAACAAGGAATTCATTCACTGCTTCCCATCGGCAGGCAGGTGTTCAGCCATCTCTAGGAAAGCAGGGCTCCATCACACGTAATGGTTCCTTGGGAAGACAAGTGCCATCACTCTGAACGTCCTTCTTTCTTTTTCCCCCAGCTTTTCATTGCTGAGCATGATATATAGCAACGAATATCCCTTTGGTCAGTTGGGGTCAGCTGTCCTGGCTGTGTCCCCTCCCAGCTTCTTGTGCACACACACCCCCCCCCCAGCCTGCTCGCTGGACGGCCAGCGTGAGGAGCAGAAAAGGCCTTGATTGCTTAGCAACAACCAAAAACACCACTGCGCTATCACACTATTCCCATCCTAAATCCAAAACATAGCACTACACCAGCTGCTACCAAAAAAGTTAACTCCATCCCAGCTGAAACCACGACATAAAAAAATCCAAAATCAGTTTCAGCAGGAGTGGAGCGAAGAGGTGCTGGGATAGGGGGGGAGGACAGCCCCTTACAGCAGCTGTGCAGACTTGGATCAGCATAGGTGATGGTAAAACCTCACGCTTAGGCTTTCTCTGAGGTTTCCTTGCTGCAGGAAGGAGCTTGCTGTCTGCTCCACCTGTATCTGAGTTGCGGGAGCACCTCAACCTGGGATTGTCTCTGCATTAATAGTTGATGTTTGGGATCCTCATTAGGAAACAGGGCATAAAGCAGTTGTAGAAGTGAAAATTACCTTGAGAACATATGGCTTTGTTCTCCTCTATTAAAACCCCCGACTCCAGTACGTTGCAAAGTTGATTTCAGCAGAAGAGCCATCTGCATTTGCTGTTCCCCACACTCTACAGGTCTGGGTTGAGTTTGTTTTTCAGGATTTGTCCCTGTATCCTGCCCACTTCATTCAGCTCAAACCCTCCATCTATTTTTTTGCAAACCCTGCCCTGTGCAGTCCTCTGAACTGTGCCAAGCATCATCTGGGACAGTACTAGCTCACTTGTGCCAAAACTGCATCCAGGAGTGTGCTGGGACATCATGTGCTCCGGAGCCTGTATCCGGGCTCCAAATGATTTGCTAGGGTGGATGCAGCCGCGGAGCCTCTGCTCACGGGGCTGTTTTTTAGAAGGTACCTGTTCAGAGTATGTGATTTTTTTTCCCCTTCATTTTTAGAATTTAATTTTCTTTTTTCCCCAGGCAAATGTTTGACCCATCGTGGCAACCATCACCCTGTGGAGACAAGCCTCCAAATCTGGAGGCATTATATTATGATCTGGCAGAAAGGCTGGTGCAGGTGGAAAATGAAACAAGGTGAGTCCAGTGACCAGAAATTACAGTGGTTAGTGTGAACCCTGACAATCAGCTGTAGCTGGTGTGTGCTAGGACAGGCCGGACAGAAGATTACAACCAAGCCAGACACAAGGAGGGCTCTGAGTTAGCACCAAATTTTATGCGGGCTATATTGGCAACCCAAAGCCAATTTACAGAAGCTGTTTGATCTGCATCATATAACATGCAGATCTTTCTTACACTTTCAGAGTATTTCAGTTGCACTATTTGTACTGACTCATAAAACCACAAACCACCTACCTGGCAAAGCACAGCCTTGAGAAGTTTTGGTATTTGTATTATTTTTTTTTTCAAGGGGCTGATCAGGAATTGGAGGGGGGAAGTTTAGCTTGTGCATTTCTTAGGACTTTAATGGATACTTGCCTGCTGACTTTAGTGTATTTTGTCTTTCTTCCCCTGATGGACTGATGGACAGGAAGAAAAGAGTTTGGTATGACTCTATTGATACTCGACTACAATTTCTGGAGAGTTGCCACAGGTAATGTGATTCTTTATATTAAGACCATATATAAGAGGGGGAAAATCGTAAATGTTTCTGCGACTGTCGCTGAAACATACTCAAACCTTGGTTATCACAGCTCTGTCCTGCAAGGCAGACCAAATTTTCATTCTCCTGTTTGACTGCATTGCCATGGCCAGGCACAAGCTGTCTCTGAAAAAGGTTTGTCTTTGGAGAGCAGATCAGGGCACGTGACCAGGGCTTGTGACACAAAAACATGTCATGTTGTGAGACAAACTCTCACCTCTGTGCAAATACTTCTCTGAATAGAAAATGGCTGCCTTAACAACAGCAGCTCCCAAGAAAAAGGCACCCAGCCTAATGTAGAAAAGGGAGGTTGGAAAAGCAGCTCTGAGGACATTTTGAGTGGATGTGCAGAGGCACTCCCGGGTTTTCATCACAAAAACTGTCCTCATGAGCTAGGCAAGCTCTGCAGGAAGGCATAGCAGCTGGGATACTGGCAAGAAGAAGGGAAGTTGTTAATCAGGAGAAAAGAAAAAGAAATGATAGCCTAAATAATAGGATCTTGGTGATAAAATGCCAACATAAATCATTCTCAGTGTCTAAGGCCAGGAGTTAATAAACTTCAAATAGTATAGCTGGATTTCCATACCCTTCCTGAACAGCTATGTGGAGAAGAGGGTTTCTTGTTGGTATTTCTGTGAAGACAGGCTGTGGTATTTTAAAGTTCCTGATCATGGCTGGAGTATCTGTAGGGTCATGAAGGGTTTGCGGGTGTGCAGTCATGGATAGCCTGGGAATGGAGGAATACTCACAATTTCTGAACCCTTGGAGCTCTCTTCCACAGTGGATCAAGTTTGATACTTGAGCTGATGTAAGGCAGAGGTTCCCAGACACTGGACCTAGATTGAAATGATGACCAAACTCAGTCACTTGTGTCCTTGAGTTTGTTTGCCTATTTACAGAAGGCTGTCAGGAAAACAGTCTAGATCCAGATTACACCTCCCAAATTCAGGTCCTCATTCTTCGTTTGTTCCCTGGTCTGTCTGCTTAACATAGATTGTTTTCTTCCATCTCTAGGCAGCATGCTGCATCTGACCATTATAAGATGCAGGAGACCAGCAACTCTGATCCTCCATACCAGGAGGGACACAGGAGCTGTCAGGAGTGACTATTGGGTTTTTCTGAATTTCATCTTCTCAGTTTTGTCCTTTCACCCATAGCCAGTCATCTTCTTCCACTATGCATAATACACCTACCACCTCCACGGTTAGACAGGCTCTGAACACAACATTTCTGTGTGCAGTAATGCAGGTAATTTAAAACACAGAGCAGAAACTTGATGGTATAATTCACAAGATCAGAATATTAATACCAGATGGCACGACTTCCTCTGAAAGGAGGGGAAAGAAACATGGGACAAGAGGTCTCCTTTATATTAGGGCTGCACGTACTTGTTCTGAGATGTGTAATACAGAAGATGCAATAGCTAACAAACTCTGGTGAATGATAAAAAGCAAAAAAAAATCCTGTGCTTTTAGGGTGTGAGTCTGCAATCAACCTAGGGTCATCAGAGCTTAAAAAAGTCCAAAGAGAGGGCTTTTTTAAGCTCTAGTACTATCACCTAAAGAGCAGGTACTGGAAATGGGAGAATTTCACCCACTGGAGGAAGAGGAGACTGGCATTACCCAGACATTTTTGGAGAAAGGAATCCAGGAGAACAGAACTCTCTGGAGGGTTTGGGATAATGTTTGGTGATAATGCTTTGATGTTAAAGATGGAGAAAACAACTAGAGAAAAGATGAGAGTAGATTCTAATGAGTGGAGAATACTTCCATTTTCTTCAAGCCTTCAACCTCTGAACGTCACAACCCCACCTCCCTTTCTTCTGATGTAAATAACTTTCCCCTTGATTTGAGGGGATTTGGGGGGGGCTTTCAGGGGAGCTGCTCCCCTGGAGTTTTTTCCTGGGTGCTCTGCGCTTTCCCACCTCACAGCTCTTTTGCTGGAATTCAGACTATTCAAGAGGGGCAATTCCACTGTTGTCCCAGTGTCCAAGTACAAATAAAGAGAACTCACAGAAGAAATCTCTTTCAGAGCATTTCCTGGAGTGATCCACCAAAAACAGCTTCAGGAGACAGAGGAATATAAGAAGCTGGAAGAGAAGAACAAAGAGCTAGAAGCAAGGTAAGGTCTTTATTCAGACTTCTGACGCACTGTGTGTTTCTGCACTGAAGGGCCACATACTTCTGGCTTCCTCCAGTCCTTAGGGACTCTTTGTTTCTGACCAGACAGCCTAGGCACCTTCTCCTGAGACTTTCAACCTGCCAGCATCTCTTTGTAACTGATTCCTGAAAGATGGCCTGGGTTGTTCTGGAAAGGAGAGGAGATATTCCCAGGGTGAACATGTTAATAAAAGAAATCAGCTTGCAATGACATAGTCAAAATGCTGCCCTTTGATCAGATTCTATTGTGATCATGCAAAACTGAGCTGAGAAAGCACTATTTCCCACACGAAAGCTGCTTGCCAGCTATATAATATAGTTGAGAAGTGCATTGTAGAAAACATGAGATTCATGAAATAGATTCATAACATGCTGTAAAACAGTTACACTTATTCATTGTTTCATCTTATTTCAGCTAAGTTTTTTAATATCCTTCTTGCCCTAGAAACAAAGAGCTCCTGTCTAAAGCGATGAGCATACACAAGCACTCTGAGAACATGAATGACCCTTTGCGGTTGTCTGCTGTGCTGCAGATGTATGAGATGCTCAGGCTACATGACTGGGAGAAATGCAGGACAGCCTCCTATTTGACGTATAAAACTGGCAGCAGCATAATTAAGGTTTGTTCATGTCCATTTTCTCAATCTGAGTCCTATCAAATCAATATGGTGTAGCCAGTATAGCAGGCTTTGAGTACCAGTATTTCTGTATCAGACAGGGTTGGGGACTGAGTTTGGGTCTCTGATTTTCCAGTCCAGCAGGGCCTGCGTAATGCTGTACAGAACAAACTGATGGTGACCTGCTTCCTCCTGCCTTTCAGGAGGGCACATTCAAAACCCCGTCCCATGCTAAGCGCAAGTGGGAAAACGTATTCTAGTTTTCTTATGGTTAATGCTTTAAGTAGTAGATGGGAGACGTCGTTCTGATGTCTAACTCACTGCTCTGATGCTGGGAGGATCTGAAGGAAAATATCAAAATGGTACACCTTAAAGGACGAGATTGACATGGGGCCATTATTAGCATTGGTTGTGATGATTGTTGATAGGACGAGGAGTAATGGCTTCAAAGTGGAAGAGGGTAGACTTAGATTAGATATTAGGAAGAAAATTTCCACTATGAGGGTGGTGAGGCACTGGAACAAATTGCCCAGAGAAGTTGTGGATGCCCCATCCCTGGAAGTGTTCAAGGCCAGGCTGGATGGGGCTTTGAGCAACCTGGTCTGGTGGGAGGTGTCCCTGCCCATGGCAGAGAGGTTGGAACGAGATGATCTTTAAGGTCCCTTCCAACCTAAACCATTCTATCATTCTATGATTCTATATTAATTGCTCAGGCAGCAGCTTCTCCTTTAACAACGATAAGACCCTACAAGTGCTGAAGAACGGGCTTCAACATGCAAACAACTCGATGAAACAATTTATTTCCCAGGTATTGAAGACGTATTTCAACCAATTATTGGCCCTACAATTTACTCTAATGCAGATGTGGTTTCAGCACTTGCTTTCCATACTACACTTCTCATTTCACTGTGATTGCTGCTGTAATCAGCTGTTGTCTTTGCGTTGCAGAAGCTGTTTGAAGCCTGTGAGAAAGATATACAGCAGAGAACAAGTAACATATTTGAAGTTCTTGACATTCGATCTTTGAACGATGCTATGACCAACAGCAAACAGGTACTTTATGTTTCTGTGTAACTGGACCCAGGCAGTGGGATAAAAGGGCCATCTGTGTCTACCATTCATTTAGAACTTAGCTTCTGCTAGGAACACTGCTCAAAATATATTGGCAATGACAGTGGAGATAACTTCTGAGCTGAGAGGGATGGGGGTGTGGAAAGCTGAGCTCCAACAACCTTTCTGTGTCCCACGATACACAAACATACACTGTATGTCTGAATTGTCCAGGTGGCTCAGGCGCATATACAAGTGCAGAAAGCACTTTCCAGCCCTGTGTTGCTTTTACGGGATCTTCCTCCAAAGCTTGAAATGGGTGGCTTCTCCATTGCAGAATGACACAATCTGAGAAATGAAAATTCCCAGTGCTCAGCAACTGCACTGCTGGCCACACCACATGCTAACAGTCTGCTTTGTGCTGTGCTTGGTTTGTAGGAGATGATGCAACAAATAAGAAACCTCTTCAGATATTCCTATTACCAAAACGACTCAGAGTTTTACAGCAAAATTATCATGGTAAGTAAAGCTACAGCCCAGGAACAGGGGTGGTGGTTCAGTTTTCTGGCATGTCTGTGCAGCTCAGTATTTAAAAAAATGGGAGGTTTCCCTTCTGCTTGGGGTTGTTTTCCCCTTGTAGTGAGGGTCTTCCAGCCCATATACTCCAAAAATATTCTCACAGGCGTGCATAGAGGTACGTGTAACCTTATAAGGGAGATACAAAGCTGCACCAGGAGCGGAACAGCAGGACAGGAAGGGCAGTGCCCTTACCAAGAAGGGCACAGTCCTACTGCACCCAAGCAAGGTGCAAAAAGCAGGGCCAGTGGTGGTCATTGGGGTCAGCCACAGACTGGTGATTACCAGGCAAGCCCGCAGTGACCAGGCAGGACAAGACCAAGCTGGGAAGTTGATCTGTGGGTCAGCAAGGCTGGGCACAGGCATCCCAACATGACAAGCAAGCACCCAGCCATCACTAAGCTTGAATCAGCTCCTGGGCCAAGTGGTGGAGGGTTTGTGGGTGGAGATGAGGCTTCTCATAACTCCTTCTCACACCACCCTTTCTGCCAGCTTAGCTGTTTTTGCAGCAGTCGAATCCAAGGTTATATGGCCATGCTATATCAGAGCTGACCTTGAACACAATCACCCAAACCTCTGGGGAGGCAGGGGAAAGCTTGCAGAGGCTGTTGCTGTGCACAGAGCCCTGATACTTGCTGTCCAGATGGACTATAGTCTAGTGGGTTTTTTTCTGGGAAATATATGTATATGTCATACATATCACATACATATGAAGCTTCCAAAGAGCAGCTTCCTCCTTTTCTAGCTTGCTGGGCCTTTCCGAAAGCCCAGCCTTATCAAGCTCTTTGCAGACCTCTCTGTGAGGAAACAGAGACAGTTTCTGGATGCTGGAACAGTCCAGAAGCCAGGACTTAGTAAATAAAAGGGCCTTTAAAGTGACCCTGGGACCCCTGCCTGTCCCCCTTGAACGGTACCATCAGCTTTGACAAATGAAGTTCTTCAGTGCTTAGTTCATGTGGAGCAGGGGCACGGAACAAGAGCAGGGAGGCAATGTAACATTACATCAACATAACATTACAAAGCTTTGAAAACTGTTCTCACTTGATTTTCAGCAAGCTGGCATTGACCCAAAACCTGCCGCTCAAAGACAGTTCGCACTGCAGTGCTGCAGAATTTATTGCTTGCTGCTTCTTCAGGAGCCACCGGTTAAAGCTGTGTGGAACCTACAGGAAGGCTCGATGCAGTATTTAGAGCACGTGGACAAGAAAGACTGTGAGCACTGGAGAAGAATATCATTTCTGTGGCCCACAATGAAATGTGGGGAACAAGTCATTGTGAAAGGTGTAGTCTGGGATGAAAAGTAGCATGACTTCAGAGTCGAGCTACTCACTTATATGGCCACAAGAAGATGAAACAACTGCTGCACAATATGCTTTTTTTCTTTCTCCCATGAACTGCCTGCTTTTCAGAGCTAGTAAGTCAGATGCTCCTGGCTTGGGACACCTAGGATAAATAATTATTTACAAACATGTATTAAAAATTTAAGATGTTTGCTTCAGCAGCACGCGTGCATTTTATGTAACATTTGTTCCTTGCTGTCTCTAACCAGCATTTGTGTGGAAAGAGAATCTGTGTTTCCAGCCTACCTTACCTGCTCTTCAAAAATGCTTATGACATTGTCACATAACAGTGGGGATCTCAGCCACTATGTGGAGGTACTTGCTTCCTCACCAACAGCATGTAGTAGGACCAACATTTTGCAGGACCCCTAACAGCAATGGTATCACCGCCCTCCCCTGCATCTATAGCAGGTACACAAACTGCAGGCTCATGCTTTCTGCTAATGAACAAGCAGCGAGGATGAAGATGGTCTGTTGGGAAACGGGCACCCTTCTTGGGTAAAAATGTACTTAGCTGAGAAAGAGAGCAAGGAACTAAAAGACATGCTGACAAAGGCTACAACAGACTTTCAGAAGACAAATTTGAGTAGGTATGTATACCCAGACACAGATGCCCACTCTTATATGCCAAAAGGCCACTCATCTCCACACAAATGCCACCCGCTTGTTAGTTCTTAGCTGCTTTCCCACATCTGTACAATTTACTGCTCCATAGCCCTTCAGCTACATACCTGCCACAGCTCTTGATCAAAGTGCTCTAAAAGTTGTATTTCACGGTGTAAGCGGGATGCAGTGAGGCAAATGCATGTTTATGTGCTTGTGTGACAAAATATTCAGTGAGAATCTTGAGATTTGCCCAATAAAAAAGACCAAAAATCCTGCTGTGTGCCTGCTGAGTCCTTTCCTCCAATTGCTGCTTTCTAGTTCAGCCGTGTCCTTGGCTGCACAAACTCCCTGGCATTTTCTCGAGGGCCCCCAGAATGAAAGGCAAATTTCTGTGCAGCTTTCTGCAAGCAAATTGCTCTGCTTCCCTCAGGAATCCACTATTCTGTGAGTACGTTGCAGGTCACTGACAACATAAGCTGGGATCCAGGTATGAGCAAAGAAATTGGCTTTTAGGAAACCAGAGTATTCTGAGAAACTGACTGTAAAAGACCTTTACTGGAAATATTTATTGTGGAACGGAGCAGGTGAATTAAAATTACGTATGCACCATATTTCCTGCAAATTTCACAAAAAGAAAGAACCGCAATAGTTAGTTTTTCATACCTTGTAAGGTGTTGCAGACTAAGGTGGGCAGTGCATTAACGCTTCATCTTGGCCAGGCTTTAGAAGGTAAATGACAGCGAAGTTGTCCAGTACCAGGAACCAGGAGCTTCAGCATGACCCTGAGCCAAATGCCATGTGATTATATAGGTGTAATAGTACATATATGGCAAGCTGCCATGCTCTATTTGTTACCTGCTTAGAAATTTTGTTAGCCTAATTTTTAACACCCTGTGGCTCCTTGAGTCAGTCTGGTTCTGTTCTGTGGATCAGCTTTATCTCTGAAGCTTATCGCTTCTGTAGATTCTAATGTACGGTCCTTTCCTTTGATTTCTCTTTCCCTAACATCTTTTTTTGCTGGCTTTAGGATAAAACACTCAAGTTACAAAGCTTTATATTTCAAAGGCTGATTTAAAAGCCTTCAGAAGGCTACAAGTATTGCTGCGTCCTTTCTAGCAGCCTTCACACACACTTCCCAATCTCCCTTAACAGCAGGAGCAGACTTCTTGCTCTGTCTGTACAGCACCTAGCAGAATCCAGCAGACTTGGGCTCTGAGGTACTGCTGAAACATCTTTTCCCTGTTACATATGCGCAGCTGATCCCAAAGGAGCAACAACTTCCCCCTAGCTGCAAAAGGTGCCATTTGGCCTAGAGTGCAGCAGCCCCAAAGCAGTGAATGGGCTGCCTCCTCCCTGCGCAGCTAGAGGATTTGTAACCGCTCACAACAGACCAGGTACTTTATCCATTAGCAACAAAGGTCCACTGATTGCCACAAAGTGTCTCTGTGCCTGAAATTTCCCTGTTGCCATGCTCTCACATCTCCTGGTGCAAAGGACAACTTCTAGCCCGGGATTCAGCACAACCTCTTTTCGCAGTTCTTGGTGTTTGAGGGTGAGATTTAACCCGGACTGAACATCCAGTGCACCGGTGTGTTGAGCTAGGCCACACATTTGATGTGGGTTGCATTCCTTAAACCACTCCTACGAGCAAAACAAAATGTGGGATTTGAGTATCAAATGTCCCAGCTAAGTCTAAGCACTTTGGAGCAATCAGCAAAACACAATTGTTCTAGGGAGGCTGCTGGGAGCAGGGATAATGTTGTGGCTGCTGCGCTGTCTTGAGATAGCCTGAAGCCTCCAAACAAGAACGTCCCTGAAGAACAGGCTGAGTCACAAAGATACATCCTGCCTTCCTCCATGTTGTACAGGATGCAATCATGCAATAACCCAGAGTTGTCTTCCCTTCTTTCTTTGGCTCTATGCCATCTTTAAGAGACTTGGAGAAATGCTACTGCTACTGCTGAAGTGTTGTTCTCCCACATCTTCTTCCACTATGTACCTCTTGGGGACAAGCAGACTCTTCCATGGCCTGAGAAGTGTATTGTATTTCCCATCACCTCCTCCCCTCCCTTTTCATCAGTCAGCACAACCATGCAAGAGCCTCCCTCTCACTTGGTCTCATTTGCTATCTAAACCAAGCTAAGAGAGTTCTGACCTAGACTTTGTACAAATCTCAGTGGAGACCCTGAGATCCTTTCCCTGCTCATAGATTCTTCATCCAGAAGAAGGGGGACAAGTCTACCCATATCTCCACACCTTACATTTCACAGATGAATGGCAAACAATGGGAGTCTAAGTTTGCTCATCCGTGCCAGAGACAACATCTCCTGCAAGACAAGAGCTCCGTACAAATGCATTCACATAGCCAAGTGGGCTACATCTTCTACCTGGTACCCGGAAAGGATTCCTCTGTGCTACACTATCATCCTACCAGTGATGCAGGATTACCCCAGGAGCTGAGGCACAATGGCTTTTCTTCAGCTCTGTAGGATGCCACTAGTTGCTGTCTCAGTCCTTCAGACTTTGGTGGGAGATCTGTCTGTCTGCTCCCACCAAAGACCCAGACTCAGTTTTCTCTCCCTTCTGCTCTCCTCACTGTCCAGAGGGGGAGAAAGAGCCTGTTCCCAGTGAAATTTAAAAATATCACTCATATCCTGGCAGCGACACTGACTGAAACATCAGCAGCACACTCAATGCTCCACTTCTGTCACCCAACACTACAACTTGTCTAAGAAAACAGTTTGCCTAGTATCCTCACTGAAGTGAGAGAGGTAAAGGTTAGACCGTACCACTGAGACATAGTTCAGAAGAATAGCATAAATAACGCAGCAGGCTGTGGCCTTCCCCAGCTTTTGGGGCGTTCCTGAGAGCTCTCCCTTCAGGCCACTGCACAGACCTGGTTATTCACTTTACATGTAAGTAAACTGCAAGGCCAGATGGGACGAGTAAATGGGAAGTATCCTGCATTTTGGTTCTCCTGCCTCTCCTGCACAAGGCTGTCACTTGTTCTGACTCTGACAATCCCTGATCCTGCTCAGCAGCACCAGCATCCCATAACTTCAGTGACCCTCAGTGCTTCTGGTGAACTGATCTTATACTGTGTTAGCTAAGCAATTTGGAAGAGACACAGAAAGTCTGAGGTCTCAACCTTGTGCATAGCTGGCATCTATTGCTCCATAACCCAAAGAGCCCCAGTTTCTGGAGGGCAGGATATCTTCTGTCAGTGGATAAGTATGCCAACAGTTATAATCCACAGATATCTGCTTAGCTGTTAGCTGTGTTTGGCCTTTTCTCTCTCTGTGATGTACTTTCATTTATTTCACGCATGCAGGAAGCAGTGGTGAGAGAACGGATGGGCCAGTGAGCCAGGGGATTTGTCTCTTGTCTCTCAGCCTCTTACTTTCTAACAGCTGCAAAGGACCAAGGTTCAAGGGCTCAGACACATGGAGAGAAAAAGGGCAAACAGACGCTTTGGCTCTGAGCAAGTCTGCTGCACGTTGCAAGAAAGCAATGGGACCAAGAATGCAGGAGGCTCAGCTCTTGGAAGAAGGAGCAAGCCAGCCTTGTGGACCCCATTTAGATCATTAGAAGTACCCGGTCAGTGCTTTTAGTAGTGCCCTTAGGGTCTCATGGGTTTTGGGGGTTTGGGGTGGGTTTTTTTTGGTGTGAAAAGTCAATTTGATGATAATGAAACCTAGAGGTCCTTCAAGAGGGATGTTGTCTCTTAGTTCTCCCAGAGCAAATACTTTGTAGACACAGGAGAAGCTCCAGCCCCACCACTGTGCCTTGCCCTCAGAGGGAAAAAGCCTGGCCCCAGACACAGTCACCACCAAAACTAGCCAGCACCGTGATTTTTTTTCTTGCAGGAACACATAATTAGTACTTGGATTATATCAGTAACTTTGCTTTAGAAGGTTTTTCACTTTTGAAAGCAATGGCCAGGCTCTGATTAAATGCATGGAGACATGCCCCACGTGCTCATTTTCCAGAAGGGTACCAGGGAAGGCAAATAGCAGCTATTTCACAAAATGTTTCCTTAGAAATGTGTTATTCCTCGCAACAGACTCCTGTGAGAATAAAGATCCCTCAAATACCAACATGGGTAATTTTCAAGGAATGGCTGGGCTATTGGCCCAAGGAGCAATGCGAGATCTTTCATAGCTGAAATGTTTCAAGCAGTTTGGTTTTCTGCAAGAGTTTGTCTTAGGACACTGTGTCCTAGTTTGAGGTAAAACAGGACCGATTTTGTTCAGTAACTTCGCTTCTTAGCTGGGCCTCTTCTAAC
>RSEF01000001.1:60388185-60426249 GCA_003993805.1 Himantopus leucocephalus
AAAAACAATGGAAAATCAAAAACCTTAAATGATACTTAAAGGAGGAACTGTGTTAAAAAAAATAGACAAGCTGTTTCCTTTTAGGGGAGATTTTGAAAAAGTGAATCAGACCTGTAATAAGAAGCTAGTTTCAGCACTTACTACATAATGGGCTGCTTCTTAGTAATACTTGCTTACCGGTACAAATGCTGTCCTTTCTGTGGGCTGTTATCTTTCTATGCTCAGTATTGTGATGTTGATGTGCTTAAAAAGTAAAGGCCACTGAATGCAGCAGTTCTGTTAGTAGATTAAAGAAGAGGCAGCGATGTTAAGACTGATAAGTATTCTTGCTGGCAGTTAATCAACTTTGAAACTGGTGGCTTTGAACTGATATTGGTACTGCTGTTTGTGCATCCTAAAATCCAAGCCTCTACGCTCCCACAAATCTGAACTTGTTGTGCAGAATTCTTGAAATCACATCTAGTTCCATGTTTCCTTTTTATTGGGACATATTATTGTATCACAAAAGATGCTTTAGGCAGACCTGCTCAGTCCTAAAGCTAGAAAGTCTGTTTCGGTTCCTCTTTGTCTTCAAAGGTTTCCCAAAAGTACCTTAGTTGTTGAGGAATTTTGTTTAAATGTAGTATGTACTTACCACAGCTGAAGTCAGACTCTTTACTTAAGTTTGTAAATGTGAGCTTAAGGATGGATTTTGGAAATCAGTTCCTTAGCTGTTTATGCAGAAAGTAGAATCCAGCATAAAACGGCTTAGGAGCTCTATGGTTGTATTTGGACATCTAACCTGAGTGGATTTCTGTGCAGCAATAACGAGCTTTTGTTTGCAGCAACACAAATACTTTTATTGATACAGTATCACATCTTAAAATGTGTGAAATTTTTTTTCCCCAGGCTTAACACAAGGCCAGTGTTTGGAGGTGTAAGATCTCGCATTGGAGTCCAGCAAAATATTCTAAACAGATCATCACCAGCTGTTAGCTTCCAGCGGACATTTGATGCTCGACAGAAGATTGGACTCACTGATGCCCGACACAAACTGGGGGTTAAAGATGCTCGTGAAAAACTCGTTCAAAAGGACGCTCGGTTCAAAATCAAAGGGAAGGTGCAGGATGCTCGAGAGATGTTGAATTCCCGTAAACAGCAAAGTGTTGCTGCTGAAAAGGTGACCAAAGTGGTGGATGCCAGAGAGAAGATCAGCTTAAAAAGGAGTGCTCCAGCTACTATCAGCCCAACTATGGGGACAGTAAATCCAGCCATGAAAATCACCAAAACTATCCAAGTAGGTCAAGCTCAAGCTCTGAGCCCCTCAGTTATTCTGCAGCAGTCCAGTAGAAATGATAATACATGAATGTTCCTGTGCTTACAATAGAAGCAATGGTGATACAGTTCAGTCCAGCCTGTAGGGCAGGATTCAGAGCCTTTCGGGCGTCCTTCTGGCTACTTGGGGCTTTTTGTAGAATCCCAGCTTTCATTTAATTTTTCATTTGAATTTTGGGCTCAATAAAAGCTAAAGCAGTATTTCTGTCAGCATTAAAGTAGTTGTCTTGAATGGTTAAGTAGTCTCTTTCCTACCTAAATACAACGAAAATGTACGCATTTTTTGTCATTCTTATACCACCCCTCTCTGCAAGTCTGATGTGGTGGATTGTCCTGTCTAGATAACTGGTTTATCCTAGTGGTGGGTAACAGTTTAGAATATACAGCTATGTTTGTATCTAAGAAGATCTAAAATTCAATGAGCCCTTCTAAAGTCTGTCTATTTCTACTTGTCTGGTTTTCAGGAAAGCCCTGGCTTCCAGGGTTTGCCTGATAATATGATGCATTCCTGCTGAGGCTCAAGATACTATTTCAGTTGCAGTATAATCAGTTGATCACCCTAATCTGCTGATTTCCTTTTACAATTTTCTAATTTCACTTTGCTGTGTGCGCAGTAACTTGATTCTTAGCAAAATTCTCAGAGAAACAACTACTATTGAACTATGTGTTAGGTACAGTGGGTAGAGTCAGAAGAGAAATTTCCAGACTGTCAGGATTGTTTTTTGAGGAGTGGTTTTGTTCCTTATCTTTACAAACATGTAACCAAATTTCCTAGCCTACCTCTTTCATTTTCCTCCTCCCAAAGATCAACAGTGTGCTTACACATACCCAGAAAATCTCCTCATCTGTTTGAAAGCCGAGATGAGTCTGCTTTCTGTTCAGCTATGGGTTTTGCTCAAGAGCATCAAGCATATTTCTTTAAATTAGCCTAGGAAATTTCCTATTACTCAGCAGGTTTCCTGCCAGACTGACCTAAGAAAGAGAAAGCACTCTTGTGGCAGTAAGAAGGGCTAATCGCAGAGCAATAGAGCAGTCTATTCAGTAGTCTTTAATTAGTAGGGTAATTAGTACTCATGCTGTCCTTCTAAGCCAAATCACCACCATCAGCCATTAGGAATTGAACATTGTCTACAAAGTTTGTAGGAGTTAAAATAGTTTCCAGGGACTTGGTACAGCAGCAATTTGCTCTGACCTGATTTTTTTTTTAATGACTTGGTTTGACCTATAGTACTTTCTGTTTGTTAGACAACGTAGTGCAAGGAAAAATACTGTAGAATATAATAGTGATTAAGACTGTAGACAAAACTGTGCACATGAGCAATTATCTAATAATTTTTTTAAAGATGTATACTAAAATTCTAAATTGCCCATGGCCCTCCTCTCTTCCCAAATGCAGGAGCAGAATCAAACTAAAGTATCTTGGTCTGAGATGCAGCAGGTATCTCTAATGTCCTGTACTGTGGTCTTGTTTCTCATAAAGGAAGGAAAAAGTCTTTGAAACCCAAAGAATTTCCATAGCTCTACTGGTGTTTCCACAGGATAGGTACCCTTGTTTCTGAATTGATTAGCAAATTGAAACATGAGGGTGCTGTGGTGTAAGTTACAGTCTAGAGGGAATGCAAATCTGAAGACTCTACTGCTTGTATGTATTATTTTCATAAGAAGACCCATTCTTTTCTGTAATGGACAGCTTCCAGCCTTTTCAAAATCCAAAGGGCATTTTTGAGGGAGTTGCTGATTAGTACAGCTACATTCCTTGACTACTGCTATTGCAGTTTCCCTGTTTCACAGGCTAACAGGCTGCAGTAGGGTCAGCTACACTACCCTGTGCATCACTTAGTCCACTGCACCTTATTCCAGCTCTGGTGTGAAGGGACAGTATATACATTTCCTTTGAAACGGAACTGAACTAAATTGTATTGTGTCCCAGCTTGTTGAATTTGATGGAAATGGGTATCTTTGGTGCCCTGTAGCATGAAAGAAGAGAAGCTTACTGGCTGATTTACCCCATTTATGGTTTCACACTGGTAGAAACATGGATCTAGTCAGTGCTGGCAGGGCTGGAGTTAAGTCCCCTTCCTGCTAATCTTGTACTAAAAATCATGTAATTTGAATCAGTTTCTCTGCCTGGCCTTAAGTTTTGATTTCTTCACTTAAGTGAGGCTATCTCATATTGAACAGATGTTCTCTAATAGCATATCGTGGTAATATGTTTCAAGAGCAGGAGAGTGAGTTTCATTTAAGTGGTCTCAGAGTATCAATTAACAGCTCCAATCTGCTAAAATGGGAATCTGTTGGACTGTAGTGTTTAATGCTTTGGTTCTTTCCCTCTAACTGTAGCAGAAGGCTCCAGTTCCTGGACACTCTCATCCAGCAGGAATGAGGATCAATGTGGTGAACAACCATACACACAAACAGGTGTGTGCCCGCTCTATGCTCTTTGTTTGTTACCTTTCGGGGGGGAAGGAAGGTGTCCATAAACATTGGCAGGTACAAAGAAAACTTCAAGTAGGAAAGAAAAGAGGAGTGTTTGGAAGTTCTCTAACAGCTTAACTCCCCATTTTCATGTGGTTGAGATACTTCACGGTAATTGAGGTTTTCATTTATTCTAATTGATCTTGATTCCTTGTGTGTTATGAATATGAAGTAGGTGTTCCCAGTTTCTAGCTGTATGTGCTAATGTTTTTTTTTCTAAAGGCTGTGACCTTTAGCTCTGTCTTTCTGTAAATTTCTTAGTGACACCACATCAGATCAAGTTGTTGGTTGTTTTGGTTCACCATCCTGCCAGCCTCTTCAGAGAATGGATATGATTGTACATGCTCAAATGTTCTACAGTGAGGTGGGAAGAGGGTATAACCTTCCTGTGAAATCCCAGCTGTGGGTCCCTGCTGGAAACCTGATAGTGAATGATGTTAACTGTTATTCTGAGGTACTATCAAAGTTGCCATATCCCTTGTCAAGCAGACTTTTGAGGAAGACCCTAGAATTTGTGCTGTCTCTTCTGGGATCAGTTTCAAAGGCCTTTGTCACAGTTCCCAGCCATTGAGCCACCTTGCCACCTTGGGTGCTTTCAGAGAGGAATTACATGTTTTTATTACTTTATTTTGTGTATGTGTATACATAAAGTATTATATGAAATACTGGAAAACTGACATTCACCATATGTCCTGGGGTTTTTTTTGGCCTCTATTATGGTAACTTTAGCTATTTGTGTATGTTACCTCTACACTGACCTTCTGCCCTAACCTATCCCAGATGCTGTCACTTAACGAAGCGTCTTCATTATTCTGACCTCATCACTGTAAGCCTTGAAACCATTTCATTTGTCTCAAACTCAAGTCCATTGTCCTGATGGCTAGCGTTTTTCACAGTTCTTTTCTTTTCTGTACACTTTTCCTCTGTTGTATTATCCCTTTTGGTTTTTTCCTTCATAGCATTTCTGTGACTGGAACAACTTTCCTGTTTGTAAACCAGAATATTGCTGACTATGAAAACCCACTTACTTTGCAAGTTGTCATTGCTAATCCCTCCTTTTTTTCTTCACCTTTCTACTAAATTAATGGGAAACTGTTCTGAGCGGTGACTTATGTTCTGGAACAGTGCCGTATGTGTACAGACTTTTTCTTAACGTTATTTAGAGTCTATGAAAAAATATTTGTTTAGGAGTTCGCCTCAGTATTTTAAGGCAGGGCTATGAGTGTTAAGTTGAACTGGGAAATTAATTATTCATTCAGTAAACCTCCTAGTGCAGTGTTTTCTAGTGCTAGACAGGTATGTGCTGTGCTGAGGAAAGTAGGCTGTTCAAGAGGAATGTTTGATTCAGATGTATTTGGCAGGCGTCTGCTTAATTTAAAAAAAATAAATAAAAATCATATGCCCAGGCTTCAACTTTAAAGGTAGCAGAGTGCTAAAAAGTAAGACACTGAGGCTTTATGCCATTAATGTGGTTTCATCAGTTCTGATGAGGTCTAGGGATTAGAGAAATCTATATGTGGTGTCAGTACACCTAGGGAAAGAGCTTTCCTGTGGCATTTCTGGAAAAGTTTGATCGTTTGTACACTGATGTTTTGAAATGGACTTGCATACCTTCAGCTTTGTGCCTCCAAGCTGCAAGGACCAAGAATAAAATCCGATGTAGTCATGTTCATTACCTGAAGAAGGCTGGAGGCAGGGGAAAACTACTTCTTTTGGCAATGATGTCCAGATTAAATGTACCTGATTGTAAACTGTTACCTTGCTTCTCTTCAGGGTCTGTATGACATGGAAGATGATGATGAAAGTGTCTCTCCCCTTACTAGCAAACAGATGAAAATCACCACCACAAACAGTTTCCTCCACAACGCGGTAAGGGATTATCTGAACAGTCCCCACCACGCCATGCTCACATTGGGTGGACACACAGGCTGCGGCTTTACAGGGCTTATGTTCTTTTAAAGTATGTAAACGATGCTTTCTCCTGAAATGTTTGCTCTTCACCCCACCCTTCCCTTTGTGCCAGTGCTTCTAGGGACAGACTCCCTTTTAGGCTAACTGTGGTTTTATAGGCCTTTTGCAGGCAGAGTGTGTGCTTTCTCCCTTGCTGGCAGGTTGCTGCATGTTAGCTCTCTACTTTCTTCTTGGGGAAGTGCTTTGAACCTATGTTGTCATTGTTTGAGCAGGCAAGCAAGGGAGGCTTTCCGCTGCTGGACATCAAAGCGGGAAATGTCTTGCCATGCAAAGTCTTAGCTGGCAGCTTGTTGAGGAGTACTGATGCTCTGGAGAAGATGGTATTTCCACACAGACAAATGCGAGGTCCTGCTTTTGGGATGGGATAACCCACTGCATCTTAAGCAAAGAACTGACTGGCTAGAAAGCAACTTTGTAGGAAAGAGCCTGGCGGTCTTGCTGGGTGATGTACTAAGAATGAGTTAGCAATGCATCCTTGCAGCAATGAAGGCCAACTTGTAGATTGTATATTAGATCATAGCTAGCAAATCAAGGAAGACAATTATTGCTCTGTTTAGCATTTTGAGGATGCACCTGTAGTACTGTGCCTATTTTTGGGTCTGTGATACAAGACAGACTGGCAGTGACAGAGAGTGATAGGCTGGAACTAGTACAACAGGGTGGTCAGGGAACTGAGGAGAGCATGAGAGAGCAGTGTCTCTTAAGGCTGAGAAGAGAAGGCTGTAGTGAGATCTGTCCGTGCACTTTCACTGCCTAATATGCAGTCATGAAAAAGGCAAAACCCAGGTCCTTTTCAGGAGTGAACAGGGAGAAAATGAACCAACAAATGTGTTGCAGCAAAAGAAACTCTAGTTAGATATGGGGGGAGCTGTGCAGTTGTCAAAGTATTGGTCAGCCTCTGGCAGAGGGACCCAGAGAGGTGGTGGAATTGCTATTCTCGGAGGTATTCAGAGTTAAACTGGATGAGGCCCTGAGCCAACCTGATGTGTCTTTGAAGTTAACCGTTTCAGACACGAGGGCTAGACATGGGTTTGTCCTAAATTATACTGTAGTTCTGAGAAAGCAAATTAATGTGGTTTTACCATCACACAGGCAGTTCAGTGCAATGATAATCCCATGGTTTTTTTCTCACGTGGGTATTCAGAATAGAGCTCCTGGCCATTTGTGATCCTTAAAAGCAGCCTTACGGATTTTTTTTGCAGGAGTAAATGTGTTATCTCCAGTGTTCACAGCAGCTGCCAAGCACAAATATTTTTTTTTCTGGCTTCAAACTCCCCAGGTAGCTCCAACTAGAAAGGTTACGCTCCATGTCTTTGTGTGCCCTAGCTTGGTGTTTCTGAAGAAGTATTGCTGTTTGTACTAGGGCACCTCAGTCTTAATAAGTAATCTTTGTGTACAGTTTGTAAGGTACTTGAAAATCTTTGGATAAAAGGAGCTTTTCAAATTGCACTGGTAAAATTCATTTAAGAAGAGTATGAAACTAGTGAGGGAAGTGCTCTTGTGGGATAAACGTATGCACAGAAACTTTAGTTGATTTTTGTCTCAAAGCTGAAAGTTTCCAGCACTGTAGTGGTTCTGACACCGGGAGGGACATGCAGTTCTTAGTGCATGCTTTTCTGCTGTTGGTGCTTGAAGAGGAGGGATGACTTTTATAGGCCGCAGCTTTCAGAGATACTTTATTCTGTCTTTCTGTAGGCTGGCCTGAGTGGCAATAAATTCTCTTTGTCCAAGGCTGTTCCCCTGACTAAAGTGGTCCAGAATGATACGTACACAGCTCCACCCGCACCTCCCTCTCCTATGCGGACGAAGGCCTTGACAAACATGTCCCGGACCTTAGTGACAAAGGAGGAGCCTCCAAAAGAACCAGCACCTGTTGAGGTGAGCTCAGGGAAGTGGGAGATGCTTTTTATAGAAGCCTCTGAAACATCTGAAACTTGCTGTTCATCAGTTAGGCAAGCAACTCGTTTCTGCCTGCCTTCCACCATTATTTCTTGGATTCCATCAAGCTTATTCTAACTGCAACCCATGTCCCAAAAATTTGAAACCTGTCTAAACATCCTTTTCCTCAACTTTGAGAGATGGGAAATTCTCAGTGCATCTTGCTTCTCTCAACTTTTTTATCTAGCATGGGAGCACATGGTCCTGGAGGAATCCATGTTACAGGCAGGTGGCAGTTGTTGTTTGGACACTCCTTGGAGGCTTCTATGTCCCTAGGAATAGTGTTTTAACACTACTAGTTATGTTGTCTTCTGTCTGCTCCTGTTAGTAAGGAGAAAACCAGGATTCTTCCAAATACAGCTTCTCGCTGTCCATATAAGACCTGCTGGGCAATTTGTAGACAACCTGCCTGGAATTGCTTTGCCAAACTGCCTGAGAGTGGAGCCATATTTTGGGGTTTGCTGGCTTGTGTAGAACGCAGCAGAGACGCGCTTAAAAGTGCAAGCATGACCAGAGAGTAGTGTGTATGTATGCAGAGTAAGTTCATGTTATACTTAGGAATGAAAAAGTTACTTCAGAGAGAAATTAGCATGGAAAAGGGGCTCCTTTTCACCAGCAGATGAGTTTGGCTTTTGTAAGCCTTGATACTTCCCTTTACTAGCTGGTAGCTCTCACCTTTGTGTGCATGGACAGACTTTCCCAGACATCCCTTTAGTGACTTTCTTTTAATGCTTTCTCTGCTGTGCTGCCTTGCTTGCTGCGTTTCTGACGTTTATGTGATGCATTTGTTTGTGTTGGCAGCTGGCGTTTAGTCCTTTGGAAGGCACAAAGATGACCGTAAACAATCTGCATCCTCGAGTTACAGAGGAAGACATTGTTGTGAGTGTTGTTTACTGCCTAACTGTGGATGAGTGATGCTTCCTTTCCTTAACCTACCTGTTTTGATAAATCACTTGATCTATGGTAAATGCAATGAAGAGGAGTATAATGTGGGTTTGCTTTCCTTGCAAAAGCTTTCAAAGGTCCTGATTTTTTTTTTTTGTTTGGTGTTTGTTCACTATTTTAAAAAAGTGTGTGCTTAAGAAGCTGGGACAAAATAACCATTTCTAGGGTGTACTGAGATACCTGACATCACTTAGAGTTCATGTCAAATCATGCTTGGTGTTGTCCTCAAACTTATACCCCCATCCAAATTATCTAGGCGCTTCCATTCTCAGCAGGCTGAGAACAAGCCTGATCTTCATGTGTGACAAACGGTATAGAATACTGGCCTTGAACTTTTCTGCTTGTGTGGGTAACAATATGGAGCTTTGTGCAATCTGTATTACTAACGCCAAGTACTCATACCATAGCAAACACAAAATAAGACAAGTGGCAAGATTCTGCCATGTATTTACTAAGCAGAATGGGTGGTGCAATTAGGAAGCTAAGCCTTTCTTGCTCAGTGTCTTTGGCTGAAGTGGTACCTTTAATGTGACCATGGTCGTGACTAACTCTCTGCCCTCAGGAGTTATTCTGTGTGTGTGGCGCTCTGAAGCGAGCCCGGCTGGTGCATCCTGGAGTGGCTGAGGTAGTATTTGTGAAGAAAGAAGATGCTATCACGGCGTATAAGAAATACAACAACAGGTGCTTAGATGGTAAGTTTGAAGCCAGAGTTGTATTTAGGATAGATAAATCAACACAGACTCTTCTACGTCAGCAGAGTTTTAAAAGCATCTCAAATGCTTGTATGCTACCAAGAGAGAGGAAATACCAGAAAATCACTTCAAGAGCTAGACAATGTAATATGCTGCTATGTAACTAGCTGAATATATGCACGGTTTATTTAAGGGAAATACAAAAAAATGTTTTCCTAAAAGAGAGCGCTCAAAACTGGGGGTGAGGTCCTGGTGATTCCTGTGGTCTAACTTCCAAATTAAATTTCTTTTGTTTCTAATCCAGTGCCGAGAGCTAGATAGCCCTTAGGAAAGCTTTACAGAATAGCTGTTTGCAAAGTACAAGTAAAACTAATATTTGCAAAACTGTCAAGGAGGTCAAAGGCATTGTGAATCAGACCTGTAAAACAGTTAGTATTAGCTTCTCCATAAACTTTGAACAATGCAATTGTTCATCTGGATCCACCTGCCATGTTGTTACAGGCTGAAATTAGCTGTTAATCTTTAGCAGGAAATAGATGCTTTTTCTTTCTTTAGATGAATGACATGTTACGAATGTCAGATAAGGAGTAGGCAGCTGAGAATGGGAGATTCTGTTGTGTCTCTGCCAGGGGTTTTGTACCTATACATAATTTCTTAATTAAAGTGAGTCTTACATAGTACTGAGTGTTTCAGTTGCTCTTCTGGTGCTGTGATTTTGCAACAATAAGTGTGTCAACTGTTCTTTGTCGTGTTTCCCCAGCCTGTGGAACTCTATTGCTTGCACTGATGTGTGATATTTGTGGGGTCTTGCCTTACCACGATTCAGATGTAAGGACTTTTTTATTGTGTTTGTTTAGGTCAACCAATGAAATGCAATCTTCATATGAACGGGAACGTCATCACCTCAGACCAGCCTATATTGCTGTAAGTGTTCTTTTGGGAGGGGGGGCAGGAGGAGAACCAAATGTGTTTGCAGGTTCTGTTTTGAGGAGAACCTGAGGGGAGGAAAACTGTTGGCAAATTATTGTTCCATGAATATTCTCCTTCTCTTCCTCTCTGTGGTGCTCTGCGTTGAGCTGAGTGCAGCATAGCTTGCGTCCATAGTGTTCACAGCCCTGAGGCTCAAAATAACTCTGAGATGGGGTAGTTTTGTTGTGAGGAAAGTGATTTAAAACCTATCTCTGATATTGGGAGGGGGGCAACATCAAGAACAGTAAATGCAGACATAGTGCTAAATTTTATTTCATAATGAGAGGTTAAATGCTGGTTTGTGTTTTTTCTTTTAATCCTCCAGCCGATTGAGTGATACTCCTTCAGTGAAGAAGGAAGGGGAACCACGCCGGTCAAGTGCAAGCGCCTCCTCAAATCCCCCAGCTGAGGTGGACCCTGACACTATCTTGAAGGCACTCTTCAAATCCTCAGGGGTCTCTGCCTCTGTGCAGCCCACAGAATTCAAAATTAAACTCTGAGAAGGAGGAGTGAGCAGTGGACTGGAAAACTCATTTAAGTTGGGGAATAAGAAAAGCGCAGGAGTGCAGATGTTGTTTGCATTTGCCTGCCTTGAAATTTTTTGTTTTCTATGATCGCTACCTTACTGTACAGTAGTGTTTCCTCTTGTGTGTGTACTTTCTGTTTTCATAGTTGGAGTTTTCTTCCATGATTTTTTTCCCAAAAGAATAACTTCCCCCCCCTTCTGCCAGTAATGTATTACCAAGCATATTACCATGTAACTCCCTCCTTTATTCCAAAGCCCCTAGTGGCCATTAAAAGTGCACATAGGCTTTGAGGGAAGGAGTGGTGGTCTCCTCCTCGCTTCTTCTGACTGACCTTTAACTAAAACATGCATCCCCTTGATTATCAACAGGCAAGGACACCACACTGTGCCCAGCACAGCAATTTCAGAGACAAAGTCAGGTGTGGCTCCATACAGGAAAGCACCATCTTGCATCTTTGACTTGTATGCATTCGGTGGCATACTGCTTTGTTCTGGCTGTTGGATGTTTTTCTGCTCAGCAGCTGTGACATTGAGAAGAAGCGTGAAGAACTGAGTTTCCCACTCTGTATGCCAACCAACGGAGGCATCAGGCAGAAAGAACATCAGCACAAGAGCACCATCCATTGTGCTATGGGGGCCATGCATCAACTGTGGTAATGCAGAGAGGGGTGTGGGGGGGAAAGGCTCTGTCATTTGTACACTGAATATATTAGCCCTGTAGGGTCAGGCTCACTTGCTCTCATCTTTCTGGACTGGAAAGTAGGAACTGATCTTGTGTTCAGAGCTAGAGGAAATCCGGGTATTTCACTCCCATTAAACTGTATTGCATCCTCCTGCTGATGCAGGGACATTAATTTTTTTTCCTTACCTTCTAACTTACCCGGTCTCCTATAAAAAGGAAGGAGCTGGGGCCTTTTTCAGATAGTAATACATAGGAAGCAGTCATCTTGCACCTGAGAGCTCGCTTCTTTGAAAGATGTCATTTGGGCAATGTTTGGCTGCTGTGTGGGCATGCTGCTCACATGCATGGATTTGCAGGATGACTGCTGCACTTCATGGCTTCAGGGAGAAGTTTTGGAGAGGAGAGCAGTTAGTAGTCTGCAAGGAACGCATAGGAGAGGAGTGTTAAGTCCCATGCAGACCCTCAAGGATGTACCTTGGGCCTGTGAGTATCTGTGATGAGCCACAGGCCACTAGGTGGCACTTCCATTACCTCCTTTGTTAGTACATCATTACTGCCATGGATATTTGAAGTCCCAGTAGCTCTGCTTGTTTGTATTTGTTCAAATT
This sequence comes from Himantopus leucocephalus, assembly GCA_003993805.1. Classification (NCBI taxonomy): domain Eukaryota; kingdom Metazoa; phylum Chordata; class Aves; order Charadriiformes; family Recurvirostridae; genus Himantopus; species Himantopus leucocephalus. Next base: position 60,400,306 of record RSEF01000001.1, read on the forward strand.
GTATTGTAAGAGAGGAAAGCTAAGAGCAGCTTCCAGAATTCTGGTTGGGGTTTGAACTTGATCCTTCTAGTTGGGAGACTAACCTAATCCATTCTGTTTGGCTCCGCTGAGCTTTAATGAACTCTCTGTAACCGTTATAGGTCTGGATTCCATTTCTTGGCCAACCCTATGTTTTGTTTGCTTTCTTGTTCTGTATTAACTCTTTGCTCTATCTAGCTCGCGCAAACCATTCCTCTAGCTCACTGTATCCTTTTTAGCCATGGAAATAACAGGACTAGGCAGGACTCGTTTTTATGGAGTACTCTTTGGGTTGGAAGCCGACAACACCGTTATTGGTAGGGTGCTTCATGTGAACAGCAGAGGTTTATAGGGGAGGGGACCTAAGACAGCTATTGTTCTCCTTTTTTAGATTGCCCATCAAACACCTGTGTTTTATTAAAAAAAATAAATGGGGGAGGGAGAGGAAACATTAGGGGTTGGAGAAGATAATGTATTATCTGTTTCTGAATAAACGTTTGTTATACAGAGAGTGGATTCTAAGCCTTTTTAGATGCTGTGAAGCAACTAAAGATAGGTGGAGTTGTTCCAACATTGCATCAAGTGTGCTTTTAGAAGACGATAGAAACTTCAAAACTGGTACTATGATGAAGAGCAAGAGGAGTATATGGGTGATAGAATTGATACTCGTAAGCCTTTTAATCTGAATCATCGAAACTAGTAGCTGATTATTGCTACTAAGTGGGAACAGTTTATGTCTCCACCTAGTTCCAATTCTGCTGTTCAAGAAAAGAAAAAGAATGGCCTTTTTTTATTGACAGCCTTGTAATTTTAAAAGTAATTTGATTAAAAAAATACAGCTGTGAAATCTGGGTACCTGTTGTAGGTAAAGAAGGGCACTTTTGTTATCAGCTAGATGGAAAGCTGTGCAAATGTGAAGACACGTATTGTGAGTGCATATCTTGTCCCTTCTGAAAGAATGGGGAGATTCAAACATTTATTTTTTTAGTAATAGAGTCATGCCCATTCCAAAAGCCAAATAGCAAGATGCCCTTTGTAAGTTGCTGTTAAATTGTGCACTGTGTTTGGGTTATCTGTGAGAAATGGTGACATTAACATACTTGTTGGAAGAACTGCTGCTCTGGTCTCCAGCTCTGTGATCTATGGCAGTATTTTTATTTTTAAATTGATGAAGTTGATGCTTGTCTAAACACCACTCCATGATTTGTCTTAGCAGCAATGTTTTGGTGTGCGTTGCTCTTCCTCTTCTCAGTCAGATCTCTAAAGTTATCTTAGTCTTCTAATGCTTCATAGTGCGGCTTCCTTCGTTGGGCACTGAATGAAGAGTGACCAGTTCTTCCTGGTCCCTTCCAGACAGTTTACCTCAGAGCTCTCCGGTTTCTCCTGGCTTTGTCCTGTGCCTGGTGTGCGTTCCACTGAGCTCACCCACCGCCTTCTGACCTCACGTCTGAGCACATCTGCCCTCATGCAGCATGGTTGTGTATATTTTTTTTGTTCAGTTTTCTTTTTTTCTGGGCTGTCAGGAGATTATCAACTCACATAGGACACACTGATTGTTTGTGCTAATTCAATATGGCCGGGCAGGACAGGTAATTTGTAAAAGTGTTTCTCTCTCTCTTTTCTTTTACTTTTTCCCTCTTTTTTCAAAAACATGCTGACTTGTAGCGATGCCACGATTTGCAAGTTTGCCTGCTATATTTTCATGGCTTTTGCATGTACCATTTCTTCTGATAATGTGCATTAACTTGGGTATTTGTTGGGTGAGTCAACTCTCTACGTCGTTTCTTACTTTCACTGACCTTTTTTTTTCCACCTTGTAAGGTGCTCTGTCTGGGGAAATAATTTTGTTATACTCAACCATCGGGTGGCGGCGGTTCCCTCAGCGCGGGCAGCGCCTGAAAGGCGCTGCCCGCGCTGAGAGAACCGCCGCCGCCATTAACAGCGGGGAACTACAACTCCCGGCGGCCCCCGCGCCCTGCCGCTTCCCGCCGCGCTAAGATGGCGGCCGCCGAGAAGCGTGTGGTTGGAGCGGCGCCGGCGGGTTACACGGGTGAGGAGCGGGGGACGCGGGGCAGCGGGGAGGGAACGCGGGCGGCAAGCGGGGTCTTTAACCGGGTGCGTCGCCCGCAGCTCTGGCGGTGAAATTCGGGGAGCGGCAGCGTTCGCCCCACTGCCTTTTGGTGAAGGAGCACCAGGTGCGGGAAGGGGCCGGCACCACGCACCCGCCTCGCCGCACCCTCTTCGTCCTCAACGTCCCCCCGTACTGCACCCCGGTGAGTGGGGCTGGGGCGGCCCACGGGGGCGGGAGGAGTGGGGTGTAGGGGTCTCACCGGTGCGGGGAGGGGGGGCGGGTGGAGGCCCAGCGCATCGCCTCAGGAGCGCGGGGCCGTGGGGGAAGGAGCCGGGCGGGCCTCGGGGTAGCTGTGGGCGGAGGGACCGGGGTGGTGCCGGAGGAACCCCCCCCGCAGCGGTCGGTGGTCCGTGGGGGAGAGGAATCCCTCCTGCCTCCCTGTACCGTTTGTACTCTCTCCTTCTCCACGCCAAGGACTCTCTGTCCAGGCTGTTCGCCCGCTGCGGGCACGTCCAGTCTGTGGACATCTGTGAGAAGCCGGGGCCGGGAGAGAAAAAAGAGAAACTCACGTCCAAATTCTTCAACTGCAAAACCGTAACGGTAAGGCTCGGGCGGGGAGCGCGTGGGGGGTACTGATGCTTTAGTGGTCAGAAAAGTTCGCAAGTACTGAATGGTAATTTTCGGAACATGGCACTTAAGGACATGATTTAGCAGTGGACTTGGTAGTGTTAGGCTTACAGTTGGATGTCATGATCTTAAAGGTCTTTTCCAACCTAAATGATTCCGTACAGGAAAAGCATTTGGGGGGGATTGGGCAACGTGATTACGTAGTTAAGTTTATGGGGTTTTTTTGCTATCCTGTTGCAACTTGTGGTTTTATTTTTATTTGGTTTGTACTGCAGCTCCTCGCTGCGTGATCGTTTTCCCTGGTGTATCTGACTGGCCTGGCTGTCTCTTTCTTTTAGGGATTTCAGGTAGCATACGTGGTGTTCAGGAAACCGTCTGGTGTCCAGGCAGCCATGGCCCTGTCCCGGGAAGGTCCCTTGCTGATATCAACAGAGAGTCACCCTGTGAAAACCGGCATTAGCAGTAAGTCAGCCCTAGCTGTCTTCCTGCTAGCTAGTGCTGGGGAAGAACTATACCCTTTCCTCGCTGAATCCTACCCTGCACGTCCCAGATCAATTCTCACCGTTTTGTACTGAGCCAGATGTCTAGTGTTTCACATTCCTGCTTTTATTATTCACGAGGTAGCAATCTTGTTGTACTGGACACTGTAGAGTCTGGTCTAGTGACCCTACGGGAGAATGGGGTCACTTAGTACAACGGAAGGGCCATTTTTCCCAACATGTCTTCAGTATCACGTAGATTCAGAGAAACCGGCTACATCTTGCCCCCAAAATGGAAGTCTGGCTCAATAACAGGCACCAGGTGTCTGTCAAGATGACAGCATTATCTTGGATGTGACCCCTCAGCAGGAATGCCGCCCTGGATGTCACACCTCTGGGGCTTAAGGCTAGCCCACTCCTGCTTGGGAAAGTTGCAGGCTCTTCCCATTGCTTACTGGCTGTGGCGTGGGCCGCAAGCTGGTTGAACTGTGGCAGTAGGGAGGCTGAACAGAAATGGTAACCAAGTGTGTCGTCCCCACAGTGGCTTTCTCTAGAGCTGCCCAAGGGCATTGCATTAGGGCTTGCTCCTAACAGAGGCTACTGCTGACTTCTGCCCTCTCTGTCTCAGAGTGGATCGCCAGCTATGCAGCCTCCATTGTGGATCAGGAGGAGCTGAAGGCAGAGGTGGACGCCTACATGCAAGACTATGACAAAAAGATAGCAGAGGTGAGGCCAGGCTGGGGAGGGAACCCAGCTAAGCAGTTTGTTTGGGGAGGGGAGAGGAAAAGAGATGATCTCCTGGTGCCCAGGCCACAGTGGAAAGGGCAGAGGGAAACACTGTGGCTGTCAAGGTTGTTTTACTCCCAGTTGCTGGTGGGCAGTCAGGTACTGGTGTGGTCCACAACACCTGACCCTTCCACCCAGGGCTTACGATAGGTATCCACAAATAAATTGGGTGGGTCCTGGCTGGTGTGCAGTGTTGTGACTGAGAGTTGAAGGAGTGCCTGTGCCCTTGGTCCCACGCCTTCCTTCAAATCTTGTGCAGAAGCAGGAGCTGTAACTTCGCATACGTGTAAGGCGGGCAGTGGGGGAGCTGTGCCTTGGGTGGGCTGGCAGCCCAACCTCATTGAGCTGCCTCACCCTCCTGTCTGTACAGGAAGAAGCCAAAGCAGCTAAGGAGGAAGGTGTTCCAGATGAGGAGGGCTGGGTGAAGGTAACACGGAAGGGCCGGAAGCCCGGCCTGCCCCGCACGGAGGCCGCGAACCTGCGGGTGCTGGAGAGGGAGAAGCAGAAACGGGCCCGCAAAGAGCTGCTCAACTTCTATGCCTGGCAGCATCGTGAGACCAAGAGAGAGCGTGAGTGTCTGAGTCTCTTCCTACCCCTGCCCCTGTCTCTTGTCTCTCACACTGCAGCCCAAAGAGCATCCTTTTTACTTCAGTGGAGGCTACATCCAGCTGCAGATGAACAGTTGGCTGAGTGGTTGTGCAAATAGCCTCCCCAGCCCTTGCAGGGGGTGGGGTGGGGGGGGGCCTTGCCAGCATCTGCGCTAGCAAGGGCTGCCGCAATATTTTGCGTGAGAGTGTGCAGGTGGTGGCTTTCTAATAGATGTTTCTTCAGTCTGCACAAAGGCAGCAGTGGAAAGGAAAAACTAGCCTGTTTCCTCCCCAAGAGGGTGCTGCAGCACTGCCGGAGATGAACGGCCAGAGCCCCAGCTTGGCACTCTGCCCAGGCGCAGAAGGACCTGCTCTGGGAAATGTGTATTTGTGGGTATTGGGACTGAGTCCCTCCTGGTGTGTGGAAGTGGAGCTCCCCAAGGAGAGGGAGATCTGCTGCTCCCCTGTGACCTGTCATCTTGCTGCCTCTTTCAGACATCGCCCAGTTGAGGAAGAAATTTGAGGAGGACAAGCAGAGAATCGCGCTGATGCGAGCCCAGCGCAAGTTTCGGCCATACTAGGCTGTGCTGAGGTATTTCCTTGGATGCCTGTACTGGAGAGGGCGGGAGAGATATCTATGGACTCCATGTGCCAAAGGATTTCAAGGAATTGAGGCAGCTTCAGATTGTCCCTGCCCTTGGATCTGAAGTGAGAGATCACACCAACTGCAACTGGAGGAGGCATTTCCTTCATCGCACGGGTATCCTCCTGCTCTCCCAGCCATCGTCCAGCCCTGTGGCACCACTTCCCAGGGTGCTCAGGTCAAGGGGCTGAGCCACTTCCCGTGACAACCTGTATCTTCCTGCCATCCACAACCCTCCTAATGCTTGGTGAGAGCTGGGATTGACCTGGCACAGCCTCTGCAGGGGCAGGGAACGGCTGAAGAACTGTAAATAAACTGCTGCTATGTTCTCAGAACATGAAAATGCCTCTCTCCCGTGATCTGCTGGGGGGGATGGCTTCTTGTGTGCTGGGGTGGCGATTAAAGTCATGGCTTGTATGCCTGTGCTCCTTGGCATATGGAATCTGGGGGTGAGTAAGAGGAAGGAGGTGAACTTGGGAAAAGCCCAACTGGGAAGTTCCCAGACCTGTTGTCACAAGCAAATATCAGTGGTGTGGTATAGAGCCCTACCCCTTCCCTCTGTGTTTCCCCTCCCAGGCAGTTCCCTCTCAGCCAGGTGTTGAGGTGACCAGTCTTCCAGCTGTGCGTGGACCTCTACAGCCAGGGCTATGGGAACTTCTGTTGTTCAGCACTGTCACTAGAACAAGGTGAGATGGCAGCCTGGCTTTGGAGGGAGAAACCAAACTCTGGCCAAGGCCTGTTTCCACTTAACCTGTCACCAGCCCACAGGAGGCAGGTAGGGGTGGCAACAAGCACATCCAGCTGTGGGGCAATGCTTTTGTACTGCTCACACAACATTCTTGCAGCCTCGGACTTCATGATTATCACCCAAACATGCTGTGATCAGAAAGGGGCAGCAACCCACCCACCCCTAAGCTTCACATTTATTTTACTGCCAGCAGCCTTGATATGGGTGGGGCCATGAATGTGAGGTGGAAATGCTGGTAAATTCCACAGAGCTGGGTTAAAATGGATTTACCCTCCCCTAGAAAACCCACTGCAAATGCAGTTTCCACTGCATGGGGAGACTGCCAGGCCTGCTTGCTTTATTTGGCTTTTTGTATCAATTTAACTAGGAGGCAGATGGATCTTTAATACGCTGTTATCTAAAGCAGAATGCATATAGTAATCACTGCCTCCTAAGACTGGTGTTTTAACTGCTTGGGCGAGCATCCCAAAAGAAAGGTGGTTCATTGTCCTATACAGTCAAGAAGACAGAGTTAACGTTGGGAGATGAATCTTTATTTAGAAGGACAGAAATCATCTCTGCCAACTTTTCCATTATTAGTTCTCCCAGCTGCTTCAGCTAGAGGATTAGTGACTCATTCCCTAGGAGTTCATTAAAATGGCCTTCTGTGCCTAGGTGAGCTCTTATTTAAGCTGACTTTTAAACAAGCAGCAGCTCTCACAATAGAACAGAGACACTGAGGCCCTCTGAGCTCAGGCAGGAGACTGGTCACACCATCCTCAGGGAGGAGGTGAGACAAGCCGCCTACCTCTTGTAATGCTACAGCTGGTAGTGCTGCTGCTCCCACAGAGGATGCCCTGCCTGTGTTCCTGCTTCATTTCAGGGTGCAAGTTAGGACCAAGCAAGGGGAAGGCTGCTCTGGGCCTCTATCCCTGTACTCACAGAGCTGGAACTGGAGGAAGGATTCCTTTTCCCTTTGACAACTGAGATATTTTGCTCAGCTCTCCTCCAGGGAACCCCTATCAGACCTGCTTCCACCCTGCAGTGAGCTAAGCCTAGGGAAAGGTATCGTGAAACTGGTGGTGTATGTGAGGTAGGAATGGTGACAATTCCTCCAGAGCCTACTTTTTAGGTCCCTGTTCTCCTGGATTGCTGCAGCAGTGACTCTTCTTCCTAGAGCCTGGCTCTGGTGTTGTGTGCTGTCAGGAAGTTGCTGATGATCCCAGACACCACCTCGGGCTCATTCAGGTGCACAAAATGACTCCCAGGTACCTCTACTAGCTGGATGTGCTGGAGAGAGAGGACACAAAAAAGATGTGGACCAGGAAGGTGTTCCCTTGGGCAAGCTGTGTGGCACTTGCTGTGGTGGGGGTGAGGTGGGACAGGGATAGGAGGACTAGGGAAGAGCTGGGTCCCAAGGACAGTACTGACTTAGGACTTGGGCAGTAGGGGCAAAGTTGACTTCCCCTTGTGTGAGGTCTGTGCTGTTAAGGACAAATCACCTAGTGGGGGTGTCCACCAAGGTGAGCTACTTCCCAGCTGCTGCTCTCAGGTTGGTAGCCCACAGAGTGGAGATGCAAGGATGGAGGTTGCTCTCACCTCTTTGAGGGTTGACTCAAATGCCTCTCGCAGGGCTTTCACAAAGTGATTTCTGCTGTGCAGCTTGTGTGGTACCAAGAGTCCATCTTGTGCTCTGAAAAGCAACAGCAAGGCTTAGTACAGCACACGGTGTGTCTTCTTTTGTCTTTGTTGCTGTCCTGGGCAGAAGCAGTGTACCCAAGACAGTAGGGTGACAAACCCAAATGCTCTTTCCAGGCTGCTCGTAAACAGCAGGGTTATGGGGTCATACATGGTAGCCAGAGGAGCATCGCACAGCTTGGCTAAGCAGCTATTTTCTATCAAACTATCTGTTTAAAACCTTGGGTGACTGACTAGTAGTATCAGAGCGAAGACAGGTTAAATATTATCCCCCCGGGGTGGCTCCTTAACTGGTTGGAGTACATCACTCCCTGCCCCCACCCTGTCTTCTGTTCTTTTTTCCTTCCAGCCAGCTTCTGCATCTCCCCTCTGTCCCTTGCCCCACTCCATGCTGCTGTTTTAAACAGGCTGTGCCCTGCTTGGAGAGGGAGGTACCATGGCAGTCCTCCTGGAGAAGCCAGGATTAGACATGGAGAATGCAGAATTAAGACTGTGCTGTCTCCTACTGTGCTGCAGGTGATGGGACAAGGTGACATCCCAGGTTCAAAGGCATGTACTCTGCATGGCCTAGAGGACTTGTCCTCACCATGATGTTGCATTTCTGGACAAGCAGGAAAATCCTTAAGCTCTTACGATTTCAACAGACCAGGGAAGCCCAAACTGCACCTTATTTCTCAACTTGGAGCACTTCCTCTCATTTCCTAGAGAGTCTTTTAACAGCACCACACAGGCCAAGTTACGCAGAACCCTGCACCTCTGGCCTTCCAAGGAGATGGGGGAAAAATGCAGAGGAGGACCAACAGAACCAGCTACCCACCCAGACACCTTAACAGCTTGCAGGGCTCTGCGCAAGCCACTGGCTACCTCCCTGCCCTGGGCACCCAGGGGAGAGCTTGCAAGAGCTGGGTCAGGCCAGGGGCTCCAGGACCAGCTGGGGGAGGTGGAGGCTGCCATGGTTTCACCTGTTTGCTCAGGTGAGAAGCTTCGGGGTCTGGAGAAGGGGGCAGGCTGGGTTGCTGTGACTGGGGGGAAGAGTCAGGAGGAAAACAAGTAGGAGCGGTGCTGTGGAGGGTTGCATGTTTGCCAGGATGGCCCCTCGCTGTAGGGCCAAGGGACAGAAAGTCATGAGACAGCAGCGTGGAAGGCATGAGCATGGGGAGGACAGGGCAGTCAGGCATTTCCTCCATCAGCCTTGCACCAGGGACACTCAGCCTGAAAATGCAGTGCCAGGTCAGGAGGAGGACGTGCCAGCTGCTCTCTGCCTGCTCCAGGACCCTGCCAGCCCAGGGCAGTGGTGGGGAACTGGCAAATGCTTCTCACATGTGAGGCTGTACTGTTGTGCCAACTGGCCCAAAGGTCTAGCTGGCCGCTGCAGAGGAGGGAGTAGCAGAGGACTCCTTTCTAACCTCCGTCCCCTCCACCCAGGGCTGCAGGGAGGCAGTGAGGGTGGGTTTGGCTTGTGCCTCACTCACATAATGATGAGAACGCGGTCCTGAATCTTCTGCAGGAGCTTCACACACTGCTCCACTGTGAAGGACTCTCGACTCTGCTGCAGGTGCAAAGATAAGAGAGAGCAGCAAAGGTCACAGACAGCAGCTGGGGGCAGAGTGTGTCCCTGACGCCTGCTGCACTAGCAGCTCTGAAGGCAGAAGTGGCTGTGGCCCTGAAGCTGCTGTGCTGGGACATGACAGGCGGCCAGGCTGCGCACAAGAGTAGCTGGCTCTGCAAAGGCTCCTTCTGTCCAGCTGCGTTTCAGGGCTGCCAACAACGCTGCCTGCTGGGATGCAGCACATATGGGAATGATCTCATAGCAGAGAGAAGCTTTAAAAATCCTTTTACTAAAAAGGAGACAGTACGCTACTCTGGCTTTCGCAGCCTGGCAGTAGCACAGGTAGAGGAGGCCCTACTTGCTCAAAAGCGGCACAGAGCTATCAAAATATCACACATAAGGACTTTGCTCCACTTTCTCTCTCTCTCCTTTTTATACAGGTGACCTGATGAAGAAGCTGACCTAAAGCATCCATCCATCTGCTGCCTGAGGAGTTATAACAGCAGGAAAATGTAGCCAGGAGGCCCTGGGGCAGAGGAACTGCTAAAAAAATCCGTAACATTTTCCAGTGACTCCGTAAGCTGAGTCAGTTAATGATCGAGTGCAGGCTCTTTTAACAGCAGCATTTAAAAGAGATGTGGGAATTAGGGAAGCAGAAAGTAAACAGTTGGGTGGAGGCCTGGGTTCAGTGAGCAGGCTTCCACTATCTCTGAGTTTTCTGTAAGTTCAGGGGCTCAGAAGCAGCAGGGGGGCACGTCAGAAGAGCAATGCTCACCGTACGGACTCTCATGTCTCTGTTATACACCAGCCCTGGAATGAAAAAAAAAAAAAGAAGGTTTTCATGTCTCACAGGAACAGGAGTTGCTCTCCTCCTCACCTCTGGGATGTGCCTAAGACTTTTTGAGATAAGAGGATAGGATTAATTCAGATTTTTCCCTTTTTTTGATTTCTTTTCTTTAGCTGTTCTAGGACTGCAGCACCAACCCCAGTTGCTGGGAATGGAGAGCTCTGCCTCCAGACCTAATTGATCCCATTCAAGCTGCGTAAACTTGTAGCTAGGGCACTCTGTACCCTGTGGAAGACAATGGCTGTTGGCACCACTCCCTTCCCACACCCAGCATTGCCCCAGCACTGTGGTGAGCCCTGTCTCCGAGCAGGCCCTTACCAGCGGGTGTCTCAGTTGCTCCTCGCTGCAGTAGGATTGCCCCACCCTCTGCTGTCAGATGCCTGTTTGCTTCTAAGAGCCTAGGGGAGACATGGCAGAGAGATTGTTCTGCTGGAAAAGGGAGGAAGTGAAGCGAAAATGGCATGACAAGGTGACAGCGAGCTCTCAGGCTGCTTCAGAAAAGAGCAGGAAGAAGCAGCAGCTTCTGGCAGCAGAAGCAAAAAGTCTTGCTGAAATTCCAGAGGAGGACTTGAAAGGGGAAGTACAGGGACAGTTTCCCCTTCTGGTCCAAGCAGCTGTAACTGTCCAAGATGAAGGCAGGCAGCAAATGAAAAGGACAGATGGGAACCCACCTCTGCAATGCTGCTTCAGGGCTACGTGCTTTGGGAGTTTGCTGCTTTGCTTCTAGACTCAGTAATCTGTCAATTACCATCCGTTTTGATTTCAGCCATGCCTCAGTGTCCTGAAACAAAGAAAGGCAGGGAACAAGAGTAACCCTTCTCTTCTGAATCGTTTTACCCCTTATCAGAGGGTAGAAGAGGGCATTGCACCATTCAGCATCCCTCAGAACCGGTACCAGTTATGGACATCATATTAAAAATGCCCATTTCTGGGGAAAAGGGAACAGCAATACTTAAAAGGCAACGTAGGAACAGAATCATAGAATGGTTTGGGTTGGAAGGGACCTTAAAATCATCTAGTTCCAACTCCCCCTGCCATGGGCAAGAACACCTCCCACTAGGCCAGGTTGCTCAAAGCCTCATCCAGCCTGGCCTTGAACGCTCCAGGGATGGGGCATCCACAACTCTGGGCAACCTGTTCCAGTGTCTCACCGCCTCACAGTAACAGAAAGCAAAGCACTGCTATAAATAACTTACTAACTTTTTACCCCTGCAATCTTTTCTACCTCACTTTTGAGTTGAGGACAACTGTCCAAAAGAACAAGGGAAATCTGGTATCTTTTGTCCCTCTGACCCTGGGCTTCTGTCCCACTCCTGCCAACCAAAGCCCCAGCATCTTGTAGCAATGATGGCAGGTTGGGAATGTAGCTTTGTGTCCTGCCAGGAACAGAAAAAGAAACCCACCAATCTTACACCCAGGTCACCCAACAAGCTGTTGGCAAAAAGACAAGCTCGCCTGGCAGTTGCTCAGACAGAGGTTCCAGTTCCCTTTGTAGAAGGGCCTGGCACAGACAAGTGAATTCCAGTACTAAGGGACTGCAGGATGTGGAGCACTACCAAGTGTCCCCCAAGGGCCACCCTAAGCAGGGACTTGAGTCCATGCAACAAGGAGCAGGTCTGCACCTGCCAAAAGGAAGAGCCCTGAGACTTGTGTGACCTGCCAGGAACTGGTCACATCAGTGCTTTCTCTGAGCAGACGAGGGAAAGAAAAAAACACATCTATTTTTTATTTAAGAAAGGGAGGGGAAGGACATGTGAAATCTAACCTCTGGATCTAGCAGAAACCCAAGATTTTCCAGCAGGATCAGCTTGTCCACCATCTCAGGATAAAGGAAACAGAACTGAGGAGAGACGAAACAATATGAGAGAAAGAGAGAAGCTGAGCATTGAGTGATGTCTTCATCCTGTTCCATGGGAGGGGGAGTGGTCAGGGAAGGGCCTCTCATCCCCTGAGATCCAAGTCCCACCCAGTCTGTCCCTTCATTCCTCTCCCATTTGTTGTTCCAGCAGCAGAAATCATAAACTTTATGAAGAAAGGATGCTTTACTCACCATTCCTGCCACAGACCCACCTGCAAAGGACAGAAGTGGGCTCAGTTATGCACTGGACACCTCCCGATAACAGAAACTCCCCCCACAGCAGGAGCTGCCTTAGAAGCACAAATGCATGTTGTACCAAGGGACAAAGCCCCAGCTACAGAATAAAGCTGTCCCAGCAGGCAGAGAGCAGGACTACTGGCCAGCTGGACTCCCCGTCCTGTGCCATCCCCATCTCCCTTTCAGACAGCAAAGGCCAGGGAGGAGTAACTAGTTAAAAAACAGTAGGGTGTGCAGGTACTGAGCTGTGGCAAGAGCAGCCCTGGGGAGCAAAACCCAAATCATGGCAAAACCCAATCATGTCCCAGACACCAAGGGATAGAGCCTGGAGTCTGGTTCCCCTCAGCAAGCTCCACAGCCCACCAGAAAAGCCCAGTGGGGACCAGGCAGGAAGGCCTGCTGCAAATTCTCCTGCCACAGGCCACCCCTCTTTGCCCACCACTGTTCCCTCTTGGGGGTGGGGGAAAGGCCCACAGCAAGAGTTACCACTGTTTGTACTACAGGGTCTTAAAAGTAGAGGCATTTCAAACAAGGGCACAGATTTTTTAATCACTCAAGCAGGAACCTGGTACTTGACACAAGATAATAAATATTCCAACCCAGCTCCTAGCAGCATATCTTGTAAGTTAATTATCGACTCCTATTTCCAGAATCTCACAGCTTACAAGGACAAGAGCCACTTACCCATACTGTGACCCATCAGGGTGAACCGTCTCCACTGCAAGGCTAAGTGGCAACAGACAAAAACAGACAGTGCTGCATTAGAAACCAGAGCAGCGACATCTTGCTGCTTCTCTGCCAATGTGGGCCCCCTCTCCCAGGAGGGCTTTTCCACTGCTTAATTTGCTTCCTAATCCAGAAACAAGGTGGCTAAGTACACCAGCTTTAAATAAAAAGAGCATCTACCACCTCATTTCCTTGGTAGTTAAGTCACGCAGTTCCCAAGCTCTCTCTGTATGGCAAACAAACTACAGCAAATTCCCATTCATTGCCAGACACGAGACTGGCAAGAAGCAAAGGAGCCTGACTGGGCAGCATCTGCTAGAAGAGAGAGACCCTGACAGAGCTTCCTGCTGCAAGGCATTCCATAAAAGCCATGAGGACACAGAGCCAGCCCCACTGCCTTGAGGAAAGTACGATTATTCCTACTGAAAGCTCTCTGCACCATTTAGCACATCAGGCTCTTCAGTCCATTTTTAGGGCACTCCAAAAGGCTTATGGGAAACATACTGCTTCATCAGTGCTGCTCATCTGATATATACTTCACTGATAGACGTGTTTTACCCTCTGGCATGTCAAAGAACTTCTAGAGTCTTTTTATATACTGAATAAGGGATGCAAAACTGCACATGCCACAGCTTCCCCCAAGATCAGCATACAGATGGCCAGTTAGATCAGGAGTTTTTAGGAGCCCAAGACACCTTGGCTTTCAGATTTCTTTGTATGATACTAAAGCAAGCAGCAAGCTGTCATCAGGGAGAACCAGAAGAGTCTCTAACTTAGACCTAACACTGGTTAGATATCACTTGCTGCTTACAAAAAGTCAGTGTGGCAGAACTATTTAGTTGCATCCACCACTTCGCCTCTACTCCTTTTTAGTATAGAAACACTTGCTTCCCAGGGCTTACTGTTTATTCCTTTCACAAAATCGTGAGAAACAGGGATGCTTGTTCAGTCTGTGGTCGCAAAGCACCAGCTAACATCAAGCTGGGAAGAAGCAGAGGGAACTGACCCTTCTCCTGGCAGTAAATGCTGCCTGCTTGTTCCAAGGTGCAGAAGCAATATAGCACCCCCTGCACAAATAATCCCTCGAGGGTCCCTTCAACTACCCACCTGCTGCCACCCGGCGCACATCGCTCACATAATCCAGAAAATGGTAGGGGGAGCCTGCAGGTCGGTGGGATGACAAGCCATGGCCAGAAAAATCCATTGCTACATAATAGCAATCTGAAACGGAGAGAGTATTAGATGTGCAGCCCTGTAACACAACAAGAACCATCCTGATGAGCGAGACCTACCTCTGGGGAGCAGTGGAATGAGTTTGTCAAAGGTGTTGGCGTTGTCTAGCCAGCCGTGCAAGCACAGCACAGGGCGTCCATCTGAGGGTCCCCAGGCCTTGGCTGCCACGTGACCCCAGGGCACAGGGAACTTCAACTCTGAGAACATGTCCAAAATAGAGTGCTCACAAGTGATGTCCCAGGAGAGCCACGTGCTCAGAGTAGGTCCCAGGGATCTTGTTAATGGCTCAGAGCTCTGAAAGAGAGTAATACAGGTCTTTAGTAACTCACCAGACTCCTGTGGTCTTAATTAGCAGCTTGCTGATTTATAGCTCCCCATTCAACATCCCAAGCTGCCATCCCTGCCTGCCTGTTTGGGGAATCCTCCTCCCAGCACGTACTAGCGATGCTCCTAGGAAGAAACAAGCTTTCACTACGCAGGAGGAGAAAGCCTCCTCTCTCTGTCTCCGCAGCAGCTGCAACCCAACCAGAAGGCGCAGGAGATCTGGCAAGAGGGAACCATGCAGAATTCCCCCAGGTAGCTGCAGTCAGCCAGGCACCTGTCCTGGACCAAAAAGACAATTTTGAGAATAATGATGCTGCCTCCAGTACTAGACTTATCACCTTCTCCTCTTTTAACTTGGTGCTTCTCCTCTTTCACACCACCAGTCGGCACCTTCAAGAGAGCAGCTGCCTACATGCCACACAGCAGGTCACTGCTGTCACCCTCCCATGCATCCCTCAGGGCCAGGGACCCTGCATGGGATATGCGTCCACAACCTGCCAGGCACCTGCTTGACCTCAAACCTGTCTCATCACTGCCCATCTGCCTGGCAATCACTGAGCTACATCTGACCTTTACTCAACCCCAGGCTCCTGAGTGAACCCCCCAGTACTACCCAGCCACTGGGGATCTTCCAGGGGTGGTTTGAGTATCTCCCCTTTACCCCCAAGCCTTCTGACCCCTGGGGCCCCTCATGAGCAGCCTCACTATCCCCTTCCCAATGACATGTCTCAGGTCTCTGCTCCCTTAAATAGCCTCCTGAGACCCCACAGCAATTAACTCACTCTACAGCAAGTCCCTCCTGAGCCCATACCTCTGTAAGATGTGAGGACAGAGGGGGTGGGCTGAGAGGGGAAGCTCCTGTCAGAGCCCTGAGAGCACTTACAGGCCCTAATGGTCTCCATCAGGCACACCTGCGGCATCCAGTACATCTTTCCCTCCTGCCTATGAGCCTGTTTAAGCTCAGCCCAGGACCAGGAGTGCTGGTTTCCAGCAGCAATGCCCCAGCCCCGGGGATTTGCATCCCTGCCTGCTGACCACAGGGCTGTGTCTGACCCCAGCTGCCCTTGCTGGGCCTGATCCTGACAGCCATGGGCTGACTTCCCGGTGTGACCATGGACCTGCCCCTTCCTCACAGAGCTGCCTGACGACCTGGGCTCCTGGCAGAGCCCGATTGCCCTCCCCGGACCTGCCCTGCCTGGGCCTAAGTAAGGCTCCGGCCCTGGGGTCCTCCCCCGCCTCCGAGGTGGGGGCCTCCCTAAGCGGGCAGGAATGGCCGCTACACCCAGGCCTCAGGGCGCCCTGGTGCAGCTGCTCCCGGCCCCGGGGAAAGGCTCGCCCTGGGACTGACCCCCGTCCGGCGCCGAGAGCGGTCCCCGGAGCGCCGCGGCTGCTGGCGGCCGCCCCGGCCCCGCTCCCCGCGCCGCCCGCTGCGCCCCGACCCCCCTCCTACCGCTCTGTCCGGCCGGGACGGCAGAGCAAGGCCGCGGCAGGAGGACACAGCCCGGCAGCGGGGCGGGCCGAGCCGGCTGCACCGCCCTGCTTCCCGCCTCTCCGGGGCGCCCCGGGCCTCCGCCTCCTGCCGCTCCGCCGGCTCGGGGCGGCCATACCCCGAGGGAGGCGGCGGCGGCGGAGGGGAAGGGGGGGGGGGGGGGGGGNGGTGGGCGGGTGGGGCACACCAGCACGGCCTCCCCTCCCTGGGGAGCATTTCACGGTTCCATCACCACCCTTGACCCTACAGCGAGGGGCCATCCTGGCAAACACACGACCCTCCACAGCACCACTCACACTTGCTTTCCTCTTGGCCTTGGCTCTTCACCCCGCCAAGTCACAGCAACCCAGCCTGCCCCCTTCTCCAGACCCCGAAGCCTCTCACCTGAGCAAACAGGTGAAACCAAGGCAGCCTCCACCTCCTCCAGCTGGTCCTGGAGCCCCTGGCCTGACCCAGCTCTTGCAAGCTCTCCCCTGGGTCCCCGGGGCAGGGAGGAGCTGTGGGGAGGCAGCCGGTGCCTTGTACAAGGCCTGCATTTGGACGGGGCTCCGCAAGGGTAATGAGGAGTTAATTACGTCCATGGGGTCTGAAGCTTCGATCAACCTACCGGGCATGATAAGGACCTGTGAGGAGTCACAGTCATGGAGGTACAGCTGCATCCTTGACGACCTTCAGAAGACACATTACTGATCATGGAAACCGCCTGCACTGCAGCGTCGCAGCGTGAGATGTTTTAACTGTGACCCGGGAGCACCGTAACGACATCAAACAGGCTCAGTGCTTGACACCAGTGCTGAACTTCTGTCGCTGTCTGATGGAGAAACCCTTCTGAACTCTTAACACTTGCTGGAATCGCATTGCTTCAGGGGCGAGAGTCACTCTCCCATACTGTGACCTGTCGCAGCGAACTGACTCTACTGCGGGGCCAAGTTGCAGCAGATAAACAGCAGACAGCACTGCCTTAGTTGCTCCACTCCTCTTCTGCAAAAACAGACCCCCTTCAGCCAGAGAGGTTTCTACACAGTTTTCTTCATTAGTTGCCCAGAAAGGGGGTGGCTGTATAGACTAGGCTTCGAGAAAGCCGATACCAGAGTATGGCCGCAAGTACTGCTTGCTGGTGCCTTGCATCCCCTCCAGCAGTCAGAGTCTACCAGGCGTAATGCAGATCACAACCATTCCCCTTCAGTCAAGGACTCAGCAGTCAAATGAAGCAAAGTCAAACCTCGCTGTGAGCAGTGGGACGCCTTGCTGGAACACTTGGAGAGCAGAATGAATGTCTGTTCTTAGGGAGTCATTTTTATATTGGTAATTGAAAACTCTCTGCTCAGTTCAGCACATCAGTCTCCTAAATTGCACAATACATTTTCAGAACAGCCAGCAAAGCTTGAAAGAAACCAGCGTAGAAGCTTACAGCCCTGTTTCTCCTGCCTAGCTCAAACTCATCCTGGCAAAATAGTCTCTGCACCACAGCAGTTGAAAGGTAACCTTGGGGACCCATCACAGAGAAGAAATAAGAGAGCTATGCAGCTCACAACCTCCCCTCCAGGTGAGCCATTAGAAAGAAAATCAGAACATGAATTCTTATAGGTTTGGAAAGTCCAGCGCATTGCTTTTTCTCAGGCTTCCATGAAGGAGGAGCAGGAACGCACAACCACTGGGGAACCATGCAGACGGAGGGGGGGGCCACAGTACCACCTACAGCTTCTTTCTTACAACTGTCAGAGGTGGGTGTCTGATTACAAAATCAGCAAAAAAAAAAAAAAGCAAGAGACAGCTTTTTTTTGGTAGAACAGATTTGTAAAATGCACTCAATAATCAATCGTTGCTACTGCTGTTATGGAGGGCAGGGTCTTCCTGTGAATTGCTGGGATTTCTTCATGACAAGCCACCAGAAAGCAGTGTAATTGTTACGCAGGGGCTGCTAGGATTGCAGTTCTTTTGCTTATGGAGTGGCTTTTGAGGAAGAGGACCCTGTGTCAGGAGCAGGAGTGATGCGGACCCCTTGCACAAACCTCTGTGGTTGGTGGCCGTGGCTGTGGCCAGGAAAATCCATTGCCACTCAACTGCAATCTGAAAAGGAGAGAACATCAGGCATGCAGACCTGAAGCATGACAGACAGCCCATCCTTGAAAGCCAGACCCACCTCTGGGGAGCAGTGGAAGGAACTCATCAAAGGTGGTGGCATTGTCCAGCCAGGCATGCAAGCACAACACAGGTATCACTCCAGGTTCCTCAGGCCTTAGCTGCCACGTGGCCCCAGGGCATGGGGAACTTCACCTCTGAGAACTTGTACCCACCAGCAACATCCTCTGAGCACTACGTGCTGAGAGCTGGTCCCGGGGAGCTTGTTAACAGCCTAGAGCTCTGGACAGACTTTGTAGATATGTGGTAGTTACTAAACTTATCTGGCACCCCTGACCTCTGCTTAATACCAGTTTTCAGGCACAAGCCTTGTTTGGGATAACCCTGGGATCATGCTGTAAATGCTTACCCTGGTAGTATGTGCATTACCACTCACAGGTCTTGGACCCTCATCCCCATCACCTTGGACCCTCTCCCCTACTCCAGCAGCTAGTAGGATCTGGGATGTCTTTGCTTTGGGTCAGACAAATGACCTCTGGGTCTGACAGATGACCTCTGGGTCTTGGGTAGGAAGGATGTGTTCTCTAGTGAATTCTGACTCTTGTGACTTGCATCCCAACTCACTTCTGGCAGGAGGCTCCATCAGCAGGAACCTCATGGAAAGGAAAAATTCCTCACAGAAATCATCAGCGATAGGTGATGTAGGATAGAGCTCCAAGTGTGGTGCAAGCTGCACTGGGATGCAGCCCTGGACCCTCCCTCAGCAGCAGGACTGTCATCCTATAAGCCAAAGCCAGATTGTTGAAATCTTCTCCAGGTCCCTCATGTGTTCTCTAGCAATGCTACTTAGCCCTCTGAAAGAGCAGCCCAGCATCTTACAAGACTGCATATCTCCCCCTGCACCGCCTGGCAAACCACCCCCCCAAGAGGAGGGCCCTGTGCAGGATGCATGGCAAAATTTGTATGGCTCACAAAATTAATTCTGCTGCATCTGCTTCTAAGAAATGCTGCAGACTAGTGCAGTGGAATTGCTGCCTGTGGAGGACCAAATTAGACTCCACCTGGCAAGGTGCTGAGGTGTTGGCTGGGCTGCACTGGCCTGATGGTAAGAAAGGCTGGTTTTGCTTAAGAACTGGGAGTTAGAGATATCTCATGTACTTAACAAAGGGTAATTTAACCTCTGTGTCCTTGCAAAGGAGGAGGAGACTTGCAAGGGTGAACATTGGGAGATGCAAAACTGTTATGCTCTGCTGACTTGGAACAGCATTGATCAGTTTGTGCTAGCTGCAGATCTGGTGAGGAAAGTTTAAGTACAGCAGATTGATTGCTACCAAGGGACAAATTCCCCATAGCTGGTTGGATTCAAGCACTGAAGTACTGACATATTGATCTATTTATGGTGATTTATTAGTAATAGCCCTGTACCCCAAACTCTCTTGTGCAGTTATACAAGTAAAAAAGCATGCTATTGCAAGCTTAACTGATTTCTTCCAAAGGATATATAGAGGATGTACCTCTCTATAAAGCCCCACGTTGTGAGCATATGCTGCAATCTACAGTGGACAGGAAAATAAAAGTGATCACAGGGCAAAATGTATCGCATAACCAGGCCAAGCATGCTGCCTACCAGACTTTGGGTTTGTGGGCAGCAGGCAGCAGGCAGGTCTGGGGTGCTGTCAGGGCACGCAGAGCAGTTCCTGCTCTGGGACAGGGACCAGCTCCTTGCCTGCTCCAGAAGCCCAGAGCAGGGAAAGGATCCCTGCAAGGAGGCAAGGGAAATCTGGTGAGTGCAGAGCTGATGGTGTCGGGTGCGGGCACTACTTGGGCAGCCCACAGTAGGGTTGGCAGGAGCAGAGAGGGACTTAATGACCACAGGGAAGCCCCCACCTCTCCAGTGCATGGATCCCCAATGGTTCTTCTGCCCTTTGTCATGCACATTACTTGGTGTCCCCCTGCCTGAGGAAAGCTGCCCTCTCATCCCTGCCCTCTGCACAGGTTGTGGAGGTGAGGACCTCATCCCTTAATTTCATTTGTTCTGGAAGGGGAATGGGACTTATGAGAAGGAGAGGCCTCAGTGAAGGGCTGAACCACAGATCTGCACACTGTGGACATTTCCCATTGGACATATCCCTCCCTTGAGCTCCGTCCATAAACCTCACTTGCCTCAGAGATGGTCTCAGGGAGTCACAAGGGTTTAAATGAGCTGCCCACATGCAAAGAGTTGACGTAGGGCATGAATGTCCTGCAGCCCGAGAGATCTTGCCATCCCAAGCTCTGCTCAACAGCTGCAGACCCATTCAGGTACCTCATGTAGTGTACTTTTCTTTTGGTTTTCCCTGATTTCCTATTGAATTTCACTGACGTGAATGAGTTTCTGATGCCTGAAATAGCTGCTGCATATTAAGCTCAAAAAATGCTGTGATGGCTTCAGTTGGTTTCTCTCCTCTTGCTCCAGGCACGTGCCTGTTGTGCTCCTTGTCCCAGAGCTCTCCAGCCCTGCAGAAGGTGAGAGAGACAAATAGATGCTGGCTCCTTACCCACCGCAGTCTGGGGCCAATGTGATAGTTTAAATGGAAATCTTTGGCAGTTTAAGTTAACAAGCCAAGCTATGAATGGTTGAAAAAGTGGAGTGCATCTGCTCCAGGGATTAACCTGCAGCAGAATTTGGATAGTGGGGCTGCAGGAGTGTTAAATCATCCCCTCGTGAACCACCACCATTCAGCTGGAGCAGCCCCAGGCACACGCCATGCATCAGCGGCAAAGTGGTGCACATTTGTATCACTTTATTTGCAACTAATGAAATAGCTAGAAACATGTATTGCATATAAATTATATATGAGCACCCATCATACAAATAAACTCTTTCCTGTCTCAGCTTTCCATTTCCTCCTTAATCAGAAAGTCTTTCCTATTTTGGACAGATTCAGGAGTCTCTGCCAGTTCCCATCCCCTGGGCCTGTTTTGGGTAACTAGCAAGGCAAGCTACTGTCCAGGTCTCTACAAAACCCATACACAGTGTTAAAGTAAGCACCTATTTTAATGTATTTAATTGAGAAGCGGCAGGGGAAGGAGAGGAGTTTCTCTCCAGCTCTTGTCTAGACTTAACCTTCCTTCACTTTGAAAATCTGGCAGATTCCCCATAGGCTGAGACAAAATAATAGTGAAAACCAGAAGTAATCTGACACTTGTAATTACAGGCCTACCAGCTCCTTATTGACCTCAGACAGAATAAGGAAACGGCACATACAAGGATGATTTAAAAACAAGGGAAGAGTTCTAGTAAATGCCAAGTCTCATCTGTTTATGGAAAAGAATCCATGAAACTGAGTTGGTAACTTCTGGAGATGTAAATTATAGGTTTGGGTTATGGATTTGGCTGATAAATGTAAAAGCTGTTGACGTAATATGGCTCCAGCAAGGAATGTGATAGTCTTACACTGTGTTTTGATTTTTTAAAAACTGGAATGATACCAAATTAACAAATTCTGCAGTAATTGGACTGAAAATTGACTAGTTAGCAAGTGTCAAAATGTTAAAGTTGGTACAAGCACATAAAGTGTGTTTTTGAAACAGCTCAATGGTAAGTTACTCAACGCGAGCCACGCTTCTTGTCTGGCAGCTCTGTCCGTGGAAGAAGTGACTCCGGCAAAGGCTTGACTCATGATGTAGGAGCAGCTGAATGTGAGCTCCCAGCGCAACGCTGCAGTCAGAAAGGCTAATTTCATCCTCAGATGTATAAGCAGCGAATGTAGAGCAGGTGTAATGAGATTATATTGCAAGAGATTATATTGTGTCTGCTAATTCCATGGATGTGATTACTGATGTGAAAGAATTCCCAGTTTTGACATCTACAATTCAAGGAGGAAGTTAACAAGTTGGAGAAGGTTCCTGCAAGAGCTCCAAGGACTGTTAAGGGGTTTGAAGACATCTTACAGAAGAGGAAAGCTTAGGACTGATATGATCAAAACCTAAATATACCTATGTAGGCTTAAATTTTTGCTCCTCTACTAGCTGCTCTGCCCAACAATGGCACAAGAAAAAACAGTCTAGAGATGAAGTATACATTTTATAATGGAGAAAGTAGTTAAGTACTTAAGCAGTTTACTTAGGGTGGTGGCAGCTTCCCAACCATCAGCAGTTTTTGAATCAAGATAAGATGTTTAACAAAGCAACAATGATTGATATGACAGAGTCTATTGTCCTCTGATCATCAGGAAAGCAGACCAGTCTGGAAATCAGTCTAGTGCAACAAACACCAGTGTCAGATGCAGACACCGGCTGCAATGCTTCTGCTACAACCGCTCCCAAAATTACAGCCCATAGCTGTAGTCCTTTTTGCCTTCTATGTTGTTTTTCTTCGTTTAGAGGCTCAGCTTTCTCAGCTGAGGAAGCCCATGCTCCTAGGTCCAGCAATGACTTAGGACCTCTCTGCTATGGGGTCTGTGTCTTGGGTCGCTCTCTGTGCTCCTTCGGGGTGGCCTCTCATGGATGTTTTTGTTTGCTTTGGGGAAAACACTGAAGCAGGTGGACATAGGTCAGAACTTGGAGCCTATCACCTATGGGAGGGTTCAGCATCACCTCCTGTCTCAGCATGGGGGAACAAATCTGGGGAAACATGGGCAGGGCTGAGGCTACATGTTCCAGGCGAAGAACTCTGAGTGGAGGGCTCCAGGCAAGGTCCACTACTTTTGGACAGCACTCCAGGAACATGTGCTGAAAATGTGGGATAACAGGGAGAAGCAATAGGTCTCAGAGGCACAATGAAATCATTAACTGAGCTTCTCCCTCTGTGTCTGGAAGGCAGCAACATTTGGAGGAGTTAGCTGAGTTGGTCACAGATTTATGGGGCTGCAGAGCCCCACGGAGCTCACACCTGAGTCCATTGGTGCAGCGGGCTGATACCTCCTTTCCTGTGTCCCAGATCGTCGTCTGTTATTGCTCTAAGGTGTTTGACATATAGGCCAGATTCGGAGGCGAGGCAGTGGTTTGCTATACAGTTATAAAGGGCTGTTTGTTTTCTCTGCAGCTGCTTGAATCTGACCTAAATACCTTCTAGGCTATGCAGCCTGGTGCTTTCTTTGAAAACCTAGAAGGTCACTGACTGCTGGGTCTTCCTCCCTCAAATGAACCAGGGGCACATACGGAGCCATAAGTGCACTGGCAACAAGTGAGAACTGCCGTCCCTTTATTCCCCTCCTCTGATTTTGGAGTTTAGCAATGATAAAGATACAAGGAGTTGCTAGCTTCGTGTCCTCACAGAAATAACTGTGCATGTTAAAAAAACCTAAAGCAGAAGATTGGGTACATTTTAATCTCAGCTTTTTGGGCCTACGTGATTGTAGGGAAAGGAGCTGGTTGCGCCCACCTGCCCTGCTCTGCGCACGGAAGCCCCTTTCTTGAAACAGCAGCCTGAGCAGCCACCAGCAAAGCATCCCTCTGTCCCACTGGGCTGCTTCTGCCCAGCGCTGCAGCCATTGCTCGCTGCAGCTCAGCTCCGGGCCACCAGCTCAGCTCCGGGCCACTGCACCTCGCAGCAGCCTCCCTGCGAAGCCCAACCTCCTGATGGCAACCGCCGTGCCACGGCTCAGCAGTGTGCCGGCTCGCTCGGCTCCCCAGCTTCGCCTCCTGCCCTTGCTGCCTGCTGGCACGTCGAGTTGCACGTTGCCCGATGGTGCTGGGAGAACAAGCACATGTTCCCCACTGCTCCATGAACCTCGGGCCCAGTTGAGGAACATGTAGGAACGCCGTGCTGGGCTGGCAGCGCAGGCTGAAGCGCATAAGCATGGTGTCCACCTCAGCTGTGGGGGAAAGCCAGAACAGCAGAGGGTGTTGCAGACCGGAATGAAGGTGCATCAGCAGCAGTGTGTGGGGTGCCCATGGCATGGCTGGCTCTGGCTCCCCACCCTCAAGCCCTCTGTGACATGCAGCATCGCTCAGTACGGGAGTGCACCAGCTCAGTGCTGGAGGTTGGCAGCCTGCAAGCAGCAGCTCACGGCTCCCCGCAGCTGCCCTAGGTCACTCCGCTCTGGGCAGCCCCTGTACCTTTGCTTTCCTGGAAAGCAGTTTCTCTTCGTTACTGAGAAGAGCCCTGCTCTCAGAGGGGAAGGAGGGGCCTGGCCACCACTTCACACAAAGGGGCCACTACTTGTGCTAATTTTTCTCATAAGAGTTGAACTAATACATCCTCCACTGTAAACCACAGAAAGGTGTTTTTGTTTGGGTTTTTTTTCTGGGGGGAGTGGAGGAAGGGGGCTGGGGGATTTTTGTGTGTTGGGTTTGTCCTCCTGGCTTTCTCTTTTTGTGATGTTGTTTGGTTGTTTTTTTCTTTTCTTTTTTCTTCTTCTTAATGCTTTGCTGTTAGCATCTCCTAAAAGGAGGCTTTTAGAAAGTTATGAGAGGGACCACCTAGACAGGGGGAGAAGGCTCAAAAGGGAAAAACCACCTGTATGCAGTCAAAGGTTTTACATTTTGTACTGTGTGCAGGCTGGACTTGCAGCACATCAGGAGATCGTGGCAGTCATTTCCTACCCACCCCCCAAGCATCCTTCCATCCTCCCCTCTGCACAAAGTCTCATGCGCTGCCTGCATCACCTCTCATGCCAGGGTACCCAGACCTGCCCCATGCTTTCTTCTCTCCCTTTGCTTCATGTTTGACCACCTGGCAGGAATTTCCCAGGTTATGTCTCGGCCACTTGGATCATTCCATCGCCAGGGCAGTTTCAGCTCCCTTGTGCACACAAAGCCAGCGTGCACACCGGTGGGCAACAGCATCTTTGGGTCTGGCTGGGGGCCCAGTAAATAATCAGTCGCTCATCCTATGGAGATGGTGCTCCAGCTAAGCTTCCACTCCGAGTTTTGCTGGCTGAAGGGCAAAGCAGTACTGACACATCTAACGTGTTCACCCACCTTCCCGCCCCTGTGCCCTTTATGTTCTTCTCCTTTTGCTTTTCTGTACCTCTCTCCCTTTCTCCTGCAGATTTTCAGTGCTTCATTCTCTCCACCTCCATTCTTTCCCTCACCATATTACCTTCTCCCTTCCTCTGGGGCAATGCGTGTCTTTTGTTTTCCCAGAAAACCATCTTTATTCAGCAGTTTGCAGTGACCTGCCCCAAAATACCTTTCTTCTTCCCACACCTCCCAAACTGACAGGGGCAAATAGGCAGCTTGTGGCTCTTTCTACCCTGTGCAGGCCGTAAGGAATCCGCACGCTGAGAAGGAATGAAGCTCTTAGAGTGTTACTGATTCTTGGGCTGTTGGGTATCAACATCTCTGAACTTACCAAAGACTTGGGATTGCTGAAGAACAAGCAGAGAAATGCCACAAAGCAGAACTACGGTCCAAAAGTAGAATGAACTCAGACCTACTGCCCCCAGCGGCTGGACTTCAGACAAAACTCTCTGGAAATGGTTCATTCCATCAGCAGCTCTATCAATTAATGCTTTCTTGTTTAATGATTTTTAAAGTTTTAGTATCAGGGATAGTGAGGGTATATGTATCCTTAGGCAGAGGCAAAAATAAGGGGTAGGGTAAAACCTGTAAATCACAAGAACTGGCCTCTTCTTGGGAGCTATTCCTCTCCAAGCTGTCATCAGCATCCTGGGCATCTCAGAAACCCTGTCTTTAGGACAGATCCAGCTTTCTCCAGTGATGCACCAGTGGGCAGTGTTCAAAGTGAGTTGCTCATGTCAGGACCATTAGCTTGCCTGCATCCTCACTGTCATTACACAGCGCGTTTCAGGCAGGTATCTGTGCACCGAAAGCAGTTGAAAAAAAAAAAGCATCAATCCAGTGGTGAGAGCGTGGGGAGTCTCTTGGTTCTAGGGAATTTACTTGTATTCTTTTGCTATCCAGAGAGACCTCGACAGGCTTGAGAGGTGGGCTTGTGCAAACCTCATGAGGTTCCACCAGGCCAAATGCAATGTCCTGCACCTGGGTTGGGGCAATCCCAAGCACAAATACAGGC
>RSEF01000001.1:60426349-60440229 GCA_003993805.1 Himantopus leucocephalus
CCTAGGAGTCCTTTTAAGAGAGATTGAGTCACCCCCGTCACTACATTATTGGTATTACTGTTAAGTATTGAGAGAGATGTTAGGAGAGAAAAGATGACGGTGGGCAAGGCATTGCTCGGCAGATGCCTCCATGCCAAAACTACTGTACCCGTGCGAGGGAAGACGTTTGGCCCTGCTGTTCCGTGTCCTCGCCAGGGCGCAGAGTGGGCTCTGCATGGCCATCCAGCTAACACGAGCACCGAAAGGACCATGAGGCTTTTGCGTAGCCAGCAAAGGGTGCGAGATAAGGGGAACCTCACAAGGACTAAGCCTAACCTAAAGCTCTCCCTCCAGCGCAAGCCCTGTGCAGGTCCCTGCACGTTCCCTGGTGGGCTGCCTGCCCGCTATGAGCCCCGATGCTCCCGCAGGTCTGCAGTGTGTGTGGGGGGGGACTGCCGGAGACGGAGGAGCACATCTCTTCCTTCGCTGCAGGCTGCATGTCAGCAGTCTGTTCTGCTCCGAGCATGGCTGTGCTGTCAGCGAGTGTGACTGGGTTAATGGAGTATGTCAAGGGACCGAGGGCAGGGTTTGGCGGTGAGCTACTGACTTGTCAGGCCTGGGGAAGTGGTATGTAACAGCTCAGCTTCTCACACAGAATGAGCCTCTGGCTTGGGGCTGTGGTTTTTATGTGTATGCATATATATACACACACACACACACATGCAGAATATGTATTTTTTTATATAATTGAAATGACTTGGATGGCTGATGGCAACACTGGGTTCAGGAATTTGCATGTCTGAAAACAGACAGCCTGGTGGTAACACGAGTTGCAGGAGATTAGCCAGGGTCATGACAGTAATGGAGGGCACTTTGAATGCAGCACATGAGTGGAGGATAGTGACTGGGAGCGGGCAGCATCGTCTCCTGGATGGGGGAGATGTCCCTCTGGCAGAAACAGAAGTTAAGGGCCTGGAAGGGCCTGAGCAGAACCATTCCTGGGGTGCCAGCTGTGTCTGGTGTTGGTGTTAAGTGGTCTCATTCGTGGCAGTCCCAGCCCTGAAGTAAGATGGTGTAACATTTCTTGAAGGAGTCTTGATCCAAGACCTTTGCTTTCTCCTGACACAGTGAAACAGGCATGTCCTGGGATGCAGGAGTGGTTCATGGGGTTTGGTGGAAAAGAGCTCATTCACATCTTCTGCTTCTCATAAGTCCTGTTGTCTGTCCTTTTGTTGGAGAAAGGGTTGGAGAGGCGTGAGGAAACCTTTCCACCCTTCACTGAATGACAAAGTGAACGATACTTTCCTGCTTTGGGAAATTTTTCCCTTCTGCTTTGGAGTGTCATTTCCCCTTGTCAGTCTCAAGGCCGCTCTGAAAAGCCCCTAAACATCCAACAGAGGGAAATCTCGAAATACCGAGATCTGCTAGGTTCAAACCAGCCTGCTGAAGGGTGTGCTGGGGAGCCCCTAGCTGTGAATCATGGAAACCCAATGGATGCAGACCCCTGTAAAGTGCTAACTTGCGCTGGTGGGGACCCAGCTGGAGCCCTTCCTGCATGTATTTCCCTGGTTATCCCTACAGCTGTGTGTTAGGGACATACAGTAACTCCCTGGTACCCTCTTTGGTACTCTTGCTGCTGTCTTCTCCCTGTGAAGTGTCTTCAGTTGCCCAGTTAGAGCAAGGTATTGGGTTTGCCTCAACTATCCTTCTGTCCTGCAGGCTGGATGGGAAGGAGGAAGCATGGTAAAGGCAGCATCTTTCCAGGATCCATGGGCTCTTTGAGAGATGATCAGAGGGAGGCCAGATGATCTGCACAACACGCACGCCACTCTTTCTCGTCCACAAAGGCAGCATCGGAGCGTTCTCCCCAGCCCCGCGCCCCCCGGCTTGCCCGATCGTTTCCGGATGTTTCGCAGCTGTGAGTGGGAGGTCCTGGAGCGATCCCTCAATATCCTCCAGGCCAGCGACTTCTACTGGGGCCCCTTGTCCGTGGGGGAGGCTCACGCCAAGCTCCAGCAGGAGCCCGTTGGCACCTACTTGGTGCGGGACAGCTCGCAGGGGAACTGCTTGTTCAGCCTGAGCGTGCGGATGCCGACGGGGCCTGTCAGCCTTCGGATCTCTTTCCAGGAGGGCTATTTCCGCCTGAAAAACTGGTTTTCAGACTGTGTGGTCCGGCTGCTGGAACTGGTGGTGGCAGGGACCCGGAACAACCCCTTGCACTTTGATGAGATGGGGGGAACCCCCCTGGTCTTCTCTGAGCCCCTGTGCCGGAGCCGCCGGGCAGTGCCCACGCTGCGAGAACTGTGCTGCCGGAGCCTGCCCGCTGGTGCTGCGACGGGGGACGCAGCAGGGCTGGGGGACTCCTCGGGGATGCGCCCGAGGGAGGAGGTGGTCTCACCCCCGGGCAGAAGGGGAGAGTCGGAGGGGAGTATTGTCCCCAGTCCCTCTCCGTGGGCTGGGAGATGATGCTGTGTGTGTGGGAGACCAATGGAGGTGCCTGTTACATGGCTGTGCTGGTGGGACGCACGCCATGCCGGTGGGGCTGGACTGGCTGCTTGGGAGAGGAAGGGGAGGGCAGGGGGAGCAGGGCTTGAACCCACTGGCTGTGACAGCTGTGTCCTCGTACGTGCACAGCGTGTGTGGCCTTCCCCAGCAATGTCTGGGGTAGAGCCAACACGAAGAGCAGAGATTTCCCCCACCACCAAGTCCTGCTCTTTGCTCCGTTTATAACTTATAAGCTTGAGAAGGTGAGTTGCCTGTCCTCCCAGGTCAGCCCTGTGTTTTCCTCTGTTGAAAAGTGCTTAAGCTTGTTTCTGCTACAGATCTGCCCTCGTGAAGTGGTACGGCTGCGACGGTCCCACAGCAGTGCAGCTTGGGCATCGGTGGGCACGACCCCTGTGCCAGCTGGATACCCACATAGCCGCAGCGGAGCGAGAGCACGTTTCATTCCTTGCACGACAAATGCAATGCCTGCCACTTCAGAGGCCAACGTTTGCACTAGAGGGAAACTATCGCAGCCATGTAAGATATGTGCAGCTTCACTGGCTTTTGCGTTGCTTTGTTTGGACAGATTTTTTGAGAGTGCAGATGAGTTCCATTATACTACGGGCATGATATTCCTGCGGAGGTAACCCTGGTCTGGAGAGTCGGATCTGCCCTGGGAGAGCGTGAACAGATGGGATCCAGAGCCCTTTCTTATGTTCGTCTGATAGTATGCTGCTGCCACCTACAGACTGTAGAAGGACGTTTTGGTTTTGCCTCAAAAAAGGCAAAGAATTTTTTATATAAGACTTTAAAAAATTGTTAATAAACATGTTTTTGTACTTATTTTTAAAAGTCAATGAATACATGGTGATATTTTCATTCCCTTGCAGTGTTGGAAACCCGGTTGGTTTAGTGCCGAGACATTGCAATCAAACTGAAACTGAACAAGTGAATTTCTTATAAAGACCAAAAGCAGGACGTAAATGAATGGTCCTAGCTGGAAACAATAAACTTAATTCATCTTATAGTGTAATCAAGTAAAGAATTTTCTAAACGTAAGATACTTCCTAAGAATGGAGGGGTGAGATTTTCAGAAGTATTTTTAGTACCTTAAAATTTGTACTGGGTGTTTGAAAGAAACATGAGTAATTCAAGAACAGGGTACAGCATCAGTGAACTCAGACTGGTGAGGATGAGTACAAATGAGAGGAACAGAGTCAGCTTAAATATGGTTATGGTTCATTTTTGGGGTGCAGGCATGTATGATATATTTGAAATAAGTGACTGAAAACTGTTATGTGAAAGGAGAAACTCAGATACTGTAAAATTTGAGCAGAACTGTTCTGCGTGCTGCCAAGGATCCACAGCTGTGTGGGCAGCCTGCTGAGCTCACGCTGACTTTCCCCTTCAAACTGGGAGGTGGGGGGGAGCCAAACGTGGAGAGAGATTACTCTGAATTTGCTCTTTTGGCTTCAGGTATCTTATCTGAGGAACCAAAGCATGCGGTCAGCACTGAGAGCGATACAGGGTGTGATTCATCACAGGAACCTAACTTAGACACTCTGAATTATTCTCTGGAGGGCTCTGTCGCTCTGCTGGTGGTGAGGTGCCTGGCCCCCTATCTTGGGGCACTGGCTTATGAACGAAGGTAGTTAAATAAGTGCCAGGGAAGCGGCCATCCTCTCCCTGCTGCCTGCTTCTCTTGATCTCAGGGAGGCCAGCAGCAGCTGGGTAGCCCTGCAGCTGCTGCTCTCAGCCCAGCACGAGCTGGGATCGTTCACGTTGCAGGGTTCGCCTGCACTGTGGTGGCTGATGTGGGTATGGTGTTGCTTGCCGCCGGAGCTGTAACCTCATGCAGGGCCGGGGCAAAAAGCTAAGCAGGTAATTACATCCATCATTGTCGCTGGGTCCATTAGAGGTGATGAATTGGAGCCCTCGGATGCCTGAGTCAGGCTGCGATGCCCTGGGTGAGGGCTGGGGTGCTCTGCGTTACCCCAGGTGGCGTCACAAGAGGGCTGGGGGTTCGATCCACCCTGAGAGAGTAGGAGAGTAGTCCTGTGCATCCCCTGCTCAAACACACGCCCTGTCGCTCAGGGTTATTGGTATCTCCGGCTCCTGAAGCAGCGCTGGCTGAGCACTGTAACCCGTGCAAGGACCAGGGGTCTTGGCAAGATAGCAAAGCTGAATCCTCCTGCAGGGTGTCTGGCAGCAAAGGCCACCAGCATCCTGGGCTGCATTAACAGGAGCGCTGCCAGCACACGAGGGGAGTGATTACCTCCCTGTACTCGCCACTCCTTAGACCCCCAGTTTGAGTATTGCATGCAGTTTGGGGTTCCCTAGCGCAACTAAACCGCAATAAATTGGGAGTGAGATTGGGATGAGGGGTGACCCCAAGAAGCTCAGGGAGCTGGAGCACTCAGCGAGGAGAGGCTGAGGGAGCTGGGCTCGTTCAGCCTGGAGAGGAGATGGCTTCGGAGGGACCTAAGAGCAGCCTGCCTATACAAGGAGGTCAGCAAGGACCCAGGCTCACCACAGTGCTGCGTGGCAGACATAGGGGAAGCAAGTCCAGGCTGGCTATGAGGAGATTTTTTCCCATGAGGGTAGTCTGGTTGGGGGGCAGGTTGTCCAGAGAGGTACAGTCTCCACGCTTGGAAATTTCAAGACACAGCTGGGTCAAGCCTGGAGCAACCTGGTGTCACCTGAGAGCTGGCCCTGGTGTGAGCCCCAGGTTGGACTAGAGACCCCCTGGTGTCCCCTCCCCTGAACAATTTTGTGGTTGGGCATTTTCACAGGGCAGGGAGGTGGCACTGGCCATGGAGGAGGTGGTGGTGGTGGTGCTGTCACTGCAGGTGCTGTGCCTGCAAAGCCCCCTGCAGAGAGACCAGGATGGTGACAGTGCCAGCCAAGTGCTGTGGCATGTTGGTGGATGGAAAACCATGTGCCTCCTACTTCTCCTATGCTACGTGGAGTGCCCCTGGGTCACACATGCCCTCTGGGTGCTGCTGCCTGCCATGGATTTGGCCTGGGCTGCGACACCATGCTGTTGCTCATCCTCAATGCTCTTTGGGCAGAGCTCCAGCAGAGTGCAAGTCTCCTGTAGCTCCTACGCTCACCCTGCCACTGCCTGTGGGCATCTCCGGTGGCTCTGGGCACCTGTGTTTTGGGACCGTGCCCTGGCTCTCATGTGAAGCCTCTGCCTTGGCAGGGTCTGCTGCATGGCTGCCCTCCCTCTCTGCCTGCCGCAGGAGGAGCAGGGCTGGCTCTGCTGCCCCAGGCACCCTGCCTGTGCCCTCAATCCTTTTCTTCCTCGGGGTGTCATCACTGAGGTGCCTTGGCTGCCTTCCCGCCTTCCCTTCAGAAACAGGGGAGGGGGGAAGGAGCAGGCTAATTTCTTCCACGTTTATAACCAAGCACAGGAATGCTTCTGTTTTATGGCCGCGGTTATAGCTCGCTGAGGGAAGAGCTTTCGAACTGGATTGCTGTGACCTGGCTGTGAACCGTTCTCATCTGGCCGAAAATGAGCATCTTGGGTTGTGTGGCTGGGGGCTGCGGAAGAGCCCCGTTTGCGGCCAGGATTGTGACTTAGGAAAATCACACAAAGGGAGGAGGATATAGTTTGGATTTCAATAAAGTCTGCTTTATTTTGCTCATTTATATATATTTTTTTAATTGCACAGCAAGTGCTCATCTCTGTCTTACAAGTAAGTCAATTCCGTGCAGGGCTGTAGCGAATTGATTTGAGATCTGTGGATGAAAAGCAGTGAATGAGTGCCAAGCGTTGTTAATAGTATGGAAGTTTAAAGCACATTATGGGTGAGTATCCTCCTTATTCCCGAGGAGAAGTCACTTTGCAGATCAGGATTGGTGCAAGAAAGGAAACCAATTTGGGAAGAACAGGACTGTGAAAAGTGCATCGGCTGCAGTAGGCTTTGCAGAGTCCCCCTTTTGCGTGGACTTTGGAAGAGAAACCTTTTTCCATCAGCTCTTGAGAAAAAGATGTACAAAGTAAAACCATAAGAGTTTACTTCCGTGGGGTGACTGCAAACAGCGTCCTGCTGCTTTCATCAACAAGTGAGAGACATTCACTTTAATCACCCTGCCTCTGAACCCATCCCTCTGCCGTGTAGGAGCAGCTCCTGGTGGCCCGCATCCAAACGTTTCTTTTGGTGGCTCCTAAAGGGACTTATAAAGAAATTACAAACTTCCTCACAACCTCTTGAGCACCATTTGGGGAATAGAAGAAAATTGTTTGCATTTTTATATGTTATGTTATACATTTCTCCAGCTGACTCATTTCAGTTTGTCGAGGAAACTTATACAGCCTTGCAGATGTTTTTTTTCAACCGTTCTTCCTAACAGCAGAAGTTGAAAAGTTTAGTCCTTGTGAGAGGGGCTTCCTCTAACGGGCTGCAAAGGGCCTGGATTTCGGTCCCAACATGCCGCAGGCATCCAGCAGGAAACTGCTCTCTTCATCTGCTCCCGACTAGCTGTCTGTTAGCGGTGCTCTGGGGCCCCAGGGGTTAATTTCCCAAAATCCTTCGCTAAAACTTGTTAATAACTTCCATATGTACCCATGTGTGTGCACAGGAGGGGCCCCACAGCCAGCAGCTCTTGTAATAATACTTGATTACCTCTGACATAAGGGTCTGTATGCCATTAGGGATTTGCCTTGATGGATCAGGATTCACCAAAACCACAAGTTTGTGCAAACACATTTCAAAAAATTTATTAACATTTGGACATCGTCAGTGTTTGGAAATGAGCTCCTCCTAGGTAGGCAAGCTTCAAAATAAAACCTTCTGCGTACACACAGCTGGGTCTCAGGTTTGGACCCTTACCCTGATGTCCCTCCCAAAATGTGTACTTGCATCATTAGTCTCTAAACATGCTAAACCCCTTAATTTACAAGAATACCTTGATTAGGGGAATGTGATGGTTTTGTCCAATTGAGTTCATTTTCAACAATTCCTTAGATGTTTGGCATCAGTAAAGTTGTGGTAACTGCATGCACTGGAGCTTTCTGCCTGCCCTGCGCCGTGTCCTTGTGCAAAGGCAAGGGCGACCGAGGGCAGCGTTCAAAGAGAGAGCGGGTGTCAAAGGAGAGGGAGATGCGGCAGAGCCGCTCTGCGACTGCCGATGCCTCCCTGCAGAGCCGCCCGGGTCTCTGCGTGCTCCCGCTGCCGTGTGATCTCAGCTGGGGCTGGCGGAGCTGGGGTTTTGATTCAGGCAAAGCAGAGTACTTCCAAACGCTTCCTGTGTAAAGGGCTGGCTCGGTAGACTAGGACTTTTCAGCTGGGAAAAGAGATGGCTGAGGTCTGCGGCAGAGGTCTGTGAAGCCTAAAAGCCACAGACTTGGTGACAAAGTACGTGTGTTTTCTTAAAAATGCAAGGAGGCATCTGGTGACATACTCAAGTGCAAGACTCAAAAGAAACAAAAGGAGACATTTCCTCACGCGACATATAGATTAAGCTGTGGAAGTCCCGGCCACAGGTCACCGGTGAGACTAACCGATTTGTGGGTACAAAAAGGGATTAATGGTGATTAATGGAGCACCCCCGGAGGAGGAAAAGCTGAGGTGGGAAATAGGGGAGAGGTGGGATCCAGGTGCAGCTCTAAGCTCTGTGCCACGTTCGGCACAGCTCTGCTATGGCAGGAGCCTGGGAAGAAGCCAGCCGAAGCGCAGTCTTGGGCTCAATGGCGAGGGGTGCAGCCCAGGCCAGCTGTGCCAGCTGCTCCGCTGGGGATACCTGTGCTGAGCTCCGGGTGTGCATGGAGCTCCTGGTACCTGCGCTCTGGGGCCTCCCGAGGCAGAGGGGGTGTCTGCAGGTGGCAGCCCCGTACACCCGGCCGCACAGCGTGCAGTTGCGTGCCCTAGCAGCAGTTTGATGGCAGCCCCAGCGGGAGCAGCCTCGGGCGCTTCCTCCCAGCTTTCATGAGCAGAAAAATGGGGACACCCATCTGATGCCTGGAGGCAAGCGCCAGTACAGGAGAAAAAACGTCACCGTCATCCAGAATGAGTGAAAGACTGACTTGTCAGCTGAGGGCGTCAGGGGAGGCAAGCATCAGCCCGAGGTGATGGCTGGGACGGTTCTGCCCAGCCGTGCTGGTAGGGGCAGGACTGGGGGATCCCAGCCCGACTAACTTCATGTCAGAAAGGAGCTACACAGCTTTGAAGAAGCTGTGCCAAACACGGTATAGCACTGGCAGCCTCCTAGATCTGCCTTTGATTCATCCAACCCAGAGCAAATGACGTGCATACACATTTAAAGGAAGATTTTTTGACTCCCAGGCTACCTGCTTTGCCAAGACACCACCCTTGCCTTCAGAGTTCTCGACCTTCAAGCTGGCCCAGGATGCCATTGAAATCAATAACGAGATCGTTGTTCCCCTCAGAAGATTTTGGATTNACCCCCCCCCCCCCCCCCCGCCCCATTTTGTCAGGTCTATGTGAGCAAACGTGGATTTTCCACGCTAAACGTAATCAAAACAAACCCTGCTCCCACTGGCTTCTGCAACAAATCATGCTGGGGGAATTGCTGGCATTCGGCATGATTAGCCCAAGCGCAGATGCCTTCCAGCTCGTAAACAATAGCCTAAAGGATTGGAGAGGATCACAAACAAAGCACTTACAGACAAGACAGCATTTTCAAAAGGGACTTGAGAGCTTATGTCCATTGGGGGTTTGTCTTTTATAAATAAAGCAGAAGTAAACAAATTGACAAAGATGGCTCTGAAGAATCTAAGAGAATGAAAGTGAGGAAACTGGATGTAATAGTCAAAAACGAAGTTGGGGGGAAACTTAAGGCAGGACTAATGGGTCCTTTTAAACTCCTTAACTCCTTAATGTGCCCACAGCCTTGGGGTTGGACAGGGACTAGAAACCCCACCTGTCTGTGCTGATGAGGCCAGGTGGGACGTGGAAGGGATGCAGGAGAACACCCTGCTCCAATTCACTGGAGAAAAAAAAGATCCCTTAAAAAGCAGTGAGAGCAACAAAAGAATTAGGCAACTTGTGTTTGTTAAATTTTATGGGGATTCAGTCTGAAAGGGACATTCCCTGAACTGTAAGCTAATGATAAATTGCTGTGAATTTCACAGAATCCCAGAATGGTAGGGGTTGGAAAGGACCTCTGGAGATCATCTAGTCCAACCCCCCTGCTAAAGCAGGTTCACCTAGAGCAGGTTGGACAGGAATGCATCCAGATGGGTTCTGAATATCTCCAGAAAAGGAGACTCCACAACCTCTCCAGGCAGCCTGTTCCAGTGCTTTGTCACCCTCAAAGTAGTTTTTCCACATATTCAGATGGAATTTCGTGTGTTCCAGTTTGTGCCAGTTGCTCCTTGTCCTGTCACTGGGCACCACTGAAAAGAGTCTGGCCACATCATCTTCACACCTGCCCTTTGGATGTGTATAAGCATTGATGAGATCCTCTCTCAGTCTTCTCTGGGCTAAGCAGACCCAGGTCTCTCGGCCTTTGCTCATGAGAGAGATGCTCCAGTCTCCTAACCATCTTCGTAGCCCTCTGCTGGACTCTCTCCTGCAGTTCCTTGTCTTTCTTGAACTGGGGAGCCCAGAACTGGACACAGTACTCCCGATGTGGCCTCACCAGGGCAGAGTAGAAGGGGAGGATGACCTCCCTCAACCTGCTGGCCACACTCTTTTTAATGCACCCCAGGATACCATTGGCCTTCGTGTACACAAGGGCCCATTGCTGGCTCATGGTCAACTTGTCCACCAGGACTCCCAGGTCCCTTTCCACAGGTCAACCCCTAACCAGTACTGGTGCATGGGGTTATTCCTCCGTAGGTGCGGGGCCCTACACTTGCCCTTGTTGAACTGCGTTAGGTTCCTCTCCACCCAACTCTGCAGCCTGTCCAGGTCAGACTGAAAACAGTTCTGTTTATGTAAACCATAGTTTTAGTATCATGCTTTTATTCTTTTTTGTTTTAATCTCTTTTTTTTTTTGTAATAACATTTTTAGCTGTGGACTGAATTATTTCGAATTGTGTCTGTTTCCTCCTGGCCCTGGCAGAATGAAGTAGCAAGTGCCCAGTTTCACAGCCAAGAGCTCCTGCAAGGGGCCAGCAAAGTTCTTGACATTGATGGAGCTGCTCGCTCAATTAGACACCACAGTGAACGGGAGCTGCATCGGGAGCTTGCCAGCATCACTGTAACTGAGATGGCATTGCAAGTAATGCTGAGTCCAGAAAGACGCCAGCATCTGTCACATCTTTCCTGGTTCTGTGCATGCCGGGAACACGCGCATGCGGCAAACCCCTTCGTCTGATGGCTTCAGCCTGAAGGGTAGCAGCTATTCTGACCACAGAGTGTGTACATTAGCACAAGGTGTGTGCCACGTCCTTGCCACTAGACTTTTAGGTACATCTAGGGTTGTTTGGGGATTCATTGAATCTCAAGCCTAAAATAATACAGGTGCAAATCCATCCTCTAGGTTGTAACCCTTGTTCTGCGGTACTGGGTTGGGTGGGGAAAGAACTGATGGCTCCTTTTATCCTTGGACTTCTGTGAAGAGCTCTCCAAGGAATTGGGATGGGAGAGGGGCGGTGGAGAACAGGAGCTGAAGATCTTTTCCTGCCCTTACAGACTGTGCAGGGAATCGGCCAGATACGAAGGCAGCTCTAATGTGCATGCTGAAATACCTAAAATAAGCCATGCAAACAAATCAGTCGTATGTTATCCAGATGGGACTGTTCAAATCCAATAATAGCAGTAAAGTGCTCCCGAACTCTGTGGAGAGAGAGAGATTATAGAAGGATCAGGTATAATTATAGTGCCTTATTATTACTGTTCTCATCATTCTTTCTAACAAAGCTTTTCAATAGGATGAAAAACTTCTTGCAGGAGAACGTAATGTGTTTGCTGGCATTTTTTCCTTCTTCCTTCCAAGGCTGTTCAAGTCAGTCCCTTTAAATGGTGTTAATAAATACCATAATGATCTTGGACTATAATATCTTTCAGACGATACCTTATTTAGCATCTCTCTATGGCCTTGACCACAGCAAACCCTTCTCTTGAAACACCTCACTGTTGCTACCACTAGTGAGAGCACCAGCAAAAGTACCTTGCTGCTGCTCTGGTCCTTACTTTGATTCGTGCACTTCCAATAAGGATTAAACAACACCCTGAAAATATTAGTGGCTGCGAGTGGATTGTCTGTTGTCTATGTACTGCTCCATAGCTGGAGTAATATAGGTGGAATTACTTAGCGAATATTACCTACTTTGGACAAAGTCACGGAGCTGGAGGTACATATCTGCAAGCATGAGTGGATGTTCTCCCCCACCTGAGTTCCTCCTCTGAACACCATCAGGGCTTGTGAGAAAAGCCCAGGGTTATCAGAATCAGACCCCGGGGCAAAACAGGCGTGGAAAATGCATGTCCTTGTGTGCAGGTTGGTCTTGTGGGCTGGCACCACTGAGAGAAGGAAAAAGGCCTCCCGGCATTTTTTCAGCAGTATCCCTTTCCAGGTCACTGCAGGTTCCTCCTGAAGTACTGCTGTCAGAGGAGCCTGAGCACGGCAAGAGAGCCGTGCTCGCCGCAGAGGCAGAGCACAGACCCACAGCAGCTCTGCAACCCAGCATGGACTTCCCGGGGAGGGGATTTCTCACAGGAGGGAAGTCCCGGGCGGCTCTTCCACTTCTGCGGCTCCCCCAGCCTCGGAGCAACTTAGTATGGGGAAAAGCTGTCAGTGAGTGTGTGGAGGGTAAAAACTCTACCGACGCATCTCACTCTTAATCTGCAGCACTCCCTGCATTGCTCTCCTCGTGACCCTGATTTGGCGAACCCTCACACCTCTCCCAGCCTGGGGAGATGCCCGTGCCTGTGTCAAGTGTTGCAGTGCAGGAGAGCATCTCTCCCAGGCTTCACGTCTCCATGCCCTGCTCGCCTGCAGGACCCGGGCAAACCAGGAGAAGAGGCAGTGCGGTTCGAACAGACGCAGCAGGCTGGGGGGGACGGGTTAGGTTTGTTTCTTGGGGTGGGAGGAAGGAGGGGTTTGCTGAGATGGGTCTCTTTTCTCCTTCTCTCCTCTTCTCCTCTCCCCTGAGCACCTTGGCAGAACCTTGCTCTCAGCTCAATGAAAGTAGGGCAGAGTCTAACCACATTTCAAGCTGTCTGCGTTTTTAGATTCTGGGTAACTGCGATCTCTATCTGTTCCTAGAAAAGATTTAAACAACTTATAAACCACAGCTGGGCAGAGATAATAAAGGAAGCAGTACTGGGGTGGGGAAGGATCTCCCCAGCGCGTGCAGAACGGGGAGAGGGGGTCTGCGGGAGAAGCCGTCGGCCCGGCTGTGGTAGAGGGTCTCCCCATGGTGACCTGGGCTGTGGGGGGACACAAGGGGGATGCTGAGGGAAACCTCAGCAAGTATTAGTCGCTAGGTATAAAATGTGTATGTGTACACGTATATACATACATATATACACACATATATATATAAAGAGCAAGTAGAGATTTATTTAGCCACAGGAGAAGGGGTCCGAACCCCACTATGGTATCCACCTAGTCCCACCTCCATGCACTTGTTCTCACTGTGTGCACACAGGACATGCTTCCTCTTGCACTGCAGGGTATTTTGCATTTCCCATCTCCCATCCCTGTTGGATCCACGTCTACCATCGCATGGTTTTAGAGGCACAAGAGACCTCTTTCACTGGAGGGTTTGGAGTGGGTTCGGGCTCAGTTCCCAACCTCCAGGCTCGCAGAGAGGTTCAGAAAACCCCTCCCAGGTCTCACCCTGCCCCACAGCAGCCTCCGGTGCTCCCAGCAGGCTCAGCAGGACTCTGCAAGGATTTGAAAAATAAAACCCAATGATGATCCTCTTGCATGAGGCCAAAACTACAGATCCTTGTCCTGCGGTCCTGTCAGCCAGAGATGTAGACGGCAGGTGGGAAACTGGGGGGTGGGGACGGACGACAGAATGAAACACATTTCTATATTGGCAAAAATCCTAGCAGAGAGGTGGTTCTTCCAGCAAATGCTTTTGCCAGGATGCTTTATTTAGTTTGGATAGCCAGAATAGGGCCTGGTGGTGAAAAGATGTTTTTTCACCCTAGGAGGGTGTGCTATAACAGCTGTATCAGCCTGTGTATTGTACACAGTTCACAATAAATGCAAAGTTGAGGAATTAATAGAAAAAAAAAGAAAGCAATATTCATTTGCCAGTGAGATATTTAGCTACTTAATCCCTTCCCAGCCTTCCCCCCAGGAGCTGGCAGAGGCCTGGTGTGCACGAGAAAAGCTGTGCCAATCTAAAGCGCCGTGCAACTGCATGCGTGTGTCTGCTGCGGGGGGGCCGTGCTGGGTCCTGAGGTTGCTGTTGCTGTGATTGAAGGTCATGCCCCCCCAACACACTGAGCTGGAAAGCTGCTGCAGGCCAAAGAAAGGGACCTAGG
>RSEF01000001.1:60440329-60472962 GCA_003993805.1 Himantopus leucocephalus
GGAAGGGAAGGGAAGGGAAGGGAAGGGAAGGGAAGGGAAGACAAAAAAAAAAACCACAGAAAAAAGCAAGGGGAGGAATGAAGTGGTCTGGGTGCAGGGGAGGGCAGGGTCTCCTTGAACAAGCTCGGGGATAAAGAGCTTGGATTTCAGGGCAGCCATGGGGCAGGCCTGGGTACGCAGAGGTGGTCAGAAGCTGCTCCCTGCCAGGGTGCGGGGAGCCGGGGCTGGCACAGCTGACTGGCTCAAAGTGGCACTTGCTGCAGCCAGAGCAGCTTTCCTGTGCAGACGAGGCCAGAAGGGCCATCTGGCGAGGCCGTCGCTGGCAGGGATCAGTCCTACAGCTCCCTCGCAACGATTGCCACCTTGTCCAACACGATTGTCCCTGTGTCTGCCCTGCACAGGACCCGGCCCCTGCCAAACCTGCCTCCTTTTGCCCCTTACAGAGAGGATGTGGAGCACTTCACTCGGGAGGATTTCAGGGCATGACATGCACACCTCAAAGCGTGCAGCTGGCCAGGAGAGAGTTGGGGGCTCGCTGTTTTAAGAGAGCATGGCTAGGAGCTGTCAGCATCGTGCCCTGCTCCTGGCCATCATCCTGCCCCCCAGCATTTTTGCTGCTAATGTGAGAAAGTTCAGGCTGGCCTGGCAGTGGCACCTCGGGGCTGGTGACACATCCCGTGGCCGTGGGAGGGCTGTGCGCCTGTGACTCCTGCTCTCGTACTCCCACGGGGGGCCGGCGAGGAGGCATGCTGCCAGGGAGCTGACAGCAGCCGTACACCCTTGGGGCGCAGCAGCCGGCGGCTGTTTGCAGAGGCACTGATTTGAACCTGCCTCAGCTGAGGCAACCACGGCGAGCTAAACACCGTCACCAGAGCCTTGACTAGTGCAGCGTCACCCGTTAGCAGCATGAAATAGGTGGCTGGGCTTTGCTGGTGGTGGAAAATATGCAAAAAGCTTTTCCCAGGAAAAAAATTGGTGCGCAGATCATCTCTGCATCCTCGCCTGCTGCAGCGGGAGCCCAGCCGGGGGCCCACACCGGGTGCCAGGAGGCCTCTGCGAGCTGAGGAGGAGTTATCATTCATAATAAAACTGCCCTCCCCGCCAGCGCTGGCAGGAGTTTCCCGCGCACCCCGGGGCGTAGGAGGGACGGCTTGCGAGCGGCTGGGGCAGACGGTGCCAGGCGCTGGGGGCAACACGGCCCCCGGCTCCCCCACGCTTCACCTCCCGTCCAGAAAGGGCTCAGCGAAGGCGGCTCGGCCTGCCGGGCTGCCGGAGCTGGGGCTGCCGGGGGAGCCAGCGGCCATGGGGCGAGAGGGGTGGCAGGTCCCGGCTGTGGTGGGGACAGTGACCTCTGGCAGCCGCCGGGGGTGAGGAGGGCAGCAGGCAGGGGAGGGCAGCGGGGATGGATGGACCCCATTGCGACAGGGCCGACAGAGCCTAAAATAAGGCTTATTTTCCCTTTCCGCACCCCATCCTCTGCTTGCTCCCGCCGAACAGGCCAACCGCTGCTGCTGCGGCGGTACCTGCAGCTGGCCGAGTAAGTGTCGTTCTGCCGAGTTGTTGGTTACGGTTAATTAGCATCAGTTTTGCCTTAAATGGATCCTAGTTGCGCTCGTTTTCTCCGGGGTTATGGCTGCGGTGCTGCTTGGCCGGGGGCGGGGGGGACGACACATAGCGGCACCGGGGGCGAAACACGGCGGCTCCCCCCGGTGACCTGGGGCCGTGGCGGTGCGTGGGTGCGTGGGTGCGTGAGTGGGTGGGTGAGGGAGGGAGGGGGAAGGCGGGCCCGGCACAACACGGGGCTTTTCGCCCACCTCGTTTTCTGGGCCCGGCCCCGTGTCTGCATTTCGCCTGAGCTGAAGCGCAGGCGGCAGCACCCTCAGCCGGGGCTGGCACGGCCCCCCTTCCCCCCCCCCCCCCCCGCNGCCGCCGTGCGGGTGAGCGGGGCGACGAGTATTCACCTGCCCCGAAAGGGAAAAAAATAAATAAATACGGTCATCGCTGCTTATCGCACCGCGGGGCCGGGGCCGGGGCCGGGGCCGGGGCGGGCCCCGCCGGCGAGCGGCAGCCGAGGGGGGTGGGTGGGCGGCGGGCGCGCGGCCGGGGCGACGGCGCCATCTTGTGGGCGAGGGCGCGGGTTGGCGGGCAACGGCCGCCGCCCCTCAGCCCCCGCCCCGCGACCGAGCCCGGCCCCGGGGCTCCGCGGCGGCGGTGCCGGTGTCGCTCTGCCTTAGCTGAGGTGGCTCCGTTGTCCCTCCCGGTGCGGGTGAGCTGCCGTGGGGGAGGGAACCTTTACGCCCCTTGCGCGAGTGGGCGAAACATGGCAGCTCTGGCCCTACGTCAGCCCCGGGCCCGGCCAGGTGGAAGTTTCTTCTGGAAGGTGTTAGCCTGAGAAGGTAATGAAGTCCTTCCAGGCCAAGTCCCGCTGCCCCTGGCTGGCCAGCC
Source organism: Himantopus leucocephalus (assembly GCA_003993805.1). Lineage (NCBI taxonomy): Eukaryota > Metazoa > Chordata > Aves > Charadriiformes > Recurvirostridae > Himantopus > Himantopus leucocephalus. The sequence continues at coordinate 60,442,775 of RSEF01000001.1, forward strand.
CGGCTGTGAGAGGGAGCCTGTGAAGGGGAAGGCCGTGAGGTTGAGGCACAGCCACACAGCGTCAGCCCCTGAGCGCGCAGCAGGCGCGTGGTGATAATTTAGTCCTCGGGAATCTTTCCAGTGGATGAACAGAAAAAGCGCAGAAGCAGGGTGATTTCTGAGGCAGACTCATTTTGCTGGTGAAAGGGAATTATAGAAGTGCCCCCCCTCCCTTCCCCGCGGTAGTGTCAACACCTTTTCTTTTTCTGGTTTCCCCTCGAGTCGCTGATTGTTCTCTTCCCTCGAGCAGTTCAGCGGGTGGAAACGTAGCGAGGGCATTGGCAGCTTTTACCTCAGCATCATCCAGCCCTGCTGAGAGGCACTCGACACACAACAGTGGTAAAAACGCTGGCAGAGGTACGGCCCCGCTCGCGCTGGCTCTCCTATCGCTCCTGCCGCCAGACGGAGGGAAACCGTACGCTGCAGAGTCTGGGGTTAGAGGAGTCAAAGAGATTGTGAATCCTCAGAGGTGCATGTGTTGCCGCTGGCTGGTGTTCAGCAATGGGGGATTGAGCTGGTCTCTGACAAGGCAGCAAATCCGGAGCTGCCGTGCTGGGGAATGCTCTGAAGCGCGCTCTGCAATCAGGCTCGTTGAATTGCTGCAGCTCTTCTCTGCGCCAAGCGGTGTTTCTCTTTTGGACGGTTGTGGTGTTAAACGCTTCAGCAATACAGAGGCTTTGTTGTGGTCTCTGCAGCGTTGCTTTTGCCTTGGCTGGCAGCAGACTTTTTGTTTGAATAAATGCTTTCCCTGGAGTTGGCTATGGGGGCATGTGTGGGCACGTGTGTCTGTGTCTCTGTGTGTGTGTGTGTGCGTGCGCGCGCACGCGCCTGTACTTGTGAGTGTACATTGGACACAGCTGTGAACGGGCAATTCTGGTAGGTTCAGCACTTGCCCAAACTTGTTGTTTGTGTGCGCCAGAACAATGTGCTTTTCCTCATGGTTGGGAATGCTGGTCACTGTTGCAGGCTTTTAACAGCGCTTGAGCGAAATTAATGGCTGCTTTCGAGCTACAAGCAGGAACTGTTGCTAGCACCTGGCCCAATTCTGTATTTAGTCTCAGGAAGTGATCAGCATTTGCTGCATCAAAGGAAGGACCAAGCCATACAGATCCCAGCCAGGCTGTGCTGTGGCAGGGCTACAGCTGGACAGGCAGTTCCCTCCTCGTCGTGCTGCAGGGACTAGCTCACACGCAGCAGTGTACTGTATAATACATGAGTGAAGGTCATACAATGACCTATTCCTTTGGAGCTCTGTAATTTATTTCCTTTGGCACAGGTATGCTGGTTAGTTCCACCTAAGTTTAGGGGGGATCCAGCCTGCTACAGGCTGGTAATAAAAACACACAACTCCCCAGCTTTTCCTCATCTTCCTCCCGTTTATGTCTCCAGGGTTAAAACCCAGTCCAGAATCACCAGACCAAATTGAATTAGAATTTAACATTCAAAGATTCAGGCTCCCTTTAGGCTCTAAGGAACAGAATGTCATCCTGTCTTGCAGTTAATAGCTGCTGGGTAGTCGTTTCAAAGCCATTTCTTTTCAGCAAGCTCTACCATAGCAAATTCCAGCAGTGAATGTATTTCTGGCCTGGCCGTGCCTCTAATCCCACAGCTGAGTCTTACGTGTGATCTCTTTTGAAATGCTAGATCTATGTATTTTTTTATAAATTCCAGACAGCGATATTTCTAGGACTTGGCATTTAGAGTGGCAGCAGGGTTGTTTATAGGAAGAGAAGGGAAAGGACGGAAGGAGGATGTTGACCTAGCAGCCCTACAAACCTACCGCACTTAATCCACTTATCGCTCTGAATTCCTGAAGCAGATAAATGCTGATAACAGTTAAAACACATCACTGACAGGAGCAGCATGTGCCATCCCCTAGAAATACATCAATGCTGAAAATTGCAAAGCTGCATGCTGCCATGGGAATGAGCATGATACAAGAGCTCAGGAAGCCCTCACTGTTCAGCAGAGTTCTTCCACAGGAGGGTAGTAAGCCCCTGCCCCCTTCTCCCTCCCTGCCCCAACTACCTTGAGATGCCGTTCAGGCCTGAGAAATGCTGCCCGAGCACTGTTGTGATCCCACAGCCACAGCTGCCTGATCTGTGCCTACATATCTGATATACCAAGTGGGCCCCAAGTGTCTTGTTACCGCTCTTGATTGTCCTTGCTGCTCAGCGTTAAGACCTGCGAGGAGCAATTTCCAGCTGAGACCAGCCCCGTGCAGCTCACATCAGCATGTCTTGGGGAGAGGAGTTGGTTTTGGCTAATCTGAGCTAAACCTTCCCTGGAGGAGTGCAGCTGCTGCACCAGCCTTGCAGAGCCACACAAAGCCACTTGCTCCTCTCCCCATCTGTCAGGGCTCTCAGCAAGGTACCAGAGTGGTCCCTGACCTCTGGGGAAGCAGCAGCCGCAGCTGCACGCTGCCCCCCTGTGTCAAGACCCCTTCCTCCTGAGGATCTGTTCCAGGCTGTACAGGAGGCAAAATGCTGTAAAGCAAAGGTTGCTTTGGAGCAAACCTTGCTCCTGCAAACTGTGAAGAGATAAAACAACTGACAGAGTGAGTTCAACTATGCTCAGTTTACAGGCTCATCTGCTTTCTTAGGTCTTTCTCCACACGGCCATCCCCCACCAGTCTCCACAGTCCAGCAGCCTGTGTGAGCAGGCACCCTTGAAATTGCAGCAAAGTGCTTTCATGTGGACAGTGCAAATGTCTCACAAGAAGTGCAAAAGGAGGAAGCTGCCTAGAGAGAAGTGAAGACCTCTCAGACATCAGGGTTTTTTTTTTGAGTCAGACGCTGCTCAGCTGTTGCATTGCAGATGTCTTAGCTAAAAACAAGCTTTCGTTGAAATCAAAGACTCCGCATAAGTATAGGCGGCAGGATCCTCCCACAAAGAAAGGGTTTTCTTCTTCAAAGGGCTCTCCTTAGATTTCCCTACAATAGATTTCTTAAGGTTTGCCTGCATTGCAAAGTTGATTCAGAGCCAGCATCTTGTGGATCTGAAGCATCACAGCCATTAGGGATGAATTTGCTGTCTGGTTGTTCTTACTTCTGGAATAAGAGTGCCTTGCTCCAAAGTGACCAAGTGGAGGAGTTGGCTGCGGAGGAAAGTTTTTTGCAGTCAGGAGGACAGTGGAACTGTTCCTCTGTACTGACTGCTGGTGTAGGTACTTGTTTTCCCTGTTGAAGGCAAAACCGGCGATCCCACACTTGAGTGTTCACATAAAGAATGAGTTTGACGGTGCTACTCTGCCCTGAACCCACACCCTGTGGCACTGCTCAGTAGCTTCCCCATGTGAATAAAGCACTTTCTGAACAAAGATAATCTGAAGTAGGGTGCCTTTCTTCCAAAACCTGGATGGTCCATGCAGTGAGATAATCAGGAATAGCTGATCCAACACAACTGTGTAAACAGATCCTTGCAAAATGATGGTAAAAATCCCACTGTGCCACTTTTAAGCTTGTCTGTTGCTCCAGAGTCAGTTGAATCCTTCACTGAATTTGACCATATTCACCTCAAATGGCCTCGATCTGCATCAGTCAAAGCACATTTTTTCCATATTCCAACATGGGTCTTTGGTCACTGTGGAAGGTGACAAAGTTGGCTTTAAATGCATGTGATATTTTATGGTCATTGAGAGACAAAGCTCTATATGTTGAAGAGCCTATGGTCTAATCTTTGGACGCCCGCTGGTAGGTGTAACACCATCGTAATAGTACAGAGAAATGAACCTCGGTGCAGGGAGGAGTCTGACCAAAAAGCAGAAGAGCCTGCATCTGCCAGGAGCAGCTTGCCAAAAGCAGTGTGTGTCCATCCCGCCCGTCCCTTTGCAAACAGAAGGATCAACCAGCTCCCTGAGCGTGGAAATACCTGACAAACCCCCATCTCCTATGCCTTTTGGATCTTCATATCTTGTTGCTTTCTCACAGCCACTGACCCCCCCATCATGACCTCTAATCTAAAAGTCATCTTCCTGTTTCTTTGGTTGCTTCAGTGTGGAGGTAAAAAACCGTTTTTTTATTCCTTTTGTTTCCTTTCATGTTTGTTCATATTAGAGCATTTCCAGTTGCTAATTTCCAGCTTTTGCTAATTTCCAGAGATCCCCTCTAGGAATTTGCACGCTGCTGCTATTTCTGTCTTTTAAGCATTTCAAAGCTGAGAGAGAGAATCCTCAAGAAAGGGGGGACATGGGAGAAGGGTTAGATAACCTAAATAAAATGGTTTGGCTTTTTCCCTGGCATGTTCTTCTCAAGCTAATGGCTCCTGGGATACTGTAAGAAGATGGATCTCTCCTCTGTTTTTTTTACAGCAGTGCTTAGCCATGCCTTGTATAGAAACTATATTCTTGTGTGTTCTGCTGGGTAGAGATGAGGAGAAGGATGATGAATGATGAATGATTTTAGAAAATAAGGCCCAGAAGAGACTGCTTGGGTTATCACTCCCACAGCGTCTGCAGGATTTTCTGTTACCTCTTTCCATAATATTGTATCTAGGGTACGCAGGACTGTGCACTCACAACGAATGAGCATGTCCCTTAGGACTGTGCTGTATCTTGGTTGCTTTTACAGCTAAGAACCTTTTTCTCGTGATGTAACCTAAGCTTTTCCTTACTCTCGGGCTATTGTCCCTGGCTATGTCATCTGTAGAGGATTTTCCTTAATGGATATTACTTCCCAACAGTCCTTTCTGGACTGTGGCTGTGCCCTCCCCCTATTATTGCCCCCCACAACACTTTCTCAGTGCTCAACATTCAGCAGCGCTAAGTCTGAGTTGCCTTTTCTGATGCCGAGTCCTGCTGTGCAGAGGTGATGCTGCTGTTGTGATGCAGTGTTAGTGCACGATGACAGGAAAGCAAGCCTGGCTGTGCTTTGGGACAGCTTTAATGCCTTGTTATGAGCCTGTTCATAGATGCAGAACCCCAGGGAATCCCATCAAAAGCATGAATGGAAAAGCCTGCCCAGCCCCTACTTTCTTTCGTTACTTTTTTTTCCCCTTCTATTTTCATGTCCCTGAAAAGAAATCCTTCATTTTGTAAGACAACTTGTGTGTAAGTTTCCAGTTCCCTTTTTTAAAGACAACAGTGGTTTTCACAGGCCTCCTCTTAAGTTGCTTTATATGTGGTGTTATGTCAGCTGCCAAACAAATAGATCCAGAGGCTGCCTGATGTTAAATCGAGATTTGGCTGGGAAGCCAAAGAGATCCTGTACCCCAGGCTCCTTACTAGCCCATGGCTCACTCTTAGCTTTTTAAATTTTTTATTAAACAAAACAGGGAGTGAACTATGGTATAGTTCCCCATCTGTGCTTATTCATCCTCTCTTGCAACTCCCAACATCATTGCCTACTGAATTGCAGTGATAGATCACTTCCAACAGCCCTGTCTGTGTAAGGAGGAAGCTCATGAAGGACACGATCTCCCATCTCTCTGCCTAAGATACTGTCACGTATAGATACGTAAGATCTGCAGTCTTCTGCAGATAGTTCCCATATCTAGCATCGAGTCTTGAGCTTTGCTGCCCATTTACAGCAGCAAAAGTCTGGAGTGATTAAGCTGTGTCTTATTTCTCATGGCCCTGGTGCTGGCCCCCGTGCAGAATATGCAATTTCCTTCCTCACTTGTGCTTCAGAAATACACAGTCCCACTGATAACATACAGCACCTTTACTGGCATAGAGTCATCACGTGGGCACACGTAGATGCTCAAGCAGAGGTTTGTAGTTCAGGAGTTTCAGGAGATGTCCAGCTAATGTTTGTCGTGGAAAATTGCTTTCTGTTCATCCGTTGTAAATACAGTCTCACACCACTGCAAAATCAGTTCACTTCCTGCTTCATTTCCTGTCTTTCTGTGTGCTGGTGTCGTACAGAGGAGCTCACAAGGGAAAAGGGGAAGCCTGTGAATGCAACAGGCTGTCGCGAATCACACAGCAATTACCTAAGAGATGTGGCAGATCACACTGGGCACATGCTCTGAATCACTTAATTTCTGACAAGGGCCAACACTGCATGCTCCCTGATGTATGGCTATTTTCAGCATGTGATCCTGTCTTTGGGGCTGCAGTCCTCTGCTGACTGAAAGTGATGTTAGGTGACTGCTAACAATTATTATCCTTACAGGAAGAAAATTCAATGTACAGCAGAAACCTCCAATCCAGGTTGCACTGCTCAAGGAAGGAATATCCATCCCGTGTGAAGTCGTGTTCCCTTACATGCCGAAATACACCAAATTTTCAATCTCCTATTACTGGATTAATTCACTGGGCCAGAAAACATCCATCTATCATAGGTCGGAAAATGTAGTCATCCCTCCTGGAAAAGAGAATGAGACTGCTACCATATCTTACAACCACAGAATCATGCCACTTCAAACCTCCTCTTCTACTGGCACATACTACTGCGACGTCAAATGGCATGACATCCAGATAATGGGAAAGGGAGTGTTTGTCCTTGCTAGAGGTAAGTAAACGACCAGAAAGGAAGGGCAGGTGCTTAAAAATCAGCTGGATCTGACTATGAAAAGGTGATCTTTGCTCTTCTTTTTCTCTACCCAAACACTATGAAGTCACGTGGGAGTAATACTTCATGCCCAATACTTAATGCCATCAGAGTTGGATGTGTTTTAGACAGGTGACCTGTGATGCTGTTCCCAATGCACAGATGGGGGACATGAAGATGCAATAGTTTTTATCTGACCTGCTGCAGCCTCCTGGGAACAGCAGGCTTACAGTCAGGGTCTAACCAGGGAGCCTGGGTGCTGGGTCAGAGGCTGCTTTTAGGTGTCAGTGTTCAGGAGACAGTGCAGTTTGGCCTTTAGCAGTGCGACAGAGACAGTTAACACAAGGTCAGTGGTTAGGGTGCCCGCCATTGTCAGATGTACAGGTTAGGCGCGCACCGTTAGGGGCTCACAAACAGGTTAGGGGCTCACCATAATCCCTCCCCCTTTCCCATGTGGTACAAGGGGTCAGTTGTTCTGTTAATGCGCAGACTGGAAAGCAAGGGAGAGCTTCATGCCAAGATAAGAGGAATGTGACAGAAAAGTGATAAGGACATGCATGCTGCTGACTGGCTGTATTTGTATTACTGAATGCTGGATATGAAAAACTTCTTAGAAAGTGTAAATGCAAAGAGCCATGACAAAATAGCTTTGCTACACTGGTCAGAGGATGCCTACAGTACCCACCCTGCTAGTTTGTGTGGCATGTGTGCTTTCCACCATCTGTTTTTCTGCCCCTATCACTGAAGACCTTTGCCAGCCTCTACCTACCACCTTTCTTGGCTCTCATAATTATGTCCCCTCCCTCTAATCTACATGAAGTGCAGCTGCTTATATCATGTCTTTTGCATGATTCTTCAGCTGCACCCTGCTCTATGTTGAGTCAGACTAGGCTTTGAAGGGTGTGTTCATCTGTGCCACCATATTCTGCGGTGCTTCTGTATTTTAGCTCTCTCAAGGCTCTTTCCAGGGTTAAAAATGCAGCAGGACTGTAACTTCCACTCAAACTGCGAATCTTTTGCCTTCTTTCTTACAGGTACAGGGTATGTAGAGACCTCTTATGGGTGGGAAGTCCTTGTTACCCTTACTGCTCTTCTTGCGGTACTGAGCATCACCGCAACAGCTCTGCTTCTGTGGAAAAGAAAGGCAAGTTATAACCAAATAAAAAGCAATACCTGACACGACCCATTCTAGGAATTTATTTCACTTGCTTCTAACTTAGCTGGATTGGAAGTCCCTGTGCTGAAATTTTCCATGCTGGGTGTCTGCCTCAGGTTTATTTTCTTTTTTTTAAGTTCAGTCTTTCTGCGAAAAAAGATTACAGGAAAAACAAAACGAGTCATTGATTTGTCCATTAAAGAACTTCTGATAATCATTTTGACTCCAGCATGCTCTGCTTTACAGCAAAGATCTGACACAGGGCAAGAGGTCACACTAGCAGTGTGCTGTTCCTGAGAATATTCAAGGAGATGTAGCCGTATGATCGTTTTTTGGAAGACTGCAGTTTGTGCATGCTCAGTCATGGCTCTTGTCAATTTAGCAGCTCAGTTGTCTAAAAGAGCCTTTTGAGGTTGCCTTTCCACACAGGGCCAGTCAGATAACATCCTGTGCAGCCAAGCAAGCCTGTTGCAGCCCTGGTGGCAGGAGAAGGGGAAGACTTTCCCTGTTTCTAATCCTCTTTAAAGATGGGGGCTACTCTGGTGCAAGGGCACAACCTGATTGCAAGGAGGCTGTGCAACTGTATTCCTGAGCCATGGCTTGGGCACCATAGAAGAAAACAATCTGCATTGTGGAGGGGATGAAGACCAGAGCCTTGGGCATGTGTTTGGCAGAAAAAACATTAAGAGACAGAGTGAGAGGGGAAGGTCAGGACAAGGATCACAAGGAGGCCTGTGTGCAAGTTCCAACTAACTGGGAAAAAAGAGAGAAACAAGGACCTGACGAGCAACCTGCTTTTATTGACTCTGTTTTGAGCAGAGGGGGATTGGACTGGACAATTTTCAGAGGCACCTTCCAACAGCAGTGATTCTGTGAGGCTGGAAGAAGGAGCCTGAGGAGGGAAACTGGGACTGGAATCCGGAGTGAGGAAGCGCTGGAGCTTGGAGAAAAGTGTTAAGACTGGACTGACAGGGCCCATTGGTTGAGCAGACCGGTGGCACAGGTTGTCACCGGCTGGGTAAGGAAGTGAAAGCTGAGATGAGTAACTGAGGGCAAAGGGGAAATCAGGAGTGGGGAAAGAAAGGATGTAGAGAGCAGAAGAAAAGCCAAAAATAGGGCTGAAAGATCTGGATGAGACAGCGGACCTGTGGGAAAAACTCTGGAGTCATGATACTGGAATCCCTGTTGTTTGGGGAAAACCTACTGCGCTTAATATTGCCACCCTCAGGCATTCAAAACAGCATCCTCTGAACTCTTCCGGTGATCTCAAGGCTGTCTTTAAAAAAAAGGATGTCTTTCAGAACGGAATTTGGGGATTGTTGTTTTCTAGGTAGAGTATCCCCCATATTTACTCTTTCAACCTGCTCTCTGCCACCATGACAGCAGACTCTCTGCATGCATTTTTATGTGTGCTGGTGGTACAGTCCTACGACTCCAAGGAGCATCAGGCTTCAGCGCACAGAGTCAGAGATCACAAGGTTGAAAACAGACTGGCAGCAGTTGGCAGACCTGCTAATCTCGTGAGACATACCTTGCAGGCAGTCTGATGGAGGGGGAAGGAGTGTAAGCGGCAGAGTGACTAGGCTGGAGACAGACCCCCATCTCTGCTTTCCTAGACAGCGTCTCCATGGGGATGAGGAGGGAGACACTGTCACGCCTTGCCAATTGGTTTTGAGGTGGGCCAGCAAGTCTCAGACCTACGGGCTCTACTTGGGGCCTGAAGAGATCATGCAGTCATTACATTTGCCCTCCTGCAGAACACAGCCCATATTTCTCACCACAGCTTGCTCAGACCTGCTGCTTTAAAAATGTTTATCTTTAAGAGAAGCTATTTAGCATCCTCCTTAGTTACTAATGGACTGGAAAGCAGTTCATCGTTTTCATGTGATGTGAATATAATCATCCCACTTCTTTCCGAATTAGAACAGAGATACTTAGCAAAGCCTTCTGCCTTTTCTGCCTCCTCTCTTGCTTGCTGAGCAGGGCTAACCCTTATCTGTGCATGAATGGAGCGTGTTCAAGGAGAACTCATCCAATGCAAGAAGCATTTCGGAGGAAGAGACCTTCTTCCTTCAACTTCATTCTGGACTTGCACATTAGTGTATCACTGACTGTATGTCACCATTAACGGTCATCTGGTGCTCTTCTCTAAACTCCATGTATTAGCAAAAGCTTCCCCACCAAATCCTGACAAAAGTAACTGCATTTTGCCTCACTGAAGTTCCCCCGCATACTTTGAATAGGGCTCTGCTTTAGTCCCTGTCCTACAGCATTGTTGTGTACTGTTAAATGCTTACACCCTGTGTCCAGTCAAGTTTCAGTGGTGGAAGAAGATTCCTATGCATGCACAGTGCCCAGTTCTTCTTTCCACTGCTCCAGTGTAAGTCAGCAGACTCCTCCGTTTTACCCCGTGTTGTGCACAGAGTGCCAGCACTCTTTGCTGTGGAAGCACTTGGGATGTGTGAGCAGCTGGCTTTGACATGACATTGGTGTTCATTTCGTCTTTGGGGAGATGGTGTTTTCTCCAAATGTGTCATTTAGTGTCTTGTCCTCAGCAGGTATTGTGCCCTAGAAGGAACCGGGTAAATATCCTGAGACAGAAGGTGGAAACGCAGCCCCCTTCAGCCAGCGCACCGCCACCACCTCCTGTCTATGACGTGAGTACCAGAATCACCCTCCATCCTTTCTGTCTGCATCATAGTACAGCCCTTCCTTTCCCTGCCCTGCCACGGTACAGACAACGCCAGTATCATGACGTAAAACATAAGCAATGCCTGCATACCAGCCTGGTACTGGTGACCTTGCTCCTGTGCTCTTCCCTGCTTAGCTCCTCTCAGGACTGTGCACGTTGCACGTCTCCATCCTGATCTCACTCGTGGCCTCCACAGTGCCAAAGCCTTGCACTGTGCCCTGCTGCGAAGTGCCCTTCCTTCTGCCAGCAGTGTGCCGCACAGAGCAGCAAGTGTGGGGCCAGAGTGGGTTCCTGGTGGTAGAGATAAGAAGGGTCTCCAGAAGTCAGGAAGAAAGAGAGGATCTCAGCCCCACTTTGTACTGTAGGGTGTCTCAAGGACGTGTCCTCCCCAGCTGAAGAATGGTGGCTCAGGAAAGGGGCAGAGAAAAGCGCTCCCCACCACAAGCCCATCTATTTAGAGCTCCTTCTGTGACATCTTCACTGGTATCAGTGTCATGGACCACAGCAGTCCTGAGCAGGCTGGCCAGCTCTCGGGGGAGAAAGGGCAGAAAGAAAGCGAAGGGAGTCTCATTTTTGGAATGTTTCCCTTTGCTTGCACAGGATCTCCTTTTTCCATTTCCCAAACTGGGGAACGCTGTCTGGTCCTGCTCCCTGAGCCCAGTAGCAGCAGCGTCATAGGTAATAGGATTGGAGTGGCTCTCCTGAAATGTCAGGCCCAGACCTCAGCTACCTCAAGTAACCATGACCCCTAATCCCATTTACAACCCATCCAGCTCCATTTAAAATGGATTCCTTTTTCTCCCTTTACTCCCATGGGAGGGCTGCTCCACTAAGAAGGGAAGGGGTTTTTTTTCCCCCCTGTGATCTGTGGGACAAACGAGGAGGAATAAAATGAAAGTGAGTAGACAAGGATGTTGCCTGAATATTAGGAAGCCTTTCTGACTGTGAGGTCTATAAGGGTTGGAAAAATCTCTCCGAGGAAAACCTGTAAGCTCTGCTGCATTAATCATTTAAACTAAACAAAACGAAGCTCTGGAGAATGTACTACAGAGAGGAGCAAAGCTCTGCCAAGGAAGCAGGAGACCTGATAGGGGGCAGATATGAAAAAGAGGATGGGCCTGGTCCCTTCTCATTCTCACTTCACAGGTCGGGGGACACCATTTTGTGGCCCTGTCATTTTTGGAGTAGAGGTTTAAAAGAAAGCGCTACATATTGTATGTGATGTGTTTATTCTTGGCAAAAAGCAATGCTTTGGGTGAAAGAGGTTGCAGGTTATAAACCTTTTCGTATATATCAAGTAATTTCTTTTTAATTCGGGCTTATAAAAATCTGAATGGGTAGCTTCCTGCTGAAGTGGATGATTTCTGCAAGGAGACAAAAAAAAATCAAATCCATTTCTCGCTCAGTCGGCCTCGTCATGCATCCTTAGCTCCATCTTAATTACATGTTTCATCATGTTGTTCTGTTCAGGAGGCCCCACTAAGGCTAATATAGCAAGCCAGCAGAGCCAGCCTTAGGCACAGGCAGTCCCTGGAGCTGGCTGAGCCCCTGTGCTTGCAGGAGCCCTATGGAGCTGGCCCAGCCGCCTTTCCCCGAAGCCCATTCACCACACGCCAGCTGTGCAGGGCTCTTAGCCAGCCCAGTGTGCAGGGCAGGTGGCTCAGCCCTCTTTGGCAGAGCTGCAAGCAGCCTCGGACCATCTCCTGCATGCTGGGGGGGGGTACCAGCCCGCCCACTGGAGGTTACTTTACAGTGGAGCAGCTGCTGCGGGGTGACTCATTCAGGCATGAAGCAGCAACTCCTGCCGCAGACACCGTAAGTGGTGAGAGCAGGGCTGCGAGGTGAGGAGGGGGGAGCATGGGGCTGCGGGGTGTAATGGAGAAGTTAATGGGGGAGAGAGGACAAGAGCCCTGGGATGGAGACCCTGTGTTGGATGGGCCCCCAGGACAGGTGAGGGGAGTGGAAAGTTGGCAAACTGTATTTCGTTTGAAAGATGACTCTGGTGCCCCGCTGCTAAATTTTGTTGGGACTCTGCACGGTGTAAACCCAGCCCTGCAAGCTGCATTTGATATCAGGTGCATTGTGAAAACCCATGGGTGTTAAATCAGGTGTTGAACTCTTGGTGCTTAATTCATGGGGAGGGCAGCAATCTGTGGTCAGCACTGGGGTAAGCTAAGGCAAGGAAGAGGGAAGGACAAGTGAGGAGTAACTCCAAGTGATGAGATAAAGAAGGTCAGAGATTAGGGGACAGGACAGGAGGCCAGCACGTGCCAGATGTTCTATCTGTGGGGGAAGAAAGAGGTCAGAGTCTGGAAAGGAGTCGGGTTAGGGAACCACAGTGTCCTCGCAGGCCTGGAGCTAGGAGCAGGAGCAACAGGAGGCAGCACTGGACATCAAAGTAAGGGCTTCGAACTGGCTGTTGCAGCTCATTAAATACTCTGTGTTATCCTGCACGGCAGCAAGGCTAACCCCTGGCGTTTGAAGGGTCTTAGCACACCTTCTGCAAAGCCATCCTGCTGAACATCCCGAGGAGCAAATGCCTTCCCCACTGTTTCTTCCAGGTCCCACTGTTTACCTCATGGTCCCTGGGGGTGGGTGTACATGGTGAAAAGCAGCAGGCAGCAAAAAGCCCCAGTAATAAGGGGGCAGCTGGGCACCCACTTTGTTTCCACTACACTGCCAGGTGTTACTTGACCTTTTTGTCCTCCTGCAGCCCTGGAGCAGCTCTACCTCACTGCGTTGCCCAGACCCAAACCTGTGTTTTCCTCTGTCTTCCAGCTTAGCTGCCTAGTTAACGAGCAGCTTGGAAATAACAATCCAAGGGACTTGCTTCATCCACTTTACACTTCAAACAAGCTTTTTTGAGCAGCAAACAGAACTCCTGCGGCGCAGGCAGGTTCCAGAGCACAGGAGCTTTTCCCGGTGTGGGGGAGACAAGGAGGCTGCTCGGGGATGGGAAGGCATCTGCCAGCAGGGAGGAGAGAGGCCTGTGTGCCTCCACTGTGACAGTAGCAGGTGGTCAGTGACCAAGTAAAAGTAATTAATTTGCAAATGGCGGTTGGAGATACCAACTTTCCAACTGGCCAGCAAAGAACCAGCATTGTCAACAGCCTCCATGAGAAGCGTGTGTGTGGAGGGAGGGAATCATTTTTTGGAGGTTAAACGCCAAAAGGATCCTTCTTGCTTGCAAGTGGTTTCAGACTAGAACAGTGAAAGAGGCTGTCCATCCTGCCAAGGGGACACAGAGCCGGGCTGCCGGGAGCACAGCACATGGGACGAGGTCCTCACTGTGAGCATCACAAAGAGAATTGAAAATGAGGATGGGGAAATGGGATTTTCTGTGCGCGCATGTGCACATGCGAATAGTTGGGAATGTCTGTGTAGGCAAGCGGGTTGTTGGGAGTGGGAAGCAGACAGGTGAAATAATTTGACTGTTCCCGGAGGAGGAGTGGGAATGGGAGAACTGTGTCATGCTCCATTCACTGTGTTCCCCTCCTGTCTGAGTGCCTGTTTGTTCCAAGCCCTGCTCCCAAATGCTGCTCCTCTATGATCTGGTCCTGTTCAAACCACTGTCCTGCTGGCCGTGATCCTGAGAGAGGCTGAGCATTTGCAACTCTGGATGAAATGGTGGAGGTTCAGGTGATTGGCAGCCCCAGAATAAAGCCCCCATGTTTTGCTCGTCCTCTTCACTGTGTTGCAGGGCGCCTCGCTCCCTTTGCAGTCTATCCACTAATACCATCTGCCCCTCTTGCGGCCGGAGCTCCTCCCATCTTCCTGTTGCCAGAGAAACAGCCACCTTGGCAACCTGCTGTCATCCTTGAAACACACATGGAAAAGTCCTCCTGATTGTTATGTTTGATCCTTCAGGCAGATCTGGAACATCACTCAAACTGACACGCATCTCCTGTGACACGATTACCTGTGGGACCGGCGGGTGCATACGCATGTAGGGAGTGTGTGTTTTTCTCTGTGTAGCTGTGTGGGACCAGGGATATGTTTGAGGGCCTGGGAGTGTATTGATTTTTTTTTATTTATTTATTATTCTTTGCTCACTCTAAGAAGAAAGGAGAGTTCTGGCTTGGAAAAAACCCCAGACAATAAATAGAAATCATGCCTGATGTAGGGTTTCCCATTTTCGACAGCCCCCATGCTGCAGGACCTTCAGCCTCACCCGTCTTCTCACCTTCGTGTGCCCAGAATAACCATGAGCAAGAGCTTGTGGGTGTCAGGCACCTAAACAGTCCTGGGCGATGCAGAACACTCCCCGTTACCTGTGGTCCCCATGGTGCACAATTCTGGGACAATTTGGAGCAGAGGAAGGCAGGGGCATTGGCATTCTTCTCCACTGCCTTACACAGGGTAGGTAACATCAAAGCCTGTCTCTGTGAGCCTGAAAAAGGAAGATGATGCAGCTGCACTGTAGAGATTCTAGGGGAAAAGGGTTTTCTGTTTGTCCAAGTTCAGGTCAGGAACTTCAAAATTTTGGAGATAGCGGGGGTTCCTAAAAATTGTCAGGCACGAGAGGGGGAACAACACAGTGGGCAATTAGTTATCTAAGTAATTTATTTGACCTCTACTCTCTTCTCTCTTCCCTGTGCAGTGCCTGGATTTGCAACAAGTTGATGTCTATTCTGTCCTTGAGAGCTACACAAACAACTCATCACCCAGAAAGAGTCCTCCAGGGAAGGTAAGGGCTGGGGCCCTGTTCTTGGAGAGTTCCCTTACGTGCTGGGCACACGGGGAAAGAAAACCCAGAGTCACTACGGCCCTAGCAGGCAGTAAGTGTGTCTGCTCTTTCCCCACTTTCAGTCCCACCAAAAGGGGAAAACGGGATGTGGCATCCACTCACCAGCTGGGCTGCACATGTAGCCTATCTTCCCTCTTCCGACAGAACCTTTCCTCCTGCAGCGCTACCAGTTCTGGCAGTCCTGGTTTCATGCAGATGTTTTGCTGTATGACATACCCCAAAAGGAATTGAGGGGTTTGGCGTCGCTGCTCCCTCTGAATGGGACAGATGTTCATGGAGAGTTGGCCAGATGCTGGCCCCCACTGTTGCCCTTTCCAGATTAAGCAGCTGAGAAGTCCTCCCAGGTAGAGGAATCTGCACTGGGGGCAGACAGTGAACACAGCTTTGCTCTCACCAGCATTAAGCACCTGAGAGCCATTTCATGGTAGCAGAAGCTAAAATTGTCTGAACCGAGGCTGGGCTGATACAGTCCCTGTCAGCGCTGTGGCTCAGGAAAAGGCAGTGTGGGTACGTTTTGGGCTTGTATCTTCTTGCTGGGCTGGGAGTTACGAGCTAGAGACAAGGAACTAAATTCACTCAAAGTGAAAGCAGCTGCAGCTTGGAATATGCAGGTGCAGATAAGTTGTGGGGGCACATGAAGCAGACCAGAGGCCCACACAACCCTCTACCCTGCCTTTGGCAGGCATCAGCTGTTTCATAGGGACAAAACTTGCATCAGGCACCCCAGGGAACACTTCCTTCCTGTCCTCAGAACTTCATTGTTCTTTTCCCCTCCAGACCTCTTATCTGCTTGAAAAATATATTCACTCTTCTAACATTGGAAAATGTTATTGAAAAATGTATCCTGCATCATCCCACTGATGTCCTGTTGGGGAGAGTTCCCCAGGTTGACTGACTATGCAGTGTGGAGGATGGCGCCAGCTTCAGTTGGCACCATCCCTCTGTTTCATGAAGGACAGTATTTTCTAATGTCTGAGGCATTTTCACAACTCCCACCTCTTAGGAAAAGGTGGTCTAAAATCAAGCAGCTTCCTCTGTGTCACAGCTACTTGCCATGTGCTCTGGTCCCAAGGCTACTGGCCTCCTGCAGTTACTGCTCTGGCACCACAGTCGTCGGTGGTAGCAAAGGCAGTGGCAGGTATCTGATTATTGAGGGGAAGGATGGGTTATTTTATACAGGCTGTTTTATATCCCAGTGTATCATATGCACTGGAAAAGACAGCATCCCTAGTTTTGTGTTCTTGCTGCATTTTGAATTAGTTGGATAGGGAAAACAGTAGGTCCTGACCCCTTTTCCCTGTCCTGTTTCTTCTTCTGTATACCTTTATCAGCTGCCCCCTTTGAAATGATTCAGTCTGGATGATGAGATGTAGTATATGTGGGTTTTTTTCTCTACTGTGGAGCTGTCTGGGCTGTGTTGAATCCCTTGTGTGTGGTCCATACCATTCAACCGCTGCTTTGGGGGGCGATGGGTCTGTAAAACAGAGCAGGAGCAAAGCAACAAAGCAAGAGCAAAGGAGCATCTGTGTGCGAGTGGGTCTGGTGCTGGTAGTCTCAGCCAGGGCAGGGTAAAAGTCAAAGCAGGGATGGGAGAAACAGAGGAGAAGAAAGCAAAGAGAGGGGATAGGATGAGCTCTCACACCAAGAGCGGACACCACTGAGTGTCCTCAGTTCTTGTGCCAGTCAGAAGGAAGGGAAGTATGAGCGGCAGGGCCCCATTATCTCTGCACAGGGCAATTTGACTGCACTTTCCACTACCGTTGCAAGCACCTTCATCAGCTTCCCTTTCAGTCATCCTGGGGTGTGACCACCTGGGACATTTGTCCTCCAGCCAGCTGTGCCCGAGTATAACAGTGTGTTTTCCCTAAGAGCAAGACTTGTGGGCCAGTGGGTTTGGCCTGTGAGTGGGAGTTGGGATTGCTGAATGGTGGCTGACTCTGCTGCGGAGGGTCCAGGCCAGGCTTTGCTGTGGGATGCTGTGCATAGAGGGGGAGCTGTAAAGGGAAGCAGGGCAGAGAGCCCCTGCAACGAGAGCATTTGCATGCTGTCGTGCTGGACTGTCAGCCAGCTTGGGTAGTGAGGGGTTAATCCCACATGCTTTGGAGGTGCCTGCACTCAGCACTTTTGTAAAATGTTTCCCTTTGGTGGTGGCAACAGAGAAAATGCTAGTGTAGGTAGGGCTTCATTCACCCGGTGGCATTTCAGCTACTTGCTGTGTAACCTTGCTTACAGCAGGCCTGTGCCACACAGCGCTTAAAATATCAGTCTGTCAGCGCCTTGTCTACACAAGGAATGGTTGTGAGGAATAGACTCAACTGTTGAAGAAACAGGATTGAGGAGGTCAGGGAATTCCTCCTTCACAGAATCCAAAGTGATTTATTTTTTTACCAAGTCCAATTTTCCCTCCCCTCCCTGTCTGACAGCTTTTTTGGGGAAGAGTGACAAGTAAAGGAGGCATCTTTATCCCTTGGGCTGGATTAGTCACGTTCATCTCTAGCAGAGCAACATTTCTCACTGTAGTGGCTTCCATTTCAGCGGATCACTTATAGCCATTTCTAACAGAACAAACGTCAGTGTCTGCTTATTAAGAATTAATTCATCTTCTTTTGAATAATTTTCCTCCATTTCTTTTTTCTCCTTTTCATCATTCTGCAGTCACCTAAGAAGCAAGCAACGCTAGAAGAATCCTCTGATACATTGTATGAGAATATCTAACAGGGGAAATCTGACCCTATGTGGACCAGACATCTTTCTGTACGGCAGAAGTACTCTCTTACATCCCCAGTTCTCTACAGAGATCCACAGCGACTTCAGGGCACAACCACGAGGGACTTGTGAACCCCTGGCTCCTTCTAAACTGCCCTTCATTAACAACAGAATGCATCTGTTCAAATCCCACCAGGGTTCAGTCTGCATTGATGCAGCAAAGCTATTTTGCAGCAAAGCCGTTTGATGCAAAAGAAAAGCTGCTTTTGTCAAGCACACATACCTTAGAAATGGTGCAGATGGGATCTGTTCAGGTTTCTGTCACCTGACCTGGCTGAAATACTTAAATCTCGATCCTCTGTAAATAATAGGACTATCCAGAGACCTCCCTGCTTGCTGGCTTGATCTTCCAATCCTGACCTGCAGCAGTCCATCTGATCCTGTGCCTACGGCTTTCCTGACACGGCCATCAGGCCTTCATGCATAGTTTAACTGAGATCCAAGCATCCACCTGCCCATATTTCCTTTCTCAGGAACCCCACAGTGAAACATGCTTTCTCATAATCTGCTAATCCCATCAAGTAGTCACAGATGCCTGCTGTGACCATACTCAGTCGACTCAGATCAGTGCCTCCGAGTAAATGCTTTCCCTTCAGCAATATCAGCAGTATATGGTGAGGACTGGATGCACGGACAGAGAAAAAGATGGAGAAAAGGAAAACAGAGAAAATATCCCTGCCTGGCAACACGTCTCTGTGGCAGTACCCCTTCCAGAACAAGGAAGGGGAACAAGGCGGTGGGAACCCAAGGAAATTTTCTTGCTGGGGCTGTATAAGCCAAGAGGGTCTGGGGCAAGGTTCCAGCTCAGAGCAATTCAAGCCGAGCTTCCCAATTTCCTGTTCTTCTTGGCAATGGGCTTTGTTATCGCTTGGGATTTTGAGCCTCTGTGGGAGCAGGCATGGTACCTCTGCCCCACCAAAACCAATAGGTTTGCCTTTGTTTCAGCTGGCCATTATTTCCCAGCAAGGGTATAGGGCTTCTTTACCCACCCCCACCCCCCACCCCCCATTATTTGGCCAGGTAGACCAGTTCTGAAACTTAGAACGACTGAAGGGAGGAGGGAGGGAGACCCTAGAGGTGAATTTTCTACCCAAGCCTTTCTCTCTCCTGTCAGCTGGAACTTGCCTACCATTTGTGCTGATGCGTATTCTAGTTCTGATAGGGAAAAGGTTACATTAAATATCCATATAACACGATCAAAACAGTGGTTCAAAAAGCTGAGGCTGTTTTATCTCAGATTAAAAAACAACAACAAAATAACAACCAAACAAAACCAACCCAAAATAAGAATATGCAGCATAACTTGAGAGGAATCATAGAAACCTCTTTAAAGAGAAGATCAAATTAAAATTGAGCTCCAGGGTCATAGGACCCTCTCTAGTTGAAGATACTGTTGCTATGCATCAGAGATAGAGGCTATGGAAAATGTCTCCGGGGCCTCCAGCCTTCCTATACTATGTTTAAAGAGATAATCCGCTTATTGCTTTGCTCTTTTTATTAGAAGAGATTTCAAACATGCAATTTGGACTTTCTTTAACCACAGGAAAATGCTTTTTCTCTTCCCAGTGTTGAGGAATTCATTTCAGAAAGAGCAATGAATAGACAGCATGGCTTATTAGACACGTTTTCCATTTTTTAAGTGATCGCGACAATTATAAATATTTTTCAAGTCAGCAATTTTAGTGTTTACTAATGTGACCAGAAAACATTTGTGTTCACAGAAGAATTTACAGAGGATTCTACAGGATAACAATTCCTTTCCTTAACAAATTTGAAGAAATGATGAGATGAATTATAAATATGTCGCAGTATGGCAATAAAATATTCAGCAGAAGCTGGTGGATTAGATGAAAAGTGAAAACTTCCAAAATAATGCTGCTTAGTTTTTCTGTTTTGCTTTTTAAATTTTATAAATGCTAAAAATACTGGGTGCTACTGAAAATTTCCTGGCAAGGATCTCACTTTGCAGTGAATTGATTTGTCTTGTCTTTCTGTTACCTTTTTAAATTTATGCCTGAACAATTCTATATCTTAAGTAGCTGAAGCTGTTTAAAATGAAACATGAGAGGAAGAACAGTATTTGGAATAGAAAAGGCTATTCTAGAACAGTCAGTGCTAAAGTACTGGAAGAATCACACCAGGTTCTGATCAAGTGAGTGAAAAAGTCTAAATTTCCAAGAAACACTGGCAAGTCTGGGGATTTAGGCTGTGCACCAAAGCTTACCAAAGTCAGGGGGAGTCACTGTGTTGATTTCAATGGATTTTGGATTGGCCCTGCAAGGGTAAAAGGCTGCTGCGTGAGAAAAAGGAAGTTTTGATGCTACGTAGCCACAAGCTAATATCACTTCTTTAGGATCATGCAGTATGGGCAGCCGCAGTAGCAGAGTGTCTGAGAGAGAAAGGTATAAAGCAGAAGACTGTAAGAGCATGGATGTTTTTAAATGACAGAATTTTCCAAGGAGGTATGAGGAAATGCCTTCAGGCACAGGTACGAGAGACTAGGAAATATAATTTATATAGTATTGGTATAGCTACTTTGTAGCAGAGATTCGTTCAGGAAAAAGGCAGTCATTTGGTCTTTTTGTCTTACCTGAGAGTAGATGCAGAAAATGAGTATTACTAGCAAGAGGAAAGGAGTTCATTTTTAAGTGTTGAGCAATTGAAAAAAAAAAGAGAAATTAAAGATCGGCTCCCCCAGCTCTACGAAGGTGAGAGGTGATGACTGGGTTGTTGTGTTCACTCTACACATTTTGCTTTAAAATGAATGTTGAGAATGGATTCCTCTTAAAAACCGCGTCCCTAAGGGCCTCAGCTTTGCTTACTTTCCTCAACGTGGTGCTGTTATGCACAGAGCATGCTCTCAGGTTATGGTGGTATAATCTTTGATTCCCAGGTGTGGAATTATCCCTTTGTATTGACAGGATTTCTGGGAAGTGGAGACCCATTATCAAAGTAAGCAGTGGTGCGAGGTGGAAATGCGCTGCTTGCCTTCTTCTAAAGGAGGTGCCACGTTAGCACTAGGATCCTTTGCCCTCTCCACCAGGTGTGAGCCTTTGATCCTGAGAGATGCAGTCTCCCACCGTGATCATCCTCAATGTGTTGTCTTAGCTGGTATTGCTGCAGGGGGTGTTGGTGACACTGAGGTCATCTAGTCCCTTTCAAATAACTCCTTCACAATGCTTTACAGCAAATCCTAATTTAAGAAGGCAAAAAACGGGGTGCACTTGAATGGTTCATTGGTTTGATCCTTTTCTGCAGAGGACAAGCTCTTGCATGGGTACTGTTCTGTCATATGAAACAGGCCAACTATATTTTGCCTTTATCCGTAGATAAGGAATACCTTGATGTGGTGGATAATGACAGTGAAATGTTATGTCCAAGGTATAGTCCAAGGTGTTCTTCTTCAGTGCTTCTGTCTTCTACTTCTCTTTACTTTTTTCCTTCTCAGGGGTGTCACTACTGTAAATCATCTCTAAATACCCAGCTAGGGATGGTTCTTTATCAAGGGAGATGCTTGACCAAACAGCACCCAAATGAACAGTTATTCCTTCTCTGGTTTGCACCGCTGTTCCACGTAGCAGTGCCTTAAGGGTGTACGAGTCTGGGTCAAGGGCACAGGTCTCTTCTTCCTGCTGGGCTGTCTCTTGCAAAGATCTGGTGTTTCTTCAGTCCTTGGCCATGCAATACTATGACCCTGTGAGACAGGGATTTAGGGAAGGCAGTGAGTGAAGCCACCAGATGGTGCCCTAGGTCCTCTCTGCTCCCTTTCTTGTCCCCTGCCTGCCCGCATCCCCCTGCCAGATCTTCTGGTAGCCCCCAGACCACAGTCTCCCATGGGTGGGCACCTACAGCCATGCAGAACATCCCCAGCCATGACTGTCTTCTACCCCTGGAGGTGGTGCCTCTGGCACCCCTCACAGCTCTGCGCCACAGCCCAGATGCCACCAGCACCTGTGATGAGATGGGGACAGGACAGGTTTCCCTCCTTTGCATCCATGAAGTCTGGAGAAATAGTTTCATTGGATACCAGCGCCTTGGCACAGGGCTGCCCATGTGAGCGACAGGAGAGTGGCTGCTGATACCATCATTGGGTCAGACTGGCATCTGAAATGCAAAATTGGACAGATGTTGGGGGCTGCTTGGAGCTGCCACCACTTTCTTTCACCGTTTGAAAATGGCATCTTATCTTGGGTTTGGGAAAATTTACTGTGTGTCCATGGTGAAAAAATCCTTTGCAGCATATGCGGCTCCTCTTCTTTGCTGTGTCAGGAAGCTAATGAAGGCTCAGATACCTCTCTGTGTGTTTTGGGGTTCTGTAGTGGTCAAGATTTGCTATGCATAATGAAGTATCATTAGGAGTTTATAAATAAAAAAGGAGAAAGTCAGAGAGCACCAGTGACTACCTGATCTCCAAGGGAAGAAGAGAATATGGACCTTCAATGTCTTCTCTTGCTTGATCTAGAGCAAGCCAGTCTCCACTTACTGTAAGGGATAAAATGTTTTTCTTTGTTAATGATAAAATAGAAATGCAGGTTACTATTAGTAACTAGTATGTTACTAGGTACTTCCCTATTAATAACCAGGCCTCTAAGCTGCCAAAATGTGTTACAAGCTGTGGATCTGCAAGGTTCATAGTGCCAGTGCTGCAACGACACAACCACCTGGGGACAAAGCGCAATGGCTCTTAGACAATACCAGGCAGGTTCCCATGAGAAGTGACACAGGAGAGCAACTTGTCAGCTTCTGAGGCAAGGACTGTTTAGGCAGGAGGGGAGGACTCCCATTCCAGGAGGGAGTCTTTTTCCTAACCAGCCGATGAACCTCTGCTGGAGCTCCTCTTTGCCTTCAGCTCTTTGAAATATGTGGGTTGCGTTGTATCGCTCTGGGCCACATGAAGATTTGGATATACAGCTGGTAGGGCCAGGCAGGTCAGCCACTCTGCTTTAAGGAGTCAGAATGTAATTATCCAAATTGGAACAGGGTGAACATGGAAAAGCTAACATATGGGCTTCTTCAAAATGTTATGTCTTTTAATAACCAGTCAGGGCCTCTGCTTTCTATCCCATCTGAAAGATTTGTCTGCCTACAATTTTATGCAATGATATCTGAGCACTTCAGGGGTAATAATTGTACCCAAAATACCTGTACCACAGTGAGCTTCCCTCCCTTGTGAGGGAATTAGCCCTATAACGCCACTAATGGTGCTTTTGGCACTGACATGTGCCACTAAAATCAGAGATTTCAGAAGTCCTTGCAAGCCTCAGTATGACATTTCAGCTTCATACAGGGAAAAAATGGAGGTTCAGGAGGTTAAATGACTTTTCCAGAATTGCAGAGGGTCAGAGGTGAAGTTGGGAACAGAATTCAGATTCCTATGTTCTTATTTGTAGGAGCCAGTAGCTGGGTAAGTAGGAGCTGCTGAGCTCCTTATAGTATAGGAAAAAAAAAAAAGTTTCTTCCTGAGTCACCACACCAGTTTCTGTAGAACTTTGCTTTTCACTTTTGATTTCTCATGCAGGCATCGATCAGGCTCACGTCCGCCTGGCTGAGGTCTGTTTGCTGAGGTAGCAGAGCTGCAGGAGAAGGTACTGCTGTCTTTTACGGAGGTATCCACCATTTTGGCAACAAGGAAAGCTCATCAGAGCCAAATTACCATGGAAAGCCCAAATACGTACACTGTAATTCCCCAAATAAATGTTTATGGAGGCAATGTGCTGAGTTGCTGCTCATCCACCCCATAAAGTCCCCTTGATTGCTGAAGAAGTTCCTGAGCTTGTCAAGAGGGTTTAGACAAGGAAAAGCAGCAAATGGCTACAGCTGAGTTGCAAAGGCGCTCTCTGCTCGCATGGAAGGGAGGCAGGGAAGTCCCTACCATCCCAACAGTTAGATGCTGGAGAAGAAGGAGGTGTGAGGAGAGTTGATAATGCTGATAATTACGTGAATGGAAATGCTTGCCATTCTTCTCAATGTTAAAGGAAACCACAGTTTTGAGGTGATGTAATTCCTGCGTGGTTGGGTTGTTTATTCAAGCAGTGCAGCGCTGTGCTAGCACATGGGGAAGAGAAAGTAAAACTTCAGCTCAGCTTTTGCTCTCTCAGGATTTCTGTGCGCTTTCAGACTCATTCAGGTCAAGGCAGGGTGTGAATCTGAAGTGCAGCAGCTCTCCTGGCATGGCCCTCTGTACAGACCAGCCCTTTGCTAAGGAACGTGCAAAACACAGATGGGGGTTTTGACAAAACCAGTTTAATAGCAGGAGCTGTAACTCTTCTTCTCTCCTCAAAAGATTTAAAATAATCTTGCTGTCCATAAAAATCAGGTTAGCTATTTTGGGTTCTTGCAGAGCTAAAATGAATGCAGCATCTCTCATTTCCAGTCATGATAAGTCACTAGATATCAATTCTTAATTGCTTGATTAATCTTGAATTTTCAGAGCTGACAGTGCCTGTCCTAGCACTTAGACAAGAGCTACATGTAAAAGAAAGGAGAAAACACTTCCCTTTTTTTTTTTTTCTTTAAACATAGCCTGCAAGGTAAGAGCATGAAATTACAGAGAGGTTTGTAACGTACGTTGTCCTGAGAAAGATGGGCCATTAGGCAGAGCGCAAATGAAACAGTCAGAGGTTTATGATAAACTAGGGGTGTGTGATGAATTAATTTTAGCATATGCTTCAGCAATACATTACAAGATTATCTCAAACCCAAATGTTAGTACACTTACATTTACTGTATGCTCATGTGTGTTAGGCCATGCTTTTCATTTAAATAAATAAGCAGAAAGTTTTCCTTCATGAAGATCATGACATTTCTATGTAGAGAAAGGCCGTTTAAGGTCAACAGTTATGGAGCACTATACCGTTGTGTGCTTTGTGTATGGTTGGACTGATAATTATCCCTCCACATGCCTCCCTAAGGGGTGTTGTTAAAAAAATATAGACCAAATAAGAAAAGACATTCAACCCCCTTATAGAACATTTATAAAATTGTTTGGGCGTTTTTTTTTTCTTTTTTTCCCCAGCAATATGTGTGTGTGGCACACCCAGGATGAGCCACAACATGGAATATCAGCCCTTGCTTGGGAGGAACGTATTATACTATCAGGTCTCCTTTTCTGTATGACAGGCTAGGCCAGAACATATGATGGCACAGTGTGATGTAAAGGTGTTATGGGTACAAGTGCAAGTTGGCTTTCCTGTGTTAGAAAAAGGACTTATCTTGATCTCATCCCTCTAGCTAAGGAATAATAAAGCCTCTGAATTTTTTCATTCCAACTATTCCAATTGTAGACAAGGTACTTGGGGATATGGTTTAGATGTGGTTTTGTCAGGTTAGGTTAATGGTTGGACTAGATGATCTGAAAGGTCCCTTCCAACCTTAACGATTCTATGATTCTATGAACTAACTGCTGTATAAGGATGCCACAGCCTTCTTGGGGAGAGGTAAGTGCTGTCCAGGACATCTACTCCAAGGTCTGTGTAATCCAAGGGAACGTTATGGTCACAATATCAAAACACAGGAGTGCCATCACTGCTGTTCTTACCAGATGATGAGCTAGCGACCTCTCAAGAAAATTCCAGTGGTAAAAGGGAAAAATTCTGACAATACACACACACGCCAAACTCCTCTGAATACAGCACTCCCTCCATGGTTACCTGCTGGAACTAAGCATGGTTATTTTGATCTACAGGTGTCTCCAGCAATGGTGTAGAGAAGGGAAAGTTTCCACCATGTGCTGGGTTGAGACCTATTGCTCTGCAGATGTCCCAGTTAGTGGGCAGTTAAACAGTCCCAAAGGCATATTGTCCTCATCTAATCCCTTCCTGCAGTCAGGGTTTCTTAAGTGGTTTCTTGTGTGCTTTGCTCCATCCAGTCTTGTGTGAATCAGGTGATGGGAGCTCCTCTGGGATGCTGTCTTGCAGTCTTGTAGATTAATGTTTCCTTTGCTTAATTTAATTTACATTTATACCATTTATACTCCCTCAGACAACCCTAAACAGTCTTTCTCGCTCCCTGGTGCTTCTGCACCCCTGAAGTTCTCATATGCAATTCCCGTGATGCTCTTCACAGTTGTTATTTGGCCAACCTACACACGCTGTAATCCCTTCCAGCTTTTTTATCATTTTATGTTCCTCTTTTTTTTTTTTTTTTTTTTTTTTTTTTTTNNNNTTTTTTTTTTTTTTTTTATTTTTTTTATTTCCCTCCAAGTTGTTGACATCTAGCTAGCACCAAGTTGTCCAGAACTAAACATGTCTTCAAACTGCGGTCTCACCACTATATTAAAAAATGGGACTATTGCCTATATCTCTGAGAAGAGGTCTCTGCCTTTACAACCCCAAATTAAATTAACTGCATGATTTTTGCTGCCATATCACATTGCAAAAACATATTAAATCTGCTGTCTACTGTCTCCCTGAGGTCTTCTGGTATTTCTGCTTTCAGTGCTTGAGCACAGATGATTCCTCTCTTCACCTCCGTTTCTATCTTTCAGTAGCTCGTATGTTGTACCTACTGCCTTTTTAGACACATGGGATCATTCAGGGTTCCTTTTTGAGGAACAGCAGTGTGAGTCCTTACACATAAGTAAATTCTCTCTATTTTTTAGCATGAAATAGTCTGTCTCCACCATTTCCCCTCCAAGCTGTCCTATGATAATCTGCCTCAGTGCAATTAAAAGGCATGTTACTCTTTTTGGTTTCCAGATTTTCCTATTTATAACTGTATAGAACGCTGGCCTGTATGTTAATAATCTGCAACAATCTGTTTGAACGTCATACTGAGGATCACGGCTTGAAACTCTTTTGCTGGAGAAAGGGAAACGCTGTTCTTTCCTTAGGAAGTTTCTGTCCCAAATGCCAAGAATATGGATTAGCTTTTCTTTGGTGGGGAACGACATATTAAAATGTTGCTTTGTACAGGAGATATCTTTTTATGGGTGGCTCAGCACTCTGAAATTAACTTCCCTGGGAAATAAGGTCCATCACAGAAATTGCCATTGTCCTCATTTTCTCGGGTATAAATGCAGAGCAATGCAAATAGAGCAAAGGGAAAAAAACAAAAACCTCACAAAACCAAAACACTTTGCTCCATGCATCATTTTCTTGCTGGGGAGAGAACAAGAAAAATTAAAACAAACCCTCCATGTGACAGATGTTAGTCAGATCAGCTAATGCAGTCCTGGAAGGTACTTGGATATTACGTTTATGAAAACAGTGTAAGAATCGATACAGAAGGGAATACATTTTACCATATTCTGTTTCACAGATAAGAGAATCTGGAAGAATCGGTTAAAGCAGGCAAGACATTAAAAGTAAAAGTGGTGTAGCCGTGATGGTCTAAAGATCCGAGGGGAGCAAGGTTTGTGGCGAAAGGTAATATCTTTTATTGGATCAACTGATAGAGCTGGAAAAAGCAAACAAGCTTTTGGGCTCAGGGTCTCTTTATCAGATCTGACAGAAAGCAGCAATATTCAAGCTAACTACAGGTTAGATGCAATTGCTTTTAGTTTAATGTAATTATATTAATGAATTTGACCACTTCAGGAAAAAAAGGAGCACCTATGGAGCATAAAGGGGTGTGAGCAGAAGTGACTGACAGGCTTCTGGTTCTCTGCTGGACACCAGCAAAAAAGGGTTGTTTGTGCTGGTGACAAAGGGAGAGGTCAGCAGGGAGGCTGGAACAGGCGAGGAAGGCAACATCTCTGTTAAATCCACAAGCTTTTGTATCTAGGGATTATAAATTTGAATTCCGAGCTTTATCTTCTTCTATGGGAACATTTTGTAGGTCTGCTTTGGGATAAGGATTGAGGGGTTCGAGTTGTTGCTGTCTGACAAATACTCTTCCTAATGATGAGTATGTGTTTCT
Organism: Himantopus leucocephalus; assembly: GCA_003993805.1. Taxonomy (NCBI): domain Eukaryota; kingdom Metazoa; phylum Chordata; class Aves; order Charadriiformes; family Recurvirostridae; genus Himantopus; species Himantopus leucocephalus. The sequence continues at coordinate 60,470,524 of RSEF01000001.1, forward strand.
GTCCTTTATTGGCTGGCTGTACGCACTCGTTCTAAGACAGCAATTATTTAGTTTCATTCACATGCTTTCTGCGGGGGTATCTCATGTGCTGGATGAAGTGATGAACTGTAGGGATTTGGGACGAGTACATGCAAGAACAAAGAATTTCGGCGGTTTTGCTGTGGGAGGAAGGGCATTGATTATGCTGTCTGCGGAGCGGTACTGGCGTATTTCATGTTTGATGCTCTGGCGGTATCTGGTTCTATTTCATGTGTTTTCATCTGCGGATTTGCTTCCTGTAATGAGCTAGGAAAGGGAGAGCCTGAAGGTTAGGAGAAGAGGCACTGGGAAAAAAATCTTTCAGAGGCAGTAATTTAAAAGATTATTTTATGTGTGGATTTTAGCATGGAATATTATCGCTATCAGGGGCACGTGATTGCAGGAGGGAATGCTACAGTAGAGATTCTAAAATAAAAAGCAGAAAAACAAATTTGCAGAAAGCTAATGTGGTCAGAGACTTTGCCAGTCCTTGTTAATTTTGGTTGCACTAGACAAACACCAAATAAACCTTAATCTCTTGAAAAGTGATTTTCTGAAATTCGCTGTTGTTGCTGTCATATCTTTATTGTAGTAAATTTGTATCTATTTTGCTGGAAGAGTGACCTTGCTGGATAAAGCAGATCACCACCGTTCCCCTCGGAGCAGGTGCAACAATATCTGCAGGGCTGGCTGAATCTCATAGCTTCTTGGTGCGTTTTGGATGGCTGCTGGTCTTATTGCATCCGCTTTATAGAGGAAGTTTTATGGTCTGTAGGTTCTCGTGTATGTGCTAGCTTGCAGGGTGCCATTTTTTAATGTCAATTGTGGTGTCTAGAAAGCTGGTGCCAGTGTAAGAGCAATCTTGGGACTGACCAGAGCAGCAGGGAATCTGCTGATTGAATTTGCGGTTGTATTTGGTGAAGGAGTCCGAGGATTTCTGAGCTGTCCGTATTTCTGATAGAAATGTCATCTGTGTTCCCTATATACAGCCTGGTTTGGTGGTGTAAAGTTTTTCAGACTTGGTTTGTGAAGAAAAATTGGGGCATTAAAGAGCTGCAGAAAGGTGATCTCTCTCTGCCCCCCACTTGGCAAACAAAAGGAGATGACTAAATGCTGTCTGAAGAAGAGCTGGATGCTTGCTGCATGATGTAGCAGATATGAAAATTTCACATGGTTAAAGAAAAAAGACTGAATGCATTGAAGAAAAATCTTTTGGAAGCTGTTAAATACAAAGACCTCAGCTGTGTGGGTCAGGAAGTGCCTGACCACAGTATCACCAGGTCATGGGGGATTCTTCTGGGGCGGTGTCCCCGTACGCTTGTTGGGAGCTGACAGTCTGTCTTTGGGTTTGACTGTTCAGCACTCTCGGAGGCAGGATGCTGATCTGACTCAGTACTGCTATTTCTCTGATCTCTTCTACAGAAAACGAGGGGGTTTCCTTCCTTTTATTGCGAGCCCCAACTAGAATGCACATAATTACGTTTTTATTTACTTTCCAGACTGCTGCGGCAGGCCCAGGCCTATGCATCAGTGCCTGAAGCGCAGCAACAGCAGCCTCAGGAGGGGAACCCCTCAGGGGTCCGTTTTAACCGCTCCTACCTCACACTAATGGAGGTCGGCGAAGCCCCTGCCTACCTGACTCCCCTGGGGCCCCCGAAACACCCCACTAGCCGTGGGGCGGCCGGCGGCCGTTCCTCTAGCAAAGCCGGCGCCTGCCCCGAGGCCCACCACGGCTTCCTCTCCCCCCGCCGCAGCGGGGCCTTCCCGCCCCGGAGCGGGGCCTGCCGGGCCGGGGCAGAGCCCGATCCCACCGGGGCCTCGGGGTAAGGCGGGCCCGCGGCGCCGCCTCCTCTCAGGAAACGGGGGCGAGAGCGGGAACCGGGGTGGGGGAGACACGACGGGGCGCAGGGGCCCCGGGCAGCGCCCTCCCCCGCCGACCTCCCCCTCCAGGCAGCGCTGTGAGATGCCAGAGCCCTCCTCCTCCGCGCCCGGCCCTGCTGAGGGAGCCCGCCCCGCCGGCGGCGGCTCCTCCTCCTCCTCCCCCGCCGCCGCCGCCGCTCTGCCAGCAGCCAGTCGGGCCTGAGACCCGCGCCCGGCTGCGGGGGCCTGCCCTGTGCGCCGGCGGAGGGCGGGCAGGGGAGAAAGGGAGAAAAAAACAGCAAGGAAAAGCCCCGGAGACCGAACACGGCGCGTCACATGAGCTGACAGGATCCGTACCCGCTCCCCCTCGGCCCAAAAAAGAACCGGGAGCCCCTCTGCCCGCCGCGGGACGGGACGGGACGGGGCGGGGCGGGACGGGGCTGCCATGGGACCCTGAGGGCCGGCCCCCACAGGTAAGCGGCGGCCGTTACGGCGGTTGCCCGCCCCGCCTCACCTTGCCCGCGAAGGCGCCCCCCCCACCTCGCGGGGCCTGGCACCTTC
>RSEF01000001.1:60473230-60522787 GCA_003993805.1 Himantopus leucocephalus
TCCGGGGGACGGGGCGCTGCGGGAGGGGGACCCGCCGCCCTCGCCTCTCGCGTTCCTCAGCCGCCTTCCCCGCGTGTGAAGGACAGGCCCCTCCACGCACGGGCGCGGGTGAGGGGGGGGGGCTCCGGCAGCCGGGCCTGCGGGCGGCGGGGCCGCCTCTCTGGGGCTGCCGAGAGCGGGGGGAAGCTCTGATGCTTCCCGCAGGCTGCCCCTCGCCTGGGTTTCTGCCCGGCTGTCTGTGTGCAGCCGTCGTTAATCCTCTCATTCCTTCGTATTATTTTCTTTTTTATGGCGAACAAACAGTTAACGCCGTGCGGTTTTGTGCATTGCCTCCCCCCTCCTTCCCCTCCCTTCGCCCATCTTCCCCCCCCCGCCCCCCTCCACTTATGGACCAGTCGTGGCCTTTCTGGCTGTTAAGAAGAATATTAAGGTGATCTTGATTTTTGTGAAAGCACCATCCCCCTTACAAGCTGCATTTCCCAAGCCGGATTAACTGCTGGCGGTGGTAGCCAGCCCCTCGCCCACCTGGGACTTGCCCACCGGGACTGTGACTGGAAGTTGTTGACAGCACATGTGCCACACGCTCCCCGAGCAAGCGGCCTCGCAGCCACCGAGGGTTATGGCTGGAAACTCCCGGTGGGAGCCCGGGCAGCAGTGTGGCGAGACCCGCCGCTGGGTGAAAAATACCCCAGCAAGGTTGGTGTCCCAAGCCTCTTCTTGTTTGGGAAGCACTCTGCCCCCGTTGTGCTGAGAGTGTGGTGCTGGGAGGGGTGTTGGGGGTGTAGAGGTCAGGAGAAGTTAGTGAGTAGGAGAAGGGGGTCCTGGGAAGGTGAGCTGGGGGAGCAGAAGGCGCTTGCAGGGAGCTGGGGTGGCACGGGAGCAGGCTGGAGGTCAGGGAAGAGTGGGCAAGGGGAGAGCACAAGTGATGGAAACGGGGGGCTGTGGACATCCTGGGCAGAGGACTCAGCCCCGTGAGTGCTCTCCCCTCTTTGTATGGCGCGGTGCAGTGCTGTTGAAAGGAACGGTTTAATGTGCGTTTGGGTTTTTTTTCTTTTTTTTATAATTTATTTTATTTGTGGCCTGCGACCCTCTCTGCTGTGATACGAAAATAATCTGCTCCTGGGCACGGCTAGCATCTTCCTTCATACGCCAAGCAGCCGCCTGACTTGACTTAATGTAGGCGCCCGTTAACCCTGGCTCTGTCCAACTGGGAGTGTCCCTGTGAAGGAGTCTTCTTCCCCTGTGTGGTTATCTTGGCTTGTGGGGACGGAGAAGAAACCACAGTTCCCTTTCAGAAGAAGGCACTAGGCTGGCCTGATAATTGTGTTAAATCTCTTCTTTTAAGTCAAAATTAAAAATAAGTAATGCTACAAAGTGAGGAGGAACAGGAAGCCACCCACTACCCTCTGGGTGCCCAGTGCCTGTGAGGGCAGAAATAGCCCTGGCAAAACCGTTTGTGTTCAGGTTGTGGGGTAGGACACAGGGTTCAAGCGGCAGGAAACCGATTGCATGCCAGGGAAGGCCATGGGGAGAGGGGAAGCCGAGGATGTGTAGCACCTTCCAGTGCAGCTAATGTGTCCCGAGATGTTTCACATATCCTCTTGCTGCAGGCTTTGGAGCGAGCCAGGAGGTTGGGCAGATACCAGTCAGCCTCAACTGTTTAAAAACTATGAGTTAGCCTGCTCGTGCCACCCCCACCCCAGCGTTCTTAAGGAGTGACATTGGGGTCCTTGTTGGCATCATTCGGGGTGAACCAGATTTGCAAGTTTATGCATATCTTCATGCAGACTTGGACCTGGAGTTTATTTTTAATGAAAGCCACGGATTTTATGTAGTGTGACTTCAGTTAAAGCAGCAAATGCTCCAAAATATGGGGCAAAACCATGAAAGCAGGCAATGCTGATTTTAATTGTTCATTTTTCACCAACCCCTACTTTTTCTAACATTTCTGTCCTGACTCCCCTCCCTTTGTAGGGTGATCCTTGGTCACGGTGGGGAACAGAAGAGAACTTGTCAATAGCCAGCTCAAATTCTGCTGATTAGTGCTGAAAATACGACTGATTTTTAATGTAACTGGCTGTGCCATGAGGGCCTGGACTGGGACCCGGACAGTTTGTTTTGTGTGGGTCATTAGCTGCAATGGAAGACTAATGACTGTGGCTGACAACTTGTGTCTTCACAAAATAGGAGAAAAGGTTGGCTTTTCCCCTAGAGCGGACGGGAGGTGTGAAGTGAAAGTTAGTTTGTCTGTCCCTTCCCTTCGAAAAAATGTACAGCACATTTTTGAAACTGAGTCATCAGGTACAATTTATTTCAAGTATTTTTAAGCTATTATGAATTTGATGCACTTTGGCCACATGCTTACTGGAAATTGTAAGACAGTCTTGCTCAGATTTGCCCTGGCTGGGCTCAGAAAAGTGATGAGGGAGTTTCCTTGCTGCGGCCCTTTTAGATCCAAGCAGAGCATAAGTGTCTTAAAAGGGTTGGGACAACCACCTACAATACCCTCTCTGCAGAGGTGGTATAGGAGCAATGTAAACTATCCAGCCCCATCTTTCTGGCCAGCCTTTGCTGATGGGAGTGAGCTGGTAGCTGTTGAGGTCAGGAGGAAGGGGTGGAATAGTTTGATGCTCTGTGCTCTGGCTGGACTAACTGGGAAGGGAGAGTGCAAAGCTCTTGTCCATCAGCCAAGCTTCTGCCGAAGGCTGTGCTGCCCTCCCCCTTTACAGACCAGCGTTATCTTTTGACTGACTCTGAGCTGTTGCTTCTTGAGAGGTGTAGCACAGGATTGGACATGTGGTGTGCGGGGGGCAAATCCCCCCTCAAGTCACTTTGTCATGGAAGTCATAACAGGGATATACAGCTTCAGGAATGATTATTAGTGTCTGATGACCCAGCCAGGATTGTGTAATGACACTGAGTAAGAGATAAAAGGTTTTATATCCCATAAACTTGGTTCTCGCTCCAGGGTGAACCGCAAGGCTTTTGAAAACCTCTGAGTTTGACGGCTCTCTGGTAACTGCAAATAGGTGGAAGCGTTAATCACTTGAAACAAGTCCTTAGAAATAAGAACAGACAGAGATGCAGGCTATAGGCAGGAAAGTGAAAGAAGACCCAATTGTTATTTTTTTGGTGTATTTTTTAAATTATGTTTAATCCTGTATATATGATTCTGCGAGTGACCCAGCAGCTCCAGCAGTTTATTCATTTATTTAAAACAGCTTTGTAGTTCACCTTGAAAACCACTTCCTGCCATATGGTTATATTATTTCCCTATGCCACGTTTTTTGCTAATTATCAAGACCATTTGCTTTAAAATAGGTGTTTTTAATTTCACAGCCTTGTCTGCCTCTCCTGCTTGATCCTGCCCTGGAGTCAAGAGGCTGTGTCTGTTCATTCTCCATGGCAACAGGCTGTGATTTACTTATTTCAATTTAATTAAAAAGCAGCTATCAAATTCTAGGCATCTTATATGTTCCTTATATTAGAAAAATATCAGTGGATCAGTCTCCACAACAGATCTACCAACCTCAAAAATAAAATTCTCAGCGTGAGCCACTGGTTTCTTTCCCAGTCCATCCCCTTTGGAAGAGTTTAGGTGAGGGAGGAGTTCTGTGGCCTGTCCTCAGGTGGAGCGGATGAGGGTTGCTGGACTGGGGTCACGGTAGGAGTCGAGTTCTGGACTCCTGTAGCGTTGCTGATAACATCGGGGTGCCAGTTTAAACTGCGGGACTACCTGTTCAAGCCCATTAGTTCTCCTCTCTCAGCCTGCTGTTGTTGTTTCAGGGCTTGATGGGTTGGCATGAACACCCCAGACCTTGCCTGGAAAGGGGAGCATGGGTTGCGTTCTTTGTGCATGGACTCCTGCTTGCTGGGGCAGGTGCTTTCTGCAGCAGCTACATCTGCTGAGCCGTTTTTGGAGCTAGTGTGAGGTTGTGATGCTGTTGCATGCTCGGGTGAAAAGGGCACAAGTATCAGTGGGCACAAACATCTTTACTTGCTGCAGTGAAAATGCAGAAGATGGCAGTTCTGCTAGAAACGTTATTGTGTTTATCAGCTCTCCCCATGCTTGAGATTTTACAAGTCCAAATCCTTTGTGTTGTGTTTGTTTTTTTCATCCATCTTGAAGCCTATCTGTTTTTTGATGCGTGCATGATACAGCTTTTGGTTTTAAGCTAGTCACAGCGCAGAATTCCACAATGCCCTGTTGGTTTAAGCATGCCTGGTGTTTGTATGCAGGCTAAAAATGAAGGCCTTAATCCTAAATTAGTTTTCCAAGCGCTGTGGTTGTACAAATACTGGTTTGTGTTAGTCAGGGATAAGGAAACATATGTGCAATGACAGGCGGTTGTTGGCTAAAGAGGGGATGGTGTCAGGAAAGGCCCTTGGGGATAGATAGAGGAGCATGGTGAATTTACTAACCTACAGGTGTTAAGTTTGGTAGTAAATGGATGGAGTGTAATTAAGGAGTGCCAAAATTAACACTCCTTTTTGTCTTCAATACCAACACCCCAATTCTTAATAGGATTATTTTCCCTTGAAGGGACTGTTCAGATGACTCAGCCTTTGGAGTACCTGCGTGCCAGTGGTGTTTTCTTCCTAGGAGAAGCTAGGCGTGCTGAGTTGTATAACTAGACTCAGGTGCTAATTCTGAGCTCTGCTAATGTGTGGAAGAAGAAAGGTTGGCCATGCATTTTTATTAAGCCTTAAGGAGCAGTTATGATCAGAAGAGTGCCTGTGCAAAACTGCACGTTTTTTTTTTTCCTTTGGTGTTGCTATTCCCGGTGCTTTTTCAAAGTCACTGCTGGCGATTTTAACAATAGACGTAAGGTTCTTGCTCCTCATAGCCCTGCCAAAGCCTGTGAGGCTGTGGCAGAAAACATTGGACTCGCTCCTGGCTTGCAATCTTCATTACTTGAAATTATGTACAGAGTTTCTAGCTGCAGGTTCCTGGTCATCATGCATCATCTGGGAAGACCATCTTTGAGTCCATGAGGTTAGCAGTTAAGCATGTGTTTACTAGTAAAGCGAGCGTGTGTGGTCTATGGGATGCTCAGAGGTAAATCTGAAATCTCATAATGTTGTTCCTAATAAAAACAGAATAAACCCAAGCAAAACCTAAAAGCAAGCTTTTGTTTGTTACCATGTTTAAGCAGATACATTCAAGGAATTTATATCCAATTGGTAACATCCTTAATTCTTTATTAGTGGTTTTACTAGAGTACAGTCATGATCTGTATTCTTTAAGAGTTCATCTGTTCCTCTTGCTTATCCAGCTTTGAAGTAGACCTTGCTGATATTAATTTCTGTATAGCCTGTAACCTCATCTATAAAATGAAGGGAATACTTCATACAGGCAGCTGTGAAGTTACATTTATTGTCTGTAAATTGCTTTTAGTAATTGAGCAGAGGAGGTGGAGAGGAATAAAGACAGTGGAGTAATATGGTCTTGTTTTTTTTTTTTTTAATCGAAAAGAACTGCATTATTTTTGTTCATCTGATGATGTAGAAGCTGATGGGGAAAGAAAAATGCTTTATCAAGAGCACCCTGAAACTAATTGTTAAGTTTGTAATGAAAACAGACATTTCTGGGCATAGTGATGAAGGCAGCCATCTTGTTTGATAATAACAGAGTCCAATTTAGAAATAGGCACAATTATTATTGGAAATCCTGCAGTACCTCTTATATTTCTGTTTTGTCTGGGTCTGCTCAATTTTAGTGTGATTCTTTACCTAAGTGGCTGCCTTCATCATGCAGTTCAGAAATGCTGTTGGTAGGTAGAGCCTAATAGTAGGTGAAAGTCCCTGGTTTAAGATTATTAGCAAACATGTCTATTGCAGACTTTTCAGCTAGGCCCCTTGTTTTTTGCTGTTGGGTGAAACCGCAGTTTTACATGGGTAAGGATGGATTCTCTTGCTGTAGCTTAACCATTCTAACCACTTGCTCCTTCTAAGAGGGGTGGGTGGTCATGCCTTGCTTGTGGCTGTGTGGCCATATTCCTTGCCTTGTGCCCACTTAAGTGCTAAATAGATCCAGCTTGTTCAGCTTTTGGAAAGGGGACTTGCCTGAAAATATGAAAAAGTGAATACTTTTCTCCTGGGACAGAGAGCTGAACCTGCTCACCAGGTTCAGGCTAGTATCAGAGCTGCCGCGCAGGAGGGGAGAGATTTGTTTTGCCAGCAGTGAAAGGTAGGGAATGAAAGGTGGAAATGGGGCCCCCCTTTTTTGGCAGCAGTGAACTATTAGCCTGGTTCAGCTGTAATGTGAAACCTCGCCCTCAGCCTTCATTTTCAGGTCCCTCCCTTCCCCTCTGCTCCTCTCATTCTTTCCCCGGGATATACTTGTGTGCCTCCAGATGCTGACTCCATTCCCAAGCAGTATTTTCAAAAGGGGAAAATAAGGGAAAAGGTTGAGTTTCACTGCCTCTGCAGTAAGACATGTACCGTAGTTCCTGAGAGCCCATTGCTATCAGCCTAAGAACTATTATTATTATTAGGCTTATATGTTATTAAAGGACTCAAAAAATAGTAGCCATAACCCTCCCCTCTGAGAGGGGAGAGGGAGGCTGCTTGAGGAGATAGCTGTAGGCTGAGTTTGTGAAAGAGCTTCTCCAATCATGGTGATGGTGGCCATTTGGACTGAGGCCTCGGAGTTGGTGGGGCCATGTGGTCACTGAGGCCTGAGATAAATGGCAAGGGCAGGGAAACATCCGGAGAGTTTTCTGCACACCCGTGGTGAGCCAGGCCTGAAGTTGAGTACCACGGCATCGGGAGGATGTCTCTTCATCTCTGAAATGCTCCAGGTGGAACTGCCTGACTAATTTGCAGGAACCAGCACAAATTGGGAAGTCCTTGCAGGACACTGCTGTAGTAGTGCGGAATGATGCTGTCTTGCTCCGGGGATGTGATGAAGCCAGGGGTGTGCTGAAGACACTGTGGGAACTGGCCAAGGCGAACTTTGCTTCCTCTGACCAGCATGAACAGTGTTTCTGCTTCAGCTTTGCTGTTGATGGATCAGTGTATCTGCATTAGCCCTTGCTGACTGCAGGGAAGGAGAGATATGTCACCTAATGAGATGCATGCCCCAGTGTCTACTTAGCAGGGGCACGGTGCAGGTCAGAGTGTGCATTTGGGAGACTAGATGGAGGTGTCTATTGGCCTACAGTGATTGCTTTATGGCTAAAGGAGCAGATACTGTGTCTGTCTGGTGAATTTTATACAGCATGAAGGTGAATATGATGTCAGTGAAGAGTAGTGTGCCAGAGGCAGCAGGATGCAGTGAGCCTATGCACGTGTGGACCGACTGGGCTGTACCTGGCAGGAGGGGTAGGTTGCAATCGACGTGGTTAACAAATTAGAAATCTTTGTGCAGCAATTTTCAAATAAGGAAGGTGGTAGGGAGGGCCAAGGGATTTTGCTCCAACTTAAGAGTTGTTAGAGATTTGTTTCATGCTGTATTGCAGTTGGTTGGGGCTTTTTTTAAGCACTTAAGCCTAAATTCTTCTCATTGGTATGTGAAGACATTATGGCAAGAGGAAGATTATTGTAGGGTTGTGTTGCTTTGCATGGTAAGATTATACACTGGGTGGCTGTTACAGTGCATTTGTGTTCCAAGGATGGAGTGAATAAAGGAAAGAACCAGTGTATTGATATTAAATAATGGTGCCACTGGATATGCTGAGCACAAAGTGTCTTTGTTTTCAAGGGTATGTTTTTTTTTAAATCTGACACACAGCTGCAATATTTTCTTTTAAAAGACACATTTATAAGAGAGGGGGCAGTACAGAAAATGCTGTAAGTAATCTCATTGAGAAGTATGTTTTTCTTCCATCCCCTTGCACATGCGTGCAGCCTCTGGGGAAGATGTTAGTGAAGGAGCTGGATAATCGGGGTCTTCTCCGGAGCTGCCATTGTTCTAATTGATGTAGTGGGTATTAGCTGGGGGATGTGTACAGATGCAGGGGCTGTCTGGGGTTTCTTCTCTGCAGTCTCCCTTTCTTCCACTCCTCCTGGATAGAGATATGTATCCTGGTGCTTTTGTCTTCCACCTACCTCTCATCTCCTGTAAATACTTGCTGGTGGGTTTTTTTTTGTTATTGTTGTTCTTCTGGGAAATCTTCAATTGTGCTTGTAATAGGTGACTCCCCTCCTGTGCTGCTTAACCTGGCTCATGATGATGGGTGTTTCTGTAAGCCAGTCTTTTCATGGATCTCTTCGCTGAATTTTCATGCAATCTGCCCAGTCTGGGGGCTTCTCTGCTGTTCTGTTGGTCGTGCTAGCGAAGATCCAGCTATCATAGCTGACTCTAGCAATACTCCAGCTGCCCTGTGGAGTGCAAAGGAATGCAGTGAAAGAAGCAGCCGTTCCAGGGCCCTGTTTGTCCTCAGACTGGAAATGCCGAGGGTACATTAGAGTTCCCATGTAGGACTGCAATAATTAAATAGTGCTGGGGGGAGAAGGAGTAGGAGAGTATGTGATGGTCACTTCAGATAGGTTAACAAAGAGGGGCTATTACAGTGCCAGCAGAAGACATCCTTCGGTGGAAGTTCCTAGCCAGGAAATACTTAAAAAAGCTGTCCCAGAGAGTGAGAGGAAAGCCTGATAGGTCTGTGCTATAATTAATTGCTCAGATACCACTGCAGGAGCAGCTTGGAGAAGGGAACTCATACGTGAGCCGGGTGTGGTGTAGAGAGGGAAATGGGAATTTCCTGAATTTTGTTTGCAAAGCTCAAGTGTAGAAGGAATTTTAGACATAATAGGTGGAAAGAAAGACTAAAATTAATAGGTAGTTCCTTTTTTTTTTTTTTTTTTCTTCACTGCGTGCTCCTGGCTAGTGTTAGTTGAACATCAATTGAAGCAGTACAGAGCATGCTTGGGAACTGGAGACATTAAGCAGAAAGAGAGAGCGAATCTGATTAGCTCTGCTTTTCGTGCATTAAGCAGAAAGACGGGCTGAAATGTGATTGCAAACAGATAATAGCAGCAGGCTCCTGAGGCACCACCACGACCCAGCATATGGGGTGATGGATCTAACCATGCCATAGAACCGCTTCTTGTAATAGAAGCCGCTTGTTTTTATGTTGTGGTTTCTGTTGTACTTTCTAATTATCCTATTCATCGCTGTCTGCCATTTTGAGCCTGGCCACGCGGGATGGCTCAGCCCCCTGGAATGTGTGCCCTGTTGAGCACTTCTGCCCTGAATAGTAACCGTAGCACTGGTAGCCAAACGGTGAGAGGGAGGAGGTGCCAAGGCTCAAGAGTCCTAGCTGTTTTCCCCCTTATTTCCGAGAATAATGGAAGTGACAGCTGCTGCTTTTGCCATGCTGGGAAAGATGAGTGCTGGTGTTGCATGTAAAGCTCTTACTTGCACTTTCAGAGGGAAGTTATTTGGGTTTGCTGGGAGAAGGTTCCTAGTGACCTGGAAAAATGGGGCTTCTATCAGGACTAATTATAAATAATAAATAAAACTGGCTTTGCTACACCAGCCGCTTTCTCAGCACTGTAGCAGAGATCCTGGAGCCACTTCCAGGCTGTGGCCTCTCCTCCACAGAGCAAATGCAGCAGAGAAAACAGGCTGGCAGAGGCTTGGCTGGTGCAGGCTGGAATTGGCACTGCCAATACGGCATCCAGCATCCCTGCATGCTGCTGGGGGAGTTTTCTGTGTTGGTGTAGTGACTCCTTCCCTGAAACAAGCTGCTCTCCTTTCTTTCCACCTGAGGTTTTCATGGATGTAGCATAAATAACCATTTCCAGAACTGGGATGGGTTGGGGGAATGCAAAAGGAGTGGGAAGAGCAGAGCTCTCCTTAAAACGTCTGAACAAAGCAGAGTACTAAGAAGCTCACGTGTGTGTGTGTGTGTGTGTGTGTATGGGTATGTATTTTGAGGCCAGAAGGGGCGGGTCAGACTAGTCTTTCTGTGACCTTTTCTCAACTGTGTCTTGCCTTTCCTGCCTGCTGCCTCTCCTTGTCTGTCAGGGGACTTCCACTTCCTTCCCGCTGACCTGCAGGGCTGCAGGCAGCCTCCCTGCCCTTGTGGCAGCTCCCAGCTCTGGCTCCAAGCCCAAGCTAATAATCCCGACAGATTTTACTGGCTTGTGCTCTGCTCCGTGCCTTGCTGTAGGGGAGGGAGACGGTGTGCGAGGTTGAGGTTTGCATGACTTTTGGCATCACGCTGGCCCTGGGATTCCGCCCGGCGGCATCCATGTGAAACCCAAACCTCGTAATAAGGACTGGCTGAGCCTCTGGTAGAGCTTGGCTTTGCTCAGCAAGGCCTCTTGCTTCCTTACCTGCAGGTGACTGGCTAGCACAGATGTCGTCCAAACACACCTTCTAATTGTCTCTGGCTGTCCGGATGATTGCCAGCAGTATGGGGTTTGGGTGGAAGTAGGAGGTGTTGATAGCCAGGAAAAGAAAAATTCATCAGGTACCAGAAAGGGTAATGAAGATCTCCTCTCACCATTCTCCCCACGCATCAAAGCACACTTAAAAAAAATAGAGTGTTCATCTTTGACCCCCATTAATGGCTGGCTTGGTCTGTGTAAGAGTTTTATGAGTCTGCTGCTGCTCCCACAGAGTTTAATTATTTAGAGCGTGAGGTGGAGGTTTGTGCTTTCACTGCTGATGGTCCGGGGTTCAGGCCCTCCTGGCGGGCTGGGGGGATTGGTTACAAAGGCAGTCTGGCTGGCTGTACAAACCCCTTGCTCTGAGGAGCCTAAGGGAGGTGTGAGCTGCAACTGTGCTTCCTTGTCAGGGCTGGGAGCGTATCCTTCTCTCATTGCATGAGCTCCCCGTGACCGCGTCATGTCAAATTCAAGGTCTGTGTCCTTATCTTCAGGGTACTTAATGGTCGGGACCTGAAATGCCTTGAATGTAGTACCTGAAGCTGGCGGGTGGGCACGCCTGTGACAGATCCTGCTTGTTACTGAGACTAGAGCCCTCCCATCAGCAATAGAAGCTTTAGGGGCTGGTGTAAGACTCTGGTGGCGATACCTGACTTATCAGACCTGGGCTACACGCCCTTCCCACTCCCCATGGTGGCATGCCTTCACCTGCCTTCTTTCTGCTAACAGCCCACTCCCATTTGCACCAGCTCGTACTCTGCACTGTAGCAACCAATTTCCTACTGCAAGATCCCATCTTCAGCGTGCTGCTCCCTTCCCTTTGCAGTACATCAGCTTGTTATTGCCTTCCGTACTTTCCCCCATACAGTTCTTCTCTGCTGCTAATCCTCCCAAGACGTGAGAACACAGAACAGATGTAAGGAACAACCGGGCAACTGACTGATGTGCCTGGAGACCTTTGTGCAGCTTGCGTTCCTGAAGAGGTGGCCGACCGGCTAGACCAGGAGTATTTCCCAGCTGTCCTGCTGACCGTTCAGCCCGGTTTCCACTTCTAGTGGGAAGGTGCCCGGCTCCAGGTCAGTTGACAGGGATGTGGGCTGGTCTGATGCGTCAGCTGGCCCACTGGAAGGATCATACTAATGATGCTGGCACTCTGGCCACTGCTGGAACAGGTCAATTCCTCTTGGGGTTGTGCTGCCTCTTCTATTGGTGGGTCCTGAGGGCTTGCGGTGCTCATCAGTGCTGAAATGAAATGGCGGCAACTGGTCAGTGCAAGACTGTAAGTGGAGGCTTGTTTCAGAGCAAAAGTGGTTGATATTGGTGGATCTGGGTTTGGCTGATAGCAAAATGAATTTATGTGCAGTCTGGGAAGTCTTGTTTAATGTGTAAGGTTCAAACTACGTTTCTCGTACCATGCCCGTCGATAATGAAAATGCCTATCACAGCAGACACCAAGCTAGCGGGTCTCCTGGTGTGTTGCTGCTTCTGAAGGCTGAGCTCGTTGTGCATGCTGGGGATCACTTCTGTACTCTGCCTGCTGCCATTTCTTACCCCCTGAGCTCAGGGACCACTTGAACCTTCACCTTCTTGCATCTGCTCTCCTGCCATCTCCTCATACGTGCCTGATCTCCTGTTTTCTGCCGTAGCAAGGGCCTGTGCAGGCTCTTGGTTGCATGCCAGTGGGCTCTTTATGCTACCTCTATTTACCCTGGTTTATGTCTTCCCACTCCTTTCCCTATTCCTATTTAATTTCCTTTGGTATGAGACTAATGTTCCAGGTTGTGTTGGGAGACTGGGTTGATCTGAGATGGCAGAAAGAGGGTGGAGGGGAGGAAGGGGCTTATACTGGAAGATGTGAGTTTCTGCCATCAACTCAGTCTTTAATCTGTTGATTATTATGAACCTAGCTAAATCAGCTGGATCTGCTAGACAAATGCCAGGTGCTCTTTGTCCTGCCTCCATATTCTACTCTATTTTTCTATTTTTTTTTTCCTGAAAATTAATAGGATTCTGCCCATTGATGATTAAAACATCGCCTGGAGTTTTGGAATGGATCAGATGCATCAATCAAATGTTACCACATTGCATCCAAAGAGAGGAATGCCATCCAGCTGGGGGTAGGGTCTGATTTTTCTTTGCCCCCATCAGTGTCTAGAGTTATTGGAGACCTTTTTGGTTTTTTAAATGCAAGAATTTTTAATAGAAAGTACTAGTTTTCAAAATTAATTACTTTATTGTGTGAAAATTTGACTGCTTGGGTTTTTTTATTGTTATGGAATAATGTTGTGCCTCTTTATATTCAAAATGTTCTTAATAATCATGAGGCTTTGCAGGGCTTTGGTAAAGAAAACATTTCAGTAACTACTGCAAATATTTTGGAAGGGAAATTTGGTGTTTTAAATGAAAAGTAAATCTATTCTGATTACTAAGAAAGATGAAAATAATTTAACTTTTTTCAGAAATGTCAAAGTTCATGTCATTTGTCCTGGTTCTAGAAATTAATGTAAAGCAGACTAATACTCCTGCATAAACTGTTCCTCTTGCAACAAGCGAGAGGAAGCAAGTAGATCAGTAGGAAGTCACATCTTTGTGTGCTGCTTACGGTCACTTGGCTACTGTGGCAGCAGGTATGGCACGAGACCTGGAATGAAATAAAAGGTTGGAGAGAATGTGAATCCGGAGCCTCGTGCAGGCTTAAAGCACAGGTTGCAGCCCGAGCAGCAAACTGAAGTGGCTTTTTGGCTCCCTTCCACTTGCTAGTGCATGGCTACCCATTATCCTCTCGCTGGTATGCCACTTGGCGGTTTCAGCAGAGAGGCTGCAGAGACAAAACACTTATCTGGCTCTCAGAAGGGGATGGACTTTCCAGGTCAGGCATGAGAAGATGTGTGTTGGGGTTTGTGTCCGGAAGTAATGCTGTTCCAGTGTTGCTCACTTGAAATCCAAAGTGCCTTATGCTTCACGTTGACTTCCCATTCTTGTTAAAATTGCTTTTGCTTTAGAAACAAAGGGTCTTAAAGTTGAGGGGTTTGACAGAGCGTGCTGCAGAATGATTCTTTTCTCTTTGGTATGTAAGTTTCCTGAATGAATGATTTTGAAGTAAAGTAATATTTCCCTGCAGAGCCTGCCTCTGTTTTTACACTGTCGCAACAACAGCAAGACTACTAGTGCAATATTAATAATTTATGTGTGTCCCTCGTTTTGGACCTTTGTCAGTCATTTCAGCCTTGACAGGCTGGGAGAGATGAGAAAAGCACGTACGTGTTTTGCTGCTGTTCTCTCTGCATATCTTCTCAGGGTAGGCAAAGGATTTTCGTCTCCAGAGAATGTCTATATGGAGCCTTTTAGCAGTGCTAAATTTACTGAAATAATACCAGAAAATAGCATAATGGTGTCTCATTTCAGTCATCTCTGCATAGGGTTGTACTGCTTTCATTGGATGTCTGCAACAAGTGTGGTTCAGATGTTCGTGAGCTTTGCCTGGTTGCAGTAGGTGAGGGAGAGGTGAACCTTTTATGGGTCCCTTCTGTGGGATGAGCGCAGCCAGGGTTTTGCTGCGTGTGTATAATCAGTCCCAAATGTTTCTGTGCTGCTGCAGCTGCACATAGCTTTCTTCAAAACTGGGCTTCGTGTCCTCGATTTCTCTCCCTCGCCCTCTTCTAAAGGGAGGGAGGTGGTCAGGTAGTTCATGTGTTTCCTGAGTAGGTCTTGCTTGAGGTGAGGAGCAGAAGACTCTTTAGACGAATGAAAATGTGTCTTCAGAAATGAGGCTGATGAAAGGATGTCACCGGAGAATTCAGTTGGTTTAAATACAAAGCGTTAGTGTGACTGTGCTTGTGCTGAATTCTGGACTTAACTGTTGCAGGCTTGCGCTTGGTGTTAGCAATCATCTGAACACCTTCCAGCTTGGCTGTCTACTAGGTACTTCTCCTTCAAATCCTGTTGGAAGCACGGCACTGCGTTTTGGGGAGTTTTGAAGGGCCACTCGTGTAGCGTGCATGAACTAGTTGACGTGTTTCAGTGAGTCTGTTCTTGCAGGCAGGTACTGAACAGTTTGAGTCAGATTGGTCTACTTCAAGTGGTATTTAGCAAGCGGGTAAGTAGTTTTCAGGAAGTTGGAGCGTTAGCTCCCATCTGTTGCTTGTGGTCTAAAGTGGCTGATTCACCCCAGGCAGTGGGAAACCATGGGTCCTGTGCTGCTGGGTCACGGGTGGATGGATGAATGAATGGATGGATGGGACTGTCTAGGAGAGGAGAATGTTCTGCAAAGAATTTAATCTGTATCTTAAGACTGAAATAGCTTTACTGAGGAAAGACATATTTCTATAATAATTGTTGGGGGAAAACTAATGTTTCTTTAAAACTGGATTACATTGTTTCGAATTCTGTTTTTGAATATCTTGGCTTGGAAAAAAGTTTGGCTCAAAAATTGCTGTGTGTGTGCAGAAGGATCTGCAGAAAGATTAACGGATAAGAAGAAACTTGGTTTAATTGTTTTGTGTTGCACTCATTAAAAGATCTTTTCATTTGAGACTGATTTTTTTTTTTTTTCCCCATGGTTTGTACCTTTGTAGTTTATACACACTCTCCTCCTGGATTCTGTGTTTTGTTAGGTCTCCCTGAGAGCTTCAACATACAGTTTGAAGAAAACAAGATGTAATTGAGTTAAGATTTCTTGCACTTAAATTTTCATACTTAAATTGCATAGTCCAGTGGCTTGGCTGCTGGCGTGAATGGTTATAGTTCAGAAAGAAACTAAGATGCCTTGTTGGACTTTGGATGTCTTGGTTGCAGCAATGAGATTTTTGTGGGTTTTTTTTTTTTTTTTTTTTTTCCACCACTTATGATGTTCTCTTNTTTACTGATAAGGGGCTAGAGCCTTGCTCCTGGCTCTGCACTTGCGTGCTTCATTTTAATATACACATGCATTTGTAACAAAAGACTTTTTGCAAAGCAGCACTGATTTCTTCTGCAAAACAGAGAGAACTGGGAGGCTGAGTTGGAAGACTGGCTCCCCCCCCCCCCTCTTTACAAGGGGTTACTTTAAATAGGGANAAATAGGGAGCTGTTCAGCAGGTTGCAACCAGAATTCTATAATAAGATCTCTGTTCGCTCTCCCTACTTTTTCACATGCAAAGTTGTGGTTGTAATTATATGACAGCTGCCCTCTTGGCTGACATGCAGCAGATTGAACTGGGGATCTCCAGAGCTAAAAGTGTGAGCTGCTACTCTGTGAGCTAAAGCTCTATAGCTGGAGGCTGTAATGATCTATATCCTTCATGACTGAGTGTAGAAGGGAGCTGCAAAAAGCACTTGCTGAGTTATGGTGCGTACAGGGTACTCACTGCGTACGTGGTTACTTCCCGGGTGTACTGGAAGCTTTATTTGAATGGTTTGTGATAATTGTACAAACTGTTGTCAACTCATGGGTGCTTTAAAATGACACTCCATTTTGAAGCCTTTCTACCTTAAATAAAATAACTTTACTAGCCTGTTTGTCAGGCACAGATGTTTTTTTGCTGTATGTGTACGTTGTGCTGAGCATGAGGGACCCTGATGTTACTGAAGTCCTTCAACTCTAATGCAAACTAAGTAATTGTTACCAATACTAAGCGCAATATGAAAAATTCTACAGCAGCAATGATATTCAGACAAATTTGCCTTTTGCTTTGCCATTACAATAGGTTTTTCATATCTGGCACCATGGGAGCTTTGTAAAAAGCAAAGGAAGGAGAAGCTGGAATTGTTGGAATCTCTCCTGTTTCCCGAGGACCAGGAAAACCTAAGCAGTGCCAAAGTTTGTCAGGCTGAGGAAAAATGAAGGGAAGCAGAACCATATGGAGTTTCATGCGTAGTGTCAGCCGTGGGTAGCTTCTGCAACCAGTGTTGTGGGAGAGGGGGATGTGTGTTACAAGTTGAGACATTAATTTTGAACTTTGTGATGTTCTTAACACCTACTTTCCCCCCATCCCTAAACCAAAAAAAAAAAAAAACCCGAAAAGGGAGATAGGCGTCCACTAGCTTTAAATGGGGCAAAATATGCATTCCTGTTGATCTGCACAGTTTAAAACCAAGCTGATCTTTTCCCCCATTCAAAAAATATAAAAAGGAAATAGTTAAGGGATGCAGATAAACATCAAATAAAGTCAAAACTGAGACAGTCTTTCAGACCTAAAACACTAAGTTAGTGCCAGCCTAATGTGTCAGAAACTTACTTGATACCATATATATTATTAACAGGGGCATCCTCTGCTCTAAGTTAAGATAATTTCCATGTATGTTAGGTCATGTCCAATTACACAAGTCTGACCATACTAAATCATGGTTTAGTTAACGCCTTCCAACCTAGTTGCATCCTCCACTGCCTTTCTTTGCATGAACTTGTGCACACGGGGTTTGTATAAAGATACCAATAGCATGGCCTAAGAAATTTCTGTTTCCTCATGTCCCATCTCACATTCCTGTCCTGTACCACCACTGTCGTCCTGTCGGTTGTGTGGATGCAACCATTGGTAGGACCGTGGTGTAAAATACATCAGTGACCTGATGTGGGTCAAAAGCCCCATCCCTCCAAATACATGAAACAGCCCAGGCTACAATGATCTAGTCCACAGTGCTGCCTTGCAAGCAGCAGCGTTGGCAGAACTGGGGAGGAGGTGTTACAGGAAGGACAGAGGGAATTTCTTAAGTTGGTGGTACTCCTGAAAGAGGTGTGTTGTGGGACTGGCCCCATTGGGCCATCTCACCAGTCCTGGGGCTCAATTCTCTATTGCCTGCCTCATCACTTCTTCCAGAGACAGTGCAATGAGGCTTCCTCCGCTTCCCGTGGGAGCCTGTTCCACAGCCTAATAGACTTCACTGTCAGGAAACATTTCTTGATTATGCTTTAATCGTGGGTGTCAAACTCCTGGTCCCTGGGATGACCTTAGCCTACATCAATACAAGTGGCTTCTGTGCACACACACTGCCTAGAGCCTGCCTCCCCTTCTCTGGCATATATTGGAGTTCTGTTTCAGCTGCAGGCAGCTGTACCTTGGCTCAAATTCGGCTGTCCTTAGCGCCGCTGTTAGAGGCTGTTGCAGAATTACGGAGCTGGGAGCCCACATCAAGGGGCCTGAGTTGTGATCTGAAATGAGCTGGTCACTCAGAGTAGGTTTTCAAGAATCCAGACTGCTGTCAAGTTGAGCAGATACAAGGTGAAGCAGCATTCACGTGTGTCTCCACCTTGGATAGAACCAAGCCTGAGGAATCTGTTACAGCACAACTATCCCCTGACCTAATTACATTGCTGTCAAACTCAGGAGTGCAGGTAAAGCTCCAGGATATTCCTGCAATTGGTTTAAATCAGGTCCCACGTTTTTTTTTTTTTTGTTAACATTACAGAGTTTGTGCCGTATGTGTTGAAGTGGGTAGGGAGAGCAGCCCAGCCAAGCTGTTTGTCTGCAAGGCTGTGGAAATACCAACCGTGAGGCTCCACAGTGAAGACTCCGTGTGCCGTGTATCCAGTTTGGCAGGTGTGGGAAAGGAGTCTGCCTTGCTATCTGTTCAAGGCATGGCTCTCTCCCATGGCTGATGGCAGTTACTGCCAGGTTGTGGTGACTGGCTGCAAGAGGATGGATGAGTTTCCTGGGGAGAGGGGTGTGCACCCGCTGTGTCGCAGCCCTGGTATCCAGTAATAGTCTGGTTGCACTAGAAGCCTCTTCCCTCCCCCCCACCCCCGCCCCGCCCCGGTATATAGCTGTTGTTTTGCACGTGTGGACTTCACATAAGAATTTGCTGTCTTCCAAGTCTCTTCTCTTTGTTGCTCCTTGCTGTACCCCCTCTGTTCTTTGCATTCCCTTTCCAAGGTAGGATGAGTTGAGCAGGTTTCAATGCTGCTGATGTGAATGTATCTTTGACTTGTATCACGTCATTATGAAAGCAGCGCTATTTTCTGGTCTGTTCCTAGTACAGTCAGACATTTTGCTTACTCTCCTATCTGCTTGTGTGGTAGTGGTAGACCTCATTACGTGATGTCTTTTTACAGAATGGATGTAATTACTCCAGAACCAGAGGGTGTATGAACTGTTCAGATAATGACCTGTTAAAGTGTTCACAACTGGAATGGTTGTGACACCAGAGATCTGAAGTAGCTTCCTTAGTGTTTCTCCTGATCCCCTCCTCTGCGCCCGGGGTGGACCTCTCTACATACCCCCATCCTGCCTCTGTGTAATCCAGTTCATGTCCTGGCTCCTTTTTGCTCCTCACCACTCTGCCAGGGAGTTATTTCTGTGGTGTCCCAGCAGAGTTCCCGCTGCTCACCTGCCTTGGGTTCTCATCCTCCTCCTTTCTCCTCAGAGGTTCTTGTCCACCTTTCATTAGTGCTTTACTTCATTGTTGGCTCTTCTGCATAGCTCTGCCTTTCCTGACTGTACCACCTGCTTCACAAGAGAGAGCTTTTTGCTTTCTGCCATTCCCATGGGAGAAATAAAACTTATGTCTCATCTAGAAGTGCATAGAACATGGCCACGCTGTCACCAGATTTTTGGGTTTTTTTTATGTCCTGTTTGGCTCAGGTCATCTCTTTCCAGTTAGCCATGTATGAAGTATCACTCTTATCTTTGTTTTCATGGGGTTTGCATGCAGTGTCTTGCTCTCCTGGGGCTAAGTGCCATGCCTGTTGAATCCAAGGGTGTAGTTTTACGAGGGTTGTTTTCAGCAGCCCCTGCTGCTGCTGCTGCTCCTGAGCTGCTTGTTCAGCTGTGCCAGTGCAGCTGAACGTGCTGCTGCACACTGAACTGGATGAGGGAATTGATCTGGATTAAAGTAGCCAGGGTGGAGAGGAAAGCCGCTTAACCCAGCGATTTGCCCAAAGAAATACTTGAGAAACTACAGTTTAAGGGCACTTTGACTTGATAGCACTTTGACTAACAACCCCCTGGTTTAGAAATCCCTTGTTTAAATGTTTAAATGCCTCCCACCCTTCAACCCCTCCTCCCAAACTAGGAACACCAGCAGCCACCTGCTTCAGGCTTAGAGCAGCTGCTGCAGGTTAAGATGTGCTGTGCAGCCGTTCCATGAAGCGTGGGCCACAATGCTGTCTGGAAGGGTTGAGGACCCCCTGGAGTAAAAATGGACATGTGTCAAAGACTATGCAAAATCATCCTTGTTGTGCAACATCTCAGGCTTAGAAAAAGCTTCTTGCTTATCATGATTGCTGGTCTGGTTTTACCCTGAGCCTTATTAATGTTCCAGGATGATGTTGTGTCACTAAGTTTCTGGGAAATATAGCATGCCTTTGGATGCCAGCTTGAAACTTTGAAAATACTTGCCCCTGCTCTGCTCTGCGGGACACGTTTAACCTGCCCCATCCCTCCTGAGCTGCCTGAGTGGAGCCCTGTCTGGTGGCTCGGCTCTGGCTCCTCCACTCAGCTTTCACGTACCCTTCCCTGCCTTACTGTTTGTGTGCTCCCAACTTCATGCTGTCCTGGGATTAATTTTTGTTTAAGATCTTCGTTCCTTTAATGACAGCAGGAACCGAAGACTGTTCTCTGTGGGGGCTGTGGTGTGTGGCTGTGCTTGAGGTAATGAGACTTGATGAAAACCTCTTGTTACTGTGGCAAGATTTCTTCCTTCTCTGTGTTTAAGAAAAGGGGAGGGGGGGAGAAAAGAAAAAGTGACAGACCCTGCTGGGTATGTTAATATATTTTTAATGGCTTGCATGTGGCTAGCTGAAGACTTATTTGTCCAGCCTGTGAGAAAAGTGGAGCAGTGTGTTATTCTTGTGCACCTTTGACTGAGCCTAGCCAGGAGTTGAAATGGGAGAGAGGGAGGGTTGAGTGAAAATTTCACAGAAATCCTGATGATACAAATGAAATCTGCTAGAGATGGAGGGGGGTTGGCAGGGAGAGGAAGAAGATTGGATCCCAGATACCTCCTCCCCTCCCCCTCCCCAAATCTTCCTCTTTTTTCTGGAATATTCCACCGTCTGCGATCATCAAGAGAGCTACTGTCTCAGACTGTGGTATTTCTACCAGTGGTGAGGGGAGAGATTTTTCTGAAATAATTGCCATATTTCTGACGAGAAACAAAAGGGTTTACGCTGCGGTGGGGAGCTGGGGAGGGGAGGGAGCTGGTGGGGTTGCCAGAGGGAGGTGCAGGTGAGGGGGTGCTGGGCATTTTCCCCTTCCAGCCTTAACGTGCTAGTTAAACTGCAGGCAGGATGAGGCTGGTGGTCTGAGCCGGCTCCCCGGGGCAACGGGGATTTTGCTGCTTTCCTGTTCCAAATGCACACAGAGCGCTGCCAGGGCTGGGGGCAGCCGAGCTGGGGCAGCTCTGGGTCCTGGGGGTCAGGAGCCCGGTGGCTGGGGCTGTGGTGTGGGGCAGCAGGTCGGAGCAGAGGTGCGCTCGATGGAGCTGTGAGGAGGAATATGCATGGGGAGAGCGAGAGCTGCCTGTGAAGAATTAATGCTGCATAGCCCTGGTGAGAGGGGGAGAGAGCAAGCAGTGAGGAACCCTGGCGCTGGTGTGTGCTGATTAGATAGAGCAGCCAGGAGAGGATGGCCCTGGTGACACATTGAGAGGGCTGGCTGGAAGGGGTTGTGCTATGGATGGGTATGATGGACTAAGCCCACCCCCAGTGGCTCCCACCACAGGAGGGTTGGGGGAGCAGTGGTGTCTGTCTTCTATCCTTGCACTCTCATTCTTACCAAATCCCAATCGAGGGCGATGTAACCCTGGGACAGAAAGGACAGAAAATCACATAGACACTAAAACAGCGTTTTGCCTGGTGCCAGTAACTTGTTGTTCCTCAGGAAACAACTAGTGTGCCAGCTCTGTATCTCCCCTGTATTCAGCGATGAGCTCAGCTCTTCGTGTCCACTCAGAGGAGGTCTGTCTACCCAATGTTGAGCCCACATGGTTTGGGGGGCATTCTCCAAGTGAGGAAGCCAATGCACGAGAGGCATCTTCTTGTCAAAGCTGTAAAGGCATGCCAGCATCTGTTGAGGCAGGTGCACAATTGGGGTCACTGTTGGAAAGAGGTTGGGAAGCAGTTTTCTTGAGTCCCTGCCCGGTCCTGGAGTAGCATACATGAGCGTTGCCAACAGTCCTCACCTGGCTTCTTGTTTCCATCAAGTGACTGTGGTGCTGGGAAACGTCCTGCTGCAGGTGAATGCCCCTTCTTGGCGGTAGCGTCTCTGGGTGTTCCTGAGGCAGCATCTCAGCAGGGTCAAAGCTGTATTTCTGTCATCTTTTTTTTTTTTTTTTTTTTTTTTTNTTTTTTTTTTTTTTTTGTTAAATTGAAAGTTTGACTGTCTATTTAATTTTGGAGCCGAGGAACAGTGCTAGACTGGCAACTCTAGGGACATCCTTTGTAACCTGCCCCTGCCAATGTATGAGATTGCTGACTCCCAGCCAAACTGTCCCCTCTGATTTTTAAGTAGTGCAAAACCAGTTTGTGGGAGATTTCTCTGAAGATACTGTAAGTTTCTTTGTGTTACAGAAGACTAGAAGCACATATGGTGAGTTACCGATATCTAACTGAAAGGACAGCAACTTGTTAGCCTGCACTGACTGGATTGCTTGGCTGATCTGACCATACCCGTATTTAGATTTAAATTAACTTTCAACCGATTTAGTAAAAATCGGTTTAGTAGTGAAGCAGGCGAATCAGGGACACATTTGCATTCTGCATAAATCTGTCCACACAGGGGTTTAATGCCATTTTACCCGTCTGCTTAAAGTGCTTCAGCTTGCATGTCCTGTGTGTCCCTGTGCAGGCAAGCCCTAGTTTTTGGTGAGCGTCCACTGCTTTCTTAACCCAGTTTTTCAGCTGGGCTGAAGTTGCTGACGGCATCATGACTTATCCAAGAGCATGAGTGAATGTGAATTGGCACAAAATCAAAACCAGAGACCCATCAGGCTCCCAGTCCTGTAAATTCTGGGTTGTTGAAGCCCTACTTTGCTTGAGTAGCCAACAATAACAGGCAGCTAATACAGTCATATAGTATTATTTTTACTCCGTCCTCTCTTCCACTGATAGTATGCTTATAAAACAATTGGAAGGTTTTTGTTTGTCTCCTTAAGCGTGCTTTCTAGTGTTGTGTCCAGATTAGTTTTAAAGATGAGCCAAAGGGAATGTTTATTTTACACTGGGCTTGTACCAATTTATCTCCCCCCTCCCCCTTGCCATGATGGATTTAAAAAATGGTACTGTCATCAAGCCTGATATATCTAAGGCTACAATAAAGAGTAATGCGTGCTCTGTGTTTTAGTTTTTAGGGGGGGCTTAGTTAGAGAACTGCTGCTGAGGTATAACGGATGTTTCCGTGAGCTCTAATACTTTAATTGTAGCTAAGAGGGTTTTGAGTCTACTGGCTGTCTTCAGCTTAAAACAACTGAATAAATACAAGTCTTGGTACAGTCAGTAGCAGAAGCAAGTGAAGACCAACTAGAATTTGATGTGGGCTGAGTGAAGTCCCGTTCCCTTTTAGCATCACAGCTTTCAGTTTCTCAGTGTTTAGGAGGACATAATTTTCTTGGTCCACTGATTGTGATAGTCTTTCAGCCTAGAAAAAACTTTCATTGCTTGGTGAGGAAGATGGGGGAGGTAAAGGAAATGGCCAGAATTTTTGTCTTGACTTTCTTTATGTAGTATGTTTTTAAAAATAAAATAAAATCCCCAAACTAAAACAAAAAACAAACCACAAAGTCACATGCGCCTATTTTTAATTTTAAAGATTATTTTAAGGTCCTCTCTAGCAATCTCATGCCACAAGCCACTTGCTGTACCATCCCCTCTGCTAAGATGTATTGCCATAGCCCTGCTTTTCTGTAGGCACAAGGCTGTGCGACTTGGTTTTCTTGCTTTCTAGTTGTTTACTAAGGCAGAACTGAAGGGACTGATTTGACTTCATAAAAGGAAGCCATTGGGGAGGGTCTCAGAAGACCATGGAATATCTTACTGATGTTGCATGCAGGTAAAAAGCAGGCATGTTATTTCTGGGAGAGGAAAGGAGTGTCCTGACCTCAGTGTTCAATTCACTTACGCAGGAAGGGGAGCACACAAAGCTGGGGGAAGGCAGCTGGCATGGGTCCAATGAGGGTGTCCCAATGAAGTGGTAGGGAGGTTTGATTGTTAATTTAATAATCCTTCACCCCAAGCTTGCCCCTGTGCCTCTTCTCTCACTCCTGTTAGCCCTTCCCCCTCCTGGGGAATCTGCAGTCCCGTTGAGGGGAGTAGGGAATTGCAGCCTGTGAACTGCACCCAGCAGCTCCTGGTGGCGGTTGTGGCTGCTGCTAAATCAGCCGGCTGAGCACCTGCTGTCTCCCCGCTAAGGGAACTGAGCAGCCAGCTATTTGTTGTTAAAGTGACATTGTCAAAATAAAAGTGCTATTTTAAGTGGGCTCTTCTTTGCATTCCTGAATAATGCACCAGACTATTAAACTAAATGATATTTAAGAAATTGCATTGGTCTCCCATTTGCAGCCGGAGGGGATGGCCTCGAGCATCAGGTATGAATTACCTACGCGCCCTGCAACCACAACTTTGAATCCCAGCAGGCTTGACTTAGCCCTGTGTGCTGAGGTCGATAAATTGACTTCCATGCAGCTTATTATGTGGGGCTCTTTCAGATGTGACCTTATTAAAACCTGGAGTCCTTTCTGGACGTTAACAATCCCATGGCTGTTTCCCTAAGTATAGGGGAGGGTGTTGCTGCAGTGTCCTTGACAAAATCTCTTCCTTCCCCAAAATCTCCACTGAGAGGGGCACGTGCCAGTCATTCACCAAGCCTCAGACATGACTGCAGCATGTTGCTGAGTGAACAGAATCTTCTGCGAGGGGCAACAAAAGCAGATCTCAGCCTCATGCTAGTGTAAGGGCTAAGGCTACTAGCAGGGAGACTCTTCCCTGAACGGGTAGTTGCGTACTACACTTGATTACATTGTATTGTTGGTGAGATTCCTGTTTTTCATTAAAAAAAAAAAATCCCAGCTCTATCTAGCCAGCTGTTGTATCATTTCATAACCTCAGACTGTTTCCTTCCCTCCTAGTGACCTATCAGTTCGTTTTT
The DNA here is from genome assembly GCA_003993805.1 of Himantopus leucocephalus. NCBI lineage: Eukaryota > Metazoa > Chordata > Aves > Charadriiformes > Recurvirostridae > Himantopus > Himantopus leucocephalus. Next base: position 60,497,626 of record RSEF01000001.1, read on the forward strand.
GTAGTGCCGTCAGAGCCGCCACCTTCTCTGTCTTCTCTTGAACTTCCTACCCCCATTCTTCATATGCTTGGCCACAAGTCAACATCGAAACGCCTGTGTGCTCAGATGGGAGTTCAAAACTGCTATGAGATATTAAATATGTGGAAGACAAAACCGACTTGCTTACAGACATGTGGGAAAGAGAAGGGAGTGACCCAGCATCCTAGGCTGAGGCTCGAGCTAGCGCCTGCTCTTTTCTCCCCTGCCTGCCAACCTCCTGAGAAAGTTGGAGGTTTCTGCCAGAGTGTCACATCTCTGCTCCTACTTATCTTCCAGTGCTCTTTTTTTCCTGGCCCTTTTCTTTTCATCCTTGCTCAGAGCATCTTGGGTGGCATGCACATAGAGAACGGGCCTTTGTACCTGACACCGGCTCTTTTGTCAGGAGGGGAAGAGGAGCACCGTGGTTAGGGCACTGTCCCTGGCTTTGGTTCCCCTGTTCAGATGCTCCGCTATCTGGAAAATGGGGCCGTTGCAGCCCACAGGGCTGGAGGATGTGCGTGCTTACAAGCTGCAAAGTGCTCAACAGTGGGAGAGGGGAAGGCTGGGGATCGACAGCTGCAGAGCTGCCCCTGCCCCTGCCCTGCAGTAGCAAAGTGGAATTGGCACCTTGGGCTTCACTGGGAAACAGAGGGTGTGAGCTAATAAAAGATCAGTTTCTAATCTTCTTGTTTTGGGGAAACGCTGAGCAGCAGCAGAAGTGCTGGAGCCGCTGATCTACAGATTGCTGTGGCTTGGCTTAGTCTTGTTTCACATTATAATGATTTTCTACGAGCTTGTGTGTGTGTGTGTGTTTGTTAATGAAGGCTTTGGTTCAGTACAAGCTGTTATTACTGGACCACAGTTTCTTGGTCGCTTTCACCAGCAAGTGAATTTTCCCAATGTCTTGCCTCTCTGTATGCACATGCATGCACATGTGTGTGCACTTGGGGATCTTTCAGGATGGAAAGTGCAGTGGAAATGTAAAATACTATAATTATGTGCAGCGTTCACTTCTATTTTTGCTCTGTAGTCAGCTTGGCAAGTGGAACTCTGTCTGGGCAGTCTCATATCTGATCTGATCTATTTGTCTGTGCTTTTTTGCATTGTGGTTTACAGCCCTGCAATTGAAACCTTCAAGATTACTTAAAGATGGAATGAGAATGTGCTTCCATTGAGCTTTGTAAAGGCCATTTCTTCTAGTGCAAAATAATGGGCCTAAATGACTTGACAGTGCTCCTTTTAAATCCACCACTTGGTTCCTGAGGGGGCGGGGGCGAGGAGGTAATGTATAGGTCTTATAGGAATAAAGCCAGTGTTTTGTGCTCCCCTGCGGCTCTGCAGCAGTAGCTCACTGACTGACCCTATTAGCAGAGCCGTGCTGTCATCGTGGGCGAGTCCAGTGCGCAGACGGGGAACTGAACTAAACAAATAGTGTGAAGTTCGGGGATGCAGTGAGGCTACGGCAGTGACTGCCAAACGGGGAAAAAATGAAATGCTGGTGGGGAGGAAGGGATACTCCCTTATAGCTTAGTGGTGAAAAAATACGCGAGTCTTTCCTTCTCTTCAGTTTCTTTTGAAGGTGCAGCCGTGGGAATGACAGGTCTGAGGAGTTCCAGTGTGGGCAATGCCACACAGCGCCGTAGAAAGGCAGGTGGGGCATACCAGAGGGGTGCATTTTTCTGATGCGCTTCTGAGCCTGTGCACCAGCATTGCTCTTGGAGAAACTGCAACTACTGCTGGAACCTCTTATGGATGAGAGGTAGAGTTGAGGCCTTGATCAATCGATTGTTAAAGAGCCCACCACACTTTTCATAAGATGAGGGGACAATAACCTCGGTGTCCTGGCCAGATTCCAGTTCATTACTTTCTGCCTGTCTAAAATTTCCCCTTCCCCTCCCCCTGCCGTTTATCCTGGAGAAGTTATCATTTGCTTCCTCTCTTAATGACTCACGGATAATGCTGCTGGCACACAACTGATGCTTTATTTCATCCTGGTGATGAGGGAGTGAACCCTGTGATTTGGGGTCTTTGGGCTGAAAGAGGTGCTATGGAAACACAAAGATGTTTGGAGTATACACATATATACAAAAGCGCTGTTGGTTACTATTCACTTCAGCTGCTGTTTCAGAACAGGTAAACAGGTTTTCCAGCTGCATCTTCCAGCTAAATCCAAATCATAAATGCGCGTGTGTGTCTTCAGAGTGTGTGTGTGTGCGCGCGCGCCTGTCTCTTCCCCCCCTTCCGTCTTGGAACAAGAAGAATGTGTCAAGCCCTCTGGCTGCAATCCAGGACTCTCCGTGGAACTATAAATCGACCCGTCAGGGAGGGGGAAAGAGATTAACGTTGGCCGTCTTCATTAGTGAGTCCCCAGAGGAAACTGGGTCTGCCATGAGCCGTGAATGAGACCAGCTGAGAGAGGAGGGGGAGAGTTTGCGGTTTTTATCACTGCCTCCAGAGACCCTGGAGGAGTGGAGGAAAAGAGTGTGATAGGGATGGGAGGATGTAAAATGAAGGAAGACAGAGCTTTCCAGCACATCGCTCGCTCCCTCATTGGAGGGCAGGTAGCTGGTTGCTGCTCCTCCGCGCCAATCCCTGACCCGTGAGCCCATGTGTGTGGCTGGAGTACTTGGCATGCTAATTGGGAGCACAGAGGAGCGAGCCCAGTGGCAGTGCAATGCCCTGCCATGCTAAACAAGTGCCAGTAATTGCATTCAAGGTACTTTCATTATGTCAGATTTTTCACAGAACCAGAAAAGTGCATTTATCACAAGCAGCATAATTCTTCTTAGGCATTGCTCCGGGTGTGTGTGTGCTTAATTCCCTGCCCCCCCTCTCCCTCCCAGAAAGATGAAAGTAATTCTTGCCTATGTTTCATTCTCACTTGCACACTGATTTTTACAAATAGCTTCTTTGAGCTTCAAACAACAATCTCTTTCTTCCTCGCTCTGTTTGTTGTATATGTTTGCACTGCAGGCTCATGCAAACGCATGCACTAACGCACACGTGTGCTAATTGTTGTTTTTCCAGGCTGAAGGAGGGTATGGAGGCTGCAACTGCAGCTGGTAACATTTCAGGTTCCCTTGTAAAGTCCCTGAGAGCCTGGATTGTGGTGGTGCTCCTACCAGTAAAATCTGGTTTAAGCTGGTAGTTGTCTTCCCCCCCCTGCTTCTTGCAGTGAGTGACGCAGGCTCGACAGCTCCAGATAGTGATGCTCTTTATTCACAGAGCAAGCATCACACACATCGTGGCAATACCAGCTATGAACGCACACTGTTCCTACCAGGGTACCTAGACGTGACCTGAAGGGACCGGGAAGAGGGAGGCTTCTTGTCTGTGCCTATGTGGTCCTTGTCACCTCTGCAGCATGACAACAAGAGAACCAATTAGTGTCAGTTGTGGTGGCGGTTCTTACTGATGGGGACACAGACCGGGCTAAGATGTGAACTGAGACATCATATGTCTTCCCACTCTGCCTCCCCGCGGGTCTGTGGGGTGGGGGAGTCGCACTTAGGAGCAAGGGAGCTCTTGGGAAATGCAGCCGGTGTCTGCAGCCACTCCAGTTGCTGGAGGTGTGAGAGACCTTTGCAGGCGGTTGCAGTTACCGATCTGCCTGGCAAAGATCTCTGCTAAAACTTGTCGTCCTCTTCTTCCTCCCCTCCTCACTGCTGCGTTTGTTCTCTTGCTGTTTTCCCCTTAGACAACTTAGTGCCCTCAAAACGTGCACAGCTTCCCTTCTCTGCTTTACCTTGATATCCGCAGTCCTTTGTAAAATACAGTGCAAGGCTTCGCCTTTGCCTTTAGGCGCCCCACCGGTGCGTAGACACCTCTGCTGTGGAATTTGTCAGCTTCTTGAAATTGTTTTCTAACTAGCACTTGCAACACAGCTGTGACTTGCGGTTCTAGGCACTTAATAGTTACTAAGTTAAATGATGCTCCTTGGTAGTAAGTAAAAGTAATAATCAATTTTTCTGATATTGATAACATTTTTTTTTAATGTTTTGTTTTTTAAAGACCAACCCATAGCTTATAGGTCCCTAGCTTCAGGTGTCTGCAGGCAGAACTGGAAAAACAACTAGTAATATTTGGAGTAGAAATGTGGGCAGGAAGGTGAACAGAAAGCTGAGGGAAAGGAGCTGCTGTACATGTGGAAGGAGAGTACTACTGGTGCTAAAAAGTGGCATTAGTGAGTCAGCCCCAGAGCTGGTCTAAAAGCCAGGAATCCTGCTGCTTCCCAGTTCCCTTTTACACCTCTCGCTGTTCCCAGCTGAGGAGCACGCACTGATGTTTTGCCATACCTGGGAAGGAGAAGAAATAAATGATGATGAGTAGAAGGGTAACTGCACTACAGTGTGTCATAACACAACACCAGCTACGGTGTCACTAACGAACAAGCTGATGGATGAGTTAGTTACTCCACAGTCCGGAGGGAAGAGGCCACCTTTGCTGACACCCACCTCTGAGCAGTGTGAGGGCTCTGTGCTGAGAGCAGTACTCTCATCTGCAGTGGCAAAATCCCCCTTTTCCTCGTTCAGCTGGATGCCCTTTGGAAACCTCCAGTTCAAGCCTGATCCTGCTTAACTTGTGGTGTGGCCTGAGGTGGTTCAGTCTGTGAGGTGTTCTGCTGCCGACCACGGTGGAGGTCTCTGCTCCTGGGAGACCTCTGTCCTGGTGGAAGAGTGGAGGAGGGACAAGGGGAGTGCAGCGTGCTGTGGGGGAGAAGTGCTGCGGTAGATTAAAGCAGCTGCTGAGGGACTACTCCAGTGAAGCTTGAAATCAGATTGTTTGACAAACATCATGTTAGAAGCACCTGGCTGGTTCTGTTTGCCCCACAGCTCCCTACCTCAGAGAGAAAACAAGGATTTTCACTGCTCCAGAATTGCTTTACTCTTCCCACTTCCTTTCCCTCGCTATGCCCCAGAGGGCAGATTGCCTGCCTGCAGTGAGCCACGGGTGTCTGCTGGAGATGGAGGGTGGTAGAAGGCTTTGGGAACCCTCACCCTGATGGCGTCCCTCTATCTGTGAGAGACAGAGAGCTTATGGAGAGGTGGGTTTGTTTGGTGTGATTTTATTTTTTTCCAGCTCTGATTTTTGTTCAGCCTCATTTGCATATCGTGGTTTTTTCCAAGCCTCTGCATCTCCTTTCTTCCTCTGTTTTTTTTTTTTTTANTAATTCTCTTCTCTCTGCTAAAGATTGCTCCCTAACTCTCAAATGTCCCTCCCCCGCCTCACTCCCCCCTACTGCATTTTTCTTTCATCCTTTGTTCTTGATTGCTTGTGCCCGGGAGCAAAGAAAGGAAAAGGAAAGGATACCATCTCTCTGTGAAATACAGGAGGGAGAGAAAGGCAGGCAGGCAAAGTTGTCAGCCTGGCAGAGTGAGACTGAATCCATCTCAGGAAGGCGCCATGCGCCTTGAACACACGGGATTCACCTCCTCCATTACGCTTGCTGTGCCACACGATGTGGCTGTGGTCCTACCAGCCTTGCATGGGACTTCCCTGCAGAAATGTTGCTTTTGGCATCTGCTGCCCCAGGGGAATGAAACGGGGATCAGGGATCGACCAAAACTGCCTGCCGTGCCAGCCTAGATTACTAACAGGGTCCTGTGCACAGTCCCCTCCTGGTCCTGGTCCCACTGTGAATCCTCTGTGTCTCTCTCGCACAGGAGTGTAGGTAATCATCTGAAATGTGTGTGCATGCTGGCTGATGCATCACATCTTCTGTTCCCTTCCATCTCCTCTCCCCCTGCATCAGCAGCGCTGCCATAATCTCTCAAAATCAACAGGCCATTACAGTCTGATGTAACTCAATGAGTACTCTGAGACAGAAATCCTGCAGTGTACTTAAAAATCCTAATGTAGAAACACAGCGCTGTCCTGCATTCTCCCTCCACCTCGCTTCCTGGTTTCTAGTGTAAAATCAGCATTGTTCTGTGTCTGCACACAGGATTTTTAGCAGAGTGGATTGCTAGGCTTCAACTAGCCTTTTATTCTCTTTCAGCTCCCAGAATCTCAAATACAGAGTCCGATCTCTTCCCCCCTCGACCCCAACCTTCTCCCTTTTTTCCATTAGCTTTTTTGAGCGGTGACTTTCAGCTCGTGCCTTGGGAGAGTGGAGGTCGCAGAGGCCCTCTGTTTCGTCCGCCTTTACCCATCTGGCCTGTCCCTTGCCAGTGGAACATGTGCTTTTGTTGATTAGACCCTGTGGGTGGGCAGTTCAGGTGAAGATGGGCCATGCTGGGTTTTGCACAGCAGAAATGTCTTTCTGCTGTTTGCCTTGTTTCCCTGAGAGAGCTTTATCTTAGATGTAGTACTACATTTCAATCCTTCTTCTTAGTCCCTTCGACCAAGTTTTTGTTGTAAGCCACGTTTCTGCCTGAGAGGGCTGTGATCTGTAAGCCTTATTGGGAAGAAGCATCTGCTGTCGTGGTATTTGCAGGTCATTCCTATTTCTCATAGGACTTTTCTGCATCTGAGACTTAGGTTGCAGGTCAGTGCAGTGGGGTAGCCCAAACTTCAATGTCATATCCCACAGAACTGGATTTTTAATGATTGTTTTGGTTACATATGATAAACATGGACAAAAATTGAGTGAGGTGCTTGGTGTATGAATCACATCTACTGTCAATGGTTCTTCCAAGCCTTTCACCGTGGCATCTTGCTGGGAGGATTTGGAGCATCATGGTTTGTGTGTCTATCAGTGATGAGGTGCTGTTAGTTCTCCTTTCTGACATGGCCTGAGGAGGAGCATAAATGAGTTGCCTGAAGTGGAGTTACAAAACTGTATACTGGAAGACACTGGTATAGCTCCTCTCCAGCCTGCCTGCAGTCTGGAGACGGGCACTGAACTGCGTATCGAAACCTGTAAAATAAGCTACATCCTGAGATGTAGAGAAAACAGTTGGGTTTGCTGTCTGGATCCTGTGCATGATGCTGGTGACTTCAGCTGGTCCCCTTCAAGATCAGTCTCTCTTTTGCTTCTGTGGTCCACTGATGTTGACTAATTGCAGGCAGATGACCAATACAAAAGAGCTGGCAGGGATGCACGATTTTCATTAGCTGTCAAAAAGAGGCGAGAAATTAGCAGAATCTCTTACCTGTCCTGCCTCCAGGCCAAAACCAAAACTCTCATTTATGGCAAGAGTAAAAATGGCACGTAAGTGATGAAGTCTCTTGTTCAGAGACTGTACTTATCCATACATCCAGCCAAGGTTTTTTATAGCTTATTGCCCACTGGTCCCAGTCAGAACATTACAGCTGCTCGAGCAGCTTGAGATTCCCTTTTCCTTTACTTTCCCTTCTCTTCATCCCCATACCTTGCACTCCTTTAGAGCAGCTTCTTCTCTGGCTTCCTGAAAAAATCTGTCCTCTGGTACAGAAAGCTCCTGTACAGCTGTGTGACTCTGGAAAAGACTTGCTGACCATCTCTGTTTTGTCAGTTCTCTCTCACATTCCTCACTTCATCTGAAAACACTCTCTTTTCCCTCTCTTGTCCCTCTTAGCGTTTCTATTCTCCTTCCGTTTTAGATATGAGTGCTTGAGCCAGTTGGGAATATTGATTATATGTTTTTTTTTTTTTTATTCTTTGGAAAGTGTTAGTTTAAACAGTAATAAGTGTCTGTCTAAGACACAGCATTTCATACAAGTTTCACAGGGAAAGGAATGCAGTGTTGTCCAGCTGCCCAGAATATCCCCTAGCCTGCTGGCTTAAAGGCCTTCCTCTGAGCTAGAGCAAGGCTTTGCGCCCGAGGTGGTGGGCAGGGCGTTTTTTCGATGGTTGTCCTTACGCAAACAGATGCTGCTTCCCAGTCATGCCTGGGGACATCGAGAGTGGATGGAGGGAGCGCCAGTGGCTTTGTAAACTGGCTTTGTCACCAGCAGCCAGGATCCAGCTGTGCCTTCGGGCCCTTCCGTGAGGAGGGGAGGAGAGGCTTGTTTTGTTTTGTATTTTGTTTCTTTAAAGCTTTGAAAAGGCGTGTGATCTACTGCAGTCTAATTAAGGCATTCTTACATCTGTTTGACTTTGGAAGTTGGTGTGCGATAAGTTTTTCCTGGAAAATGCCTTCAAAAGGCGTTGGAGGGTGAAAGGGCAGGACTGGGTGGCAAGTTATGATCCAGGTACTTGTTGATATGATGCAGTAAGTAATCGCTTGTCAAGCTGCAGGTTCATATTAAGTGGTACTGGCAGCGCCGTGGATGTGGTATCATTCACAACATGTGCAGCTCAAGGAAAGTAGAGAAGATATGCCATAACACTGGAGGGAAGGTGCTGGACGAGGACTCAACATGCCACGGTTCAAACCCAAGCTTGCATCTGCTGACGACGTTGTTTAGCTTCTTTGCATCTCCACAAGAGGATACGCCTGAGGGCTGCCTTTTGTAAGCTGTGGCCGTGGGTGTCTGACAAGGAAAGCAGGAATTAGGCTTGAACCCCTTCCGACTGAGCTGAGGGAAGGGAAGCAGATGGACAAACCGGAACGGAAGCAGGCTTGTGTTTAATCTGTATTGTTCACGATTTGGAATTGAAATCTACAGCTCAGAGATGAGGCAGTATTGGGGTTTGGGTTGCGGGTTTGGGGTATTTGTAAGGGCATGGCTTTGTGGTGGGTTGAAGTAGATACAGATCAGCATGGTTGCCAAATAGAATGGACCCAGTTGCCTCCCACGTTCCTTGTTACTGCTGCAAGTGTGCTGTGATAAACTAACCTAGTAAAACCATCATTTTTCAGTCAGATCTAGTCGGGAAAATGTGCCAGGGGAGGTAGGGAAGAGGCAGGAAGGGCCTATTTGTCCCTCTCAGCAGAAGTAAGGACCTGGATTTTCTTGACATGTTATCCAACAACTTCTTTTCAGCTTATTTAGATAACTCGTCTGCCACTACCCTTCGCCCTCTTCTGTTATCCCCATTTAATAGTATTTCCCAGCTTCATGAGGGTATCGCAGGCTGTGAAGTGATCAGTTGCAACACGCATGTATGTGCGCACATGTGCGAGAGAGAGACCTAAGACAATCATCTCCGCTGGCAAAACCTCTGTGGGGCAAGAAATGGCATTGGCAAGGGCTGCTGATGGGAGGGAGCAGGCTGCCTTGGCACAGCCAGGTCCGCGCAGAGCTTTCCAACGCGTGGCCGGGCCGGTTGTGTTGTGCTGACCGTCCGTGACTCAGCCAAGCACTCGCCCGGGTGGCATTTCGCAGTTTGTCTGTAACACAGTAGCACCGGAGCGCTGCCGCCCATCAATTCTGAAACTAAAGGGGGTGGCAGCAGTGGGCAGAAACCTATTGATTGTGCTATAAATCAGAAGGCTAAGGGAAAAAGCCCAATTCCCAGGAAAATTGCAGGTCCGTCTTTCACCTGCTGCAAGCAGAAGAGTCTTTCTGCCACCTTCTCTGGGCACGCGCAACATCAGTACTTAAATCTTTTGTGTACAGGGACACTTTTTAGTCCAGGGTCTACGATCAGTGCTAATTCTTTCCATATTTTGTGTAGGCAAATGATGGGATTTCATCAGGGCTGAATTAGGTGTGATAACAATGCTAGAAGGTTCAGCCTTACTTGAAAAGTAAGCCTGAAGAGAAACGGGACAAGTGAGCTACTGGAGCTAGTGTGAACCATTGCAGAAAGGAGACAGAACTTTATCCCTCTGCTTTTGGAATTGATGCCTGTTTTTGCAACAGAAGGCAAAGATCTGTGCCATAGGGTTGCCCTGCTCCCTTTTGCAAGCAGTGGGCTCTGCCCTTTTGTGCCCCGGGAACCACTTGGCTTTGGGAATGGAAAGCCAGAGAACTTCCCTGGTGTCAGTCTGCAAAAGAAGATGGAGAGCTCCAGGAAGAGTGAAGGCGTTGCTCTGGGGTGGAATGTGACCAGATTAACATGGGACAGGGATGGGAGCCAATGCCAAGGCTGGAGAACACAGTGGAGTTAGAGATTTGGGGGACACAATGAATTGCTGGGCAGGAGATGGACAGATGGAGAGAGATCTTGGAGGAGGTCCCAAAATTGCCCTATTTAGTGCATTTGGGAGAGTCATCGCTCTTCTCATCACACATATGTTTTGGGAATGGGCCAGGGGAGGTTTCAACAGAATCAGAATCACAATCTCAGCTTTAAAAAAAACCACCGACCAACACCCAAACAAAACCAGACTCATTATTTTGGGGTCATTTTTATATGCATTGAGAAGATTTTTAAAAAAATACAAGTCTGTTAACTGTTAATACCTCTTGGTTTTCTTACCCTTCTATTCTAAAAGGGAGTTTTTGCCAGGCTCTGGATCAAGTATAAACAGGAGTTTCACATAGATTCAGGACAGATGTAGAGGCAACGTGGGAAAAGTGGAATGGCAGGAAATTATGTTGGTCACAACTGAAATGCTCAGCACAGCCAAAGCACTTGAGCTAGTGAACCTTTTTTACAGCACGTGTTGCCCCTGTGCCATAGACTGTTAATTTTTTTTACCGGGAGCAGATGGAGAAAACCTCTGGGGATGGGATATTTCTCCTGTGACTGGAAAAGAGCCTGCGCACACTCCGGAGAGAGGAGAGTCACACCTCTTGCTTTGCATACGTCTGGGTTAGCAGGAAAGCTCTGTGAGGATCATGGCTATACTGGATCTGTGTTTGCTTAAGGTGCTGAGGGATGCTGAGGTCAGACGAGCTTCCTCTGCTGCAGTGGGGAACTGTTATAATAAGTGCTGTTTCTGCTGTTACAGGCCACACAACGACGAGATATTTATTAGGCTAATGAGCAAATTATAATTCAAAGCTTCAGGATGAACAAAAAAAGAAATGTATGTTAGCTCCCAACTGGTAATGGTTGTAGGATCAGAGTCACAGAATTCTTGAATTTCAAAGTTTTCCCAAGTGACCAGCGCTTGGATGAGATGCAGCTATATACGAGTATGCGGTTATATTCTTAAACTTAGAAATGTGTGTGTGTGTTGCGGTTGCAATATAAAGAATGAGGGAAAAAGGAACGTTACCTCATTTCCTGCCTTTTTCTATGTGAATTCTCATTCATAAAGCACAGAGAAGGGATATTTTTGTACCGTGTTTCCTAGGGGGATTTTTTTCCCCCCCACAAGAAGAAAATGCAGAAAACTTTGGTCATGCATTCAAATGCAGCTGTGTTTGGTTTGTGGTGTAGAGGTCTAAGTGTGCATTAGGACATGGCCTGCCTAGTGTACCTGTTTTGTATCACCTCCTTACACAGAGAGGGGTTTTGTGTAAACTATGTTGACCTGCTATCCAAAGGCAGTTTTGGATTACAGTTTATCTGGGCTGGATTCAAATGGTGGCCTCAAGGAGAAACGCTCTTTAATCATTCGAGCTGGATGCTGCCTGAGTTTTGGAATCTTGCAAATATGTTGGCATTTATGTAATAAATACAAACTTTAAGAGTGTTCCTTTTGCTTGAGGAACTCTTGACTTCATAAGCTTTTATTGTGAGCTGGTTGTTAGGGCTGAGAATTTGCCACTGACTCCCTCTCCCCACCCCAAAACAAACAAATAAATAGAACCATATGTAGTTGACTTCATCCTCCAAACAGCCTCTTAGGCTACTTCCCTATGAAATCAGCAGGTTTTTTTTTTTTTTTCTTTTTTTCTTTCAAGTTTTGAGACATGCCAGACCACTGTAGACTGTGTGGAGAAGGAAGATGTTAGCCCTAGCGATGACTCTTAAGTCAGCTGTCAGCTCAATACAAAATATCAGTCATTTTCCCATAGCTAAAGTCACTGCAACATGTTTTTCTTGCCTCGTTCCCTGTGTGAAAGGAGTTGCTGTAGCAAAGGGGTTTTAAAGACATTCTTTGTTGTTTGTTTTTTGGTTTTTTTTTTTCCAAAATAGAAACATTTAATCATCTTTTTAATCATACTTCTCGATGTACAGCCAACAGCAATTATTTTTTTCAGTGGCTGTTTCTGGTTTAGTCTTGGCATAAATCTGTTTCGATTTGTCAATGGTGTGATCCGATTCTAGACGATGAAGTGACCTGAGTACAGATCAGCCTGATTCTGCATTTTATTCTGGCCGATACTACTGACTTCCTATGTGGTCTTTGCTCAGGCACTTATAAATTTATCTTTTAGTTCAGTTAGCTTTGAAATCAGGGTAGCTCCTGGTAAAATCTCAAGGGTTTTGTGGCTGTTTAATTCAGTTGATATTGGTAGACTGTGCACCAGATCCTAATATTAGAGGAGGAAGGCACTCTGTGACCCAGCAGAACTAGGGTGGGAGTATGAAGCAACAGAAAGGGACCAGTGACAGAAAAAGAGAAAGAGGAAGTTCAAACCAAGGGATACCGGAGGGAAACTGGTGTTTAGCTGTGAGGAATGTGGAAGGTTATGCAAAAGGGTGAGAGGAGAGGAGATGCTGCAGCTCAAAGAAGGAAAGGAAGTGGAACACAAATGAAAGCAGTGGTTTGGAGAAAGGTGGGCTGAGTCAAGGATTTGGAAGAGAGAAAAGGGAGGAAATAAAGGAAAAGGTTCATCCAGGTCAATTAGCTTTATAGATTACATTTATTTGATTTTTACTTTTGAGGCACTACCCTATGTTTCTACACTTCACTTTAATGCTGCTTTCTTTTGTTTTAAGCATCTGACCACTCTAAATTATCATGTTAAATAATTTTGAGTAGGAAGACCTCTAAAATTTGCTCCTGAGGTCATATGGTGTCTGATAGCACCCTCCTTTCCTGAGGAAATAGGCCCTCGAATTCTTGAAAGCGTTAATGGCTTGGCACGGTCCCCTGCCAATTTGTCTTGGTGGCTTTCAAATTGTTGTCCTGTTTTGTAGATGAGAACTTCCTAACATGTAAAGCATTTAAGAATGCCAAGAAAAAGTAACTGTGGAAAGATCCTTGTCTGTTTATTTTTTTTTCCTTTTACTCTTTAGGGAGTAATGTGCCTGATTTAAAACTGTGCCTGATAACACCTCTGGTTTTGTTTGTTGGGTCTCAGTGGTTGTTGCCCTTTTTTCCCCTACTCGCAGCTCTGCATGTGAGGAAGGAGTGGTGAGCAGAAGGGGTGCAACGGGGATGGTTTGCAATGACTTTTTTCGGGAAATAAGAGGGAGGTGGCCGATGCTGGTCTGAAACGGGGAGGCTGAGGGTGCTGCTGTTCCTATTGTTCTGCCAGACCATGTGTTTTGGCCACAAAGCAACTGATTTTCAAAATTAATGCTTAAAACTTCCTATTTTGAAAGATACCAATTTAAAAAATAATGAAGCACAATAAGAAACATTAAGACCAGTACTTTAAAAGTACCTGAAGATAGATGAATTACTTGAAAATTCTCCCAGTAAAAATATTTGTATTTTCTCTCACTGGACCAGTATGTTGAAGCGTAACCTTTGGGTCTCACAGAAGCTTCTGCAGTGACTAATTAAGCGGTGGAAAAGCAGGGAAATCACCTCACCTCTGACCGCAGCACTAGTTAAAAAAGTTGTGGAAAATACAGGCAAGTGCTGCAATCCTGGGCTGTAAGAGGGGGTGGTAATAGAGGGGCTGCCTGCCCCAGGGCTCGGGCTGGTGTTGCATTGACTATAGCAGCACTCATAAGTGCCTCTGCTACGATAAATCAGGAGGAGGGACTTGTTCCTTAATGCACGGTGGTCATCTGTAGGAGCCAGAAGAGACTTTCTGGGGGTCCTGCAGCCACCCATCACCAGTGGTGTGGGATGGGGCAGGCACTTGCGCTGCTGGCAGTGTTGGGCAGCGGCTGCCGGCGGGATGTGGCGCCCAGGCGGGATGGACCAAAGGCCCCACTGGACATGGAAGCTCCCTTGTTGGGCTTTTATCTTGTCCTTCGCCGTCAGCTCATCTCTTTCAGATGGTGACAGCTTTGTGAAATCTTCTAGGAGCTGCAGCATTTGTCTCCCTTGAAACTTGGGAGGGCAGAGGATGGGGCGGGGAGAGGATTGTTGTGGGATTTTTTTTCTTATTTTAGGCTTTTATTTGCCTGGGTTTTTTTTCCCTGGTGAGTGCACAGCTCAGTATTTCAGGCTGGCTTTTGCCTTCAAGAAATTCCTATGAAACGATCAGAGGATTTGAGGGTCTGTGAGATGCCTCTGTATTTTGAGTCCTAATCACTTAGGTGAAAAAGAATAAGTAAATTATATATTGAACCGCTAACTGGTGCTGAGGCCTGGTGGTTTCCATGGCAACCGGGCTGGAAATAGCTGCTTGTGACGTCACCAGCACGGCACAGGTAGAGTCGCATCCCGCCGCCGTTTCCCCCTGAAGAAGTGAGCGCGGCGGGCGCAAGCACCTTGACATTGCAATTAACATATGCAAATATCCCAGCCACCCCGGGGTACCTGTCCATCGCTGGGGTACGCCAAGTTCACTGCGCGCACAGCAGAAATCTCCGGGCCCTCTTGCAGGTTCTAAGGGAGGCCGAATCCCCTCGCCCCACACCTGCCCTCTCCGCGTTGCCCACGTTGGGTTGCGGAGCTGTGGGGTGAGTGAGGCCTTTCAGCCCCGCACCCAGGTTGGGGGGCTCAGGTCTTCTCCTCCGGTGGCCGGTGATGCCCCAGTTGCTGGAGTTGCTCCTCTAATTCATCTTGCAGCTGCAGTATTGCACGTGAGAGGGGAGAGATTTCTAAACAGCTCGTCATAGACACCATTTCTTCTTTCTGGAGATGGATAAAAGACCTGGTAGGTGTGGTTTTGGTCTTTTTTTTCCCCAGTTTGGTTAGTGTATTTTTTGTTTGTTTGTTTTGTTGTTTTCTGGAGGATTTGGTTTTATTTTCCCTTTCTCTCTTATCTTTGAGATGCCAGGAATGTAAACTCTGGTCTTTTCTGGCATTGCTGAAGGACAAGTGGGAGGTGTAAATGAATCTATGAATGTGAACATTTAAAACCTTAATTGAAGGGGTGAATGTGGTGAATCTTTAACAAAGGCCTTCTCTACTCAAAATATTAATTACTTGTTGAAGTAAATACATTTTAAGCAAAACAAACAACCAGCCTGATTCAGCGTGGTTATTTGATTATCCTCATAGAGTCAAGAATGGAGGTTCTGCCTGAAGCCTCTTGCACTGTGCTGTACCCTAGGTACAGGTGTGTCACACTCCTGTGTGAGAGGGACTGTCCCACACTGAAGCCTGGGTAGACAATGGCAAGATGGAACTGAAGAGTAAGTCGCGGTTCAGCTGTGGAATTGAATATCCTTTAGCCAGCAACAACAAAAAACCCCACCCCGCTGATCTGATTACCTACCTCTACGCATGATCAAAACATGTTTCCTTCCACATGTTTTCTGGTGTTTGCGTTCAATTTAGTTTTAGCTGTCCCAAGTGATCACATTTCCAATGTTTTCCTGAGAAGGTGAGACCATATACCTCCCTGTTAAGGTGATTTGTCCTCTTTTTCCTATGCAGCAACAGGCCTATGCTTTTCATTTCTTGGTTTCCACTGGACCTGAGCATAGTTCAGGTAGCAGTGAATGATCCCCTTTTTTGTTTGTGCCTGTTAGAGGTTTGTAGACAGTTTACTTCCCAGTTCATTGGTCATTGCTTAGCAAGCTCCAGTATTTAGTCCTTGTGTTTGTAAATTGATCTCTGGTTGTTGGTAATGTGCTTGTTGATCTTCTGCAGCCTTCTATTTTGTCATGAGATTTTTTGAGCAGGTTTAGCCCAAAATTAAATACTGGCTTTCAGGTATGGTTACAACCAAAACAATTTGAGGCTTGTCAGCTCTAGAGACTGCTAATAATACTGCAAGCACAGGCAGCAAGCGCAGCTATTTGCTTGCAGCAGTGCTCACCTGTACATAGAAGTAGCTCTGTTACAACAGTCTTCTCCAGGAGACTGCCCAGCGGTACATCCTGCATCTCCTATGCCTGTGTCATTGCAATGACTGTGAGTAGAAAATGCTGACGATTCGGCTGTGATGGCTGGCGCTCTCAGGAAGGGTCTCATACTGTCTCTTCCCTTTGGTGAAAATAGATGCAGTCTAGATGATGTATTACATTTAGATATAAATGCTTATCTGTCATATAGGCATAAAAACATTCAGTGTTTACAATGAGAAAAATGACACAGGGTACTGGATGGGGAGTTTTATTAGGTGCCATGGCTCACTGAGTGTTGTTTGCAGATAGCATGCTGCAAGACCACCTATATTATGCTTCACAGGCCAGCAGTGACCTGTGGACCACAGTTTGGGTGCTGCTGTTCTAGGGCCTTATCTATACTAGGAAAAGGAAGACAAATGATGCATAGTTTATCGTCTCATTGTAAAGCTAAATGACATTGTGAGGTGGTTTTTTGTTTTTTTGTTTTTGTTTTTTAATATCAGGAGTTGATTCTTGGAGTGTGCTGCAGCTGTGTTTGTGCTGCCAGAGGTGAAATAACTGTCCTGATTTCATCAATGTAGATGTAGATAAATGTACTTGGAACTACAGGAGACTCCTACCTTTATCATCTACCTCCTTTTGGAAGCATCTCCAAGTATTAGTAGATCCTTTTTCCTTCTTTGAATGGAGTACTTTAAAACATTCATATGGTTGTGGCTTGCAAGGGTTTTTTTCTTCCCCAAATACTTGGTTTGTAGGCAGTGGCACCAAGAAGTGAATAGATATGAATATGAAAAATATAGAGATCTGCAAAACCTTACTGACAAAAGGGAAACCTTGTAATGCATTTCACTGCTGCCATCTCTAGTTAGCGGTGCTACCACTAGTGATGAGGCAGAGGAGTTTGAGATCATCTGTGGCTCATTAGAGGCAACATCAGAATTTAGAAGAACTGAACAACTACTGCTCATGGCTCCTGAGCAGTTGTGAAAACCTGGTCTTTGTTTGGACACCTTATTGTTAGCTGAGCTTTTAGAATATGCTTTCCCTAGACCTGCAGTGGTCAGGTATTGTATGATGCTCAAAGGACTACAATTGGCACTTCTGTCTTAAGGTGCCTATTGCTATTAACACTTGTAGCATTCCTCAGGGTTTTCTAACACCTCCTATCTTTTATGCATCTGTCTTTCAGAAGGTGAAATCTTTTGGCCAGAAATGAACACAGTTTTGTCATATAGGCGCATTGATAGGATGAGAAAGAACGGCACTTCTGAATGTTCCCATCAGAGTCGTTGGCAAATGCATCTGTCGGGAAGGATTTGGTGATGGGTATTAGGATGATGAGCTACAGGGACTATGACTTTTCACTCCTTCTCACCTCTACTTTTCTCCCAATTCACGAGGTCTTCACAAAAAGGAGAAACTGTTACTACTGCTGGCTGCCTGACACGTAGTTCTTGGTCTCTGCAGATGGTGTGTATAATATCTGTGCAGTGGTATTGCTTGGGAAGGGTGAAAGCTGAGAAGGTAGGGCTTTATTATCTTTTACACAGAGGCATGCTCAGGTCTCAGTGGCTGCAGTCTCCAGAATTAGGTGGTTTGTGTTCGGAGTTAGGATATCATCAACAGGGTCTGTTGGGGTGAACCAGCTATTTGTGCACCCTAAAAATACCGCTTTGTCTTTCCTTTGCCACAGGGTGAACGGGAGGGGGAACAGGACCGAGTGCGGGGCTCAGGGAGTGGGAGGGACAGAGAGAGGGTGGGGGGCGAACTTGAGGGAATGAATCCAGCGGCTGGAAGGAGTTGGGCCCCGTTTAAAATGGCTGCCACCGCATTCAAGGGGCCATTTTAAGTGCCTGTTATCCTACTCGCGCTTAAGGGTGCAATTTGAATGAATGTGAAGCCAACAAAAATGTTAGATTCCAGTACAAATCTGTTCTGATTTGGGGATTCATCCGAGTCCCAACAATGCGCAAAGTACTGCGGGATGAGAGGTGATATATTGTGGAAATGTAAGATATGAATTTTATATTTATTACTGACTTGGCAGGGTGCTTTTCACATCACCATTCTGGTACAATTTTGATTAGATTTTTATGCTGAGCATCGGAGAAACACTGCTCGTGTGTACGTAATTCTCTCTCCCTTTTGTGCTTCTCTTCTCTGATAAGGAGAACTCTGTGCTGATGAAAGAGACAGGGTTGACAGTCCTTGCACTGTAACGATACAGTTTAGACAATGCCAGTAAAAACTTCCTCTGCCAGCCTGGAGGACATGTGTTGACACAGAGCGGAGTGCTGCTAGCAGTGGGAGGACTGGTAAGTTTCTGTGTCTTGCCCAATTCCTGACCTCTGCAAGAGTTCGGAAGGGTGATGGTAGTTTCTGTGATGTTGATGCGTAGGGGGACTTGTTCAGTGGTCCTCAGTCCATGTGTTGCTCTCGTTTGTCACAAATTGTTTTCTCGTAAGGGATTTTGTTTACTCCCAGCATGTGCTGGCTCTGAACTAGCATTGAAAGCAGATAAAATTCATCTGCAGATGGAGTGCTGTCTGTTCTCTCACAGGTACTTGTTTTCATTAAATGGGTAAGCACCAGGAAAATACCCTTCTCTATAGACTACCTTATAAAGGCAGAGTTTTGGGGCAGTGGTAAATCCATTATGTATATTTATATTTAGTTAATTATACAACCCTTGTCTTTTGTATAGAGCTTTTTACAAGCATTGTTGCATGTATTCCACCTTGATTTGTGTCAAAATTAGTAGCATCCCCATTTTATAGCCTCAAAAAGAATTGCATTGTGTGTTTCAAGATGGTGCAGAAAGTCTGCATCAGAACTGGGAACTTAACCCAGACTTCTGCGATTCTCGGTTCAGTGTCCAGTACCCAGGAAGAATGAGGGAGCAGGCAGGATGATTTTTGTGCTTATTTAAAGATCTGTTTACATATGTTTGTGTTGAATCTGCTTCTGGAGATGAACAGCTTCAATGTGGCACTTTTCATTAGAATAATTGTCTTGAGAAGGGGCTTAAAAGGATAAAATGTAGTAGTTTTTTGCATCTTCACCACAAACAGCATTGCAATTGTACTGCAGAAATGTGTTTGGCATGTGGCATTTGGTGGAACCAAAAGGTTTGACTTAGTCTGATATTGGCAGAGCAAAATGTATGAACAGACGATTGCCAGCAAGTTGATTTACCACGATGAGATTATAAGGTGTCATCTGGGCTATAGTAGTTGACTCTGTGATCCTTCTTCATTGCAATAAGAAGTAAAACATTTGCTTAAACCATCAGGAGGTTGGTTGGTTCAGTGTTACTGTGACTCAGCTGGCAAATGGTAACTTGTTAGTCACGGGAACTCAATTGCTTACTTCTGTGTTTGCATCTCTTGGACTGATTTTGGTGGGTAGCCATTGTCAAGGGAAGGCAAGTGAAAGGAAAAGCCTGGGAGTTACCTGGTTGTAATCACACTCCTCACCGCTAACCTGGATAGAAGCAAATCTGCCTGCAGAGCTGCTGGCTGACTGGAGAAAAGAAATGGAGAAGATTTGTCTGGGTCTAAGTTGCTGGCCTACTAAAGTAAATTTGTCACCCTTATCAGAGCTGTGAATTCTTGTATTTAAAGTTTTGGCAGCACATGGACGAGGCTTAAGGTGGTGTTATATGGATTAGTAGTTCAGTCCCTACCCTCGCACAGCTGGAAGACTGGTTCTTTGCAGCAAAGGTGGAGAACCTTTCCTTTGGTGAGAGCTAAGCTGGCCTTTTGGGCAGACACACATTAGCCCATACCTTCGCGTTATCCAACAGTGATGTGTGAAGTCAGGTGGTTCCAGTCTACGCAAAATGAACCTGTGGACTGTGCTCAGCCCCTGGGCTGCAGATCTTCTACCCGAGGTCTAAAACCTTAAATAGCCCACGATGAGGGCCGCCTCTCCAGGTGGAAATCTTGCTTGCAGCATAAAACCACTATGCACTTAAGCTTGTTTATGCAGGGAAGTTAGCATGCAGTAAGCTGGGGTGTGAGTTTATGGCTCCCTAGCTGTTCTGGACTATTTTGTGTGGGCATTTTTCATATGTAATTAAAAGCTGAGCTGCTTGCTCCAGTGGCATCACGTAAGAACGGCTATGGCGTGAGCTTGTGTGCAGTGCCTGGTGTGCTGTCCTTTCAGAGCCCGGCTTATTGCCCCCTTCCCAGGGTGAACAAGCCCTTGGATAACTTGTGGTTCTTACAGGAGGCCCCACGGGATCTGAGCAAGGTGGTGGGGTGGGACCGCGGAGCTGTGTGGCCGGCAGGGCTGTGTGCGCCACATCAGGCACAGCCTGAGACATGGCCGGCTGAAGCGTGCTGTGTACAAGGCAGGAACATGGGTAATGCAAGTGGAAAGGGCCAGTATGTGCAACGGGCAGCGCCCTGGAGAGCAGTAGCAAGGTGAGCCCCCAGATCCTGCTGGCTGCAGGTTGTGCCGATGCTCGGCAGAGGAAGGAGGAAAGTGGTTCCTGCGGTGGAGCAGGAGCTGGCATCTGAACAGCCTCACCTCTGCCCCGCCGGCTCTTGCCGGCCTTTCCTGGCTGCCTGCCGCCTCTCCCTGGCTGCCAGCCCCCTGCCTGCCAACAGGCACCCCATCCCCTGCCCGGCCTGGGAGCAGGGAGGCGAGAGGTGGGTTGCGGAAAGGACCAGCTCCCTCGGGCCCCCGATCCGCCCTGGCAGAGCAGCCGGCCTCCCCCCGGCTCCCCGTGTCAAGCGCGTGTTTAAGCTTGTGCTAGTCTCCTGGACACCTTCCCGGTGAGTTTTCCAGAGAATGACTACAGATGAAATGCAATTAGACACAGATGGACGGGGGGGGGGTGGGTGGGGGNACGAGCCGAGTTTGAAAACGGGGGGAGGGGAGCGATTAATTGCGAGGCCGTGAGGCAGACCGGCGCGTGCAAGAGAGAGATGTGTGCGAGGATCAGAGGTCCCCGCTGGGAGATGCTCGCTGGGCCGGGGCCGGGAACCTGAGGAGGTCTCTCTGCTCTCAACTGCTGCTGCCGCCGCTGTTGTGGTTGTTGGAGAGCCAGAGGGAAGCAGCAGGCGTGTCTCAGGGATGATTAATCATGTATGGCAGCAGTGAGGAAGGAGGACGCGGTGCGCACACGGAGACCAGCACCTCCCCTACCCCTGCGCGCCTTTGGCTCGCTGACAGCAATCTCTTCTGCTCTGAAATCCAGCCCCAGAGGAGGGCAGTCAGAGGGGGACCATGTTTCGCCTGAGCCAAGAGACAGCTCCTTACCCACCCCATCCTCTGGGAGCTTTGAGACTCAGGAAACTTAAATCTCCTGGGTTTGAGGAAGAATGAAAAAAATGTGAAAGCAGGGAGTTGAGCTAGTCCAGGTGGGAGGAGAGGCAGACCTGACTGAAGGTTTAATTAGCGAGGAGTACGGAAAAAAATAAAAGTGGGTTTGGCAACAGCAGTCTCTGAGTGCTTCCCAGTTGGAGAGGTGGGGACACAGCACAGAGCAGTCCAGATTGGTGCAGGTGTCCCTTTGCCTCAGGACGTGTCAGCCTCCTCCTTTCTCTTCACACCCTGGCACTACCTGAAAAAAAAAGGGATTCAAACATAAATTGGTTTCTGTTTGGGGAAAAGAGTTTAAAGTCTCCAGGATTTTAATTCTTATTGCTTTGAAGGAAAGCTTAAGAACTAGAAAGCTGGGGGGTTTTGCGCGTGCACCATTTTTTGAGAGGTCGGAGTCCTGCACAAGGAGAGAACTAGAAGAGGAGACTTATCAGAAACTTCCAAAGTAGGAGACACCTGGTGAAACCAAGACCACTGGCAGGCCTGCAACTTTTAACCAGTCTTCCCAGTCTAATGGCCATTACCTGCAGTGGTCTGCATGCACATCTTCCCCTTGCAATTTCCCCTCCCACTTTCTCCTGCAAGTAGCTGAAAGTGTCCTCTTTTCTCTGCATCCCCCATCAAAGCTAAGGCAATATTCTTCCCACTGTTACTATAATTTATAGTGGATGGCGTCAAAGTGTTCATATTTTTTCCCCTTAACCTCAAAGACTCCCCTTGCACGGACTGTAACAGTTCTTTTGGGGAGCTTTGGACTGAAGGAAGGTGTTTGATTATATTTTCCTGCCCCTTAATTTTCCTCTGCTCAGCATTTGCTCAGACACCCTTAACTACAGTGCTGTCTCCTGTCACTGAGGTGGGATCTCTGAGCTAATTTTTTGTAGGATTGCTTGGACATGCTGCCTTTACGGTTGTCTCTGCGAGATTGCTGGAGACTGTTATTTAATGCTTATAAACAGCTCCACGTTTTCCCTGTGCCACTTCCTCGTGCAATGCAGAGTAGTAACCAGAATCTGGAATGCACTCATTTCTTTATTTTTCTCCCTTTTTTTTTTTTTCTTAATTCTGATATTTAATGTGTCGCTAAGTAGTATTTCACAAAGCTAAATATTATCACAAAGAAGAGAGGGGTAGGGCATACAAATTGTTCAGAGGCAGGACTAGAGTGGGTTTCTCTAGACAGGGTTAAGTTCGTTGTGAAACATGTGCTGCAGAGCTATAGAAAGCTAGGGTACTACCAATGAGCTTGGAGGTACCTTTGCAGAGTTGTTTTGGGATCCCTGGATGAAAAAAAGCAATGTAGTTTTCCAAGCAGGATCGAAACACGTTGGTGGCATCAGAAGCTGACAAAACCGAGAGCTGGAATAAATACTTAATGCTCCTCCCTGTGAGACCTCTGCTCACAGCCAGTAGTCATGGAAAACAGGACAAAACAGATGTGGATGCCCGAGCGAGTGAATAGTGCTCCTTTATTCGTCGCTGTTGTGAAGCGAGGTGTTTTCCTCTCCTCACCAATTTGGCCAGCCTCCTTTGTGGTGTTGGTGGCCTGGGGTGGCAGCAGGAGGAAGGTGCTGGAAGCAGCTGGCACGTTGCACCAGCCCAGCAGCTCTTAATTTTGGGATTTGGGCAGCATAACGAGCTCCTCCTCTGAGGCCATGTGGAGGGACGTTTCTGCCTTGCCTGCCGTCTGCCTGTTTTGAACCAAGGGACTGGGAGGGTGCCCGTGCACTCAAGGCCAGTACAACATCGATGTTTTCATTCGGAGCTCTTCCTGAGATGGCTTTCTCTTAAGGGCGAGCGGCGAAGGACGGGGCAGCATGTCCTCTGTTGCCTCTCCTGCGTCCACTGTAGGGGTGATGTGAGCGGGGGGCTCACACTAAGGCTTACGTGGTGGCGTACGTGATTTAAGAGAAAGGAAGAAAACCAGGGACAAGAGGACATAATTTGCTCACTCAGCTGGTGGATGGGCAGCAAGAGGAGTATGTTGCTAATTAATGTGAACTATTGATCACGTTTGGACAGAGGTGATGCTGCGATGGGGAATAGTGTCCACCTTTGTGTCACTGGACCATCCAGGGGGTTATTTAGTCCTTTTCCAGTCCAGGGATCGTTTTGGCAAGCCTTCTAGCTTTGTGTTGCCCTCCAGCACCAGTGCTGGTGGCAGTGGTGGGGTCTCTGGCTCCCTGGGGACTGCAGCTTGCCAGACTGAGGGCAGGCGGGCAGGACTCCCCCGATTTCAGGTGGCACCTTGGGGGCTGCTGGGCCCCCTCCCCTGCTTGGGGATGCTTTCTGACAGCGTAAAGGGAGCTTTCGGAGGAGCCAGGGGCTGGCTGCCAGGCTGCCTTTAATTCCCCCAGCTGGCAAACAGGAGGCCTGTGTCGGTTGCCGGGGCAATGGCGGGAAGCTGTGTTAGTTTAATGAAGCATTGGGAAGGCTGCTGTTTATTTCAGGGGAGCGGGGGCTCTCTCGCCTGCCAGGATGCTCCCCCGGGGCGGAGGGGCAGCTGTCAAAGGCTCCTAGGCCGCCGCGCCGCGCTCTCCCCCTCGACTGCCGCCCTCAGCCCTTCCAGGGGTGCGGAGGCCGGCGTCGGGCCATCCCTCAGCAAAACATGTCTGCCTGCTCCCCTTCCCCCCGAGCCCAGCGTGTTCGGTGCTGTGCCCTCAAACTTGTCCTGCTCCGAAAGCACCTGCCCCTTCCCAGGGACACCCCCCCTGCCCTACTCCTGCGTCAGAGGACCCAGTCCTCCATGCCCCACGCAGGGTGCCTCCTTCCCCGGTGCCAGGATGGGTGCCCCTTCCCCTTAATCGGCTGCCTGGGGTATGGTGGTTACCTGATTGAGGTGTTGAACTTACTCTTTTGATTTAAGCAAATGAAGACTTGAAGCATCAATGTCTTCATAATAAAGGTGACCTACAAAGGAGGGAGAGGAGGAGAAGGCGGCGGGGGGAAGCCTATCGTTCATGCCCCTTTTCCACTGTCTCTTTATGATTTAAAAAGGACCGAATGTGAGGCTTGGGCTTTTTTATCCTTCTTTGCTTCTTCTCTTCCCAGCGTGTTATTTCAAGTACAAAAGGATTTCTGGTCTTGTTTAACCTCTTGGGGGGAGGGGGGATTCTATGGACAACTCAAGCACTAATAGGCTTATGACTATTCAGATAAAACTTCATTAACCGATTATTTAAAAAAATAAGCCTTATTCAGACCTGTTAAAAATCAAGGGAGCGTAAATGGGTGTGAACAAACAAATATTAGGTGGAGAGCTTGTTTGAAAGTTCAGTAAGCCATGTCCATATCATTCAAGGCTAAGAAAAAGCCTCTCAGGCCACAGACCCATGAATTTTTAGCGCAAAAAAAAAAAAAGGGAAAATAAGACTATTCTCTTGCAAAGGAAAAAAAAAAAGCCTTTTTGCATGTGAAAAGATAGATGTATTTGGTAAAGATGTACAAACAGAAATGCACCTGATTTTTTTTTCCCCTTTCCCCTCCCCCCGCTTTTTTCTGTTACCACTTAAAATGCCGTATAAACAAACGCTGTCCTGGATGGTGCTTCCTCAGCTGGTGTAGCAGAGCCTCCCCTTGTCCTGCAGGAGCAGCTTTCTGCATCAGCCCTTGCGGGACCAAATCCCACCACCACCACCTCCCCAAATACAGCGGCACATTACCCACCCCACACGTGCCGGCGCGCCTGTGCCCGCCGCCGGGGTGGCAGCATCCCACGGGGGTCTGCAGGTTGCCTGTGCCAGCCCTGCCGTGTGGATGGGGGACAAGGAGCCCATCCCTCGGCGTGAAGCCCGCATCAGCCCAAACTCTCCGACCCCCTGTTGCTAGCCTGCCTCTCCGGCCCGTTTCTCTCTGTGCGTGCAAGTCTCACGCCCTGCGGACGGCTGGTAATTAAAAAACCTTGGAGGGGGATATTATTGAGTTAACAGTAGTTATTTGTCAGGCTGCTGGAGGGGGGGTGGGGGGGGGAGAGTGATCTATCCCCAGGGAAAGCTGCACTGACGAGGGGTGGGGGGG
>RSEF01000001.1:60538912-60579442 GCA_003993805.1 Himantopus leucocephalus
CCCCCCCCCCCCCCCTCCTTTCGGGCTGGGGAGGCCGAGGCCCCCTCGGTACTGCGGGAGGTTGTGAGGGAGGGGGGTCTCATCCGTGAGTTGGAGGGCGAGTGAAAGGGCTCTTGGGAAGTTCTCTTCTTAGCACGTTTACCACCCCCACGCCCCCCCCCTTCCTTTTTTCTTTAAAGAAAAAAATGTTTGCGTTTATGTGTGTCTAAAGAGGCCCTCGTGCTCCGTGGTGAGGTGCCCACCTGTTTTCCTGTCCCAAAAGAGTGGTCGTTTGCAAGAATCGTGAAGTTTTTGTGGGGATTGGTGCTTTCATTGAGGGGGTAAATGATTAAAAATGTCGGAGAAGATGGGTACACCCCGCGCACAAATTGCAGTAGATGGGCAGGCTGTGCTGTGAATGCTTGAGGTTCGTAGTGCTTTTTTCTTTCTGGAGGGTTAACCTAGCGTGGTTCATTTGCAGAGATAATCACAATATAGTGTTTGGGCTGCTGTGAGGATCAGGTTATCTTCTGTTAGTGCTGCTTACTTTCCTAGAAGTTGTGTTTAGGACTGCAGTTAGAAGTTATTTTTCCTTACCTTCAAGGAAGGAATAAGAGAAAGTTATGTAACCTAAGTGTTTTAACCTATGTATCAGAGCTGTCTAATGATACTGGGACTGTGTTATTAAGTTGAAAATAGGAGCTCGTTTGTATGTGAATCAACAAGTGATTGTCTCTGCGGGTGGATTTGGCACCATCAGAATCCTTTATTTCTGGTGTATACTGTCTCATCCATAACATTCCCCCCTTCATTAAAAGGGCCAGCAGTTTGATTAAATTACAGCATTGTTTCCTGTACCATTCAGTTGGGTTTTTTTTAATGCTCCTTTGAAAAAAAACCCAAAAAATATTAGAGATACCTGTGAGGGGATTGAGGATCAGTTTCAGGTCAGTTTTGGTTAGGGTTTCAGATTCAGTTTTGGTTAGCATTTTGAAAGCTATTCATGTCTGTGTTGCTTGTTGCCATCTGTTGATTCATCCATGGGTAATTCTTCTGAGTGTTGGATTTTTAGCATGCTTCCTGATCAATAGGTGTGCATGTAGCATTTGGCTCACCTTTATCTAGTCTTTGTAGAACAGTGAAGTGCCTGGATGATGGAGATGCAGCTACCTCTGTGTTAGGTTTGTAGCATATTGGCAGAATTCAATTCAAGAAGAGCTGGGATTTTTCACCTATTTTCTAGACTGCTTTTTTGTTAGGTAACCTTGTTTTCCGAGGCTTATGGATGGGAATTGCATAGCATAATTAAGTCAATTTGGTTAAGTGTATGTGGTAAATACTTCTTACTCAGTATTGTTACTTGTGAGTTTTCATTTGGCTGAAATGTTTTGGTCTTTTTTTTTCTTAAATCTACATCTTTCACTGGGGTTCCGTATTAGTTCACTTTAACCTGAGTTGTTTGAAGCTGTATTTTTTTCATCTGTTGTCTCTGCATTAGGTTCAGTTGGTATATAAAAAACCAGCTGCATTAGTGTACTGCAGAAAGAATTACTATAGGAGAAGGAAAGATACATTTATTAGTTATCTATGTTGTAAACGTTGTTAATTTTATAAGGAGAGGAGAATAGTGTTTCTGTAATTTGCTGGTACATGAAATAGGTATTTCTGTGTTTTCTGGGTAAATTAGCAAGCAAACTACTATGTCTTCTGAGTGGGAGCATGACAACACCTTTTATATCAAAAATATGACTTGCTACTGTACATTTTTCATTGCTTATAGTTTTGGGAATGACCTCAGACAAGGTGATAGCTTTTGGGCTTTGTATTAATAGACTTAAATGACTAGGGAAGGATTTTGGACCTTCTTGCAAGTTTGGTATTCTTCAGACTCCTTAGCTTTAAATCTGTTAGCGTTCTTTCTAGTAGAATAGTATGTGTTTTGACACAATTTGGGCTTTGATCTCTAAATCAGATTTCAGAGGCTTCGGGATTGATGAAACCTGCATTTTTCCTGAAATGTGTACTTTAATATGCTTTTGCAGCCTGGGGCAGGTTAAGCATGGTTCCCTGTATGAAAGCACTAGGAACAGCTTGGTTGGAGTGTCTTTAACAGGAGGTCAGGAATTACGGGGTTTTTTGATTTGATGAAAAAAGATCTGATGGTTATTCAAATGAAACAGAAAACTTGTTTGTGTGTTAGTTGTAAAGGAGACCTCTCTTTATTGTCAGAAAAAGTTTCATTAATCTTCAGCTGAAGAACTGGGGAGAAATTAACCTCATCTTTACTACATTTTAAAGCATATTCAGATTAAATTTAAAGGCTTAAAGCAGTATAAGTAAAAATGTTCTTAATATGGTTCGGTCTATGATTGATATGTGTATAAAGTCTGTAGGAAAAAGAGTGAAATGTATAGGGTTTGGGGTCCCCCCCTTCCTGTTGTGGAAATGTGTCCAAAGAAGTCCTTTTGGGCTGTTGGTGCAACGTTAAAAAGAAAATCATTGCCTACCCACTTTCTCCCTTCCTTTTTAGGTCATGTTTAACTAAACCACCCATGAAGCACAGCAAAATGGCAAATAATGCTGCTCTTAGAAGGGTCGCTTCATAGGAATTGTACTGCACAATCCCTGTTGCTATTCTACCAGCTTGGCAGGTTGCTATCTGGAATGAGGGCATAATATGTAATAAACTTGAATAATTTCATGCTGCTTGCTTGGCTTCCCTTTAATTTGAGATAAGGGTATACTTAAGAGTTTATAGCTGGCTTATGCATATCTTGCCTTTTGACACAGGGTATGCCAGATCTCTGTTTGGGTGGGGTAGCTTTTTAATTAAAACATATATTTATTTTTTCATACCCCGTTCAGTTATACTTATGAAGGGTATTAGACTAATGTTTTTGGAACCTGAGTTCTTATAACTTTCAAAGTTTCAGAAACATTTTTGGCAGTTCTAGCTTCTCAGGCTTCAGTGTGTACCTTAACTGGCTGTGTGAGAATTTGTGTTACTTAATCCTGCAATTGGCCTCTGAGACAGGAAAGATTACGTACAGCAGTTTCTGAAGAGCCAACTAATGTGCTGATTTGTTGGTAGAGACTGGACTGAGACCAGCCAACTCTTCCCATTCGAGTGATTAATCTGCAGTCGGATAGCAGAAGCTGTTTTTTCTTCACTGTTTTTGGTGAGATCTCCCTCAAAAAAAATTTAATTTCTCCTTTAGGTTTTGGACTTCTAAAATAAAAAATAAAGGTGGTCTTAAGTATTTTTAACCGCTTCTAATAGTGTTGATATGCTATGTAGATTATTTTTGTTGTAGGAAACTATTTAGTACTACTGATAGAGGACACAAACACCATGTAAGCAGATGTTTGTACTTCTCTGAAGTCATACAGGAGAGGCTATTGTATTCTGGTAATGGGACCCTAATGTGCTATTCTTTTTCTGTCAAACTCTTACATAAAAAAAGGTTGGTACTGTTTATTCTTCTGACCTGGGTCCCCTCACTTACAATTCTTGACTAGACTTCAGTCTTGACTGACTGGAAAAGTGGAAGATTCTGTCTTGCAGCCATGTACAGCACTGCTGGTACATCTGTGTCACGCTAGTGTCTAGCTACACCGCTTCAGCTGAGCCATACTGCTAAGTTATGTATGGGTTTGTTTTGGGACACTTGGAAAAAGCGTATGATTTTCTTCACTGTGCGTATACATGGGTTTCCTTTCATTTTAAAAAAGGGGGGGGAACCCCAAAGTCTCAAAAGTTGAGGCTGACATGTAATCAAAAGCGGGTTCTGTTTAGCCCTGTTGGAGGATAAGATCAGTTCAGGATGTTCTAGAGTCTGTGATATGCTGCCTACTTGCCTTTGAAGACAAAAAAAAATGTGAAAATCACATTTTACCAATTCTTGAACTTATTTGTGCTGCATTTGTGAACAACAGTACAAGCAGTCAAACATCCAGTTTCGACCTGGATGCAACAAAGCATTCATATTGCAGTAAAACTCCTTCCCCCCCCCCGCCTGCTTATTGTCTAATGATTCCTCAAGAACAGAGTTAAGAAGTAGCAGAAGAAAGCACAGGCATCCTCTTGTTGACTCGACCTGGTGACAGTGAATATGCATGTGCTTTTCCCAGTGCTCTGTGTGTTTCTTCTTTTTACCACAATGTTTATAACCAGGGGTAATATTGGAAGAGTGGAAAAAGTGTTACCAGGTTCTTTATCTGAAAGCCTTGGCTGGAGTCCCTTTGAGATGTGATCTGTTCTCCATTTGAGAAGCCCATTATTTCTTGCCTGCGTTGTGATACAACAGAAGCTAGGAAATGACTTATTTCTTTCTCTTCTTTGCAAGCACGCAGCGTGTCTATGTTCATACCAATAACTGCATATGGAATCATTGTGTATTCTGTGCTGGAATATGATGATTTATTTTGGAGTATTTTAGTAGTATGAACTCAGTCATCTAATTGCTAGTAAATTGCAAGTCATAAACAACCCTTCGATGAGTTCTGATAAGAGCTCAGTACTTAGCTAGAAATTGTATGGGGAACTGCTATGCTAGAAGCTTTAACACAGTTTATTGGAAGTATTGTTCATATCACTTTTACTGTAAAAAAAAAAAAAAAAAGTGCTGCAAACTCTGTCTTGGTAGTAGCTTTTGACTGAACTGGAGACTTGGTATTAGCAGAGCTGACTATAGATGGCCTGTGTCCATGTACAACATTGCTAATGACTATGAAAAACATACCTAAAACTTATTAGCTGAAAGAAAAATATGTCCTGTCACACCTGGCAGAACTTAAAGGAATAAACCATTGTACACCATAATGAAATGTTGTTAATCAGCTTCCAATTCAATATCTGCATTTTGCTGTTACCTTTGGTCAAATGTCTGGATACACTTGAATTTCCATGAGATTTGGTTTGTCCAACAGTGTTTCCTATGAGTAGAAGTTCTGGAATAGTGAGAACACTGTATGTGATATATATATATATATTTTAATTAACATAAATGGTTATCTAATAAATGTACTGAATGCTGTGTGATCAGCATTATATTATCTGCTGGAAATAGAATACAGCAGAGAGGAAACAGTCCAGGAGGTTCCTGGAGTGTGTGGAAGATAACTTCCTGACACAGCTGGTGAGTGAGCCAACTAGGGAACGTGCCTTGCTTGACCCGTTTGTGAACAGAGAAGGACTTGTGGTTGATGTGATGTTTGGAGGCTGTCTTGGGCATAGTGATCGTGAAATGATAGAGTTTTTGATTCTCGGAGAAGTAGCGGAGGGGGTGGGGTGTCAGTCAGCAGAAGTCCTACCTTGGACTTCTGGAGGACAGACTTTGGCCTGTTTAGGAGACTGGTTGACAGAGTTCCTTGAGAGGCAGTCCTGAAGGGCAAAAGAGTCCAGGAAGGCTGGACATTCTCCAGGAAGGAAATCTTAAAGGCACAGGAACAGACCATCCCCATGTGCTGAAAGACAAGCTGGCAGGGAAGACGACCAGCCTGCCTGAACAGAGAGCTTTCGCTGGAACTCAAGAAAGAAAGGAGAGTTTATGACCTTTGGAAGAAGGGGTAGGCAACTCGGCAGGACTACGAGGATACATGAGGTTATGCAGGGAGAAAATTAGAACTTAACTAGAACAACTAGAACTTAATCTGGCTACTGCTGTGAAATACAATAAAAAATGTTTCTATGAATACATTGGCAACAAAAGGAGGGCTAAGGAGAATCTCCATCCTTGATTGTGTGCAGGGGGAAACATAGTGACAAGGGGTGAGAAAAAGGCTGAGGTACTTAATGCCTTCTTTGCCCCAGTCTTGAAGAGTAAGACCAATTGTTCTCAGGGTACCCAGCCCCCTGAGCTGGAAGGCAGGGATGGGGAGCAGAATGAAGCCCCCATAATACAAGGGGAAATGGTTAGTGAACTGCTATACCACTTAAACACACACAAGTCTATGGGACGGGGTGGGATCCACCCAAGGGTACTGAGGGAGCTGGTGGAAGTGCTCACTGAGCCACTTTCCATCATTTAGCAGCAGTCCTGGCTAACTGTGGAGGTCCCAGTTGACTGGAGGTTACCAAATGTGACACCCATCCACAAGAAGGGTGGGAAGGAGGATCCAGGGAACCACAGGCCTGTCAGTCTCACCTCAGTACCAGGGAAGGTTATGGAGCAGATCATCTTGAGTGCCATCACATGGCATGTACAGGACAACCAGGTGATCAGGCCCAGTCAGCATGGGTTTATGAAAGGCAGGTCCTGCTTGACTAACCTGATCTCCTTCTATGACAAGCTGACCCGCTTACTGGATGAGGGAAAGGCTGTGGATGTTTTCTACCTAGACTTTAGTAATGCCTTTGACACTGTTTCCCACAGCAATCTCCTGGAGAAACTAGCTGCTCATGGCTTGGACAGGCATACTCTTCAGTGAGTAAAAAAACTGCCTGGTTGGCTGAGCCCAGAGCGTTGTGGTGAATGGAGTTAAATCCAGTTGGTGGCCAGTCACAAGTGGTGTTCCTCAGGGCTCAGTATTGGGGCCGGTTTTGTTTAGTATCTTTATCAATGATCTGGATGAGGGGATCGAGTACACCTTCAGTAAGTTCGCAGATGAGACCAAACTGGGCAGGAGTGTCGATCTGCTTGAGGGTAGGATGGTTCTACAGGGGGATCTGGACAGGCTGGATCAATGGGCTGAGGCGACTGGTATGAGGTTCAACAAGGCCAAGTGCTGGGTCCTGCGCTTGGGTCACAACAACCCCATGCAGCGCTACAGGCTTGGGGAAGAGTGGCTCGAAAGCTGCCCGGCTGAGAAGGACCTGGGTGTGTTGGTGGACAGCCGGCTGAATATGAGCCGGCAGTGTGCCCAGGTGGCCAAGAAGGCCAACTGTGTCCTGGCCTGAAAAGGAGGTTGTAGTGAGGTGGGTGCGGGTCTCTTTTTCCCAAAGTAGTAAGTGATAGGACAAGAGGAAACAGCCTCAAGTTGTGCCAGGGGAGGTTCAGATTGGATACTAGGAAAAATTTCTTCACTGAAAGGGTTATCAAGCATTGGAACAGGCTGCCCAGGGAAGTGGTCAAGTCACCATCCCTGAAGGTATTTAGAAGACATGTAGCTGTGGCACTTAGGGACATAGTTTAGTGGAGTGGTGGACTTGGCAGTGTTAGGTTAATGGTTGGACTCCATCTTAAAGGTCTTTTCCAACCTGAATGTTTCTATGATTCTGTATTATCACATCTTTTCCTTTTCTTTCTCATCTTGCCTTCAAGGGAAAAAAAGAATGAAGTCAACAGTGTTCTGTCATACACTGTACGTTCTGGTTTGCCACTGTGTGTTTTCCCTATCTGTCTTCATGCATGTGGAAGTGGGGAGGTTTCCCTTGTACAATATATTTGCATAAAATGTGCTCATCAGGTTTTCTGATGTTCTTGATTCTGACCATACCTTGTGCATGTTGCTACATAAAAATGGTCTTTTAGATAGGTCATGAAAAGTATGATAGACACTTAGCAGGCAGTGAATTAAATGAGTTGGGCAAAATAGTTACAGAAGGTGGTAGCAGATTGTCTTTGTATCAGAGGGCATCGCTGAGCGAGTGGCAGATTCTCTTCCGTACTGCTGGAGAGCGGAAGTTGCAGGAGCATGATTGAGAGTTGCTCCAAAGTGATGCTATTTATTTTGCATGAAAAAAAAACAACTGTGCTGTCCTTATCCCCCCTTCCCTCTAAATCACTGCATTATAATGGAGAAACAGCCTTCCTTTGCCTTTCTTAGTCTCCCATTTACTGTGAGGGTACATAAAGAGAACGTTACTGACACAGAATTGTTTAGTTCCAGCTGTGGTAGGGGATTGGCTTCGGTGATGACCCAGGGAGGTCCACTGCAGTATGGTATTCTGCATCTCTGCACTTATGACTTCAGTCCGCAGCATGTTTTCTGCAGTTTGGGGAGCAGGGTGGTGATTCTTGCCTTCTGGTCTTTTTTCCTTTTGTTCTGGGATACTTCTCTGCATTTGGTATCTTCTCACATTCCAGTTATCAGAGACAAAACTGTTTTCTTTCTTGAGGAGTCTTCAGTTGAGTACACGTTTTTTTGAATGATGGTAGTATCCTGCAATTAGGATATAGAAATTTGATTTTTCATATGTTCATTTTGTTTGTTTCCTTGTGTTTTTGCTGTGCAGAAATACAGTTTACTGTATGTTTGAAAGGTGGGATTTGTGGAAAACCAAAGTGGCATGTATTATAATACAGCTGCTGAAAGTGGCAAGGGGAGGAGGAGAGGTTAAACGCGTGTATACTGTACAGCCTAATCAAAAGCCTGTTGAAGTTGGTGGAAAAAGATGACTTGAGTGAATCTGGATCAAGCTTACCAGGGAAGGTACATCTCTCAGTTCAACCAGAAACAGGGTCAGGAAGCTCCTAAATGTGGGCAGGAGGAGGAATTAGGAAATAAACTTCCTTGCTTATCCACAGTACTGTAGTGTTTATAAAGACTTTGTGAGGCTGTGTTTATTCATGAAATTTTTCATTATTAGCTTCATGTGTACATTGCCCATCTGAAATAAGCTAAGGAGTAAGAACCTTTTGCTCAGTTGGTTAACAAGACATAAAGAATTAAATCAGGAGCAGTTCTCAAGGTAAAAGTAATGACTTGCTTTTGTTGTCATCTTTCTAGCTGAAACAAGGTAGCAAACTTCCTCAATTTTTCATTGAATGCTTGGATGTTTTAGAGCAAGGGGGGAAACAACATCTTGTCTTTGTTTTTGTAATAGAACTCTAGGAATACGTTGGCATTATGGAATGATTATATATAATCCGTCATGTGTGGTTTATGTTAATTGTCCTTCTGTATTTAGCCTCCTCCAGAGGGGAGGCAGGATGGAGAAAGAAACAGGGAAGTCTTCTGGTTTTGTTTTTTCTCTGGTGCACAGGAACTCAAGTTTAACAGAATGATAGGGCTGATTCTCAGAGTAGTGGACCATCTAAAGCTCCCTCTGTCTTCTTTTGGAATCTTAACTAGCATTTCCAAAAATTATGCTCAGAGTGCAGCGTCTGCTACACTAACCTGTATTTATAGAGGTGTTCTTTCATCTCCAGTGCTGAATTCATCCCTCCTCTTTGCTTTCAACTGTTGACTCTCTTCAGGGTATATGCTGTAGGATACAAGATGGAATACACACAGTGGAAGCTTCATCCATCAACTTTCCAAGTGTTTCTCCATCAACATCAAACACTGCCCAACACTATCACTGTGGTGATACTGAAATCTGCTGGTGGAGGAGAAGGCTTTAGACCCCGGTTGTGATAGGATCTGCAGTTGTAGCTTGTTCACTGCCGTGAACTGCTTATGCTCATTAGAGTTAATTTTGTGTCTGGTGTGGTCTGACTACTGTTGTCATTCACTGTGCCTTTGGCTGGAGCAGCAGAACTCAGAAGCACAGAGTTAAGCATCTGCAGTTTGAAATAGTGGGGTACAGTATCATGTTTCTTGGTTACAGTGGCCTGAGTTTATACCATGTAATTTCAGACACTTAACTGAGGTATATTAGAAGTTTAATCACCTTATAAAGTTGACAAGGAAAGAGACCTTCTGGAAGGCTTTCTTTGAATCCATGGGGAAGCTGGTGAGAGTCGACCAGTTTTAAGTGCTTGAGGCTAAGGCTTAGTGATACAGGAATTTAAAAAAGTATGAACGTAAGGAGTTCTTAACTGTTTGCTCCAGCACTGCAGTATGCTGCTTCCTCTCTGTCATGTATCTGTTGGTTATGCCAGTATAACTACAGTGGGGATGCACAATGAGATTGTTCAAGAAACTAGTCCAATCGGAAGAAAAACTACAGTGCTGGGGTGGGAATGAGAGTCTTGAGGGTGGGAAGGTAGGAAGGGGGAGGAACTCCTGAAAGTTATCTTTTTGTTGCATCACTTAAATGTATGGAGTTATTTTGTATTAATCCGAACTGTTTTTTGTCTCCCTGGAACTATGGTTCTGGACTTAGTCTCTCCCTGTTAGTGTCTTTTAGGAGACAACACTTAAGTTGTAGGAACAGATATGCTTCAGCTTTTGGCTCTAGCATGAGGCAGATGCTGTGGAACCCAGAGAGTGGAGGAATGAGCAAAGTGATGTTTAAAGGTTGTAGAAGACAAGGAGAAACGTCAGGGAAGGAGAAGT
Source organism: Himantopus leucocephalus (assembly GCA_003993805.1). Taxonomy (NCBI): domain Eukaryota; kingdom Metazoa; phylum Chordata; class Aves; order Charadriiformes; family Recurvirostridae; genus Himantopus; species Himantopus leucocephalus. The sequence goes on from RSEF01000001.1 coordinate 60,549,056, forward strand.
TGTTTTTTTTTGGTGTGAAGACTTTAAAAATGCTTGGAAAACTTGTTCTGAGAGAAGTTCAACCAGTTCTTTCTTATGTTAGAAAGGAACCTTATTTCCCCCTAACATTTTATCAGTAAGCATCATACGGCTTTGACTGTATTTTTGTCTTGAGTCTTCCATAGCAGGACGATTTGAAGACCTTCCACACCCAAATTGTTCTTAAATCTGTAAGAAGTCTGAAGGACATAAATTTGATTACAGCTTTTCTGCAATTGGATGGTAATTCTTTAATTTGTTAGTTTAAGTAGATCAAGGTTATATTTCTACCTGATTTCAGTGTTACTGCATATAATGTAACTAGGTGGTATTATCCTCAACAATGATTTTATCCTAATCAATGGATTTGATTCTTGTATACAGTGCGTAACCTGTATTGTAATAATACTTGCACATAACTGATAGAGATTTTGTGTTAATTTACTTCATTTGCCTTGAGGAGTTCCCAGGAGTCTTAGTTACGGGCTCATCGCACCAGGCATTGTAAAACAGAATAAAAAGGCTTAATTGCATAGACTACATTGAATAGAAAAGAAAGACATGTATTACAGGTAGTATTAATATGACCTAAGTATTCGTCTTAGCAACTTCTCATAATTTGAGAGATAATGCATTTAAGACTTTAAAGGCAGAGGCTAGTTCTTAGCCTGAACAATTTATAGAAATTAATTGAAAAGAATGTATTAGATTTTTTTTTTAACTGCTGTATAGTTCTGAGTATTTGTGGTACTGGGTTCATTTCTGCAATGAAAGTGGGAGCTTGGGCAGCTAGAACCTGGCAATACTACTTACTCTTTTCTGCTTTCCTCTTGTAATTAGTAATTTACTTCTTTTCACTGCCTTCATTTTTGTAACTGAAAGGTGGAGGTTTCGTGAGAGTTGTGTTGCCTTTGCTGAACCTACTGTCTCACATGTTGGAGGAGGTGAAGGGCAGACCAGGAGCTGTCCTGGAAATGGTTGCTTGGATTTTGCTGTATTGTGGAAACAGACATGATGTTTGGCTGTATGAAGACATTGGAGATAGGGATACTGGCGAATTTGCAGTAAGAGGCATACGTAAAACAAGTTGCCAAACTTTTCGGAGGGATAGTGAATTGGTTTGGATGTGCAATCAGCTGATATGCAGCTTGGAGAAAAGAAATAAGGAGCTGAGGGTTCAGTATTACTTTCATTTTGATGGTGGGAAGGGTTGTTTGATGGTTGTGTAAAGATGAAGAGCCTTTTAAATATGAACTTTTGATTTCAAGTGCACTTCAGTAGCCATGCCACTTAAGCAGTTCCTGCTGTGTCCGTTTTGCTGGCACAGATGTTTGTGTGACGATACAGTGAAGGGATCTGTCGGTTCAGAAATGGCTTTTCTGTCTTGCAGAATTGTTTCTCAACCATATCAGTTCCCCGATCTGGCTTGCTGCTTGAATAGCTGTGTTAGCACCATGGAGGAGGCGGGATCTCTTAAGCTAGTGCATAGAGAACAGACCCTGTATGAGAAAACAAAATTGTTTTAATTTTTGACATAAAATGGAATCTGACTCATTTGCATAGATTCTTATTAAAATAGCAGTATCTGTTAAAAAATTTAGATGGGTAACTTTCAGCAATCATTTGGTGGATTTTAAAAAGCTATTTAAGTGCATCTGTGTGTCGATTGAGGCAGAGAACCAATGACGTAATAATAAAATCAGGTATATAAAATCACATAAAATTCTGCTGAACTTTGATCATCAGTTATATGTCTAGAAATACATGTTTTCATAGTACCTCAACTGTAATACTAGCTTACAACAAAATTTTGTTGTCAAACTTCTTTCTTCATGTTTAGGAATATGAATTTAACAGTACACTTCACTCAAAGTGGAGAGCTAAACTGGAGATGGTGTTTTAGTTCTGTTCATGTAGTGAGTAAGGAGGATTTGCAGCCGCAAAAAATCTGGTTGGATATTTTTAATTTGGTGTTATCAAAATACTTTTTGAAAAAAATAATTCAGAAAAAGTAGTTTGAGGGTAGGGGAAGAAATCAGCAGTCAAATAATATCCACATGCAAAATTCTGATTACTTTTTTGTTGTTTGTTTATATAGTGCCTCTTATTATAGCAGTTGAATACTCTGTTCACGTCTCCCCTGTGAGATAGGAAGATGCGATGACTCAGGCTCAGTAAAATTTTCTGTGGTCACTTAAGGAAATATATATGAAATGAGACGTGAATGTAGATCTTATCTAGCACAATAATCCCCAGAGCATTCCCTCCTCTCAACTGACAAAGCTCACTGTGTTCCTTCTGCCACGCTCATCTGTTCTTCACTCGTTCTGTGAGAAACATTTCCTTAGTTGTTTGGATTTAAGCTCATACATACTGACTTTCTAAAAAGCTGTACAGGCATTTTGATAAAGAATGTGTCTCTGTGAGATGATGAAAACTAGTTACAATCCACTTGGCCAAGCTTTTAACTCATTTGAGGAATCTTTTGATTAAGTTTTTCATTGGGCAGGACAAAACTTGAAGACCAGTATTAGTACTGATTTGCAAGACATGTTGCTAATATGTATTATTATTAGACACTTAACCATGTGTAACAACTACATATGGGTTTTTTTAAGATGTGATTTTTTTTTTAGAGTGTAAAATTCAGTTTTCAGTGACACAGTATTCTGATTTTTAACTTCAATTTTTATATACTTTCCAATCTACAATATCAACTTCAGTTTATCTACTTCAACAGGTTCTGGCACTCTTAGTGAAAAATAATTGTATACTGTTTCAACTTCGAGTGATGTAGTAAGGCTAAATTACGATGTGTTGGTGAGAGCCAGATCTGAACACAGTTTTCTCTAGAAGTGTGGTGGTGAATAAGACAAGATCAGAGTTTCCCATGTCTTAGATAATTCTGTTTATTCGTAGTATGCAAAAGTAACTTTAATGGAGCAGGGTCTGAAACAGCTTTACAGAAAGGTATGAAGAAAATCTGTTTGCAGTTCAGGGTAACCATAACTTTGTGAAAGAAGCGAGCAGTGAGTATTATTGCTTGGATAAGCGCACCTTTTGAAGTGCTGGCTGTCTTGGTTTACTTCCATATCACACCTAAGCTTGAAAACAAACTGTTTTCCGGTTTCTTTTAAAAAGGAGGAGAAATAAGTTAGATCTGTTCCTTTGTTAAATACAGTCTTAGGTTTGATCCTTCAGTTCATTTACTTGTGGCATAGCTGATTTGCCCTCTCTTAAAAGTAACAGACAGGGTATTGTTCCCCCAAAACTGAAACAAGGTCAGCCTCTTCCCAGCCATTTCTCAGGTGTGCAAGTAATAACTGTGTACCTGCAGAAATGAGGATTAGCAGCTTGACTTTGACAATAGATATGATACTCCATACATGGAATGCTTTTTTTTTTTTTTTTCCTTACATTTCAGGCTTAATTCAGATCCTGGGGTTTGTTTACTTACAAATTGTGCCATTGAGTTGCTCATACTCACGTTGTGGCTTAGTGGGTTTTTTTTGGTTGTGGGTGTGCTCTGCTACTTCAAGAAGATACAGTGAGGAAGGACAGAAATGGTAATTTTTGCTTTTTGTATGGGTTGTGACTAGAAATGTCTAGAGAGATGTATGTATATCTCTGTTACTTGCACAGCATTTAGTAAATAAGTCTAATCAGAAGCCTGGACACTTTATTAAAAAAACCCACTTGGTGGTGTACTTTTTTTGACTATGGAAAATACTATCTTACTGTTTGTCACCTGCCTGTAACTACATTTTCTTTCCTGATAAGCATGCCAGGAAATGAGAGGTCTTTGACAGATCACCGAAAATATATTGCATTTGACTGCTGCCTGAGACTTCTCTGCACAGATGGGTCACAGTAGTCAACCCAAATCTAAAGAAAATTTAACGAAGCAGAAAGACCTCACTTACCTCCTACAGAATTAAGTGTTGCTGGTTTCGTTTGCTCCTTTGTAGGCTTATCATTAAGAATTAAGCATATCCCCACAGTATTTTGGGTTTTAGCTCACTTTTTTTGAGCTGTCTGTAGCGATGCACTACTATGCTGGCATCAGTGTTATGTGGGAAGATCTGGGCAGCTGTCCTGTATTTGCCCAGTCTTTGATAATTGGGACAAAAAAGTTTGACTTACATGGATTTAAAAAACCTAGCACAGTATGTCGCAGAAGATCATTTCACACAGTAATCTTGGTGTGGGAGGACTGATAAACCCTGTTTATCAGCAATGGTTGGGGGCAGTCTTATATACATGCAGGAACCGTTGAAAGGTGCTTACATGCTGTTGACTACCATTTAATAATCTTGCTCACAGTAGGATCAGAATGCAGTTAACTCCATATTTTGAGGAACTCCTATGTTAACAAAGTTGTTCTACAAGGCTGTTTCGGACGATTAAACAAGAAACAGAATCTGTGTTGTAGATGTGCTTAAAAATAAGTTCACATGGAGGAGGTAGGCTGAAAGACTGCCTTAAATAATTTCAGATGTTTCACAGCTAAGTCAGAGAGATGGATAAGAGGACCTACTGCTTCTCTCTATTCATGACTTATGTACAGTGATTTCATAAGTGAGGCTGTTCCTTTATCAGCCACACAAGGTTGTAATATGCTTCCTTTGTTCCTACCAGGTTGAAGGCAAATTTTGATTACTGGGCTATTGGGTAAGAAACACATGTTGAAGCAGAGTGAAACTGCTTAGCCTAGTGAATGTAGTATGTAATCTCTAGATGGATATGCTTAGATGGCTCTGCAGCTACAGGCTATAAATACTTGAGGAGAATCATGAAGCTTTATTGAGAGAGCTGGATGCACGTGTAGTGAGAGTGTAGGTGTGACAAGAGTAGTGAAAGCTGTGCCAGAATCTTACCTTCCCTTTGAATAAATGGGAAAGGCTTTGGATGTTTTTGTTGTGCGTGTTGGAAAACGCTATAAATGTGTGTAATTTGTGGCTGTTAATGGAGCACTTTTTGGAGGTGGAACTTTGCCCCTTCTGCTGGGGATGGGATTACAAATGTGTACCACCATAATGGAGTTTTATGTGGTTGTGTTGTAGTCTCGAGTTGGCAGCTTGTGTATTGTTCTCTTGAGTTCCTGCATGTGGAGGAGTATAAGCCAGCTGAAAATGTTTTCTTTAAAGGCTTTCAGTAAAAATTTAATCAAATAATTTTTTTTTCTGTGGATCTAGGTAGACTTTGAACGCCTAATCTGTCAATGTATTCTATTAACAAGACTTGCCCATGGAATTATTCTTGATGGTTTTGCTGACAACATAGCACTTATAACAGCGCTGTGAAGTGCTTAGATCTTATTAAGGAAGATTATTACAATAGTAATTGTAATAGTCCTGTATTTATAGTACATTAATTACAGGAAATGTACTATATGTCTTAAATTATCAATGATGTAATGGATTGAAGCACCTCCTATCTTTTATTACTTCTGTTATTAATGAAATGCCTTTTTTCTTTCTTTTTTTGGCTGCTATTCTACTGGTTGTGTTACTCCAGTTAAGCTCCTTGTGAGATACTCAAAGCAAGTGGTATTCTGCAGGAGAGGCGAAAACAGAAAGCATTTCATTAGGGCACCAGCAATTTAAGTTCTCCTGCTGAAAACTTTATTTATTTGTCAGGGTAAAATCCAAAATTAAAAAGAAATAAATTGAAGGAGAAAAACACGTTCTCCCTGTTTTGCGTTACCCTATGTATCTTCTGGGCTGAATAAACTTTATGCGATTGCATGAGATTATGGAGGATATGAATTTGTGCCTCGATTAACCTTTACTGGATCTGTGTTTCCTAAAGGTATTTTATAGCATCTTGTGTTGTTTCTGTTCCATTACGTAATTAAAATGATTCTTTTTTTAATAGTGATTAAGACTTAGGAATGTTTCCTAGCATTGTTAACGTATGTTAGCAGTTTTCAAGCCTGTTAGTGTTGTTATAGAAGAATGACTATCATCGGTGATCAAAGTCTTTGTATGATGCAATGCATAAGAGGCATCCTGAGACCTTGTTCAGACTATGCAAAGTAAGCGTTATTAAAGTCATATTTAAAAATTAGTCTGAGATTCTGTAGAGAGACTGAGCCTGTGATGAGGATGGAAATGTTGTTTTCATGAGAAGAGGATGCAAAGCATGGGACTGCCAGGGCGCGCACGCAGCCTCCATACCACGTGAATGTTGCTGATTGTGGAGGCCCAAACTGCTTATCTGGAGAACCTGCTTTCTAACATCTGCCAGTTATAGTAGATGTTCTTCTACCTTCAGTTTGATAACTTCCCTCTATTCCTATGTGTGTTTTCTTTCCTGCTTTTATTTTTTTTTGTCCCATTTTTCACCTTAACAGCAAATCATACAAAAAGGGGAAAAGAAGCTTGCATTAGGTATCCCAATTTTGAGGGCAGGAGCTTCAAACTGATGAAACATCAAAGGGAGTAATTCAGAAAAGGGAGGGTTTTATACATAAGAAGCCCAAACTAGACAGATTGGCATGGTGTGGCGTTCTTAGAAGTGTTATTCATGTGATATATGTAGTCTTTAAAATGCTAAAAAGTGGAAGTTCAGCAGAATAGCAGACCTCTCTTACAGTATGCCACTTAAAATATTAGAGTATAAGATTAAAACAGCAGTAAAGTTGATTTCCTATAAGGGGAGAGACATAATTGGAAGTATCAAGAATTTGAAAGTTCCCTTCTGATTCTAATAAGTGTTTCAGTAATATGCTTGTGGACATCAAGCTCCATGAATCCGGGCCACAACACAAAGATGCCTTTGAGTTAGCAGAGAGGATTTGTGGAGACGTGCATTCCTGTGGAGTGTTTCTGTGTGTGTTCTGTAGTCTGCATGCACAAACAGATACTAGAAACCCAAATATAACTAGGATGACTTTCTGAAAGACCCTAATGGTAGAGTTAGAGCCTCCTGTATGTAATATACAAATTAATTTCAAAAAAAAAAAAAAATCTTGAGAGGCAGATGGGAAAAGAGCATGATGCCAGACATCACCTGCATTTCCTCATTTGTATGCCTGTTTCCTTGGGACTCTGGTGATCTACTTGAATGAAACTTTCAATTGCAAAACTAGACTTTAATTTTGAATGGGTTCAGTTGAATGTGGCAACAAAACATATGGCATAAAACATGGCTAAATGAGAAAACATAATGCAGGCAAGTTTTCCAGGAAGTCTCTGAGGAGTCAGGGTTCTGTTTCCTGGAAAAGTATGAGCATTGTCTTAAGATTTATTTAAAGGAAGGAGTCTGTCCAGGTGGCTTTATCCAGTTTGTTTTCGGGAAGAGAAGACCACAAGGTGTTTCAGAAATGAAATGCTTCTATCATCTGTTTATTGATATTTTTTTTATTATTTTTTTTAATTTAAATAAAAATCAAAGTGTATATGCATATACTTGTTCATTACCATACTTTTCTTAATGTGCCTAGTGGTGTGTCAGGCTCTTTTACAGAGGGACTAGCCAGGGTCCCCAAACAACTTTACAGCTGTGGTCCAGTCCTTGAGGATGAGTCATGATTCCACACAGTGAATGATAAATTGAAGTACATAGGAGAGCCTTCCTGAAATGCATTTACTTCGGAGCTGACTATGTAAATGTAGATGATCATACATGATATTCCAAAATACATATTCTGGTTCACAAATGTTTTCAGTTAAGTGTCATTCAAAGTAATATAAAAGTCCTAAGGAATGAAGTTGTAGACCCTTTTGCTCAAATAGAGTGGACTTGTTCTGGCTTTCCATCTTTTAAAACAAAGCAGATGGGGGGAGGGGGGGAATATGGTGTGTTGTCTTGCTGTGTTGGTTTTCACCTAAAAAGTGTCGCTGGAGTAGTCAGGAACAGAGCATGGAGCAGATGTCTTTGAGCATGCTGGTACCAGTTCTTTCACAACTTCCCGTAGGTCCTTTTCATTGGAATATCTTGCTTTGAGCTTTGGTCAATTGTATGTTGAGTGTTTTCTAAGAGGTCTTTCCCAGAGTGAAACATAGGCCTTAGATACCATTCCTACAGTAGATCCAGGAGTGGTTTCTGAGTGTTACAGGCTTCTCATTGGCGCATCTTTTAACACGTGGCAAAATACTTGATTACTCCCAGTATTAGCCATAGAGAATAGCTGGGGGGTGAGGATTGTTCTGCTTTGCTTTGCAAAATATTGTTGGAAGTTTGTTTCTTCAGGGACACATAAACAGACCCAGTTAGTAAATGACTGTGAGGAAATATTAATGCCACAAATGTGCTCCAACTGGTAGTAGGCTACTGACTTTTATTTTCTTGGAAGTGAATGATTCCTCTTAATTGTGCTACCTAGAATGTTGGAAAGCTGCAAGGAGAGGGGATACACATTGATGTACCAGAAAGTAGGAGATAAATACTGAATTTTCATTGCTATTAAAACAGTGAAATTGAGCAGTGGTATTGGTATGACTGGGAGATGTGGATGCTATACCTTTTTTTTTCCCCTCTTTCTTTTTCTCACCCTTTAGGAGGGCTTTCGAGCTGCCGCTCTGCTGCTGAACAGCATGCAGTCCTTTCGGGAGCAAAGTAGTTACCACGGAAACCAGCAGAGCTACCCGCAGGAAGTGCACGGTTCATCCCGACTGGAAGAGTTCAGCCCCCGCCAGCAGGCCCAGATGTTCCAGAGCTTTGGAGGAGGTGCTGGCAGTGGACGTCGTGGAGCAACAGGAGCCTCTACAGCGATGCCTGGTGAGAGCTCTGGCCATCAGAGCTACCAAGGTTTCAGAAAAGAAGCAGGAGAGTTTTACTATATGGCTGCCAACAAAGATCCAGTGGCGTCAGGAGGGCAGCAGCCACCTCAGCGCAGGCCTTCTGGACCCGTACAGAGCTATGGGCCCCCTCAAGGGAGTAGCTTTGGGAGTCAGTATGGGAGTGAGGGACATGTGGGCCAGTTTCAAACACAGCACTCAACCCTTGGGGGTGTGTCCCACTATCAACAGGATTATACTGGTCCTTTTTCTCCAGGGAGCGCCCAGTATCAGCAGCAGGCTTCGAGCCAGCAGCAGCAAGTGCAGCAGCTGAGACAGCAGATCTATCAATCTCATCAGCCTTTACCCCAGGCTTCCAGCCAGTCTGCTTCTAGCACCTCACACTTGCAGCCAATGCAGCGTCCATCCACCCTGCCTTCCTCTGCTTCTGGGTACCAGTTACGAGTGGGTCAGTTCAGCCAACACTATCAGCCACCTTCGTCCTCCTCCTCCTCCTCTTTCCCCTCCCCACAGCGTTTTGGCCAGTCAGGACAGAATTATGATGGAAGCTACAGTGTGAATTCTGGGTCGCAGTATGAAGGCCATGCTGTGGGTTCCAATGCACAGGCATATGGGACCCAGTCAAACTACAGCTTTCAGTCTCAACCAATGAAAAGCTTTGAGCAGTCTAAGCTGCCCCAAAGTGGGCAGCAGGGGCAGCAGCAACAGCACCCGCCTCAGCACGTAATGCAGTATTCAAATGCTGCCACCAAGCTCTCTCTTCAAAGTCAAGTGGGGCAGTACAGCCAGACTGAAGTTCCTGTAAGGTCACCGATGCAGTTCCACCAAAATTTCAGTCCAATCTCTAATCCATCTCCTGCTGCATCTGTGGTTCAGTCTCCGAGCTGCAGCTCTACCCCTTCTCCACTCATGCCAGGTGGAGAAAATCTCCAGTGTGGGCAAGGCAACATGTCCATGGGTTCTAGAAACCGAATCCTGCAGATGATGCCTCAGCTTAGTCCTACAACATCTATGATGCCAAGCCCCAATGCTCATGCAGGGGGATTCAAGGGATTTGGGCTGGAAGGACTGCAGGAAAAAAGGCTCACAGATCCCGGGCTGAGTAGCCTGAGTGCTCTAAGTTCTCAAGTAGCCAATCTACCCAATACAGTCCAGCACATGTTGCTCTCAGATGCCTTGGCACCTCAGAAAAAAAGTTCCAAAAGGTCATCCTCTTCAAAGAAGGCCGACAGCTGCACCAACTCAGAAGGCTCCTCCCAGGCAGAGGAGCAACTCAAGTCTCCCCTGGCAGAATCCCTTGATGGTGGCTGTTCCAGTAGTTCAGAGGATCATGGGGAAAGGGTGAGACAGCTGAGTGGCCAGAGCACCAGCTCAGACACCACTTACAAAGGGGGTAACTTAGAGAGATCCAACTCCTCACCAGCACAAGGCTCTCAGAATGAGCCATCAAAACTCAGCAGCAGCCCTGCAGCTAGGGAGGATGTGGCCTCTCCTGATGGGAAGGAAGCTGTGGTGGCTGTGGAAAATGCCCCAAAAGTGAATGAAAAGGCAGTTGGGGTAATTGTCTCCCGGGAAGCCATGGCAGGAAGAGTAGAAAAGGCAGGTGGACAAGATAAACCTGCACAAGATGATGCTTCCACAGCCACTCAGGCACCAGCTAGTGCTAGTGGAGCGAAAGAAACTGGGCATGTAGGGACGCAGCCAGAAACTCAAGGAGGAAGTAAAGGGAGCAAAAGTGGAGATAACACTAACCATAATGGAGAGGGGAACAGCCAGCCTGGTCATGCAGTTGTTGGGCCAAATTTTCCTGCAAGAACAGAACCTTCCAAATCTCCTGGCAGTTTAAGATACAGTTACAAGGATAATATAGCAGCTGGTATACAGAGAAATATTGGTGGCTTTCCACAGTATCCTTCTGGTCAAGAAAAAGGGGATTTTCCAGGGCACAGTGAGCGCAAAGGCCGGAATGAGAAGTTTCCTAGCCTCCTACAGGAGGTCTTACAGGGGTACCATCATCATCCAGACAGAAGGTATTCGAGGAACGCGCAGGAGCATTCTGGGATGGCTGGGAGTTTGGAGGGAGCCATGAGGCCCAATATCTTAATTAGTCAAACCAATGAATTGACCAATAGAGGCCTCTTAAATAAAAGCATGGGGTCTCTCCTGGAAGGCCCTCACTGGGGTCCCTGGGATAGGAAATCTAGCAGCGCAGCTCCTGACATGAAGCAGATAAATCTAGCTGATTACCCTATTGCTAGAAAGTTTGATGTGGAGTCTCAGTCTTCTGCCCATGAAGGGGGAGCACTCTCAGAGAGGAGATCAGTGATCTGTGACATATCTCCACTAAGGCAACTTGTCAGGGATCCTGGCCCTCACCCAATGGGGCACATGGGTCCTGAGGCCAGAAGTGGAAGGAGTGAACGTCTTGCCCCTGGTTTGAGCCAGTCAGTAATACTCCCTGGTGGTTTAGTATCCATGGAAACAAAGATGAAAGCTCACAGTGGGCAAATAAAAGAAGAAGATTTTGAACAGTCAAAGAGCTCAGCTAGTCTCAATAATAAAAAAACAGGAGACCATTGTCATCCTGCTGGCATCAAGCATGAATCTTTCCGAGGCAATGCTAGCCCTGGAGCTGCAGTCTCCGATGCTGCTCCAGACTACATTCCCCAGCAGGACAGCAGATCAACACAGATGAGACGAGGACCTGGCAGAACTGGAAGCAGCAGGGGTAAATCACCTTCTCAATTTCAGGATCTAGCTGATAAGCTGAAAATGTCACCAGGCAGAAGCAGAGGCCCAGGGACAGATCTGCATCACATGAACCCACACATGACACTATCTGAAAGAGTTAACAGGGGTTCCTTGCATTCTGCTTACCCTCAGAATTCAGAAGGCCCATCTTTGGCTTCAGCATATCACGCAAATGCTAGGCCTCATGCTTTCGGTGACCCTAACCAGAGTTTGAATTCCCAGTATCATTACAAGAGACAGATATACCAGCAACAGCAAGAAGAATACAAAGATTGGGCAAGCAGCACTGCTCAGGGTGTCATTGCTGCAGCTCAGCACAGGCAGGAAGGAGCAAGGAAGAGCCCAAGACAACAGCAGTTTCTGGAAAGAGTAAGGAGTCCCTTAAAAAATGACAAGGATGGAATGATGTACCTTCAAGGCAGCTCTTACCATGATACTGGAAGCCAGGAAGCTGGGCGTTGCGTTATGGGAAGTGACAGTACTCAGAGCAAATGCACTGAACTGAAACACAGCAACCAGAAGTTGCAGCATCACGAATCTGGTTGGGACCTCTCTCGGCAAACGTCTCCTGCCAAAAGCAGTGGCCCTCTTGGAGCAGCCAACCAAAAAAGATTTTGCCCTCAAGAAAGCGATGGGCATCGAAGAGAAGAATCTACAGATTTGCCCAAGCCTGGTAATGCCATGCTCAGGCTCCCTGGCCAGGAAGACCAGTCTCCTCAAAATCCATTAATTATGAGGAGGAGAGTCCGTTCTTTCATCTCGCCTATCCCTACCAAAAGACAGCCACAGGATATGAAGAACAGTGGCAGTGAAGATAAAGGGCGACTGATGACTTCAGCAAAAGAAGGAGCTGATAAAACATACAACTCCTATGCCCATTCATCTCAGAGCCAAGATGTTGGCAAGTCAGTTGGAAAGGGAGATTCCTTCAAGGACCTGCCGAGTCCTGATAATAGGAATTGCCCTGCTGTTTCCCTCACAAGCCCGGCTAAGACCAAAATATTGCCCCCAAGAAAGGGGCGAGGATTAAAACTGGAAGCTATTGTTCAAAAAATTACATCTCCCAATATTAGGAGAAGCGTTTCTGCCAACAGTGCTGAAACTGGTGCAGATACTGTCACTCTCGATGACATCCTGTCCCTTAAGAGTGGACCTGAAGGAGGAAATGTGGCTGGACATGGACCAGAGGCTGAGAAGAGGAAAGGAGAGATGTCAGATCAAGTTGGGCCTGCAAGCCAGGATGCAACTGGTGAAATAACTCTTCCAAGATCTTCAGAAGAGTGGCAAAGCAGTGAGGATGATAAAACCAAGAAAGAGGTCCCTGAAACTGCCGGTGTTGGTAAAGAAGGAGCAGGATCCAGTGCAGCAGCACCACCTTCTCAGAAGTCAGGTGGTCAGGGAAGGTCTGATGGATCTGTAAGTGGAGCTGGTACTCTGGCCTTTTCTGACTCAAAAACAATTTCTCCTTCCAGTGTGTTTACTTCTGAACCAAATCCAAAGTCTGAGGAAAAAGATGGAGATGTGACAAACATTTCACCCAAGCCAGATGGTTTCCCTCCAAAGGGATATTTTCCCTCTGGAAAGAAAAAGGGGAGGCCAATTGGGAGCGTGAACAAGCAGAAGAAGCAGCAGCAACAGCAGCAGCAACAGCAGCAACTGCCACCGCCCCCGCCACCCCCACCAGTACCTTCACAGTGTTCAGAAGGAGTAGGTGGTGGTGAGCCAAAGCCGAAGAGACAAAGGAGGGAGAGGCGAAAACCTGCAGCACAGCCACGGAAGCGGAAGCCTAGACGGGCTGCTCCAATTGTGGAGCCTCAAGAACCAGAGATCAAGCTTAAATATGCTACCCAGTCTGTAGATAAAACTGACTCCAAGAATAAGTCCTTTTTCCCTTATATTCATGTGGTAAACAAGTGTGAATTAGGCGCTGTGTGCACAATCATTAATGCGGAGGAAGAGGAGCAGAACAAATTGGTGAGGGGTCGGAAAGGACAGAGGTCTTCAACACCCCCTCCTAGCAATGCGGAGAGCAAAGTGCTGCCGACCTCAACTTTCATGCTGCAGGGCCCTGTAGTAACAGAGTCTTCTGTCTTGGGGCATCTGGTTTGCTGCCTGTGTGGCAAATGGGCCAGCTATCGTAATATGGGTGACCTCTTTGGTCCTTTCTACCCCCAGGATTATGCAGCCACCTTGCCCAAGAACCCACCTCCAAAGAGGGCCACAGAAATGCAGAGCAAGGTCAAGGTACGGCACAAAAGTGCTTCTAATGGTTCCAAGACAGATACAGAAGAGGAGGAGGAACAGCAACAACAGAAGGAACAAAGAAGCCTAGCTGCTCATCCCCGCTTTAAGAGGCGGCACCGCTCTGAGGACTGTAGTGGAGCCTCTCGGTCACTTTCAAGGGGAGCTTCTTGTAAAAAAGCAACCACTGATGGTGGCAGTGGTGGTGAAAAGACTCCTTTGGACTCAAAACCCTCTATGCCCACTTCAGAAGGTGGCACTGAGCTGGAGTTACAAATTCCTGAACTACCTCTTGACAGCAATGAATTTTGGGTCCATGAGGGTTGTATTCTCTGGGCCAATGGGATCTACCTGGTCTGTGGCAGGCTCTATGGGCTGCAGGAAGCTGTGGAGATCGCAAGAGAGATGGTGAGTACCTAACTTGGCTATACAAAATGATTTGTTTTCATTTGCAATATGTATACCGTTTGGAATACCGTTTGTCTTTGTTCTTCTTTCATGTGTTAAGCAATCATCTTTCATCTTAAATCTGTCATGATGTCCTTTTGATGGCCTCATTTAGATCTCTGCCACACCTGATCAGACAGATTTTTCAGGCATCAAAAAGCTGGATGCTCATTACCTACTAAAAGTTTTGGATGTCCAAAGATTTTGTAATGACTACAGCGATCTTTTTTCTTGTCTTTGTTCTATCCTTTTAGATATTTAATATTCTCTTGGGCTCTTCTTGGAGTCATACAGTGGAAGGGCAAGCGGCAGCAGACAAAAATTGCAACAAAGAAAATTCGTATTCAATATTAGGCAAAAACATTCACAGTGAAGGTGGTCAAACATTGGATTGAGGGAGGGGGGAACAACAGAGAAGCTGTGGAGTATCAGTTCTTGGAGGTGCACAAATGTGACTGAGCAAGGCCCTACGCAATCAACTTAACCTCTGAAGTTGGATCTAGCTTCAAAGTTGGCTCTGCTTTGACCTGTCTCGGCGGGGGTCCCTTCCAACCTAAGTTATTTGTGGCTGTAATACATATTACACAACTGTAGGAGAATTTGCAGTCCTTACAAAATAAGGTGGATAGGGTAGAATCACACAGAGGTCTGTAAGCTTGAAGTGAAAGGTGGATGGGTTTAATATTGATGAATTCAGTAGGAATTATACCATAAGTCATACTGATAACTGACATTCTCCAAAGTGCGGATATACAATGAGTGAGAAGACATATGTAAAATTAAAGCAGGGACAAAGGGAGAACTTTATTCACAACCACCTGATTGTGGATGGACACATTCACTATTCTTGATTTTGAGACATAAGCTGACACTTTAAAACCCTAGTTAATGTGGCTTTCTTTGCCATCATCAGTATGCTGCATCCCTTTATTTATGGTTACCTTTTGCATTATGCTTTCTGTTCTGGGCCAGACCATGGAAGAGGCACTAGTGTACTTTTTCCTGTTGCTTCATATTCTAAACAGTGTTGGGATCCAGTTTTTATCTTCTCTTCACTCTGTATGGTTACATACAGTGTGCTCGTTTCCTCCCCGTGGGCCTTCAGGTTCGATTCCTGGCTTGTTCTCCATTTTCACTCGCTGTTCTTTGACAGTAATTACATGCTTCTTTGCCCTAACTTGATTTGGCCTGCATTCTTTTTTCTAGCCTCTCATTAAACAAAGTCAGTTAATTTCATTTGGTTTTCATCGAGCCGTGCCTGCATGCTTGTTCTGATGCAACTGCTGAATTTCTTATCTCTGATAATTGCAAGGTTTCTTTCGGGATCTCCACCACCATTTGGATTCTACTTGCAATGTGGCTGTGCTTTCATATGTCTTGTAGTTCACCGGTATTTTGAATTTGGATCGCTCCAGCCTGATTTTCCCTTTTTCCTGTTTTCAGGGTCTGTCTTTCATTTATGATCCTCGTTCTCCCAATAGCAAATGCCTTCTCTGCATGTTCTTGAACCACTTGAGTTGTCCTCCAGCAATCCTTTTTGTGTTCCTGTACCTGCAAAGGGTGTATGCACGGCAGAAACGTGCTACTCTGATAGGCTCTAATCAAACTTGACAAGTAGTAGCCCATTACCCACAACGTTTTTGTGTGTTTTGCATGTTTGACACCTAGTTCTTTCTCTGCATGGCATCTTGCTGACTTTCTGATGGAATACACTTTGGCTTACCTTTTATCACTTTCCTCCAACCATTATGATCTTGTCACAAATAGAATTTTTTTTTCTCCTCTTCTTAACCCTTTCATCTGCCCTTATGGCACCATACCAGAACGTCTCCTTATCTCCCTTGAACCTCGTGTCCTTTCTCTCTACCTCTTTCCTTTATCACTTGCTCAACTACTAGCTTTTTTTTTCCCTCATAGTACCTGTAGGTGTGACTGTTTCCCTTTTTTTTTTTTTAAAAAAAAAAAAAAAAACACAAACCCAACACCACAAGTGTTCAAAACGCCTGTGGCCTCTCTTGCCTTTGCAACTACCTCTTAATTTCCTTTCCCTTTTTTCATCTCAACATTCTTTGAGTATATTGTCCGGGGCTCTTGTCCTCCGCTGCGGCTTCAGTTGTGCTTTACTACAATTTTAATGAGTGTTTACGGTGATCTTTTCCTAGCTAAGATTCAGATCCAGTACTTCATTTTCCTTTCCCTGTCAGCTACATTTGTCACTATCAGCTGTGCTGGTCTTGAAGTGTTTTTCCACTGTTGTTTCCTGTCTGTGTTCTCTTTTGATTACTGCCTTTCTTTCCACTATTTTTTGCAGAGGCCGTTGTTCATTACTGCCAGATTTTTGTGTGGGATTCACTGAAGTTCTGCTTGTGCTTTCCTTCACTTTACCCTGGAATACCATTCCTTTGGGTAGCTTTTAGTAACCTGGTCGCTTTTTTTTCAGAGTCTTGCAGAGCTTCCTTTTTGCTCCAGGTTCATGTTCTTCTGCCACAAACTTAAAAATTGCTCTTGAATTCATGGTGAGTTCTCAGACTCTCACTTCAAAACGTGGGTTTTAATCTACATCATCCTTAATCCATCGTCCGGCATCTTGTTCTGGTTTTCTTGTCACTCAGATTCATGATCTCCTAATTTGATTTTAAAATTATTTCTTCCTAATCCTTCCTATTTAAGGCTGTAAGAAATACTGCTTGCTTTCTGTGTGTGAGAAGTAATACGTAGCCTTTCAGCACTCTCCACTGTTCTGTCTGGGTCCGTTTTTAATCTAGTTATAAGACTCTGAACTTCTAGAGGCAGGCACCATTTTCTTGTGCGTGCCTTGTTTTGTTATGTCTTATACAAACAGAGTAACAGGCATCCTGGTTGAATACTGGGCTCTTCTGCATTACCTCCATAAGAGTAATGCATCTTTCTCTTTCACCTGTCACAAATAATGGAATAGATTTTCTCCTAGCATTGTTTTTTCCTCAACCTTTTTATCCTATTGTAGCAAACTGCAGTGCTGTATTCTTCTCTGCAAGCAGTATATCCTCCCCCCCCCGCCCCCCCAGTTAAGAGTTACGTGTAACACGAAGATGGCAGTCAGGATA
Source organism: Himantopus leucocephalus (assembly GCA_003993805.1). Lineage (NCBI taxonomy): Eukaryota > Metazoa > Chordata > Aves > Charadriiformes > Recurvirostridae > Himantopus > Himantopus leucocephalus. Next base: position 60,566,343 of record RSEF01000001.1, read on the forward strand.
TTCAGAGGTGTACCTGCCAGGAGCCATCCCCACGCAGTGGAAAGGCTCTGTTGAACTAGACTCTTTTGCCCTGCTGCCTGAGGATAGCCTTCTGGCTCAGGCAGATGATTTCCTATGCTTGTGGCACATGCGCTTTCTTTACCTCTTCCTTGCTTTGCAAGTGCATTTTGGTTTTGTTCCCGCTGACGTGCAGTTCATCAGTGTTAAGTGTCCTGGAAAAGCAGATGTGCAAACCATGTAGCTGCTTGCTAGCAGCGGAGCGCAGACAGGGTACGTGCAAAAGCATGCAGGAATCTAGGTCTTAAATTTGGTCTAGGGTAAGGAAAGACATTAGTTTATGGCATATGAAGGGTTGTGAGTCTGGAAGTGAATAATTCATGTATGTAACGCATTCTGTGCAAATGAAATACTGCCATAATTCAAAATCTATGTAAACTGTTTGTAATACCCACAAAGGGCAAATGTGCACCAAATTTAAACTGAATCCATACCATTAAATGAGTTGAAACATTTTCTTTAGGGATCTGGCTCTATTGTTGTTGCTTATGTAGCATTCTAGTATAGAAATAAGAAACTTCTAGTCCAAGGCTGTAACCCATCGAACCATGATGTAGAGGTAGTGGCATAATTAACCACCATACATTTCTTCTTCTCACACAAACTCACCTGCTTTTTCTCACATGGAAGCTTTATTATAGATTATTTTTTTTCCCCAAAACACCTGTTTCGTGTTCACCTTCCAGAATCAGGAAGGAATTTTTCTTGCTATGTGAAGTTTTCTGTTCCTTACATGAATAAATGTCTTACTGCAGTTTTTTGAGAACAGCCCCATAGTCAGTTTCAGGGAAGGCTTAGAGTGTATGTGAGGTTGCTCAAAGATAGACTTGTACCAGATGCTCTAGAAGAATTTGAGATGAGAAGGTATTGTCTTAAAAAGGTTTATCAAACTGTGAACTGACTCTCCTGAGCTTTGAGCTTTCCTTAAAGTCTGATTTTGCCCTATACTGAAAATAGTGTGAATGTATTATCTTCTAAGCAGCAATCCAGCTGGTTTCCAGTATGCTAGAATCTGCCTTTCTGGAGGGAAAAAAAGGTGTTCCTCTTGCTCTGGCCACTCTAGAGGGCTTCTTGGTTCTGAGAACGTGAATAGCTGATCAGGTGAATTGGGCTGCTTCAGATGCAGAATGGCTTAATCCTTCTCCTTATTTTGATGTTCAAAGTACATACCCCAGCAGATGGACCTACCTGCCAAGTAGTCTGTTTTTCTCTCTTAAACTGCTTGTTAAACCATAGTAAGGGTGCTAACTGGCCTTCTTGCAGTTGGACATTCTTTGTTCCAAGGCTAATGAAATCTTGAACTGAAAAAATGCCATCTCCTTAGCGCTGGATGATCCTGTTGCCTATAGAATGCTTTCTTTCAAATATTGAAGGTCGCCATGTTTTGGACTAGGTAAAGCAGATTATAAGTGATTTGGGATAATATCTTTGCCTTATGATACTGGGAAACTTACAGCAGGTATTCCTGCAGCAGGTTTGAAAATATATCCATATTCTTCCTCTGGAAATTTTTTGGTCTTTCTTCTTACAGTCATGTCAACAATTTCTTTGCATTTATAGATTTGGAAAACTAACAGTTGCATGCAGTTTGCTGTAAATACCTGTAAGGAAACAGTTTCCTACCTTGTTTATCTTCTCATTGTTTTCCTATTCATGAGAAACTCATTTTCATGCAAGATGAAATCTTGGTTACCTTTGAAACTGGCAAAATTATGAAGTCACTTTGGTAGCTGTCAGCAAATTTAGTGTTCAAAAGAATTGATGGTCTTTATTCTCAGTATTAAATTTAAGAAGCTGTAACTGAAGAGAAGAACAATGCAGAGAACATTCTTTGTGTTAGGTTGAGTTGCAGAATCTGAGAAGATAGTTCTACTATTGTTTTCTGAAAAGCTGTTCACTAGGAGGTGGTATGTTGTTTCTTGGAAATTTTTTTATAAAACGCTTTTTTTTTTTTTTTCCAAGGCAGAGGCTCTGGCTTAGCACAGGTATTACTTCTCGGGTTTTGGGGGTTGTGTGTGTTTTGTTTTGTTTTGTTTTTTCTCCTCCCCACCCCCCCATCAGAATTGACCTTGCTGAAGGTGAGTGAATCTAGCTCTTGTTTCTGCTGACAGTGCTCTGTGAAAGGAAAACTTGTTTATCCCCCTTTTAAAGATCTCTTTTAAAAGGTCTAAAGAATTTAATGCTTTTCTCATCAATCTCTGCTTCGTTCCCAGCTTGAGAAATCTTTTAATCCTTATACATGGAAAGAAGTCCTTGGAACCTGTTTCCTTTGTTGCTTCTTATTGAAAGGATCATCTTGGGTTTCAGTCAGGAGAACTTCAGAGTAACAAGCAGTGAAGGGTAAAATCTGTCCATCATCTACAGTATAATGGAGGCAGATTCTGGGCTTTCTTTCACCAGTATGGAATTTTGTCTGTCCGACTCTCCATGGATTATCTTTCAAAGCCTGCTGCTTACCTGAAGAGAAGTCTACCTGCTTTAGGACTGTTAAGAAGCCTGTTCAGAAGGTCAGACTGACTTTGGAGAAAGTTCTTAAAAACTACATACGGGCTCACAGAAGTTCAGAACCTAAATGCATGTGTCATTCTTTGCAGATTGATACTTAAATATTTGAATTTTTCATGACTGTTGAGTGTACCTTTGTTAGTTTGTAGGGCTGGAGACAAGTTTACATATGCTATTCAGATTTCATGGAGGACAACTTCTGGTTTCACACAGAAAAGCTATCCTTGACCACTTAAGACTCCTGCTAGTTGATCTCCCAGAGTATCTTACCTGTGGAATTCCATACCATAGAGGAAATAAGGATTGCCTACCTGTAATACTTCGTTTATTCTGTTGCTTTCATAGAACCCTTCTCTTCTGTTTACCTCTACTATTCTGGATCTTGGCTTTAAATTGGGTAAAGAAAGGTGCCTAGGGGGATCACTAGGAATTAAGCTATTTATGTCCTTAGATTTGGGAAATCAAAGCCTAACAAAAATGCTCCTACACGCTGTAAGTAATTGCTTTTAAAAGGTTCCTAACTGTGTGGCTAATCAAATGCCTAAGCTAGGGACTCAGTATGAACTGAGAAAATTGTGGAAGGTTAACTACCTCTGGCAAAACAAAGCAAAACAGTTTCTAGCCCCAGAAACCGGAGTAGTGTAGCACCATGAGTCTGAAGGTGTCAGCTTATTCTGAATGTCTCATTTGGCACAGGTGTGCTTTGTTATCCCTAAGCCATGCTAGGAGTGAGTTGCTGTCAAGAGGGGTGATCCTACTTTATCCTCTTTGCAAGCTGCTTGCTCCCACTGTTTCCCTTGTGCTGTATCTACCAACTCTGCATTTGCACAGTGGGTTGATTTTTAGCTAGCTAATCCATCAGAAGACTAGCCTGGAGTGGGGGTCTTTGTGCCAGATCAACCATCTGAATCTGCTTACTCTCTGAACCATGTTTGCTGCGTCTGACAGGGAGGGCCCTTTCCAAGGGTAGTTACAACCATTAGATTGAGTTAGCCACAACACAAAATTGTGCCCAGGTGACACCAGCACTTGTAAGTGTTTTCGGCCCACAGTGCCACTGTTTGTAAGTGTCGGGAGATGAGTGCTGACCTCTTACTCATTATCATCCTTTTCAGAGAAGGAAAATGTGCAGAACCTGACATATTTCTTTTCCTTCTCTCTCTCTCCCTCCCTCCCTCCCCCCCTCCCAAAAAANAAAAAAGCCCCCCAAGTGAAGTTCTGCAGTCAGGTCAGGGTTCAGCTGAAATAATAATCTGCTGCTTCAAAGACCACATGCCTGACAAAGACGGGAAGGAAAACCTGTGTTTCTTACACCCAGACCTGTAATAGTAGGGGAGAAATTTCCAGAGTAGGAAGAAGCGACACTGGAGCTTGTTAATTTTTCACTGTGGAGAAAGAGAAACCAGTAACAAATTTAAAACCTGCCTGTTAGCAGTGGTTGAAAAAAGGGTGTATTGAGAACATTGTCTGCTTATTTTTATCTCTGGCAACAGCTTTTAGTATGCTTTAACCCCTCAGTGAGGATTGCCACAGAATCTTGAGGCACCTTCTGCGATTACCCTTAAAGTGGTTGAGTTCTTGGTTTTCATTGATGGACTGTGTCCAAACACCTAGTTGCCTGAGCTGGAAACGTGCTCTTTCTTTCTTGAAAACGGTACTTAGTACAATTAGTTTAACATTTGTTTTCATTCCTTAGGAAATGGTAGCATCTTTTGTAACACTGCAGAATAATATTAAAGTAAGGAAGCATGAAATTTTGGGTGGGGAAGAAATTCTGAAAGACAGGCTGAATAATGAACTTCAGATTTGGTTTCCTCAGAAAGGCATTGCCATCTGCTGTGCTACTGAAACTCTCTGTGCTGTCATGACTCCGGGTCTGTAAGAGTGTGCTGCCACAGAGATGAGAACCTGGTAGGAGCCCCTGTTGTATCTCAGTTCATTGCCTTCCTCTGGTAGGGACCTAGAAGTGTGAGTGACTAGTGCTACAGCACTTTGTGGCTCACAGCAGCTCTGTATATTGGTATCACAAACCTCAAACACCGAAAAGATGAGCAGGCAGAATCCACATCTACATTTCTGATGCATATATTTCAGTATCTTGAGTGATTGGAAGCTCTTAATATATACTTGTGAAATGAAGCTGGCTTTCCTTGGCTTTATTGTGAGTAGAAATCAGGTAAGACTAGTGCAGCTTATTGGTGATCATGGATTGTAGATGACAGAAAACACACTTTAGTTGAGGTCTCAAGCATAAAGATGATATTGGGAAAAGAGGAAAGACTCTTCCAGTATTGACCTTTTGTATGGGGACAGAGAAAAGATGAAGGGGAAGTAATTTCTGTGCATCTTTACTAGCAGACTCCTTTGCCATTAGTTTATCCCAAAGTATGAGCATTATGTCTGCACTTGCATGTGGTTTTATATTTTACTGTTTGTCTAGCATGTGGAGTGAGGAAAGCGGAAAATAGATTTACTGACAATAGAGCGTTGGGAAAGAATAGGATGTTTAACCACTTACGTTAGTTGTAGCCAGGAGCACTGGAAACTTGTGTGTAAAAAGGAGCTTGCTCATTCCACAGTTGTGGCCTTTCTATAAAGCATCAGGGATCCTTGAAATCTATGTACAGTTTTCGTTTAAAAATACATTTAAGTAACTTTAATTTCTAAGAAGCTCTTCCAAATGGGAATGGGGCCTTCTCTGTGCAGGAGACTTCTAAACAAAGCTTTAGAGCTTTTTGTCTGGCTATCCACAAGCTCACACAATCCTTTTTGTAAGATTTAAGTTGGTTGTTACTGTAGAGATGCCAAACTCTTGCTAAATTCTCAATAGCGAGTGAATACACATTTATGTGTCACTTCAGCTTGAATCTTTTTAAGCTGTGCTGGCAGAAAGGTTGTTAAGATTCCCCAAAATTGGGATGGAGGGTGGTTATGCTGTTTGTGTTTTGTTAACTTAAACTGAACTAACTTTTTTAACTTAGACTAATTCCAGATGATAGTCACTTGAGCTGTATCCTGTTAACTTCATTAGAAGAGTGATACTAACAAATAAGTGTTGAAGGACATTCAAGAAATTCAGAAGTTTATTCTGCTCCATGCCTCTGTGTTTAAGATGGCCTATATTTGATTACAACCAAGCGAAAATGCAAACCTTAAAAAATATTTTCCCTGATTTTGGAAAAATTGTTATTTCTTAATCTTTCTTTGCTTGTTCAGTTTGATAAGAGGTTAATTTCTGGAGGTAAGAATTCATTATTTTCTGTTATATAATATTATATGGATTATTAGAATTACATTCTTATGTTTCGTAAGACTCTTCAAATAAAAAAAAAGACAGTTTCTCCATTTTTATTTTAAAATAAACGTTATCCTGAATCCTTTAATCATTGAATAAGCAAAAATAACGCTTCAACTGTACTAATGTTCTGCCATTCATAATAAAAGACATCTCTTCAAATGGTGCAATGCAAACCAAGTTCATAAGCATAGTGCTTTCTGCAGTAGGCAGACTGGGGTAGGAAAAAACTGAGACACTGATGGTGATGTGAGGGTTTTTTTTAAAAAAACTACAATATAGAAAGCAGTTTTAAAACTCTTCTTCTGCAAGTAAATTTTCATCTGTCTGCCCACTACGAACCTAGTTATATAACCCTGATATCTTTTTTTAATTAGAGAAATATGTTCTGAGAGGTTAGATTAATTTCCCTAGATTTAGAAAGATGAGTAAAAATAAAACTGAAGTATGATGAGTATTCATGTAATAATTTTAGAAACTACAGCAAAATTAAAACTTTTTTTTTTTTTTTTGCCTTGAAGAATGTTACTCTGCAGACACAAGAATTGGAGAAAAGAGGTTCAGTCTGGGCTACATGCTTTGCCTGAGGTTATAGAAGAAGCTAGGAACAGAGTTTGAGTTCCCTGAATGTTTAAAACCATCATTTTCAGCTAATCTAAACTATGCTATGCTTACCATGTTGTGCTCTGGGTAGGTTTTCTTTCTTTCTTGACAGAGAAAATATTTTTTTCAAACAACTTCATACACTTAGCTGGGCTCTGTGTGAGGTATAGGATAGTCTTCACAGATAGAGCACTTTGGAAAAAAGTTATTAATGAACCTTCATTGTTACGGATTGGATCCCAGCCAGCTGCTTAGTGATTAAAGTTTAATTGCATGATGATTAGTTTTCATTAGTAAGCAATTAGCATTTAACAGCAGTCTTGTATTGCTAAAGCTATGGGCGAGCGTAAGTGGTTTGAGCCATGTTGAGAAGGTATCTAGTTGGAGGTGTGGGCACAACGTTGTTTGGGGAATGTGGGGATGGGAAGTCTGATGTTAGTTGCTTTCAGCAGCTCATTCCTGCTGCAGCAGGGAGCCAGGAGGGGAGATGGAAGCGGGAAATGGAGCAAATGGCCAAAACAGCACAGCCTGGACGTAGGGCTGATCCACAGCCAGTCTCTGTGCCCTCATGTAGGAAGTTATCAAAAATAATCGTCTTCCTCAAAGGGCCCTTTGAAGGTTCTGAATTGCTCTCACAGCAATGATGGTTTTCATAGTCTTATCCCACTCCTTGTGACAGCTAAAATACTTTTTTTCAGAATCCCCCCCTGCACTTGATGAAATTCCCATTTTTACCGTGATAGCAGTCCTTGATTGCTTTGTGCCACAGTGGGGTAAACTAGGGGAAAGATGAGTGCAGGGCGAGGGCTGGGGAAGTGGAATAAGATGAGGGTAGAATGAGGTAGGAATATAGCAAAAGGTCGAGGCTCCTTTGCTGATAAAGGTACAAAAGAGCGAAGACTGTCCCTTGTAAACCACTTCTGCTTCACCGAGGAGTCTGTTGTGAAGATAAAATATGGTGGTAATTTCATCTAGGCTAAGTTAGGGTTGTTAGAAGCTGTTCTCCCCAACACCTCCTCTTCTGCCAGCGCTACTGCCATGTGACTGAACCAAGTCAGACAGCTGATCTGACCAGCAAACTCTCCCCTGCCCCCTTCATTTTTATCAAGCTAATTTTTTGGCTGGACCAGCTCTCTTGGCTCCTAGTGTCAGTACTGATACAGGGAAATGCCCCAGCTAGGAATAGGAGTGGGTGCCAGCAGGTTGCGCAAGTACAAACTGATACCTTAAAATGGTCTGGAAGTGAGTGGACTGGTCCGAGACCATAACTTCAGATAGAAAGTTTTTCCAGAACAATATTATTAATTACACAAACTAGTAAATTCAATAAAAGATGCATTTTAAAATTTGTCTAAGGTGGTTCTCAAATGTATCTAGCTCTGCAGAATTTATTACTGATGTCAAGTGTAAGCATCCAGTTGTCTAGAAATATGAAAAGGTAGGGATTTTTCTTTATTATTGTTATTCCAAGATCTAGAAGCACTACGGACTGGGTGCTTCCTCCCCTGCTCTGGCTTAATTTGCCAACCAGAGTAACCTAAAACAGGCATTTCTTTTCAGTTAAAAGGACTAAAATCGCTGCAGTTTGTTTTGAGAAATTCTAGCAGTGCTCAGGGTGTGACTTCAATCATGTAGATCTACTTAAGTTGTCTTCAGACTTGCTGAACTATTGGTAAGAGTAGACATAACAGTGTAGGAGTTGGTGTAAAATACCAACCCTACTCAAGACAAAAAGACCGAGATGAGTGGCAAAGCCCACCCAGGGCTCTGTGTGATGCAGCTGCACTGTTTTTCAGTACCTGAGCTACCAGTGGTAAAAATAGATTGCGTATGTCTTCCTGAGGTCTGGTTGCACAACTGATTGCAGCATAGATACACTTAAGTGTTATCTCAGCCATCTAATTGTCTGTGTCCTAAGCTTTCCTTCTGTTTGGGGGAAATATTAAAGGTTGTTGCTAGAAACTGGTTCTGCATTCTTCGCTTGCTAATTATGTTTTTTTTCTTCCCTGTTGCTGCTCCTTGCATGTTTTCTTTTGATTTATGCTTCGGTCCCTTAGTTCTAACTCGGCTGTATGTTTGTCTTTTTTCTCATGGCTTATCATATCACAAATGTGGTTTTGTTGGTACTTTGCACTATACTGTTAACTGCAGGTTTTCTTGCACCTCTGACTCCTTTATTCTTGCTGAGAACTCACACTTGCGAAGTTTCAGAAAGTTATTGATGATTAAAGGAGACTGTCCAGCTTCATAAAGACTTCATACTAAGGGAGGGGAGGAAGGAGGAGGGTGTCCTGGCATGAATCTCTGAAAAGGAGACTTTCTCTAAAGGATACTGCTGCTCAATGTGAAACTTAAAGGGGGGGAGGGGGGCGGGGAAGGGTGTGTGGATGGGAGGGAAAGGCAACTTCATGCACTTGAGTTCAGGTTTGAGAGCTGTGAACTTTTCAGACTTTGTGCCTGTGCTGTCAAAAATTCCCTACATGGCCTGTGACAAGTCAGTTAATTATTCTGTGAAGTAGGCTTTAAAACCACTTATTTTGTAACCATTAAGACAAATGTGTAGGGTGCTTTGGAAATGGGAAGTATAGTATGTGTTTAAATTGCCAGGTGTTCTTAATTAAATTGGAAGATTAGGGAGCTGATACAAGGTTACGTGTTTTAGTTGCATAGATGTAATGGGAGAAAGCTAAGCTTAAATTTTGTTCATGTATCATTTAGAGTCAGGTCCACAGAAGATAGTAAAAATGTTTTGTTTTGTGTTCATCTGATCTTAGCTTTCTCTTTTCTTGTGAAGAAGTTAAAATGCCGAAGATCCTAACTTGAATGTATTGGTACCATATGTAAATTCATTATTATATTTAATTGAAAAGTGTTTTCGGGAGGTTTAACTCTTCAGGTTAAATTTAATCGCTAAAATTTCAGGGTTGACACAGTGCATTACCAATGCTTTCCAGAAAACCAACAATTTTTTTTAGATGCTAATTTTAGGAAATTGTTTAGGTTAGATTAGAAAAATTCCAATACCCACATTATAGGTACATAAAACTATTTTACGAGGCTTTAATGCAGCCTTAACTCCTATACTTAAATTTAATTATTCCTCCTTTGAAGTGTCACATATTATCATTGGGGAGAATAAGGATTCTTTAGTGATGCCACATGGTACTATTTCTCTAAGCAGAAACGTGCAGAGGTGGTTCCTGTGGAAAAGGAGTTTTGAATAGTTACCAATAAATTCAGTTTTCTGGACAAATAGCTTCAAGGGTATTGCCAAAAGAAGAATTTTCTCTTCTGAGTCTCTGAAGCTGTCTTAACAAAGAAGACTTTATTGTTCACTTACACTTCTGCTTTTGGGCTAGAGCCTTCAGAAAATGGAGGAATAAGAAGTGAGAAGAGGGTGTGCCTGTGTAAAATTAATGAAAAACAAACCAGAAATGCCTGTATCCTTCAATTTCTGCCTCAGATAGAAAAAGATTGAAATTTCTCTTTCATCTTGCACAGTGACTTATTTCTAGTATTCTATGGCTCATACCAGTCCTTTTTATCTTAGTATAGATTGATCCAGATTTATAAAAAATGAAGATGTGGCTTGCAAATAGTTAGATAATATTACTGCCTTTACCATGATTCAGCAGTGTTCTGAGTCCAAAAGATGTTCATTAGTTGTTTTTTTTCCCTTCAGATGTGGGGGAGAACCACACAGCTTCTTAATCCTTAGACAGAGGAAGTTCTTTCCTCAGGAGAACAACATTAAGCCTGTCCTTTAAGGAAACTACTGACACTACCTCAGCTGCTTTGTAATATCCAGCTGGAATGCCATCCGGCCTTGGACTTCTGCTGCTATTTATATTTGCTGCCACTTCTAAATGCTGCTAGCTCATAGGAAGTTTTCCTGTGTTGTGTGTCTCTGGCAAGCCTACTGACCATAGATATTTTTGAATAAATTCAGTTTAGAATTCATGAAAAGTAGCTATTATTGTAATGGGCAGTTTAAGCAGCACATATATCATTATGGTTTGTAGGTTTTTTCATGATGATTATTGAATAGTGAAGTAACATATGCCTCTTTAAACCCATTCAGATTTTTGGGCAGCGAACATTATTTTACATAGAGCATCTCTTCTGTATCTGAGGTGATTTCATCAATTTGTTTAGTTTTCCTCACCTGTGATTGATTATTTATTGCTGTAGTTCATGAGTTTGTATCTTCAGTTGTTTTGTTGTTTTTTTTTAACACTGGTGTGTTACTTCACATCTCTCTTTAGTGATGAACTGTTCTGACTCGCAGACATTTCTCCTTCCGCAAGCATTGCACCTTTACCTCTTCTCTTGGATTCATTTGACCTGCTGTTGTTGCTCATCTTCAGCTGCTTTTCCTGGGTGGTAGAAGCAGCCACAAATGACCTCAGAATACTTGTGTGCACTTTGCTACTGCTTATTATGGCTCTGTAACCAACTACTGCTTCAGCAGCCTACTGGAGGAGCTGTTGTCTTCTCGTTGTTCTCTCTCTATTTGCTACCCTTTTTCTAGAGAGGCAAGTTGTTCATTTTCCAGGAAGATGAGCATTGTAACTTTTTCACCTATCCTTACCTGCAGTGGAGTATATTTTGACTAAGTAGTATTTCTAAACTATCATTTTTGTGTACCTGCTTCTTTCACATTCATCTGCCGACTGCCTCTTTTCTTCTGCCTCAAACATTAAGTTACTCGTCATTATTTTATCTGCCTTCATCCTGCTTGTTTTTCTTCTTTCAGTTTCAAGAACTTATGATCTACTTCCAATCAGTGCATCCTGGCAAATTTTACCATTTCCTAAACAAAGTGCCTCACTTTCAAAACCTTTACTTTTGTTTTCCATCACGCGTTTCTTCAAAGCCCTCCTTGTCTGGGATTTCTGCTGAACAATTGGATATGCTTAGCCTGCTGCTGTGATGGACTCTGCCCAACACTGCTGGCTCAGTCTCACCATTCCTATTTCATCCCTTTGCATCCACCAATGCTTTGTTCTGTATTACCGAAGTGACTTGCACAGTGGGGCTCTGTTTATGACGAGGGCTTGCACAGATTATTACAAATAATGACAAATGGTTTATTTCTGTCCAATGTTACAAGTCTCTGAGTTGTTGGCAGGGGTGGATTTGTGGTGCACCATTCTTCCTGCCAGGTTGCTTAGGTATTTAATATCTTGTCAAAATCTTTTCCGTTTACAGTTTGCTTTGCTCAAAAGCATTTCCTTATTTTTAAGCCTTTACAAAGGTTTGGCTTCTGTTGAATCCACTGCCTTAATAACATAGCGATTGTGTCCTTAATGAACTAGACCTTTTTTTCTTTGAGCCTTTAGTAAATACTAAGCATCATTTCTTTTTTTTCGACTAGAGAAAAACTGGTTCCATCATGCAGTTTGCCTCTTGAAAACAAATTCCTTGATTTTATTGCATTTGCTTGTTTATGTCATTTTTTTCCTTTTTTTTTTTAATGTCACTCCAGTCATTAATATTCAAAGGTATTGTTTTACAGGGGAGGGATTTTGGTAATTATTTATTTTATCCTAAAACTCTTTCCCTTATGGTGGTGATATTGCTTTGTTTTAGGGCAACTGCATACTTGTATTTTATACTGCACTCAGTAGACCTTGTGCTAAATAGAAATTCACCATATTTTTGGATATTTCCTGTAAGCAGTACCCAGGATGGTTGGGAAAGAAATCTAGTACCAGCAGAAAATCCCAACTGGACTAAATGCTCTCTCTTGCTGACTGTGCTGTTCCCACAACTCTGTATGTCCCTATCACATAATCAGTGCTCGAAAATTTGCATTTCTCTTTCCTCTTTTAAGTCTGCTCTTCTATTTTTCAGACCTTTTTGTAACGAAATTGCACTTATTGTTGCACGTTTAATTCCCCAAATGAGTAGCCAAGATAACATAAACGGTATAATTTTTTCTGCTAGACTTGCATGCTTTAGCAAATTCAAATCCCTATATTTTAAGTAGTTGTCTGAAATGTTCCTCTCATTCAGGGTGGCTCTTTGTCATCAAAGGAAACAAGACTTACACATTTCTTGTCGTCTTGGACTTGGTAGTCTATGCGTTATTTTAATATTCCTTTTAAAATATGAAATGGCTACAAAGGCGTGTACTTAGCCTGCTTAATTTGAAATTAAACATGCTTTTTCATTGCCATTTAAATTTACTATTTTTTGTCAGTTTTGCTAAATCTGTTTCAGTTATCCATCAGTTTACTCTTGAAGTATCTAACCTCTATTCTGGTTCTGTTATGCTCTATCCTTATTTCATTTGGGTTTGGTTTTGTTTTTTTTTTTCCTCCTTCCATTGTTTGAGAGACGGGGAGGGTTCATCTTACTCCATGGCTTTCTCAGCTTCTCACCAGTCTCGTCTGCTAGAGTATGTTCATGCACATTTAAGCCTTTGATCAATCCACCGAGTGAGCGAAACGCTTAGGCTTGTATGTGAACATGAATTTATTGCTTAGATCAAATTTCAACCCTTTTATATAGTGTTACAGTTTAGCTTAGCCTTCCTGTTACGGAGGTAAGACTGAAGAGTCTTAAAAACTTGTAATATAACAGTATAATTTCTGAGTGCCTGCGTTCTTCTTAATAATATTGGGGGGGGGGGGGG
>RSEF01000001.1:60580139-60609586 GCA_003993805.1 Himantopus leucocephalus
TAGGGTGACCAGAACCACACACAATATTCATGATGTCAGGATACTGCAAGAGTAATACATAATGAAGATTTGGGTTTCATTATCAGTTCTTTTCCTTTCTTTTTATGTTCTGGCTGTCTTTTTTTTGCAGTTGCAGGGACTGTGTGATATTTCTGTCCAGGATGACTACTAATACCTTCCCATGAATAGTAAAAGCTAATCTAGAGTCTGTCATCACGTACATGCATAGGTGAAAATATTTTCCCCATGTGTATGACTTTGTACTTAACAACATTAATTTTCATCTCCATTTTGAGATGAGAGATTGTAAGATCTTTTTGCAGCTCTTTACCACCATCAATTTGAGATCTGACTACCTTGGATAATTTTGCAGACTTTGCAAGTTTTTCACACACACTCACACCCCCACCCCCCCTTTTTGAGAGTCTCTGTTAGTACAGTTGAATAGCTTAAGTGTCTGCAATAGGACCTTGGAAATTTTTGCTGGCAAACTATTCCTTGTCAAAACTAACCATTTATTTCTGTTCTTCTTACTTTCTCTTTTCCTTTGAGTTGAAGGAAATAGAATGCTCTGTTCTTCATTTCAAGTAGTTCTGTTGTACTTCAATCAGTTTTGTATTTACTGAATGAGATTTCCCTTTTTTAAGACATTTTTCAGTTCTTGTATTTCTTTTTTTTCCCATGCCATCCATTTTGAGCTGCAGCTTCCCTTTGTGCTTCAGCAGCGGCACTGCAGTTCTGACTTTTTACTGTGTTTCCTAATGCAGCTTTATTAGTATAGCATCTTCCAGATCATTGATTTGTCTGTGTGCTGAAATCTTGGAATCTAAATTTGTCCTTAGTTTCTTGAAGATAGCTGCCAAATCTTACTTCACTGACTATTTTATTATTTCTTGATTTGCTTGCTACAGGAGTATATCATCATTGGCAAGAGATACTTTTTAGTAATGTAAACTTAAAGGTTTTTAATCTCTTAAATTGTGGGGTTCATTTTTCTGATATTCTATGCCTGGTTTTTGGAGAGCTTAAATTGGTTGACAGGAAATGGAAACTAATAATTCTGTATCCTTAAGTACTGGTTATCTCTAGCCCCAGTCACATAAGCAAATTTTTTCATTAACCAGTATCTGCACATCAGAGTGAAAGTGCTGTTTTCCTTTCCCATTTCCTAAAAATGTCTGCCCACCCTCTCTTTTTTCATCTCAATCCCTTTTTGCAGCAGTATTCCAAAATCACTTATTCCTTTCTCCTACAGCAAACAGTACAAATATTTTTTTTCATTTTCCTTGTAGCTTGTTGGCGTAAGTTGTCTCTGTATCCCGCTTTCCAGGAAAGAGAATGCGGCTGCCTGCTGCTTCTGTTGCCCTTTTGCCTGGATATTAAATCTGAGCCTCTGCCTAGCCTGCCAACTGTTTAATCAGAAATAGTCAGAAGGCCCTCCTTCCTAATATTGCAGCTGACTCTGAAATCCTCATTATCTTACATCTGCATTTGTGCAGTGCAATTATACAGAAGCAATTATTTTCCTAAAAGCTTATAATTTAAACAGGCGAAGGAGAGAGTCTGAAAAATGCATATAACATGTAAAGTGAAGACGTGTACCTGTATAATTAATGCCACATATATTTCTTTTTTTGCTTGCTTTTCTTTTTTGGTAACCTTCAGTTGTTGCTTTCCATTTTATTCCATTTATGCATTCTTGGCACTGGTATGCAAGAAGGGGCAAAAGAAGGAGATACCTAGAAAGCAAAGCAAAGGAAAAGGGAAGAAAACAGAGAGAAAATGAAAAACTGGTGCTTGGAAGACAGGAAGTTAGAATGAGGCCTGAGTGTGGGGCGCAGGTGAGCAAACTGAAAGAAGCAACCGATCTACGAGAAGAAACTCCTTGGATTATAGACAGTAGAAAATACGATACAGTTGCCTGTGTTGCGAATGCTTTTGCTTAAACTTCTTTGGTAACTGTTCCACAAGAAAGATAGTGGAGGAATCATCTGAAAACATCTTACGGTAGTGTTAGGCAGAAGGAATTCATTTCTGCTTCTAAGCAACTGTTCCTGCTGCTACCCAGAATATGTTGGAAGGGCTAGTCCTGAGCTCCCATCCTCCCACCAGCAAAACCCTGTCCCCTGTGGGATTCCAGTACTCCTAAACAAAGACATTATCTCTGTTAGTGCACAGCCAAAGAGAAAAGTTAAGGCGTGTGTTTTACCTGAGCAGCTTGGGGCACTTCTTTTCACAAGCCTTAGAGCTTGTGTTTGGTCGGGAGGAGGAAGGTAGGTAACTCAGGACATGTTTATATTCTAACACCTATGTGGAGTTGGGTACAAATCTGAGGCAAAAAAAAGGTACCCAAAAACCACACCCTTACTTACTACATTTAGAGCAGTGTGCTCTCAGACAAGTGTACTGTTGTAGTAATGAATGAATACAAATTGCAGAGAAAAAAACCCCAATGCTTAAAGCAGAAGAAATACAGCTAGTGCATGTTTTAGTATTTTGAATGAATTGGAGCAGCTCTGATACTGCTGTGGTAGCTGTCCCCCAACTGTTCACACTTCCAGGTTGTGTGTTACTTCATTTTGGTAGACAGAGAATGATGAGCTGTAGCCAGGAAGAGATGGGCTGCTAATAGCGTGGAGAGGTAGAGACAATGTATCTGGCTTTAATACTATTGATAATTTAGTTCAAGGGATGGAGTGTCTCTTCTAAATGGCACTTTTCAGTCTCTCCAGCCTATTCTAAGTGAGATATATGTGCCTTGTGGCCAGAGATGAATTGTGGAGATAGGACCTCTGAATCAATCTTCGCTGTGTGGTCTTTTTTTTTTTTCTTCTTCTTTTTTTTTTTTTTTCCTTTTTAATTTAAGCCAGGAGTTGATTAGATGCCTGGCAATGATTACTATCCATTGGCACCTCCCATTGGGAGCACAGTCCAAGTACCAGCCTTCAGCTCTTTCAAGCAGGGGAGGTTAAGCAGGCTGCTTACTGAGCAAAAGGAATTTCTCTTCCCATGAGAGCTTGAGTGCTGTTTCCCTGGCTAAGAATGCTATAATTCCTTTACAAGTGACAAGCAGGCTGCTACCATCTGCTGGTGAATGGCTGCAGGATGGTGGAGTTTGGGTGAAAATTTGCTCATGGACCAAAGAGAATCACTAGTGGTCATTAAGCCCAATTCACACATTTCCTGTATGAAGTTCTGTGATTTTATTTTGGTTTTAGAATGTTTTCTAGTTGTAGTGTACACCTTTTATTTTCTTTTTGTTTTAAAACAGAAATATATAAGGATAAGGGTTCTGACCAAAGCCACAAAAGGTCCTGGCAGAAACTATGCGTCTTTTTATCTTTTAAGGCACAGCAGTGATGTCTTGTAAAAGAAGACTGAGACTGTCCAGAATTTTTTTAATCACTTTGTTCTGTCTTTCTAGAAACACCTGGATATATTTGGAAACCACGTGGCAGTACATGATGATAGTCTCTTTCAAAGATTAAGTGATAGACTAGTAAGTTGTTTTAGAACCATACAGCTTTGTAGGGTGTCTGCTTTGTTCAGTCAGTCTGTGGTGTGTCAAGAAGGAAGAACTGGAAAGAAAAGAGTAGTTATTGTGTATGTGGTTCCCCCAGCTTCCCCTGAAAGAAGCAGATGGTCGGGGGTCCCAGGAGGTAGAAGAAATGGGGCCATTAGACTGTCAGTGGCTTGTGAAAAGCAGAAGCATCTGCCAGAATGGAGACTTGTTCAGCAGCAGGGGAGCCAGCAGCAGCAGATGATCTCTGCCTAGAGCAGTCAATGGTATTGTAGTCCACTGGGGAATTGCTGTTGTGGGCGTAGCTGCAGGTAACCTTGGTAATGATCAAGTTGGTCTGGCAGACTTAAAAAAAAGGGAAATGAAAGGCTTGATGCTCATGCTCTGGCATCTTAACTACCCACTTTTCTTGTCTAATCAGTCCTAACTACAACTGATTTTAAAGTATTCTGTACCCATTCTCAGCTGAGCGCTACAGGCACACTTCAAATTCGTCAAAATGCCTGTCGTGTTTCTGCTGCGAGTTTCAGAATAGCAAGATGAACCGTGCTAGATGCAACAAAGAGTAAGTTCAAAGACTAAATTAACATTTGGAAAAATATCAAAAATTTTGCTAGGGGTCGTCTTGTTTTCAGTTGTATCACACAGTACACTCTTTTAAGACATGCCTTTTTAGTGTTAAGAAATATTTTACACAGCTGCATTTTAATCTCTACTCCTGTAGTTCTTGTGCTCTTATTGACTGCTCTGTACAGGACACACTGTTCCAGGGAAGAATGACCTCTTCTGTTGCAACAGTGTGATGGTACCTCAAAGACAAGATAAAGTGGGGAGGACAGAATGCCTCTGAGGAACAAAACTAGAAATTAATTTCTGTGTTCAAAAAGAATAGTCAATTTGGGTTCTGTCCTGTTAGAATAATTAATCTCAGTCAGCCACATCTAAAAGCGAGAATAAAGCATACAGGTAAAGAGCTGTGGTTCAGAACTCCTCAAGCTGCTTTTTGTGAATACTTGGCATAGGTGAATCTGGGACTATTGCCAGTACATAATATTCTTCTAGGCTTGACTTCATAGCCAGGAAAAGACATTTTCTATACATGAAACTTGGTTTTACTCCCATGAGAGAGTGAATTACAGTGCAGTTTGGCTAGAGGTCTGTACAATTTTGGTGTGCATTTAAATATTGGTTTAGATTGCATTTTCTTTTTTTTTAACCTTTGGAAACTAGCATTCGTGTTCTGACAGGCAAAAATAAGCTGCTTGGGTGTCTCTAGGCCTCAGGGATGCTTTCCTTACATCATATATACTACAATACTTTGTCATGATACACATTCACTGCTTAGAAGATAGACACAATTTAATAAGGAGCACTGAAGATGAGGCTCAGGATGCTTTGGCATAACTGAAAATAGAAGGCAGTATTCAAGACTGCAGTTGTAGATGTCATGAGAACTGACATCTCACAAGCTTTTCTGTTAGTTGCATCTGCTTTGATTTGGAGAGGGCCACCTGGTTTATGGCTGGAGCTAGTTTTGCTTTCATCCTCATTCAATCATTTGAATACAAACTATAGCATAGAATGGTAGGAAGAGCAATGACTGTCACATATTCTTAGTGTTTTTTTAAATATTGTAACCAAAACCACGTTTACTATTGCAGAGCAAGGAACTTCACTGTGGCTGTTATCTTTGGCCACATCTATTCTGCAGACCTCTGCTGCCACGTGTATGTTTTTCAGGGATGCGAAGAAGTGCGGTCTAGCTGATGTGGCCATCTTGGCATATGAGCCTGCCCGTACAGTAAAAAAAACACATGGTTTTGTCCAGTGCCAGGTACACTGCTGGTTCGAGCACATCTGTTCTGTGTGCTGTACAGGTGTAGCTTGCTGATAGTGTTAATAGAGCACATGTAGTTTGACACTAGGTTTTCCAACAGAAAAAGAGGTTTTAGGTCATTGTCATCATCTCTCTGTGTGCAGTCGGTGACCAAAGGCAGCTTCTTACAGCCTAAACTCAAGGTGAATTGGCCCAGTTATACAAGGCCTTATTGCAGTGTTGGGTGTGTTTATCAGCAAAACCAAAATTCTGGTGTTTCTTAAGTAGAACTCACTGTAGTTGCCCTACTTATTGTAGGTCATCTTTTCTTTTTCTGTTAAAGTCTATTTGTGATTTAATTTTTAAATAGTAGTGGTCTCTTAGCCTTTGGTTTCTGCCATATGTGCCTTGTTTTCTTTTTAGAAGGGAAAAATGTCAACCTGTCAACCTGGCTTTCATCAGAATGTTAGATAGTTAATGAAAATCACTTACTGTGTACATTCAAGAAATTATGTTGCTGTCTGAATGAGACACACGATAGGCCTCCTTTCTGAAGTCATTCCTTAAGTCATTCAGGATGAAGTAAATGGATGAGTGGCTCTCATTCTGCTGCATTCACATCTGTCTGATAATATGGTTAAATACATCATTGACCAGTCGAGATAATAGGATTTAAAACCTGAAAATTGAATGTGGTCATCAGATGAGTCTTACTACTTTGAAAATAAATGTATGAGCATCTTTCTAGCACTGCAGGCGTTTCTTTTGGAGATACACCATTTCTGTGACGGTGAGGTATTTTCCCTTGATGGCATCTTCTCCTGCTCCCAGTAAGCCTTTTTTGATCACCTGTGAAAAAAATGTTCAACTTGGCTTGATTTCTTGGACTGCTACTGATAATGAAAATGATGTAACCAAATTACTTTTACGCTAATGGTATCTTCTAAATCATTCTTTGTCATGCTAATTCTCATTTTAAAGCTGATGTAGATTCAAAAAAGCTCTTTTCCTCCAATTTTAACACTAATGTCATTGTCACATACTGAAACATAGGCCAGTGCAACAGATTGGAGAAGTGTTTCAAGTTCTTTCTGAATGCTTGGTTTGAACATTTGGTATCCCTTGCCTGGTTAGCACAGCTGAAAAGTTGGTTGTTTGAAAGAGCTTATGTTGTTGCCTAGTCAAAAAGTCTTTCTTTGTCTGGAAAGATACAGTCTATCATTGTGATACTCAAGAAATTTGTGCAGGAATGTGGTTGATAAAATTCCAAGGAAAATACAGATATTTGGAAATGTGATTGCAGTCTTCATTGCTGTTTCTTGGTTTGCCTTTCAGAAATGTTCCCATTGCCAGGAACCGGGAGCCACCTTAGGCTGCTACAACAAAGGCTGCTCCTTCCGATACCATTACCCATGTGCCATCGATGCAGGTAAGAACAAATAATGTGCTAACTACATTCCATGTTTATTCAAAACATACAATACGAAATAACTCTAAGGTACTTTACAGATTTATTCCCTCTTGGTTTCTCAGCTACTATGAAGATAAAATAATATAAATGGTGAGAAATGGCATCAGATAATCAGTGTACAATAACGCATAGGGACAAGATGGAACTTGTAATGACAAAGAATCTACTTGAAAGTGCAGAAGGAGCCTGATTTTGGGGAATGCAGCTACAGTGACCGAAATTTGGCTGCCATATGAGAACTGACCACTCTTTTCTTGCAAAAATAGAAATCCTTTGTTAAAAGGGTGCAAGTAACCAGAAAGGTGTTTCCTCTTTCAGGGTTACACTCCTATGGATAATCATAATAGTGATTTCAAGTGCAAAGTGTTTTATAGAATCATCAGTACCACTTGCAGCACAACCTTCCTTCTCCCTCCTTAGAAGTATTTCAACCAGTCTCTTGAGTAGGTCCAATTTTCATCATTGGACAAGATGGTGGTTTGGATTATATTATCTCCAGCTATAAGCCTGGAGTTGTGAGTTGGAATTTTGTGTACAATAGTGAAGGTTTTCATGGAAGTAAACTTTATTCTTGGGTAAAAAAATCCCAGCTCAGAATGAATAATGTCCTACTACTTTAGTCCTCTGTAACTCACATCTATCATACAAAACTTAGTCTGATAACAAGCAGGTAAGGATTCAAGATTACAACTCTTTGACTTGCAAATAATTGCAAGCTTCCTGTTTGTTATCCTGTTTCCACAGCAGCCTGCTTGTTTCACCAAGTATTTTATGCTGTTTTTCAAATGTTAAGAGTATTTGAAGTAGGTATGCTTATTTCTGAATGACTGCATTGCACCTCTCACTCTGAAATCCCACCTTATTGGAGCACCGCATTTTATTCTAATAGAAATTTTTTTTTATGAAATTAATGTTGTAGGGGAATACTACTAGTACCACATTATAGATGGAGAATCCTTGATTTTACATGAAATAAGGTGCTAAAGAAATATTATTCAGGTTGTAAAAATTGCACACTCAAAAAAATGCCAGAAATAAGGGTGTCATGGAAGTTTAATTTTGGTCTCTTATAAGATAGTAATTGCCTTATTAATGACTGACATCTTTTTCCATAAGGCCCTACCTCAGCCTGTAGGATGAAAGGGTCCTCATTTGTGAGCATATGTTGTCCTCACTGATTCTGTATTTTATTTACTGCATATGATCCCATCTCAGTTCTGAAAGCGGAACTGTGGAATTTTCTGTGATGTTCATCATGCCTAAGAGTTTCATGAACATCAACAAACTTTTACAGTACACTTGAGAGACAGACTCATCAGATTTGTGTTCATATTGTGTTTACTGATTTGTTTCTGGTTTGTGACTGCCTTTTTCAATACCATGAAAAAACAAAATAAATTATATGTTCCCAATAGTTTGGGGTGCTTAATTTGAATTCTTGTGTTACTAGGTACAGTATGTAGCATTTTCTATGTTCTAAACACAGGTACCAAAATTAAGATACTGCCTTTTTTCTTCAGATATACCTTCCTCATTAACTCTACTCCAATTCAGCAAATGCGGTAGGATCTTCCAGATGACAAATTTACTGAACAATCATGACTGATTCCCAAGAGCAGTTCTGTGTTATGCATGGGAGAGGCAGCGTCCTGTACAAAACCTAGTATATAATAATAGTATTTAGTCCTTATTGAATGTAATATAATAGGTCTACCATATCACATGTAGAAGTGGGCTACATCAAATTTGTTTTTTTCCTTACATTTGTCTTGACTTTGTGACCTTTGAGGGTTTTTTAGAGTAGCTTTTTGTGTTCAAGTTGCAAGGCTATGCTTCATTTTATATTAATTTTTTTATGAGACATCACGTTGTCATGTGGCCATCTGTCAGGGTGCACCATTCCAAGCTTATTTCCTTCTGAGTAATATGGCAGAAATAAATTGCAAGCCACTTAGTGGGCTAGAGCTGCATGGAGATGGGATACTTTGTGAGTTTCACAAACATATTTAAATAATAGCAGAGTAGTGGTATAACTGGTGAATCCCTGGTTTCACTCCAGGAAGAGTATGATTTCGTGAGGGGGAAAAACCTTTGTTTCTTTATACATTTTCCTTTATGTTTCTTCCTCTTCAGTCTGTATGTGTCTGGTATGTTCTCCACTCTGGCTCTTCATGCCAGCCACAGGCTCTTTATCTAGTTGGTCTCAGGTTCACCTTTTCAAATTTCTTATCCCAGTCTCTTTGTAAGAACCAGTTCTCCCTACTCCTTTCCAACTTTTCCTTTGCCCAGTTTTCTAGCTGTCATTCTGGCTTCCTCCTCTCTGCTCTGATATCACCTCCTCCTCTCCTTTCTTGCTCCTAGCTCTCTTTCTCATCTTTAGGCTTCTTACTCCCGTTTGGTTCTCCTAGCTTACCTCCTTGTTACATTTAACCCTGCTCGTCCCTGTTTGTTCTTGTTTATTGCCCTTGATCTTCACCTTTCTGTGCCTTATTCTACTAGTTCTTAGTCTCCAACCTTCTGGCTGAATCAATCCCGATTCAGTCTTGGGCTTCTTCCGCTGGCACTCATCCTTAATTCCCTGCTCCTAACTTCTACTAGCAGTAGTCTCGAAAGGGCCACCTTCTTCCTACAGGCTGCCCAAGTCTTAGAAATGTCCCCTGACAGCTTCAGTGCTTTTGGGTCTGGTTCTTAAATCTAAGGCCAGAGGTTTGTTTATAGGAAAGACCTGCTCACCCCCAAACAAAAGTTTTTTTGGTGGAATTTTCAAAGGACCTAGCAACTAAAATCGAGGAAGGCTCTCCTGAGGATGTGCAGATTAAGATCCCCATTCCTCCTTTCAAAGAGTCGTATTTGCTGATTTTGTAGTAAGCTGGCAAGGCTAAAATTCAGGTCCTAGTGGAGCTTTTCAGAGAAAATTTGCTGGGATGTTTAACATGGGCAGAATAACTTTTTTCCAAGAACGAGTTTTAAGGAAATTGTTAGGCTGCTTTAGCTGAAGTTTTCAACCAAAACAAATAAAAGAGCCCAGCTTGAAGTAGAATCTCAGCATTCAAAATTTCAGCCTGATGGTATGACAGTAAAAGACCTTGTTTGCAGTTGCTTTTATCTGTGGATGTAATCAAGCTGTCTTAATCTGTAGCCACTCTTCCAATAAATCTGTATAAAAGAAATAAGCAAGCTACATGGAATAGGGCTTGATTTTCATTTATGCCCAAGCAGAAAATGTAGGCTTCCTTGACGCAAATAAGCATTTTTTTCTCTTTCCTCAGCTTGCTGTTTGTCTGTAAACCCTTTTTATTGGTTATGCAGTGCTGCTGTCTTTCCTGTAGTGAATTGGACGTGGCTATTTCTCAAGTTTCTAGAGCTCTGTGGTAGTTTCATTTGAAGGTGACCATCCTACTTTGAAGGATGGTGCCACTTTGCTTTATTGAGGATCTGGGACAGATCCATTCTGAATCCTCAGAAGTTTGTGCTGATATTTATAAGGGCACTCAGGCTTTTGGGAATATGTATGATTGGTATTGTATCTTAAAAAAATAAAATCAGAAAACACTTGCTGGAGTGTTTTTTAGGGTATGTGAGGCATAAACACTTCGTCTTTGAGTTACTGTAGCATCCCTGGAGTGACCATGCCTTAGCTGAGATGAAGTATGCAGGCCATGTGCCTAGGCAGTTGCGCTGTGAGCATGTTTTTACCTTTGCATTGGTGTGGATTAGAAGTTAGTACCCTGTCAGTGACTGTGCTGCATTTGAAAGGCAGTACATTTTTTGCAGAGGTCTGGAGGATGAAATATCTCAAAACTACTTCAGTTACTTGCAGCACTGAAGGCTGGCCCTGCGGTGCGACCAGGGCTCTGGTTTCTGCGCCGATGGTTGGCTTCCAATCCCACCCTGGTGAGGAGCCAGGTTTTGCACTGCTGGTGCTAATTGGCTGCTATGCAAGGCACGTGGCTTCATAAGCTGCCAGTTCGTACATATGGATGCTTTTATATAGCCTAATTCAGCCTCCCTTTTAATCTCTTTTCTTACAGAGTAATCTTTGGCAGTATAGGATGCAAGAGAGCTGAACTCCTCCTAGCTATTTGCATAAAAATCAAGATCAGTAGTGCCACTTAAGTAATTTTTATATGGAAATGACTGTGGTTAACATTGTGTTTGGCTTTCGTCTGTCCAAATTTATGAAGAGCCTCTGATGTCTCAAGATAACTTAGTCCTAGGGACGTCTCCATGGAAACAGGATCTTTGTTTTCTGAAATTTTGTATCCTCTCCCTCTGCTTGTTCTTCCCCACCTGGAGTCAGATCCCGATTGTTGCAGCACACTTGTCCCCACAACATGTCATAGGCAGTTTCACATACAAAGGACTTTTGACTGTGGATTAGGAAAAAGACTAGCAGCAAAATAAAACAGATTTTGAGAGAACAGAAGTCCTGTGTCTTCACAAGTATCGTTAAAGATGAGTAACAACCAGAACACAGAGGGTGAGACAAAGTGTGAAGCTTAAAGAAGAATAATTGCTTCTATTAAAAATGTTTTAGGTTTTCCCTGACTACTTTATGGAGAGAAATCTACACAAACAAGGACGAGGCTCGGTTCTTTTTCCCTTTCTGCCACAATGAACTGATCATAGCTATGTGTCTGGTGACTTCATGATGAATTGTAATCTGTGATATAAAATACTTGGAACTGCTAACTGAAATCCAGGCCAGCTTTGTAATGATGAACAAGTTTTGCCTTATTGGTATTCAGCTGATTTTCTACAACGAGCTGATGAAATTTTTCAAAGTTGTCCCTTAAGAGAAACAAAAAAAATGCTGTTAATTGCATCTGCTATTAGTATTTGCAACAAAAATGCCAACCCTAGTAACAAATCGAGCTCCGTGTGCAGATCAGGCACGAGGTATGAGGTTTCTGACAGTTCTTCCTGATCCTTGTACAATCTCCCTTTCTGATGTACTAGCTAGAGAAGTGCATTCATTACCGATGTTGGGTTTCCAAGAAAGAAGAAAATTCCATCCTGTTCTAACATACTGTGTATGTTTTTGCTGATTGCTCTGTATATTTTTGATGATTGCTGTATTATGCAGTGCTAATTCATGCTGTAGTCTAACTGTACAATTCCTGCCCTTATAATGAGACAACATTTTATTTATTTCCTGTTATTTGCTAATACCGCATTTGAAATTGTTATCTGTGGCAGGATTAAGGGTTTTACTCCCCTTTGCTAAAATCTCTCAAGTAACTTAGCCTATTGCATGCTGTTTCCCTTTGATTCAGGCCAGAGGCATTCATGTTGAAACATAAGCGTTTCATAGCAGAGGGATGCTCTGCCAAAGCTTGGGTGTCTAGAAAGCTTTTCCCTCAAGCTTTAGTTGCAATCTCCTGCTGTCTGCTAAACTCTTCCAGCAGATTGAAACAGCAGGTAGCGCTGGTTATGCTACATACTTAAGAGCGTTTTAAATTAGCACATTTTATTTACCATTGTGCTTCTTTACTGGCTAGCTATTTGGGTAGGTTGGAGCAGACAGGAGGTCATAAGCACCTTGGTGAAATCTCATGGTGTTGGTCACACTGAGGGTGGTGATGACGCTGAAGGTGCTTGGTCAGCCTGCCTTTGGTGCATGAGGCAATTGGAAAGAACAAAGTCAGAACAGGGCAGGTTGAGAGGTGGCCCTGCAGTTCAGGGTGCCCAGGGAAGGCAGTTGAATTCTCGCAGGAGCGTGCTGCTTTTTCAGTTGGCTGTGAGGGTGAAATACAGGGTATCTGGAAGACACAGAGCTGGCTGGTGGTGCCCCTGATGTGGGCATAGTGCTGAAGTTCCTTGAGCTGCTGACTTGGCATCCTTTAGAGGCATCGTCTGGGAGGGAGGGTGAGAGGGGAAGCAACACTTACACTGGCAGCGCCACTACAGAAATGCTCTTCAAACGACAATATTGCTTAATTTGTTCCTAAATAAGCACTTCTACATAGGTGCCCCACTTTCCGTAATAGGTTTAAATCATTAATTAAGCTATTTCTTAGATCATAGAAGCTTCACATATACGAGTCATGGAAGCAGATCCAAGAGCAGCATGAGTGACCTGACTACCATAGTGTCAAAGTGTAAACTGATCACCAGGATTTGGGATTGCAAATAAACTGTCATATACACCCATACCTAGAGACACACACCCCTTCTCCCCCTGATGTTGGCAGGGCCTTGGGGTAAGGATGAAAGGCATCGATTTTCCTATGAAGTATAAAGCAGGGATCATCTGTTCAGATTGGATGAATGCATTCGTCTTCCTTGTGCTTTACCAAGGAAGGCTGGAATAGCTGAAGGGGGTTGGGATACAGGATTTGTAGACTTGCTTTTGTGATTCTTACTCTATAGAGAGTATCGGGGCGACTGGGGATGCTTGGACTTGGCTCGGTAATCCAGGCGACATTGTCACTTGGGGTGTTCAGTAATTTCAATATTTGTTCAGTATTTGCTAAAACTTTGGGGGTGGAAGGGATGAACCTGCTAATAAGATAGCATTTCTATAAGAGATCTTTGAATGGAAAATATACCTGTGAGGCAAGATTAACACACATGATGTATTATTCATGTTGGTTTTTAGTAAAAAAGTAATAAATTGCTGTCTTCTCCTCCTCTAGATTGTTTACTAAACGAAGAGAATTTCTCAGTGAGGTGCCCCAAGCACAAGGTAAGAACCCTCTCTTGGATTAGACCTGTTTTCTGCTGCCCTCTTCTGGTATCTAAATTTGGATTAGAAATTTTGTACCTGGATAATATCTGTAGTCAGAGATGCTTTTAGATGAATTCTTCTGTGATGTGTGCTTGTGGTATATTCTGGGGGCAAACATCAACTTGAGAAGAATACAGAGAGTTTAAGCAGATAAATTAAGTTTTTGCCCTATCTGTTGAGGTGTTCTTTAGATCCTTGATGACTCTTTAGAAAGCCCAGCTTCATTTCCTGTCTTCTGTGATAGAATCAGTACACTGCTCACTGTCTCTGTTTGAGTGCTACATTGAAACTGTCAGTGGTTTTTCTCCTTGGATTTACTGAGGATGCAAGGAGGAATTAAAATGGCTCATGGAAAAGTTTCAACCAGTTTTTGGAAACATTTAGACTACCTCACGAACCAGTGTAGTTACAAACCTGAAACACCTTGTTCTAGTTTAGTGATAGTAACTAGACTGAGTCCTGCCACTCAGCCTTCAATAAATATATCTGTTTAGTTGTTCTGTAGATCTTTGACTCTTCAGAAGACGCATCATCATTTTCAGTTTTTGGGTATGGATTCATCGTGCTGCTTCCGCCTAGGGTTTGGGCATCCTTAACGGAGTGTCCCTGGAGCCTGCAAACACAGTGGTGCTAAGAGCTGAACTGCTGTTACTCTGTCTGTATGGAACAGAGACAAGGCAGACAATACATACTCTCTTGTATGTATAAGCAATATGATACAGTGCTGGGAATACCCCTTCGGGCCCATAAGGGAGAATACATCTCTGGGAAGCTGTGGATACCAGTCCACCAGTTTTAAATGCTCAGAAGTATCCAGAAAAATGGCTGTTCTTGTGGCCAGTTGGATACATCAGGAATCATGCAAGAGTGTGGGTGGCATATGCTGGAAAGTAAGTGTTAATAGGGAAGAATTGTGTTGCTTTCTAGCAGGGATTAGTCTCCATTTAGTTGTTGTCTGCATATCTCTTCTCTGCCTAGAATTAGACTGACATCTGGTGGTCTTTTGTCTTCACAGATTATCTTTAATCTGTCTTTTGTAAACATAGAAGAATTAGTCTCATGTTCCTTTCTGGATGTTCTACCACAATATGATGTATTTATACACATGTATTTAAAATGCGCTGGAAGATTCTGGGGACTTTCAGGCTGTTATCCAGAACTGCCCTACTTTTCATCATAAAAGAAAATAAATTATTCTGCACGATTGTGGAATAATGTTGAAAATGTACAGCAAGCTTAAAATGATGCATTAATGCTACACGAACCTGCAGATCTTGCCAAACAAAAATGGGAAGGATGAGCTCCCCTCACTGTGGAATGCAACTACCTAAGTGCCACCCTCTGCCCAACTTTGGATACTTGACTAAAGAGAATAGGAAGGCTGCATCTTTGAAGCCTGTTTGTTTTTTGCTGCCCACTGTCTGAAGTATTATAGGAAACATAGTGTCAAAGCTTTTCATATCTGGCTTGGGTCACTGATGCTGCATATGAGTACTTGCAGTGATGGTGCTCAAACCGTGAAAGGAAGCAACCATTTTACAGAATCCAGCCTCCTGGAGAAGATACTGAGCAGGCACGTTGGTTTCTAAAGTAATCTTGGGGGGTGGGAGGAGGAAAACGGCCAAGTAACTTGATAAAGGTACTTCATGAGGCAATAAAATTGTAAATTTTATTCAAAACTATCCCCCTGCAGATCATTTTCTGTGTTGCGTCGAAAATGGACATTCAACACCAGCAGCCATTCTTTGACACTGAAGTTTGTTGGCTTTTGCTTAGTAAAGATGTGAATCATTTGTTTGAAGTCAAGCAGAGTGTTATTTGCTCGGCTGTGAACTCTGCCCTTGCCCTGTGGTTCAGTAATCATTACTGGTTTGTTCCAAGTCCTTCTGCAGGGCGGAATATAGGATCACCCTGTTCCTTCCATTGTAGTGGCTGAAAAGGGGAGTTCCAGCCAGTTGTGAGGCAGGAGCAGGAAGGCTGAAAACCATTGCTTTAGAATGACTGGAGAATAAAGTGCATCAATTTTTTGCATGATATGAACGTGAGCAATTGAGAGGAAGAAAGACTTTAGATTAGACCATTTAAAACTATGCTTTTACATAACACCAGTTTAACATTAGTAGCTAATTAGTAGCTGTCTAATACCTCATTCTTCTATTCTGTAGTTAATGGGTGGAAAAACTAACTTTATAAATCTGCTAGCACTGCATAGGTCCCCCAGTATAGTGCCTCTTATCCTTTTTCAGTCCATGCCTCACATCGGTAAATATACCTCATCATAATAAGTGGCTCCTGGAGAGCAAAGGTGCTTCTTGCCTCATTAACTGCGCTTGACACTTCAGGCATAAGCAAGTGAAGTCCACAGGGACTGGTCCTGCCTTTCCCTGTGCTCCCCAGTGAGCTTTCCCATTTCCTTCTGTCAGCATTGATGCTTCAACCATCCATGTCCTGAATGTGCTACTTTTGCAAAATAGCAGCTTTTATCACAGGGAAAACGCTGTCTGAAAACTAATCATCTTTTGAAGGGTTAGCTTCCTCTCGCAAATCCAACTTGCTGTGTGTCTGCAAGTGCTGTTGCAACAGAACTGATGAGGATGCCGAGGCACTGAGGAGGATATAAAGGGGATGGGATATCTCACCTTTTGGGTGGCACTGCGGTCTTGGATTGTCTTAAGCCACCTGTGGGGCAATTTTAAGCGATGTTTCTCAGCTTGTTCTACCTTTGTGTGTTAAAGTCTGTGTTTCTTGAAATTAACTAGGCTTTCATATCCCAAACTCTTTACTTTTGCCTGCTTTTGTCACAGGGAAAACTCTGTCTGAAAAATCTATGTCTGGTTCCAATACTGACTCCTTTTTCTCTTTCTCTCACTTTCTGTATGTTCACTTTCCCTACCCCTGTCTTCCTTTTCTCCCTCATTTTCTTTTTCCTCCTCCTTTTGGCTTGCTGGTTCGTCAGCCCGTCCTTCCTTGCTCTCTTCCCTCCTTGCAGAACAAGATGGTGAAAGGCAGCCTCAGCACAGAGCAGTCGGAGCGGGGGTGAGGGGGGAAGTGTACTCCTGGGAATGGAAATAAAAGCAAGCACAGGTGAGTTGGGGAGAGTCACCAGCTTCCACCTGCCGCCTTCTGTGGCTCCTTACCTCCGGTGCCTTCCCCATTCCTGTGAGAAATCAAGGTGCTCTGGTGTACATTCAGAAAATTTGTCGTAACTGTTTCTTTTTTTTATTTTTCCCTGCTACCATTCTGTTCAGGCTAGTGACTGCACTTTTTTGTATTTCTGCAGCAGTTTCTTCTGTTTAGCGGTGAGAGGCAAAGCTTGTTAGCTGTTACAACTGCCTGATTACTGTCCCAGCTAAACCAGTAGCAGCAATCTCCTTTCATATTGCCATCATCATGTCTATAAGGATCTGAAAGGGTTTTTTCCATAAGACTCAGAGTAATAGTAAGCTTCTGTAGAAATAAATAAATTCATCATAGTCTCTTGAATTTTGTGTGTAAGGAAGAATTACTAATACTGATGAGTTCAAGATTACCATAATCTTGATTCCCCTTTTTTCTGGAAATGTAAATACAGGGATAAGTAAATTAATCTTAGCAGGAGCCCATTACATTCCTTTCAGACTAGCATTTTCCTCTATTTTGCAAACAGGCATAGGTGATGGAAGGTGGAACTATATCCACAAGTGGCCACAATTTCGTAAGTTTGTAATGTTTACTCTGGCCCCTTACCTCCCCTCGCTCTGAATCCAGGGTGGGCTGTAGTTGCAGTAAGTCAGCGTAAGTGAGCAGTGCTGTGGAAAGCGGCGATTGTGCTCTCATGCCCCAACTCCCCCGCTGCTCTTCTTGCCTCCTCCTTTGTCTAGTCCCAGCGTTCACCCAGCCATGTGTGAACTTGGTGAGGAATTCAATTTTTTGAAACTACATTTTGTCCTGTTAGCGTCCAAGTTGGGTCATTTTCCTAACCTGGTTCACTGTGTGGCTGGGCAGGTACCACGACACAAGGAGGGAGTAGCACAGAGGTGGGAGTTAGCACCCAGGGAATGCGATGAGGTTGGGATTTCTTATTTCATTTCCACCAAGTGCGTTGCCATTCGATGGCAACGGGGACGCCTAAATTAAATACATGTTGGGTTTCAGATTAATACTTATTGACACCCTTTCCCATAAACTGCAGGCCAAGGAGGTCTCTTGCCTTCATTTTGCTGCTCAGTTGCATTTCTTACTTGAGCTGGTTGCTTCTCTTTCTTGCAGTCACGCAGGTGAAGTTGCTGTTTCATGTCTGTTCTCTGAGCTGATTATAACAATGCCGTCACCGTCATTCCCTTGCTTCCTAGGCACCTCCCTTACCTTAAAATCTTACATGTTTCTTGAGTTAAGTAATTGTGAAGTGCTTTTAATGGTGTTTTCTGTGAGGGATGAGAGATTAATCAGACAATTCTGGTTTTTAGTGCAGTAGCAGAAGACAGGTAGTGTTTCATATAAATACCTCGTAAACTGACTGCTGACATAGTTTAGCTTTGCTGCGTTCTGTGATTTTTCATTTTTAACAGCATTCTTTCTTGGCTTTGGAGTGTTGTTAAAACGGTTACCATGCAAACAGTATTTAAAGTTCCTTATTTGAGTAACCTTTTCCTTCCGTGGTAAAGGTCATTGGGATTCTTTTAAGCTTTTCTCTTTTCCTTAAAGTGCAAAAGGCAATATAATTCATAATGTCAAAACAGGATGATGGTGTGACTGACAGGGCGTCTGTTACAACCGTTTAACACTAGAGAAGTCTTCTCAGTGATGATTTTTTTTGGGCCATTTCTTTAAGGCGCTGGTGAACATTACTATGTCCCAGAGACCTTTACACAGCTTTGTTTCCTGCATTATTGTCCAGTGCTAACTCTTTTTTTTTTTTTTTATATATCGTAGGAATGTATTGGCTTAGGACCTTGCAAGCTGTGGAAGCTCTGCACCATGTTCACTATGTGCACTAGACATCTCTCTAAGGCATCATGTCTTTCCAAATCCACTTTTGCATCAAGTAGTTCTTATCTGAAGGTCCTATTTAGCCCTCCCCTTTTGTTCTGAGAATGTCTTAAAGATGAAGTTCTCCAACCTGGCCTTGAATCCCAAAATAAAACCCATGCAAGTCTAAAAGATCAATTTTTTTTTTTTAAAATGAGAAAAAAATGCTGCATTACTGTGATAATTAAAGAAGCTTAGAGGAATTCTGATAGTGTAGGAGCTGCCCTTCTGCTGGCCTTAGTGTATGGGCACTCAGCTGTTAGATTATTGGGCTGGTTTAGTCCTGGTTCACTCCTAGGCCCAGCAAGTTAAGAAAAATCCTGCGTGTTGGATAACATCCAGGCAAGTCAGTGTATTCTGTCTCTGTTGCTTCTCTCTCCCTGAGCCAGTTGCCTCTAGAACATTTGGATCAAATCCAGATCTTGGAGAGTGACTGTGGGAGTGAGTCTGGTGCTCTGGATCTTGTCCAGGAGCGGGGAAGGACTCTCTCTGTGCGGTGAGCCTGTTTCCTCCCTGAGCCGGTGCCTAATGCTCTGGACCGATTCCAGGCATGGGCAAGCTGAAGTTGTACAGGAGCCAGAGACAGCAACGCGGCCTTGACACTCCTTCAGCGAGGGCTCACAGTTGCACAGTAATGAATACCACAGAGGTCAGCTGCCTGAACTCTCTAGGAACCTCCCTTTAGCTGTAGCTCCATGGCTTACCCGTCTGTTTTTCATACATACTCGCCTGACTCTTTCTTCGCCCTTAGCCTGGCACCCCTCTATGAGGGGATATTTGCAGCCAAGAGGTAGGCTTGTGGGATGTAATCTAATTGGTGTGTTGATAATCAGAACAGCATTGACTTCTGTATCACACTTAGTGTTCCTGGAGTTTAATTGCCAGCTATGAATGAACATGGGTGTTACTTCATTCCCAGGCACACCTCTAATGCCGTTAACTGTTTTCCATATGCATCACTTATGTTGCAAGCTTCTTTCCTTTTCCCAAGCTCACTGGCTGGTGGGGAGGGATTTATCTAAGTTATATCAAAGTAAGTAACCTTACTAAATAAACAAATTGCTTCTGGGCTCACTTGTGCTACGGGAGAGGGAAGAAAGGAAGATATTATTTCAAGCTTTGCTTTCTCAGCTGTGCAGATTAAGAATGAGAACTGTAGCTTAGAGAAATGAAATTTTAACTTTGTCTGGAGTTTCTCTTTTGAACTGAGCCTCCTCCAGCTTAGCACACTCCTGAAGTTCATTTTCTCACCTTAGAGAATTTCTGGACAGGGAGAACGTGCATGCCAAGCACTTGAACGTTTCCACGTTTGTCTTGAAAGTCATCACAAGCTTAGTCCTTCCGTGAACTGTCACCACCACCATAATCTGGCAATTAGAACAAAAAGCAAGAGAGAGAAATATTACCCGCCCTCCAATTAGCTTAATTGCAGCTTTACCTTTAGTTTGTGAAATCTAGCCGTTTCCCAAATTTGGTTTCTGCAGCTGGACTCCTGTAGTTTTGATTCCGGTTTCACTATCTGCTACGTATTCGCTGAAAACTACTGTTGGAAGGTAGCATGGTGACCTATATGAAAATATTTGGGTCTAGTCCCAAGGGGGCAGCGTGGCATCCCAGAAGCTGTCGTGGCATCGGCCCCCTCTGTTTCCAGTTTTCATAGTCAAGATGAGGAGCAAACATGAGGCAGACGAGCTGCTTTTGGGCTGCTGGAGGTAGCTGTTCTGTAAGAGTGCCATGCCGCTGTCGTGGCACAGATCGTCCTGTCACCCTGGACCTCCTCCATAGCTGGGTTTATTTCATTTTCTGCTGGTTGTTAAGCTAATACTTTTTATCACATGGATTTGCTTTTATGAACTACTCACCGTTGTGCTTCCGTCCGTTTTTTTTTTTTTTTAGTCCACAAAACTAAAGAGCTCTTGGTGTTACTGCTGTGGTAGGTTGCTAAGTGGGTTATTCCAAAGCCGAGGGGGAGGGGGGGTTGCGGGCAGACAAAGGGAAGGAACCATTCCAATATTACTGTTTCACTTTGTTTTTCAGGTTAGGCTGTTGAGATAAAAAGTGGTGGACATTCGTGACTGAATGGAATCTCTCCCACTGTGCAGCCATGCCCCCTCTCGACGTGCCTGCCAATGCCAGCACTTCCTTCATAAATTCTTACATCACACTCAAGACTGATGACATCACAGAATCTGACCAAGGAGTCTGAACCAGCTGTTTCCATGGACACAATCTCCATAGTGACAGTGGGAAGGGGAGGGGGAAAAAGGAAACAGGTGGGGGGAATTAAAGAGGGAGGGATAAATATATATATATATAAAGATCTATTTTTTAGTCTTGAAAGACTTTGTTTTAAATGAAAGGTGCGCTATATCCCTTTTGATGCTTTTGATTAAAATTAACAAGAACCCTTATAAATTAAAAAAGCAAACTGTAGCTAAAGTAAATATTCAATCCAAAATCAAAGCAAGGCTCGTGGAGCCTAACGTTTTGTGGGAAAGAACAGCGGAACTGGGAGTACTCCAAACAGGACTTGTCTCCCTTCCCCTTGCTTTCTTTCTCACAACATCCAAGGAAGTTCAATTTTAAAAGGCAAACAAAATAATGATGACTTGGTTTTAGGGTGTGGAAGGAAGGCTTGGATGGTTGCAGGTGTCAATACTTGTGTGGGGGGGATAGGGAAGTTATCTTTTTTGAGAAACACTATATATTAATAGTGGAAGCTTGAAAAACGTCTGAAGACTCTTAGGTCATGAGACTCATGAAGTAAGAGGTAGCTGCTGCTTGCTAGATCCCATACACCTTGTTCGTGTGGGAACGTCTGTACCACGTGGGGGAAAGGAGTCTCTGACCTTTGTGGCAACAACATGCACCCCCAAATCATTCCAAGAAGCTGCCTTCAGTTTTGAAGGCAGGTGAGAGGAAGAGATGGTTTACCTGCCAGACTGGGGAATTGGAAAGGAAGTCTGAATGTTGGTGGAGTCAATGTGTCTTCAAACTGATCAGGAAAATCCAGTTAGCCCTTTTTTTACTTTGTTTTGCTTTTCCTAAAGAAGGAAGAGGGAATGTCAGTGTAACAGCCTACACTATGTGGTTATTTGGGGTGGGTTTTTTTTGTAAATTATGTAATTTTAAAACATTTGGGTTTAAGGAACAACAACAACAAAAAAAAAAATCATAATTTTTTTTCTTATTAAGGCCTTAAGAAAGGGGTTAGTGCATCTTTCAGGGGTCACTCTGCCATGGGAATAAAATAGCTGTTTCACAAACAGTTTTATATAAAAAAAGCTTAAAAAAACCAAAAAAACTAATAAACTTCATTTTAACCTTGTCTCCTTTTGTTTTGTGCGAACTTGATTTGTTTAAAAGGACAGAGAGACAGTACTATCTGCTGCTTTTTGGTTTCTTTGCCTTCATCAGTTCTGCCTTCAGTGATGACCTTCCGAACTGGCCCAGCAAGAGGAAGACCACAAAAGCTTTTAAAAATTAAAGCTTAGGATTTGTTTGATGTCCAGATATAACGAGCAAATGACTGGATGAATTTTCTGTTCGTGTGAGTTGGTGGTATTTCACCAGGTCACTGACTTCTTTCACTCATAGGATGGTAGCATATCCTAGTGATATCAAACAGCGTGGTGTTTACTGGGAAGTCACTAGAGATAGGGATCTAACCAGCATGACTTGGATAAAAAAAAAAATGGGGTTGATATTGTGGGGAGGGAAGAACTATTTTAAAAAGTTATGTACTGGATGCTTGCTCAACTACTCGCATTTTGGAGTATTCAGCACATAAAAAATAAAATCTATGATAGCTCATATTAAGATATCTATTTTAACTCTATTTTTAAAAGATCGATTTAAAGATTTGGGAGATAATTTGGCAGTTATTTATTTCTAGAAGTTGCTACTCTCACTGATAAGTATTTGGAAAGAAAGGGCAGTCTTCTGCTTACTCCTTTCCCAGTAGCAGCTACTGAAGTTAGTATGTCCTTCTACATTAAGAAATAGACCTGTTGTGATAAATGTCACTAATGTGTCCTGAATTGGTGCTGAAAATATTTAACTGCTGGTGTAGTCAGAAAAAAAAATCATTTTTAGCATAGTTAATGTGATTGAGTAAATGACTTCTTTTCAACTGAATAAAATTGTTTTTTTTTTTTCCTAGTGTCTGTTCTATTCTACCTGTTCTGGAAAACAAAAAAAAAAAAGTTAATGCTACTGCATTGATTTATGTTGGTGAAGAATCAGCTTTGTAGTACTATGACAGCAGAGGACCATGTGGTGAAACTGCTGCATTCCATACTTTTGGCTCTTCAGGGTGGTGTCATGCAGTGGAGGGAGAAGGTTTTTGGGAGGGAGTCTTGGAGGTTTTCCTTGTGGGTGCTCGTGGCAATTGGGAAGATTCGCTAGCTCCTCGTGCACCGTGGTTGGAAACTAATGGGAGTCGTGTAGAGCAAATAAATAATTGGTACCACGCTTGACTCCATGAGAAATGTTTCTCAATGGGGAGTGCTTAAAACCCTACAAATCATCTGCCGCTTAGCCCCTTGTCAGTTCTGTTGTCAGAGGTAAGGAATGCACTCTCTAGTAGAGAAAGGTCTCACAGGTTGGTCATCTTTGTTGGTCAAGTCCTTACAGAAACCAGAGCTACCATGACTCTCTAAATCCAAGCCAGGAGGAATCTAAAACAACGTGTAGTGGTTTCTTCAGAGAACCTGGGTATGATCCGGAGCAGTCATAAAATCCAGCTAGAAATAAAAACTTCTTTTCGCTCAGAAGATAGGAAGTGCCCGAGTGGATTCTGAAAGCTGTTGTACAAAATATTTACCAGCTTCATCCTGCAAAAACAATTAACAGCTTGATATCGTGGATACCCCAAACTTGGAAGAAAGAAAAGGTTTGGAAATCTTGGCTATTTAGAATTTGTAGAGCAGAAATGACCCACAGCAGAACATGTTTTAACATGAAGATTGTGTTAAGAAGAAAACAAGTGGCCTGTCAGCCACGTGGGAATTACCTGTTTGGATTAGGAACGACCTAATGAGAGTTTGGATAAGGCAGCTCGTTTTCAAAGTGTTTCTTCACACTGTCTGGCTCCTGTCAGGATCATTGAAAGGAAAGAGGTTTACACCTGCTTCCTGGGAAATGCACGTGATGGTTTAACAGCATTTCCAAAGTGTGTGGTTGCCGTTTAAAAAGGAAGTCCAGGGGACCGTGTGTCCCCTCCCAACAACTAACCTGAGTGAGTCAACACTCCTGAACAAGGTCAGAGAAAAATATAATGTTTTTCCATAAAGGATATGCAATGGATTCAACATGCAAAGGATGTCTATCGATACGAGCTGACCAGTGTTCACCTGGAGATGAGGATAAAGGAACTCTTCCCGCAGGAATGAATGGAGGCCCTGGGATGCGTACAGCAAGCATATCTTGATACCAGGAGCTGCTGATATATTCATTATGGAATTCTATTGTGTGTGAAATCTACACTTGGAAATCCAAGGCATAGACTACCATGGAGGTTATAGTGAGGTTGTGCAGCACAGGAGAAAGCAGTGTTGGCTGCCACTGCAGAAGGTGGTGGGCGGCCTCGCTAGTCTGTGTATCACATAGGTATGGGTGGGGATTTTACCGGGGGCTGTGAACCTTTTGAATTGGCCTTAGAACAAGACAAACTGATGACGTGTAACAGTACTGAAATAAGAAAAAACATCAAGGCTTCGGGGCAGAGTATCTGCCAAAGAATGTTGTACATGTAATTAATGGAGTCCAGCTAATGGCAAGCTGAAGAAACATTTTTGGTGGGTCATACTTTTTTTTTTTAAAAACGTACATGAGGAAAGGTAATACCTTTAATTAAACTGGTACAGTTTTAAGGAGAACATTTTTGGGCGGAGTTGCATATAAACTGTCTAAATTATCATGCCTAATAACAGTGCTGTTACGTCAGGAATTACCTAGGCTGTCTTCAGTGCAGTGGTTGTCCTGGACATGGTAGAAATACTTGATAGAGGGACCCGGAATCGGTTTGTCTGACCTAGTCCCTGGCTTATCAGAATGACTGGAAGAAGTAGTCCTCTATCTAAAATTGTAGAAAATTGAGTTTTAAATATCAGACCTTTGGAAGTAGAACAGGATATCTGGATGGTTGAGGATGAATAAATCATCGTTGGTCTGGGGTTTTTTTTAGTGATTAAAAGTTGAGTGAAAAAGAAAGAGTATAGATAATCCAGGTTCAGTTACAGATCTAGTACAAAGATGTGCCTAATGTTTTGTGGCTCTACTGACTTTCCGATGAGAAATCGAAAGTGTAATTACAATCTTAGTTTTAGGTTAGAAATCTTTGTTGTGAAACAGGATGAGATTTTTGTTTGGTTGTGGAATATTTCTAATAAATGTTTAGTTTTCTGGGTTTTTTGTTTGTTTAGGGTTTTTTAAGATAGAGCTACTACAGTATGTTGTGAGACAGAGAATTTAGTCAACAAAGGTAGAGGGCAAAAGTAATTATTGGAAAATTGTGGGAGACCAGTAATTCTCCGGCACTTTCTCTGTGGCATTGCTGCATGCCAAAGAGAGTTTGGGTAACGCACATCACTGAAAAATCACCTCCATACGGATACCCTGCGCTGTCAGCTCCCAAACTGACCTGTGCTGTTCGGCCAGAAATTCTTATGTAAAGCTGTAAAGGAAAGAATGAGGTTTTCCTTAAAGCATAAAGGTCAATGAAACAGTTGCTGTCATTATCCCTACATGTGAGTGTTTTATTGTTTGGTCTGCCTGTACTTTTGGTCAGATCTAAAAAGCTCGCACTGTCATACAGCTGAAAAGTGAACAGGGTGCTGCTGTTTACAGAGTCCTTTCGTAGGAATTAATTTCTTACGTAGGACCCATATCCTGGCTAATACCTCTACAGAAAGGAGCCTGAATTAGAGGGAAAGCATTGCTTGTTTGGTGGCTTCTTTCATAGGGCTACGTTGAGAGCCAAGATCGCTTCCTTTTCCTCCTCGGCCTCTAGAGGTTTTTGTAACATATTGTTTAACTCTGCTTTAATGCCGTGGTTTCAGGTTTTTGACCTTACCTGGCTAGCTTTAGAATGCTAATACTTCTTGGCAGCTCTAGAGAGACTTATCACCCAAATAATTTGAAAAAGAAAAATGCTATTTTAGCTTATAGCAAACTTCCTGTGAAGGAAATCTTTCGCTCTAGCTGGGGAATCTGGATTCAGACTGACTGTGTACTCTTCTGCGTCATAAAACCCGCGTGCACATACTACTGAATGTGAACGTACCCAGGTCATTGGTAAATACCATCTGCGTTACGTTAGTGGCTTTGGGGTTGCAGCTAGACCTGCTAACAACCAAACTTGGAGGTCGCAGTGGGTTTGGAGGTCGGCGCTCCCTGGCTTTGAGGTATGCCGTGACAATGGTTTTCTGAGTTTTATTGAAATTATTTGTTTTCAGTGCCACATCTTTTGGTGGGGAGCAGCGAAAAATGGCAGAGAAATTTTCAGGGAAGGAGCTGGGAGGTGCTCTGCGTTGATACTAAAGGCAAGTGTAGTGCTGTAAAGATAAGTCTGCATTGTATAGCGAGAGTCCCTCCCGTGAGCTGAAGCCAATTTATTAAAGAAGCGTCACCACATCTAATGGTTTCATGAAAAAGGGAAAAGTCTGTCCATTTTACAGCATTTGTATTAGGAAAACGTAGTTGGACTTCCACCCGAGTTCCTGCAGCTGAGCTGTGTTTCTTTGTCAGAAGAGAGGTGTAATCATTAGTTTCTTGTACATTGTAGATTATTTTGAGGACATTATTTTGGTGACTGTTGGAAATTACCATGAATAGATATTTGACCTGGATTATGGGGCATAACAGTATCTACTTCTTCTCGTGCACTTTTTAATCAGCTGGTGTCAAAGTACCTTTACGAGTAAGGCAAGTATCGCGGTTCCCATTTGTAGTTGGGAGAAATACAGAAAAGCAGACAAATAATTGTTCAGTGTTGTATGATGAAATTAGGAATTGGCAGGTGGAAATGGATCTCAAAGAGGCAAGAAAGGACCGTGTGTATAAGCAGAACAAAGGCTGTGATTTAATGTGACACTTCTGTTTTTTGTAATATCTTTGCTGCTTTGGAATCCAAGATGAGGAGGTTACTGTATAAAATGGATGCTGCAATCTGTTCAGCTGGTGTCCTGCTGTCGTTAAAACTTCCAAGGAGGAATTGCTAAGTGTGCAGGCGATAGATGGCAAAACTAACTGACCATTTGGAAATGAAACCAAAGAACTGCACTCTGCAAGAAAATAAGCAAAGCTTGTGAAGCACTGCTGATGAAGACGTTTCCAGCAAGCGAAAGCAAAGTCTGTACAGAATGCACCAATTTTGCAGACTCTAAGCAGATTTCCAGCGTTGTGTTCGGTTCTGCTCCAAGTATGAAACATTCTTGGCTTCACAGGACGGGAAAATGCGCTGGGAGAAAAAACAGTTTTCAGAGCCGTGAGATGGAAGCGGGCACTTGCAGCCTTAAAGAGGGCATTGATGGTTGCAGTCATCACAGCCTACTTCAGCCACAAAATTCATTTTTATTAAAAACAACAGCGGTGTGTTGCTACAGGAACACAAAAGACTTGGAAAAGGTGCTGTTACAGCAGAAATATAAGCATTCATTATTACAAATATGAAAGACGGACTTAACAAACATCGAGTTTGTGGTTTGTTGCTTCAGAAGAAGAGGGAAAGAAGGTGCGTTTTTTGGACTGCACAGAATTGTTGCAGTCTAGAAGATGAACAAATTAGAAGCAGAAATCACTACAACTAATTCCAATCCCTAATAATTGGCAATGATGACTGTAAACTGCCAGTAACTGGGAAAATTTCTGCTTTGGAGTGTGGCCTATTGGCCTCAAACACTGCCGAACACCCATGTTTGATGGAGTCACCCCTGAGCGGAGGGTCAGCAGTGCAGCTTTATGGTCCAAAGTTCCTCTCAAAAATAAAAGGAGGTGAGAACACCTTTTACAAGTGGCCTAATGGTGTGAAAGAGCTATGGAGAAATAACAGGTTGGTAGAAGTCACGGAAGGTTTGTTCCTGGGGTTCCTTTTAGGGAATGCTGAGACATGAAAGGAGGAGACCTGAGACCACCAGAGAGGCACTTGAAGTCCTCACTGGTGGAGGTGGCTGTTCCTGCTGACCTTTTCTGTTTGAAGTTGCATGTGTGTGAGTTTTGGAAGAACAGTCTAGGTGGGTACCATACAAAACTCGTTCTGTGCCATTTATTACACTAAACAACAGACCCTGAAACAATTCTTTAACGTAGAATGACCTTTTTGCATCTAGATGGTGGTTCCAAATGGAGGATAATCTCTGTTGTGCTTAAAAAAGGGAATGTGGGCCAGGTCACCTGGGTTGGTTTGTTCCTCTTCAAATCATATGTACTTTAACTTGGTTTTCTACCTCCAGTCAACAGCAACCTGCAGAAACTGGGGAACACAAAGGCTGATGTTTTCTAGGGTTTCATTTGAGCTAATTAAAAGAGCTGCTTGAGACAGGGAGACACCAGCAGTCTGTGCAGCCTGTATTTGCCATTTCTGCAGAGAGAGAGAGAGAAATTCGCCCCTTATTTTCAGCGTTTATTGGAGCTACTTGGACTTGGAGAGTAGCTGATCAAAAACCCCAACAACCCTTCCCAGTGTGCAGTGAAGTGTTCAGCGAAGGGTCTGGTGGAACTTTCCTTTCTTGTCCTTTACAATGCAAGAGAAAGGACCAGTCTGGGGCTTGTCTGAACAGCCTTTTCATCTGGCCATTTGCAACAGCCCTCTGACCTACCTTTTTCTTCACCAGGTGCGTTGAGGATATACTGATTGGCGGTTTTTAAGAATACGTGTACTTTTTTATCTGTAAGAGTATACATATGTCTGGAAATAGATGAGTACAAGCGTTCAATAGCTGACAAAAAAACGTTTGTGTTCATTGACCAGCTTGCGTGACCTTGGGTGGGAATGGTAAACACCGCAGCTAAGGTCCGTCGTGAGTTCAGGGGACACTTCGGCAACTTAAATGTCGCAATTCAAAGCCTCCCACAAGGTGCTGTGCCCCTGCAGAAAACCACACAGGCAGTGTTCATAAAAGAAAGACATCTTCCCTTGCAGTAAGCAGCCTTGGGACCTTCAAGCCGCAACTTCCTAAGCGCCTGTCCTTGAAATAAGCTTCTGACAGCCACACAACACGGCATACCTCATGTTAGAGGACAGAGAAGCCACTAAGTCCCATATTTCCGCTTTGTTTTTACTTATGCCTCAACTGATAGCGAGGGTTTGAGCTTGATTTCTACTGCAGCCTGTGCGGCTCAGGCTGCTCTGGTTGCCAGAGCAGACAAGTATCTGTAGTCGTTCTTGAAAAGCCACGTGGCACGAGGACTCAAAAAGCACCTGAGGGTTCATAGCGGGCATAAACAGGCTGAGACATTTTCATCCTCATTTCTGTTGATTATGGGAGTCTTTGTAAGACTGTTCTGTTGCATTTCTCCATCATTTATGTTACTTTCAGGTAATTTGTGTATTGCGTGTCTGTGTTGCTTGCAGGTAACTCATTTTTCATAATTCATCTTGGAGTCACTCAAGGGTTGTGTTTTGGAGTTACAGCCCAAAGGATTTGGGATGCAGGAGCTCACGTTTCCCAGCCCGCCCTCCCTCCCTCCTGCCCTGAGGTGCGACCCAGGGGCTTCCCTTCCCAGGCAGAGGAAGCCCCAACGCCTCCAGGCTCACGCAGAGGTTACTCCCCTGGAAACTGGCAGCTGTTTCAGTGCTGTTACACTTCAGCAACTTCTCCAGTTGGGTGCTTGGCCAATCACCTGTCCTCATCATCCCGGCAAGTCAGAAGTCTGAAATTCTTCCTTTTTTTTTTTTTTTTTT
>RSEF01000001.1:60609686-60626468 GCA_003993805.1 Himantopus leucocephalus
GGGAGAGGGAGAGGGAGAGGGAGAGGGAGAGGGAGAGGGAGAAACAGGCTTGGGTCAGAAGAGGAAGACCAAGGAGTAGACAGGCTACGAAATGTCATTGCTCCTGTGGCTGGGGACCCAGCTGTCATCCTGCTGGAGCAACATCTCTACACTGGGAGTTTTTCTTACAGTCTTTGCTTTACTTCTTGACTTTATGAAGCGCAGGAAGAAGTGGAGCCATTACCCGCCGGGCCCAGTGTCGCTGCCGTTCATTGGGACCATGCTGTACATTGATTTCCGAAATCCCCACCTCTCCTTCAACCAGGTGAGTGCTTGTCCCCATGACGAAGCACCCCTCACATGACCATGGGCCCAGGAGGGGTGGGGATGCCCTGGCATGATCTACCCTTGCACAAAGCCAAAGGGCAATGCCCTCTCCAAAGTCAAGGACGAAGCAAGTCACCGCCTGAGGACACTGACCCGGCCCACAAAGATAAATAGATAATCACACACCAACACTCACCAGCCTCCATCTCCCGATTTCAGTGGGAGATTCTGTTGTGCCCTCAGTGATGGATGATGCTTGCTCTAGTGTAGATCTGGCCACCAACTTAACATGTGGGCAGGTGTGGGGGCAAAGGAACAAGAAGATGTACAAACAAGGGAGGAAAAGCAAATATCTGTGGGCTGGGGATGTGGCTGCAGGAATGGCAGAATTCCCTGTGAGTCACTTAAGCACACCTACAGGCACGTGACAGTTTCAGTGAAAGAGCTCAGCTGGCGGGATTTGGCCCAGCAGCAATGCCCAAAATCTCCGTAGCATTCCTATTCAACGTCAGGGCTTAGCTTTTCTCAAAGGAAAAGCACAGCACAGCTTGCAGCAGATAAACCACTGGAGCTTTGTGCTTCAGTTTGCAAACTCTAGAGGCCTTTTCTCTAGGAGAGCACTGTTCAGCTGTCTGTCCAAAATCTGCCAAATGGAGAAACTAAATATAGCATTTGTATTATTTGCTTGCATATAGTCCAAAAGGTTACCATTTTTAAATCACATCACATCAGGGTCATGCTAGCCACAATCTTGACCAGTAATCGCTCTTAATGATGTATTTCTAGTGCCAGTGAAGTGCTAATTTCCTTTCCAACCCTACTGCAAGTAGAGTCATAAATACTTCAATTCCTTGCATTGCTACAGTGCAGAAATGATGACACTTAGCTTTTATAAAAAGAAAAAAAAACCCAAGAGAGACAGGAAAAAAAAAAAAGAAAACCAAGCACAGTCTGTGGGGCATTGCTGCTATTGCATTGTCTTCTGATAACATGCTCCCGAGCACTTTGTTCAGTGTTACTGACTAGCAGGGGAGCTTCAACCTGCCTTCCTGGGAGTTTACGTCCAGTCAAAGGGCTTGTCTACCTGGAGGAGACTTAGCTCCATGGGAAGCTCCCATGGTGAGTGTATGGCTGACAGGCTTACCCGTGTAGCCACCCTGCTGTCAGAACTATGTCTCTTATAGATCACAACAGATGTAGGGTGTGTGCCAGTTACCAGCCTTACTAGATGAGTATGCTGCTTTTAGGGAGAAAGGTGACCTGAAGCTCCAGCGTGGAATTGCCTCTTCCAATCGTGTTTCTGGGTAGATCTTTAGGAACAAATGCATATTGAAAAAAAAAACCCCAC
This sequence comes from Himantopus leucocephalus, assembly GCA_003993805.1. NCBI lineage: Eukaryota > Metazoa > Chordata > Aves > Charadriiformes > Recurvirostridae > Himantopus > Himantopus leucocephalus. The sequence continues at coordinate 60,611,341 of RSEF01000001.1, forward strand.
ACATATCACCTTATCATCCATCTTTAATTCTAGCAGAAATAGACTAAGTCAAAACTTGCCTAGTCTTTCAGATCAAGATAAAAACAAGTATTAGAAAATAATTCATTGTTGAACACGCAGCCTTTGAAAATCCCCAAAAAGGTCCTTGACCTTGTGTTGCCAGACAAAATCCAAAATACCTGCGCAATGGTCATGGCAACAGTTTGGCCAGGATAGGTGTACTCTAAACCTTTCCACTCCCAGAGCATTGAACCCTGCTTCAGCTGCTGCTTGGCACCGCTCTGAGCTGTTGCATCGCAAAGACAAAGGCCAAAGATCAGCTGAAGGGTCTCCTAATAAAAGCACCTCAAAAATCACTAAATAGTAAAGGCCATAAGGAAGGATATGGTGATACTTTTGATGTTACATTCAGCTCATTTTAGGGATGTACTTTTTTATCTTGGCAGCTTCACAAGAAGTTTGGAAACATCTTCCGTCTCCAGAACTGCTGGACCAACCTGGTAGTACTGAACGGGTATAAAACAGTGAAGGAAGCCCTGGTCCACAAATCAGAGGACTTTGCTGACCGGCCATACCTTCCAGTATATGAACATATGGGCTACGGATATAAATCTGAAGGCAAGTCCCTTGCAAATGGACATTCCCCACTGGCACTAGCACAAGGAGGACTGGGTAGATGGAAGATTTTCTCAGTACGGTGCCACCTTCTCGTGTCCCTCTGGGCAAGCTCCTTGTATGTTTGCCACCCTTTAGTTGTGACAAAATCAGATTTGATGAAAAGGGGGCTCCCCGTAGTGGCTGCAGTACAGCTCCAGGTGTTAGCACACGCCTTTTCAGCAGTGTTAGGACACTATCAGTAGTACAACTTTCCTGCCAGCGTTGGAGCTGGTAGCTCCTGACACCCAGTGATTAGTGCTTATTGCTCACATGCTATGTGTATGTCATTGTCATCACAAAAAAAAAAAAAAAAGGTAACTTTCTTTCAAGACGGTGTATTATCCATCACCCAGCCCACATCTCTCATCCTCAGCTCCTGTGCGGTGGCACAAGCTGCCACCCAGTTCACACAAGCCAACGGAGCAACACGGGGAGTGATTCCTTTATCCTTAGCAGCACTCATTGCTCTCATCGAATCCCCGCTCCACCTTTGCTAGCCATGCACATGCGTTAGAAGGTGCAGTAATCTGTTTTTTGAATTGTTGTATGAATGAGCTTTCCCAGATCAGCCTCTTTCATCTATTTGCACAGACCTGTACCTCCAAACTCACATTTGCTATTCTCTAGTGAACTTTGCTTGGTAGGTCAGAGCTCCTGACGTTTCTTGCTCATCCATAAATCCAGGGATTGTTATAGCAAGATATGGGCACGTCTGGAAGGACCTAAGAAAATTCACGCTCTCTACCTTGAGGAACTTCGGGATGGGAAAAAAATCCTTGGAGGAGCGAGTGACAGAGGAAGCTGGATTTCTGTGCTCTGCAATCAATTCTGAAGAAGGTTTGTCACACCCGGATGGATGGGGAAGTCATAGAAAAAGGCAATACAGTGATGCAGAGAGAGATGTAATACTACAGCTACTCTTGTTTGCGTGCAGTGCTCCCTTCCTAAGCAAAGGCAGTGTTTCTAGTCTATATGCATTATTGACCCTGCTCTACCTTGAAGCCACTTCTACTTTACACAGTGGGGCTACAGTAACACTAATCCATTTGAAACAGGAAACAAATAGGAAATAAACAGAAATACAGAGGTAAAATATAAGTATTCCCAGAGCTGGGTAACTGTTACCTTTATGAAGTTTAGTGGAACATATTGATGTTATCACATACAATAAAAGTGCAGCTGAGAGTTTTCACAGTCTGTCAGCATTGCCTGTCGTGTAGACGCAAAGCAAAGTGTTATCTGTCAAGTCACAGGACAACCCTGCAACTCAGCTTTTCTTGGGAGTTTCCTCCTTTAACAAGGTTCAACCAAATAGTAGTAGGAGATGAGATCTCCACTTCATAGTACGATGCATTTGTACTTTGAGCGGTTTGGGGGCTTTTTCTCTTGAAGGTATCAAGGAGGCATTTGTGTATTCTTATTGCTGACAGCTGAGATCTGACAGCTTGGTGTTGCTTAGCTTCATTGCTTGGTCTCCATTTCCGTTTTTAGGTCGTCCTTTCGATTTACGTTTTCTTGTAAATAATGCAGTCTGCAACGTGATCTGCACCACCACCTATGGAGAGCGTTTCGACTACGGTGATGAGACATTCAAGAAGCTGTTACATTTGTTTGAAAACTTCCTGAATGAAGAAGCTGGATTCCTGCCTCAGGTAAACCAAGAGCATAACACGTTTGTAAGAAGCTGCCCTCTGTTGCTTGAGAGCATTGTGTTTTCATTATTTTTCTTTTTGCATCACACAATATCTTCTCTCTCTCTTTCTCTCTGGTTCTGGCATCCCAGCTTCTTAACGTGGTGCCCATTTTGTTGCGCATCCCAGGCGTGCCACAGAAAGTCTTTCCAGGGCATAAGGAGTTCATGGACTTCATAGACATGCTCATAGATAAGCACATGCAGACCTGGAACCCTGCTTACATCCGAGATTTCACTGATGCGTTTTTAAAGGAAATGGAGAAGGTAGGGTTACACCAGCAGAACCTCAGGGTCCAGGGGAAATTCCTTTGCTTGTTTAAGCTTGTTGATAAACGCTGACTTTCCTCATAAAGCTGTATAAAACCTTTTACTAATCTCCTACTTTTTCATTCCACATTGTATCTTGAAAAGAAATGTGTTAACTTCTTCATGCTGTAACCTCTTTTATTGTCTTAAGAGACCATATTATCTGCTGATGTTCTTGTTCCCATTTTCTACCTTCACATTCCCCTCAGTGTCTACAAACTCCCTTCTTTCCAGCCTAGACCATTTTGAAGGCATTTAAAAGGCAATGATTGAGAATTCACCAGTATGGCTAAGTTTGTGCCAGGGGACAAGTCAACCTGTAAGATTCTGTGTATGTCAGTGCGTTTAATGACTGATGTCTCAAAACCAGTGACAAAACTGCCGCAACAGAGTGGCTTTTTGGTATCACTGCCCAGTCCGTAGCCTGTCTTTAAACCAAGTTAGGACTTGGAAAGACGGCATCTCCTTTGAGATGTGTGTCTTTGAATTGCTTGCTAAGTACTTGTTCCGTACAGACCAGATGAAGGCCTAAATCTGAACCTCACCAAAATTAAAAGGAGTCTTTCCTGTGATTTAGTCAGGCATGAAGTCAGTAAAAATCAAAGGTACTTGCATCAGCCCATCCATCCACCATATGTTTCCGCACATGGATTCACTAAATTTCAAGTGCCAGATGAGCAATTGTAGCAAATTCTGCCTGCGAATTCCTTCCGCCATCTGCGTCCTCACCCAGGCTGGACTGCAGCTCTGCATAGCAAACCTTGCCTTGCTGCGGGCATCAGGAACCTCCAGTCCATGCGTTTGCCCCCCGGGGCTCACATGGGCAGAGCAACGTGACCTACGTTACTCTGCACTGAGCGGTATCATTTGGGGATGGATGTGAGCCTGACCATGTTGCCATCTCTCTTCTGTTCACTAAGGTCCCCTGATAAGCCAGTCTGATAAATCCTTCTACTGGGTTAACTTCGGTCAGGTCAGCCCCGTAGCTCCCTTGGTAGAGATCTTTTATTGGAACAACAGTGGAGTCTTAAATGCTTTATTAATTGCTATCCATATTACAACAGCATCAAAATATACAGAATAATTTAACAGGAGCTAGTCCCTAGGAAAGGAAAGTATAAAGAGGATTAGAAAAGACAAGCAGATGAACTCATGCAGAGAGTTTGTCATATCTCATATGCTAACAAATTTGAGCTCAATTAGCATTTGGATGAGAGACCAGTTTTGCTGAAATTGGTGTTGCAGACTTAATAGGCAGCAATGATCCCCTGATCTTTTTTTTTTTATTGTAAGAAAATAGCAGGGCAGAAGCAGGGAGAATCTGTAATGCATAGCTATAGACAACCCCCTCAAAATACTGTTAATTTTGCAGTTGCCACATCAATGCAGCCTCCTCTCTGCTGTGTGGGTTTTATGATCAAACCTGAATAACTGTGTTCCACCTCCTCTGGGGAAGGATGTCACGGGAAGTGGCAGGGGCCCGCTGTCTGTCTGAGTTGAGAGCACAAGACATTCACTTCTATCCTGAAGGCAGGTGTAGCGTTCATCTTTCAGGATACCGGAGGTGAGTGATGACCTTCAAATACAGGAGGTAACAGGGTCACCAAAGTACATCATACACAGACCGTTGCCTGCGTTGTGCTCTACTCTCCCAATGAACTTCCTGGTCAGCAAAAACAGATCTAGTGCTTGTCAGTACTTCTCCGGAACAATGGTATTCTCGCCCAGCAAGTACCCCAGCTCCAATCACCCACTTGTTTGCTCTCCACAGGGTAAGGCAGCTGAAGAGAGCGGCTTCAACTATAACAACCTTCGTCTGGTGACTGCAGACTTGTTTATAGCTGGTTCTGAGACCACCTCCACCACTCTCCGATGGGCAATTCTGTACATGGTTCTCCACCCAGAAATACAGAGTAAGTCGGAAGACAGGCAGAGGTGTGGCGTCTTCCCTCCAACCCTCATTTTTCTGCGAGGAGACTTCTCTTCACGGTTTGGGGATTTTGCAATGAGGAACAGCTTTGGTGACTGTTGGTCTAGCAGAAACCAGGAGAAACAATTGCCAAACATAGCTGTTCTGTCAGGGACTGGTGGCAGGGGGGAAGCCCTGACAAAAAGACTGGAGTCGGAAGGGAAAGTTTGTTCTCGCCTTCGTTTTGAAGGCTACCTGGGGACTTCCAGTGGCCAGAGTACCCTCTTTCCAGTATTTGGAATAGATGTTAATCTCTTTTAATTCTCTAATGCCCAGGTATGCTTTCAGCTGCATGGAGGAGGGGTAAGGTAGCATGTCGAGTGGCAAGACCTTTATTAAAGACACTATGCACAAAGAATAGTTACACATATGGCTCTGAGCAACTGAAAACAAATGGATTTCCCTCTAGTTTCTGTTCCTTTCTCTAACTGCTTGTCCTGCTCTCACCCAGTGTCTACTATCTCATGCTGCCAGACTTCCTACAGCTCGTACCAGCGCCTTCTGTTTATTCTGGCACTCTAATTCCTTAGCTGTACTGCTTTCAGGTAAGGTCCAAGCAGAGATTGATAAGGTGATTGGCAGAGAGAGATCACCCACCATGAAGGACCAAGTGAGCATGCCCTATACCGATGCTGTGATCCATGAAGTGCAACGCTACGGGGATGTCGTTCCTATTGGGCTACCTCACATGACGTACCGGGACACCAAGTTGCAAGGCTTCTTCATTCCCAAGGTGACCATGGCCAGATCGGCCATGCAGCATCCTCTCCCTGTGTAGACGCCAGGCCTGGGGTGTAGGTGACCCCGCGCAACTCTGCAGTGTTGCACTTCCAGCCCCAGTCACTGGCGAGCACTGAAGTAGGATGCTTTGAAATGCTAAATCCAGGCAGACAGTCACATTTGTGCTCTAGGTTTGCACTGGTTATGTGGGAACCCAACTGCAGTGGCAGCTCAGTGCAAAGGTTTGCTTTCCTCTCGCTGAGCTGTGACATCCACTGCCTGTGTTAGAAGGAGAAAGTAACGGAGCCCAACGGGCTCTCTGGAGGCACACACCACCAGTTTACTGGCTTTCCTAAGATGGTAGTAGTTAAAACTCAAATCTCTGAAGCTATTCAAATGCCACTGGCATTCAGTCCACTGCCTTTGTGAGAGGCAGCAAGAGCACTCTGCCCTGGCAGCACTCATAGCAATGCAAGCCCTAGGATTTTTTTTTTTTTTAGCCTTGCAATATCTCCTCTAGCTTAGAACATTGACATGTGAAAGAGGAAAGCTTTGCAATTTCGCATGGCCCCTGTCAAAATTTGGGCTTTAAAGTCTGTCAGTCAGCTTTTTCTCTCCTGCTACAAAACAAGTCCAGGAGGATCTGAGAAGCAGAGTCTGTTTCCACTGTGTAACCATGAAATTGGCATTTGCATGCAATGACCTTTGTAAGGATATAAATTGCAAAAGTTCGGATGCTTCAGAGCATAGCGCAGGCACCACACATTATTGGAAAAGTACTCTGCTTTGCCTCTGTTTTAAATAAGATACAGAAGAGGAGACTGGTGCCTTATTCTGAAACACTGAACAATGGTTGCTATTAGATGGGAGACATGGACCAAAGAGGGACCAGCACTGATCCGTTGTGCCAAGGTAATGCTGCCATTCTCACATAACGATTTTCCTCTTGTGGATGAATGCAGGGAACGACAATCATCACCAACTTGTCTTCCGTGCTGAAGGATGAGGCAGTCTGGGAGAAGCCAAACGAGTTTTACCCTGAACACTTCCTGGATGCGAACGGGCAGTTTGTGAAACCAGAGGCTTTCCTGCCTTTCTCAGCAGGTAAATCTGAGGGGAGGATCCAGCTGCACAGAGGATCCAGAGGCACAGCAGGAGGGGTGATCTGTTCCTCCCGCAGCGATTCCAGCGTGGTTTAATGTCCTTTTTAACAGACATTTTCTACTCCCTCTCTTGCAGGTCACCGTGTCTGCCTGGGGGAACAGCTGGCCAGGATGGAGCTCTTTATTTTCTTTACCACTCTCCTGCAGAAATTCACCTTTGTGTTCCCCAAGGACCAGCCCAGGCCACGGGAGGATGGTCACTTTGCCCTCACAAGCTCCCCACACCCATACCTGGTGCGAGCTGTCCCAAGATAAGTGCACACCACTCTCCTTTCACTCAGAGACCACCACCAACGCAAACGCTGTCAGAAATGTTGCAGGTCTAGGCAGGATCATGCTGGATTCCACTCAAGACTTCTCAAGACTGCACAGATGTCCCCAGCTGTGTAAAGTAAGGATCTGACCCAATATATAGCTTTGCTTAATTCCAGTCCTGGATCTTGAATCAGACAGCCGTAACAGGTCACGGGTGACGATCAAGTTTGCAAGTACATGTATGCCTATCCACCAGCTCTGCTGTATTTTGGGCTCCCATCGGTTGCAGCAGCAGTTCACTGAGCACACAGCTACTGAAAGAATTATTAGTCCTGAATTAGTTTACCAAAATACAAGGGTATCCTGAGTAAAAGACAACCCTGGGGCCTTGCCAATTCTAGGAACAAAAATCTTGGAAAAATCTGTAAGGTACTCCTGGCCCACTCACTCCCTTCCCTGTTAGCCCCACACTGCATACCCAGCCATGCTCTGCCTTCCCCGCGGCACTGTCCCACAGCAGCGTGTGCCTCTGCCTGGTGCCCAGGGGAGCCCAGCTCTGGCTCGGTTCCTGCAAAAACAATCCATGGCCCGTCAGCTGATTTGGCATGTGCTGCTGGTGGGCAGGGAGATAGTTTCAGGTCCGTCAACAAGGTGACATTTAAATGCAGTTTCAGAACAGGGCTCCTGAAAATTCTTACCATCCAATAAATATAGGTCTCCTTCATTTCTTCCCATTTATTGCAGACTCCTGTCTATTGCATGAATACTGCATTGCCTTCATTTATAGCCCCAAAGAAAGCAAGTTTTAATCCAGAGAAATGCCTGACAACCCTTCTGTCACACTATGCCTCCAGTAGGAGTAAATACCAAGAAGGAGTATGTAAATAATCCGTATGGTGTTTCAGCCACAGAAGCAGGTCATTTGTGAAATACAGAAATTACTATAAATATATTTTAAGAGGAACCCTAGTGTCTAGATTTACCATCTCCTATTTAAATAGTTCCTGAAAACTGCTTTTTTTCAGCATTGCATAAAGTCAACTCTTGGGCAAGTTTGTAACTCACAAAGGGATGGAGTTGTGCTGTTTGAAACATTACAGCTGCAGATTTTGGAGCTGCCTTTCTCTTTCTTCCTGCAATATTCCTGACAAATTGTTTTGCAAGGTGTTAAGACACATTGATGTTCAGATTAGTAATAACTGTCTTTTAACCACATGGCTGAAAAGACCATAGCATAAAGGAGCTTCTACGCATAATCACAACTCAAGAAATCCACATTCATATCTATCTTTCTAATAACTAATTATGGAAACTTTAAAAGCTATTGAATTATGCAAATACTTAATACCATTGTTAAGATTTTTACTTCAGCAGGAACTGCACATTTATGCTTTTCATCTGCAAAATAATCCCAAAGAATAAAGGTGGTCTGAAAAGCCTTCTCCCCGCCCCCCGCCTTGTGGTTCTGGCAGACCTGCCTCAGAAACTCACTTGACAATTCTCTCCTTACAGCCAGCACCCCAACTGGTTTCTTTCAAGATCTTTTCAGTGTTACTTTTCTGGTTGGTTCAGTGACACTGACCTGAACATGTTTGAGTTTATAGTTACCAGCACACACGTAAGTGTTTTTTAAAAAGAAGCTGTCAGTGAACTAAACTTTAAACACAAACGATTCCAGCTATCATGTATTTGAATACAAAGCATGGGTATACCTGGCGCAGGGACTTTCTAGCATGCAAGAACACATTGAAAGAAAGTCAATCTGCACCTGCAAACATCAGTTGGTGTGGCGCTTTGGATGCAAAAGGGAACAAATAGATCATTGCAAAATACACATCTACCACTGATAATCGGGGAGGGGAAAGCATCTCCAAGCCAAAAATGGCCGTAAAAGCCAACCAGTGGGTGTTGGGCTGAGGGCAGGCTCTGTCACAGCACGGGTAGGAGAAGAGGAGGCTGCTGTGAGGATGAGGCCCCTGCCGAGAAGTGTCCTGCTGCCTTCTCTCACCCACCGCCTCGGGGCCTGCGCCTGCGGGTGACTCCGCGGCGGCAGGGACCGGCAAAGGCTCCTCAGGGGCCCGCGGTAGCTGCTGCTTCCTCCCCGGTCTCTCTGGTGAGGCCACGGCACCTTGAAGGCCACCCCTCGGTGAGCCTGGCGAGACTAAACCCGCCCCTCCTCGTACCGACTGGGTACCCGCCCCTCCACTTGCTCGGCTTTTTCTTCGCCTCCCGCCCTCCTCAGGGCCCCCGGGCCTGGCCCGTCCCGCCGGCGCAGGGCATGAGGGACGGTACAGGCCCAACGGGCCCGGGAGGCGGGGCACAACGCGGTCCCGCCCACCCTCTGCGTTGCTCCTCCCCGCAGCCAGCGGTGATTGGCACTTCTCCTGACCAATCAGATGGGACGTCGCAGCTATCTGCCAGGCCCAAAAGGCTTGGAGTGGCAGCGCGCTCGGCCAATAGAAGGTCGCCGTGCCGGTGCGCGTTCCCACCGGCGGCGGGCAAGGAGTCGCCGCGGGGGCGGCGGCTGCAACAACATGGCGGTGGCGGGGAAAGGCGCGGTGTCTGCGGCGGTGAAGCCGATCTTCAGCCGGGACCTGGGCGAGGCGAAGCGGCGCGTGAGGGAGCTGTACCGGGCCTGGTACCGCGAGGTGCCCAACACGGGTGGGTGAGGGGCGCGGAGCCGGCCGCGCATGCGCGGGCGGGAGCGCGAGCTCAAGGTCGCCACGGCCGCCCCGCAGCCGTTGGGCTTTTAAAGGGCCCGTCGCGGGGTGCCGGTTACCCCCGGTGTGCGGGGCCCTGCCTCAGCCCGCCGCGCCCCGTTCCCCGCTGCGTGCGGGGCAGGTGAACGCGGTCGCGGCGGGGGCTGCGGGTTCGCCGTCGCTCCCCGGCGCAGCACAGCCCCGCCGGCCCGGCCCGGCCCGGGCGGGTTCGCCGTGCCCTCCCCGGGAGGGGCAACCCCGGTCTCCTCATGCCTTACTTGCCGCTTGGCTTTGCCTGCCTCCTCACAGTTGCACTGGGACTCGCGCTGTGGCTGCGTTGTTTATTCGCTTTAAATTAACTGCATCGGTGAAGGTGGCAGATGCGGCAAGAAGAAACGACTGCGTAGTGTTTTGTAGGGTTGCGTTGCACATTGTCAGTGGGAAAAACGAAAAGCAATGTAGCTGACCTCTGTGGGTGTTTTGTTTTCCATAGTACACCTATACCAGCTGGACATCACGGTGAAACAGGGACGTAACAAGGTGCGGGAGATGTTCATGAAGAACGCCCATGTTACAGATCCACGGGTGATAGACATGCTGGTTATTAAGGTACAAACAAGTCATTCCCGTTTTGTTGAAGCTGCAGAGAATGTGAGAGTGGATAGTTGGTGGTGAGTGTGATGGAGGAGAGGGACAGTTTTTATCTCAGCTTGCACTATGGAGGAGTTGTCTCTTGCCGTCCAGACTGGTTTGTCTCTCAACAAACCTGTTAATAAGGGATCAAGCTGCTTTAGCATGCAGAGGAACAGGGTCCTAACTCACCTAAGTCAAGAGTTGCTAGAATACAGATTTCTGTCACTCGGTGTGTTGGGTCTTCCAGTTTGCAAATGTCTAAAAGAGGAAGCGTATGGCAAGCAGAAAGGTAGTTTAAATACTATGTTTATGGTTTGGTGTTTTTTAGAAAACAATGGCAAAGAAAGAGGAAAAAGATGCTGCTAGCTAGTTTACCATTAAAAATTACGTTTTTACTCCTTACAGTACTTCCTTAGATTGGGATGTGATTTTCTTCACTAATTCTGAAACATGGCACTTGGTGGGAGGCCAGCTTTGGGTGGCAAAACACCCCAAGTCTGTAACACATCTGGCTACATCTGGCTCAAAGTAGTAATCAAGATACCAAGAGCAGGGCAAGGCTTTGAAACGGGTCTGAGCAACAGTAACTGACCTCTGCAGTTCTAATGCATTAGAAAGCTTCCAGCCAAGGACTGCCGTGCTCACCTGTTGTATTTCTTGGATTTCAAGACAGTTTGTCTGTCTTTACACAGTGAAACAGAATCCTAGCTGATACAGTAGGTGACAGTTCCAGGCTGTCTCATTCTGCCCTGCGCTGCCATCGTCCAAAACCAGTACAATAATTCCTAGACTGGAGTCATGAAGAAGTCACGTTTAATATCTCTGTGGTAGTGATACTGGTGCAAATCGCTTAGCAGCAATTTTACTTAGTTTTACAGGTAACTTGCAGCTATTAAAAAAAAATGAAATGGAGGTGCGTGGAAGTTAGGGATGTTATGTAGAATTTTATGCTAGTCATGAGAGAAACAATCCAGGTTCTAAGAAGGCGGCAGGGTCCCTTGCCTGTTCTGCAGGGCTGGGAAGCTGTGTTGTAGAGACAAGTGACTTGTTAATATAGGACATGACGCATTAAAATCACAAGGCAGGAACAGTTTATATATATTTGCGTCACAGTATAGCGGATGCAAGCAGTCTTTAGGAGTACGGAATTGTTGATGCAGCTATCTTAAGGGTGTTTCTAAGTGCATCCAAATAACTTCCATAGTGCTGTATAGTTAGAATCGGACTCTGAGAACTAGTCTAAAATTCTTTTGTCTTTGTGCAGGGAAAAATGGATCTTCAAGAAACCATTCAGGTATGGAAGCAGAGGACTCACGTCATGAGGTATTTCCATGAGACGGAAACCCCACGACCTAAAGACTTTCTGTCCAAATTCTATGCGGGCCACGATCCCTGAGAGATTGACTCTGTGTCTTCCTGCCTTGTATTACCAATAAAGCTCTATATAGTAGAAAAAAAAAAACTGTACAGAAAGATTGTGTAGCGTATTAGGAGCCTAATGACTAAATCTGAATCCAGAGTGTGTGCAAGTCATTATGATCTGTATGAAGAGCTGTGATTTCCTGGATTTGCCAGTGTGTATTTTCAGTGGGAGTTTGTCCCATCACTTGCCCTGGAGTGCCTGCTGAATAACCAGAACGCAACCTGGTTGTGGGGTTTGGGGTTTTCTGCTTAGCCTGCAGCCCTTTGCGGAGGCGTCAGCTCTGTGGGAGAAAGAACAGAAAAGACCAAGCCTTCAGAAAAGCCAGTGTAGTTGCATAAATATTCTTGTATTTGAGGCCCACCTGTATTGACACAGTGCTTTGCCGATTTCATGCTATGACTTTGTTGACTTTGTGTTTTTCACTTGGACACTAATCTCTGTTTACTTCCTCGCAGAGAAGGGCATAAAATCCAATAGGCTGATAAAGCCCTCTGTGCAATAAAAAGATCAGCAGAGTCTGTTTTCCTGCTGTAAAATGAAATTACCTGGGGTTCTGTACTGTTGTCTAGCATAGGGAGGCTCTATGAGAGCTTCTGATGCCTAGCAGAAGATGGTGTCCTACCATCACCTCCTTAATTGAATCGGGAATTACTAGCTCCCTTTCTCAAAAGGTAAGGAGAATTTGTTCTTTCACCAGTCAGAACAGGTTTTCAGCAGGTAACTCAGTGCTGGAGCTCCCCCATGTGTGATCAGCATTGAATCTTTGTAGTGTGCTCAAACTTCTTTTTATCCTTGCCTAAATACTGGGGCTTGCTTCCCCAATGAAGACTGTAAAGTAGCACTGCTGAGGGATGTGTACGCGTGTGCACCTAGGGCCTTCAGAGCTGGGGTGTTTTTAAGGACAGGGTTGACACAGTCAGGAAGGGCCAGGCGAGGTGGTGGGATAAAGCAGTGATCAGGCGTTTGGCAGTATAAAAAACAGAATCAGGGACATGTTTGGCATCAAGAGCAGATGAACTGGAGCAACCACTTCTCAGACAGCCTTGGGGAAGGAGGGGGAAATTCAGATATTGAGTGACTCAAGAACCTCCCAACTGCCTTCAACTACAGCTGTTGGGGTTACTCAGATTGCAGGCTCCCTTTTCTCTCGGTAGCTGCACTGGACAGTTGCAGAGCAAACATCAAAAGCCATACCAAATAATAAGGGAGCAAATGTGGCTGTTGGAACTATACACCGTGCTAATTAAAAAACCTTTTTAACAGCTACATGAACACCGAAGGGAAAAGTGGGCAGTCAAGAGAAGAGGCCAGCTCTAGTGACCAGAAACCATGAGAGACGCACTGGGGCACTGCTGTCTTTTTAAAAAAAAATAAAAATTTGACTAATCTTTCAAGGTATTTGAGAAAACAGCTGGTCTGATGTGACTGAAGATACTCTATGCATGCCCTAGCAGTAGAGAAGACCTTTTAAGTCTGTTATGCAAGGATTTAATTGCAATAGTAAACACTTCTATGAAAAGAAGAGTTGAAGTTTATACACAGTTAAAAAAATAAATATATTGGGGCTCATACAGAAGGAAGTACTGAAGTACCTAGTAGATACTAGGTACTTGGAGCCAGAGCGTTCAGAGATTTTCACTATTCAGAGATTAAATGCTATAAAACACATCAGCGAATTAGTTTGCCACTCGTGATCGTAACCTTTTACCAAAGCTATTCAAAACTTTTAACTGTGCAACGATAATACTGTCTTTAATCCTCAGTGAGGTGAAATTAATGATACAGTCTCCATCAGATATACCTGCTAGGTTGTAAATCAGCATTATTTGAAGCACACTGCCAGTGCCAATATGAACTCCATTCTTTTACTGGGGCTGTGTTGTGGGGCTGCTTCTTCCTCTAGGATTCCTATCATGTACTGTACATTAGTACTGAATTACAGAAAGGACTTGTAAGACGAAATAAATATGAAGGGAGCCTCCTTACATACAGAGGTAGAAAGGTTAAGTAATGCTAGGACATAGGCACATAATCTGTAAAAACACAAGACCAAAGTCAGACATCTGAATCTCTTGATCTTTAATTAAGTGTTTCCCATATTGCTAATAAAAGCAATCCCAAGCAGTCTTTGATGAGGTGATTGTGTGTGTGCAAGGATGCAGGGCCTATCAAGCACTTCCTTCAACCCAGATCTATAGATTTCCATCATACAGACAAGCGCAGGACATTCACTGGCAAAGGGGATACAGAGCCCCCCGTCCCGTTTAGGAAGGACAAAACACAGGTGACAGATGTTGGAACCATTGCTTTGTCAATGGTTTTCTCCCTTCTGTTCTTCCGTTACACTTCTGCAAATAGAACAATAAGCCATTACTCTTCAGATATACTGTACTGAGCTCCAGTCCATATCCTCCCCCTGAACCACACAAAGTGGTGGTTTACATAAAAGGAGTTTCTAACAGGCCACTGCAGTCTTTACAACCATTTAATTCTCTTGTTTTTAGCTGCACAGTGCATGCTGGAAGCTCCCTTTATCAAATGGAATACATCCACCAAACTGATTATAAAACAACAGTATTTACAACAACTTCTTTGAAACAACTTCTATGTTTTATAAAGAAATACACCCGAACTCAAGTCTTTACACAAGGGCAAGCCAAAGAGAATAACATAAAATGGAGGGAAGTGTAGTGTAGCATACTGTAGATAAAGGAAGAGCAGAAATAAATCACCTTTATCTGATGAGTCTGAACGGACCAACTACTCCGGAGATCAGTGTTGTAACACCCACCGGACAGTTTGTTCCAATGGCTTCTGGAGTTCTCTCAAATTGTTCACCTCTGTATCAGAATTTCATTTTCTTTTAAAATACTCATTCTGTGAGTTAGTGGAAGACTTTTAAACACATAAATGTGTAATAACACTGAAGTCCCTCTTTTCTGTCTGCAGAATAGACCCTCACTGACAACAGTTTATTTCTGGTTCAAATTACAAGATCTAAACTGCCATCAGTTTATTACGATCTCTTAACGAATGTATGTTGTAGAGATTTCACAGTCAGATACCAGTCTGGCCTACTCCAGTATAAACAAACCGAAAAGTTCGTAGCCAGGGGCAGTACACCTGCAGGTGTCCGTGTGTTTTAACTGGAAATTCATCTTTCAGAGCTGTTGCTGACTGTACTTCTAAGATCTGCCTCCCTGCCCCAAGCCAAACAGGAAGCACAAATAATCAGATTGCTGGTAGTCTTAATGACATACCCTTTAATCATCGTCATCGTCATCCTCTGGGACAAAGATATCATGTTCTTCAAGTAGGGCTGCAAAGTTCTTACTGATCTGAGTCCCAACGTACAGGAAAGGGATCACAACGCTGAACACTCTGAGAAGGCCGAAAGGTGTCTGCAAGGAATTGATTGGAAAAGATTAATCTTTACCAGCAAGTTGCACTGTGGCTGAGCCTACACTCTCCTGGCTCCACAAGGGCGCAGAGGGCCCAGGGAGCAGCGGGAAGAACGCTTTGCCTTCCCTAGTGCTGGACCCCCTGTCACTGCATCACGCAGAATCCCAGAATGGTAGGGGTTGGAAGGAACCTTCAGAGATCATCTAGT
>RSEF01000001.1:60635081-60651226 GCA_003993805.1 Himantopus leucocephalus
CGGGCGGGAAGCGGGGGTGGGCGGCACCACGTGATGCGGGCGGCGTCACGTGACGCGGGGCCGGGCTAGGCAGAGGCGCTCTGTGTCCCGGCGGCGGCGGGGACGATGGGGGCGGCGGCGGTGGTGCTGCTGAGCGGGCTGGTCCTGGCTTTGGCCTTGGCGCTGCCTTCCGCGGGCCTGGAGAACGGGCTGGCGCTCACCCCCCCCATGGGCTGGCTGGCCTGGGAGAGGTTCCGCTGCAACGTGGACTGCCGGGACGACCCCCGCAACTGCATCAGGTCGGCGGGGAGGGGAGCGGCGGGGGGGGACACGCCCGCAACTTTCCCCCGCCTCCCCGCAAGGAGGGCTTGTCCTGTGTGTCCCCTTGCCCGAGGGACCCGGCTCGGAAACGCCGCGGGGGAGGGTGGATGGTCGGGTCGGGCATCGGGCCCGGGAGGGCTCTGGCACCGTCTGTGTCCCTGGGACGAGCCCCGCAGCAGTGGGATCTCGGGGAGCATTGGGTGCGAGGGAGGCGGGGGGCTCAGGCACCCCCGTGCTGGGGCTGGAGAGCCCCCAGCGCTGATGGATGTAGCCGGGCTGTGCCGGTGTTGGGGAAACGCTTCCCCTCGCTGAGATCAGCGAACGAAACACGGACAGGATTTAAATGGCAGCCTTGGGGACACTCCCATGTGGCCCAGGCCAGCCCTGCAGTGACGGACCCTCCAGAGCCCTTGTTAGCCCCGAGGTCCTGCTGGCTGCCTGCAGCCAGTGGGGTATGGTGGTCACAGGGGCTCAGCGTGCCGTGTCCCTGTCCCCCTGACCCACAGTGAGACTCTCTTCTACGAGATGGCAGACCGCCTGGCAGAGGACGGCTGGAGGGACCTGGGCTACAAGTACATCAACATCGATGACTGCTGGTCAGCCAAGCAGCGGGACGCGGCAGGACGGCTGGTTCCCGACCCCGAGAGGTTTCCCAGGGGGATTAAGGCCCTGGCTGACTACGTGAGTGCTTGCTGGGGATGGTGGGGGGGTCTCCATGTCCCTATGCTGCCCAGTTCCCAGGAGGCACTTCGGACCCCCTTGTCCCCTCCTTGCAGCTCTCCTCTCCTTGCAGGTCCATGCCCGGGGCCTGAAGCTGGGCATTTATGGCGACCTGGGTATCCTCACCTGTGGGGGCTACCCAGGCACCACACTGGACCATGTGGAGCAGGATGCCCAGACCTTTGCGGAATGGGGTGTGGACATGCTGAAGCTGGATGGGTGCTACTCATCAGGAGAAGAGCAGGCAGAGGGTAAAGGCTCTCTGGCTGGCTGGTGTTTCTCCCCTCACTGCTCCAGTCAGTGCAGCTGGGCAACTGCTGAAATGCTTGGCCAGCTTCAGTCCTTCCCTTGCATCTCCTGTTGCAGCTCTTGGGCAAAGAGGAGGGAGTTTGGGTGCCCTAGAGCTGGTGTAAGGCAGGAGGCCAGGCTGGCCTGGGGTCCCCCTGATGGGGTGGACTGGGATGCAGGCTGCTGCCAGCCGTCTCCTTCACCATTTGTCATCTTCTCTCCTGAAGGCTACCCAGAAATGGCGAAGGCCTTGAACGCTACAGGTCGCCCCATCGTCTACTCCTGCAGCTGGCCAGCGTATCAGGGGGGGCTCCCCCCCAAGGTGAGGGTTGTCCTGTCTGGTGGCTGTTTCTCATGTCCCCTGTGCCCTGGGGGAGTTCTTGTCAGAGCTGCAGGAGCTGAGTGCTACACCCCACTTATTGCTCTGCCCCTGGTAGGATGGGGCTGCAGGTCCCCGAGGGGCATGTGGCTTCTCTGCCGGGCACCTGGCGACACTTGGGGTTCCCAGCATGGCTAAGTGGTGGGAGTTTGGGGGAACAAGGCCCTCTCCACCCCACTCAGCTGGTATGGAGTTGGTCCCAAGAGCTTTTTCTTCTGAGACGGGTTCTGTCTGGTTTCAGTGCTTAAAATAGGATGTTCCTCCTAGTAACACTTGTTCAGAATTGAGTACGTTTATTTAGTTTGTCTTCCGCCTTCTGAGTCAACACCAAGTTGGCCTCATTCTTGCAGCTGATCATATTTCCCCATGACCTCTGTGGTTGTTTTGCCAGACATCCTATTATACTGGGATGTGCCCAGTCATATTGGGATATGACTCTGTCCTCCTTCATTACATGATGTTGCCCTTCTCCAGTTCCCTCCGCCTTGCAAGCACCTTCTGGATGCTGCAGCTCTCAATAAGTCTAGCTGCCCCTTCTCCCCCAGCTTGCAGACCCCATCTTTTCTCCCTCCTGCCTGACCCTGTGCTCCTCTCCAGGTGAACTACACCGTCCTGGCAGAGGTCTGCAACCTGTGGCGTAACTACGATGACATTCAGGACTCCTGGGACAGCGTACTTTCCATCCTGGACTGGTTCTCTGCAAACCAGGACGTGCTGCAGCCAGTAGCTGGGCCCGGCCACTGGAATGACCCGGACATGGTGCGGCGGGGTGGTCGGCGCACTGACCCTGGCCAGGGATGGGGGTCTTCGGGGATCCCCTTCTAGGTGCAGGGTGCCAGGAGCGAGAGCCCGGTTGCTGCAAAGAGGCAAAGCTCATGTTTCCCTTGGCTAAGCTGTGGGAAAAGCCTATGGTTGCAACAAACCCTTCACCGCTTAAGAATACCTGTGGAGTTGTCCAGGTGTCCTTGTCCTTCCCCGCACAGCCTGAGTGGGGATAGTGGTGAAGCGAAGGGTGTTAGTGAGTGTGCCAACGGCTCAGCACCTAGCAGGGGTGGGATTTCCTGGCAGTGATAGGCTGCTCGAGGGGAAGCAAAAGTGCGTGTGAGGTTTCCCATGCGTGCTCCCTCCCAGCAAGCTGCAGCGTCACCAAGGGTAACAAGCAGACAAGTTTCTAACCCTTTTCTGCCTCCTGTCTTTTCACCCTCTCCTCTCCAGCTCATCATTGGAAACTTTGGCCTTAGCTATGAACAGTCACGCTCCCAAATGGCCTTGTGGACGGTGATGGCAGCTCCACTCCTCATGTCCACAGATCTCCGCACGATCTCCCCAAGCGCCAAGGAGATCTTGCAGAACCGCCTGATGATCCAGATCAACCAGGACCCCCTGGGAATCCAGGGGCGCAGGATTGTCAAGGTTAGGGGGAACGTGGACACGTTTGGGAGAGCAGACAAGAAGCACGGGGGCGTCACAATAAGGAGGGAGAGGGAAACGATGCAGAGAAACGTGAGCAGGAGAGCTGTGGGAGCTGCGGACCTGCTGGCGTAGCAGCCCTGTAGGACAAGGTCAGAAGTTATGAGCCAGCACTGGTCCCAGCAGCTCTGCCTCACCCACCCATCCCCACCCCTAGGAGAAATCCCACATTGAGGTGTTCCTGCGCCCACTGTCCCACGCCGCCAGCGCCCTCGTCTTCTTCAGCCGGAGGACAGATATGCCCTTCCTCTACACCACCAGCCTGGCCAAGCTCCACTTCCCTGAGGATGCCGTGTATGAGGTGAGCCCCACTGGCACACTGCATGGCAGGGCAGCACCACAGTACCTGGATCCTCCTCTTTCCTGCTCCCCCCTTTGACACCCTGTGCATTTTGGGGAGGGTGGGGGGAAGGACTCCTACTCCCTGCCTCCAGGACGAAGGGGCAGCCACCCGTTGGGTGGCCCTCCTGTTGCTTGCTGCTGTGCCCTGTCCCGCCATGCCATGTCAGTCACTGCGGCTGGACCTCAAGATGAGGAAATCCTGTAAGTCTGTGGAAATCCTGGCAGCCACCGTCTCTGTCTTCCAGGTACAAGACGTGTACAGCGGGAAGATCATCAGTGGCTTAAAGACGGAAGACAGCTTCTCAGTTATTATTAACCCCTCGGGGGTGGTGATGTGGTATCTCTATCCCGCAGCGCTCCCAGCGCAGCCCTGGCACGTGATCAGACAGCAAGCTCCTGGTGAGGGTTTCCGCCCCGTCCTCCTGTGATGAGGCTCAGCAGATGGGGGTGTGGGTCAGTGCCGGGGTGAGCTGCGAGACCCTGGGGCACGTGGCTCTTCACTGCACAAGTGCCTTTTGCTGGTGGGCCCAGCAGTGCTGGGGAGTGACCATGGACCAGCTTGATGACGTCTACTCAGTCTGCGTAAAGCAGGACTTCTTGTTACCCACCTCCTCAGGGTATGCAGAGCATATTCCTTGGTGACTGCAAAGTCCTTTGAGATCCTTTTGTGGAAGATGCCATACAAGCAGAGTCCAGCCACTGTTGGCGTTTGTCAGCTCTGACACCTGAGCACTTCACCACTTTGAGCTGGGTACCACTGACTGTTGCAGGAGCTGTTTGAACTCCACCTGCAGAAAGGCTTTGGATGCTTTAGTGTCTTCTGTGTAGTGACCACCCCCTGACCCCGCCATGTGATGGCATTAGCCTCAAGACCTGGTCATCTTCTTTCCTTTGCTATAATCCGCTTGGCTTAGAATAAGGGGCTGTCAATAGGGCTGCACCATTCCCATGTACCTTCCCCAGGACCAAGAGCTCCTGGAGGTGTGATGATCCTGTGTGGAGAGGCTTTGCTTGTGGGCCTGACCCTGCTGCCAGGATGCTGGAGGCCAGCACTGCTACAGCCTAGCAGGTGCACTAGTGCTGGATTAAAGACCCTCTGCTATCAGTTAACAGCAGAGCAGAGCAAAAAACTTCCATTGGCCATGCACAACCCCAGCAGCCTTGCTGTGGTATACCACCAAGAACTGCAGAGCTGTAGCGCGTTGTGCACGAGCGGCATTGGGAAGATGCTGATGCTCAGTTGAGGTTGTCTTTTGAGTTGGGAGATGGTCACAGGTGCCTCCGAGCTGCAAGCTGCATCCTGGTCTTGCTCTAGCAGGAAATTCCTGCTAAAAAGGGGCTTGGGCTCTTCTCCAGTGGGCTGAATGCTCTGGGTTTCTCAGGGAAAGGCTCCTCCTTCTCCCAAGGGCACCTAAATCCACAGCCCCATCCTGAGGAGGAGCCGGCGCTCTTGGAGGGAGTGGCAGGACAGACTCTAGAAGCCTCAACTGCTTCACCTTCGTACAGTGCACATCCTACGGAGGATTTTTAGGTGAGACATGGCCTACCCTGACTGCCCCAGAGCGGGGTGCAGCGTTTGTGAAGATTGCCTCTTAAGATTGCAGCCCAGGGAGACCGACACAAGATTAAGCCTCAGATTGGGGAAATACTACATTTTAGAAAAAACTTCCCCTTTCTATTCATATCCTGGAGGGTTCCTGATCATCTGGCTACTCTGGTTCCCGCAGGACCAAGTGGCTGATTCTGGCCACTTCCAGAAACTTTCTTTGAGTGCAGCAGCAGGATACTGAACGTGGTGCTTGCAGTGCTAACAGGAAAAGACGAGTGCACTTCATGTCTCTATACAGGAGCTGGGTTTGTTCTTGGGGAATGACTGAGACAAATTAATTGAAATAAAGGGGAAGCAGGTCACAGGCTCTCGTTTCATGTTTATTCAGTGTTGTTAGCTATAGCCACTTGGTTAATGCAGGATTACAGGGTCATTACCTCAAAACAGGAATAACTATGCTAAGAAATAGAACTGGTTTCTTCTCAGAGACTGGACTGATGCAGAGTAGGAAAGGGCTTTCCAGTAGTTATGTCATGTTCAGCAGGGAAACTGCTTTCCTTGGCACAAGGGAAAAACAGATTTTACAGTCCACAGCTAAGTGACAGTTTCCTTTACCATATATTTATTTTTCCCCTCACTGGAAAAAAAATTGGCTAGCAAGGAGTTTCTGTTAAAGAGAGGCCTTCCCTCTGGCAGTAAATGTACACAGGAGAGGTGCTACAAACACAGCCATAGTGAGTAGCAGGGTGATGACACAGCCCCTGCTAAATGCAGTGTTGTGCCTGCCCCAAGGATATGAACATGTGCCAGTTCTGGATGACAGCAAAGGCCCAAATCAGCCTTCCACCCTCCCCAGGCAGCAAGAGGATAACCCCCACCTTCTTCTCTCCCCCGAGTTACGTGATTCCAGATCCAGCTTAGCCATACACCAGGGAGAGAGAAGGACTGGCCCACAGCCGACCCGAGAGAGAACACCACCAGTGGTTGTCGTTTGTTCCAGCCTTCTGTACAGTAGGCAAGAATGAAGGTCAACACAACACACACATATAGCAGTGAACAGGCAGCTAAAGGTATCAACACTCCTGTATTAAAGTGCAATTCAAAAAGTTACAAACATTCATGGTTGATTTTTTTTTTTTTAAATATAGAGTTATTATAATATCTCTAACTCAGACTTAAAAGGCTGAGATAAGGAAATTTACTTCCCCTGTGCAGGGCTGCTTTAGGAATTCACACTTGCAAGTCGTGCAAGCCTGACTTACAGGAGAGCCCTGGCACACAGGGAAGCAAGAGGGAAAACACTCCTTCCCCTTCACTGTGAAGGTAGGAAGGATGCAGGAAGAAGTACGATCACCCCATATGTAAAGGATCGCAAAGGTCTCCACCAGACTACAGAGACTCTCTTCAGAGCAGGTTTAATGGCACTATGTCCTAAGGAAGAAGGAGAGGTTATGGCTGAGCAGCCAGTCTCTGCAAGAGAGCTGAGCGTTAGTAACATCCACACCAGACAGTGGTTCCCAGGTGAGACAGGGCACTGCAACCCTAAGCAACCCAACGCCGGTTTTACAGCGCCTATCCTCCCACGCTCCTCAGGTGCGGGCATACACACCCTGGCTGTGGCAGCCCAAGGAAGAGATGAGGGACGGTTTTCCCCTGTGGAGCCAGCACGCAGCACAAGCTTGCTCAGCAGAGGGAGCCAGGGCTGCGGGACCTGTCTCCTGACAAGGCTAGTGCCAGGTCATCTTCCTAAGGTAACACATTTTGCTCCAAGGCAAGCAGCCTCCTGTACAGCACTTGGTTACGCTTGAAGAACGGCTCTGCTTCACACAGGATCATTGCACAGATATGGGACCTGCTTCCAGGAAAGGGAAAGGAAGACTGATTCAGCCCACTGCCCTGCAGGCACACCTTTGTTTACTTTTCTATTCCATGTCTACAAAGGCAGGCTGACTGTGGCCCATCCCCTTCCCTCTTGCGCAGCCAAATGCTTCACTGTCTCTTAGGATGCAGTTCCGAAGTTCATCACACCACAACTGTTAGTCCAAGACATGAAGCGCATGTTTCCAGCATGATAAAGGATTTCCAGGGTCCCACCTCCCACTGACCTGTGCCAGAATTTAATGAAATTTAACACCTTTCTGGGGCACCCAAGAGTCTATGCAAGGAACCTCAGGGCTCTCTATACCTTTCCTCTTGGATGGTGCTTCAGAAGAAGTCAAAAGTTTGGTGTTCCAAGTAGTTTTACTCCAAGATCCCAGCGCCTTCATATTTTAGTCCTAGATTAGTGATGTGGTCTACTGGTGGTTTAAGAAGTCCATCTCTCTCCTTAAGCCAATGGCAGAGCAAAAGGTTAGTGCTTCAACCCGAAGAGATAAAGTAAATAAGCAGGAAAGTGCTGTTCTTCTGCCTTGTATTGCCACCGACTTTGCATTTAAGGAGGGCAGGCGCTCCCCTTCCCAGCACTACATATATTGTGTATATACAAAGAGACCTAGAGATATGCTAACCCAAGGGGCGGTAACAGCCAAGTTGTCTTCAGGGAGAGGGAGCGTGGGAGGCTGGTTGCAATTTCCTTCTGTTAGTTGTTCTTCTTATCCTCAGGAGGTGCATAAGGAGGTGGCTGATCCTGGAAGGAGATACAGTAGAGTCAACAACCCTGCTGATTTTATGACGAGCTCTTACCCAGGCGTTCCCAGGCTCAGCTTACAAGAAATGACTGCTCTTCAGTGAGCTACAGCCAGAGCCGGGTGCTGTGTTTTAAGCTGGCATTGCACCACACCATTCCTCTCTAGTTTATGCTCCAGAATATATACTACCTCTCATAACGTTTCTAGTGAAGGTAACAAAAACAGGTAACAAATGGTTTATTGCACATAATAGACCACTTAATCTGTTTTAATCCCCATCCTGCCTTCACTTCCAAGGCTTTGTCTCTGTTGATGTTCACAGCTCAGACCCAGCAGACAGCAAGTCCCTGGGCTGAGGGCCAGCTTTGCTGTTCCATCAGTCTCCAGCCCACCACAGAGCCACACAAGGCAGCGAAGTGCACAGGCAGACTGGCCATCACGTACCAGATGTAGGCTACCAGCTGCTACTGCCTGAACTTTAAGAAACCTCCCCATCTCCATGCAGCCCAGAAAAAAATGAAAACAAAAGCCTCATGCTCTCATCCTTCAGTGACCCGCTCTTCTTTAACTCTCCCCACTCTCAGGCCCAACAGGAACAGAGCTTCTGTTGTACTGAATGGCTGTTACTGGGTCAATCTTAAGGCCCTTCCCCTTCCCTGACTGAGGATTTAACAAGCCTTCTTCCTGGCACTATCATCCACGCCTCCCAGGAAAAAGCGTACTTTCTGTGCACGTTCAAAATGAAGGCACACCAGGCTTTTCTAGGAAAGCAAACCGCTGCCTCTCTTAGTGACGGAAGAGGGAGCAGGCACACGCAGACCACAGGTGCAGTACTCACCATGGGCATGTACACATTGTGTGGGTTGGCAGGGTTGTAATACGCACTGGAAGCAGCTTCCATGGCCTTACTGCCCCCTAGAAAGGAAAAAGATGCCTTCTTACACAGCTTAGGCAGTGGCCCAAGCCCCAGAGCTTTCTCCTCAGCTACTGCTCTTTTGAGGAGTCAACAAACGTCCGAAGAGCTACGAGCAATCGCAGCAAGCTGGGTTTGAACTCAGAGCAGTTCAGGAAAGCTGCAAGCTGGCTAGAGCTGACCACATGCTGTGCAGTGCAGAGCTGAGCAGCTCCCCCCACACTCTGCTATCTCAAATAATAGATCAAGATGACTTTGAGCTCCTGCAACAACTTCCCCACCCCACGCTGTGCCCTCAATGCCACCCACAGCCCAAGCCCCCAAGCACTCTTTTGCACCCAGACCCTGGCAGCCCCCCAGTCTCATTTACCTGGCATCCCTGGGCCCACCCAAGCTGGGGGAGCTGAGGGGGCTGAGGGTCCTGCAGGAGATGGCCCGGAGTAGGGGGGAGGAGGTGGCACATACACAGGGTTCATGTTTGGAAGTGGTGGGTAAATACCTGAAAAAGATGACACCGTATTGATGCTTCGGACCGTGGCAATGGGAGAGGGGGGAAGGGAGCTCACAGGCCCAGCAGCACATTAGCTCTGGACAAGAGCAGCAGCAAGGGAAGCTCTGCGGGCTTGGCAGGGATTTGACATTTTGCTAATGCCCGGCATGCCAGCAGGCAACAGCTCTCTGCCAAGCAGCAGCACAATTTTTAAACCACATTTTTATCTCACATCCAGCTGCAATGATAGAGTATGATCAACAGCATATGACAGATTTTCGCAAGGACAAGGATCCTTGATGGAGACAAAACTACAAGAACCCTGACCGTACCATTGCGATTTCTTTACAACTAACACCAAACACACCCTGCCAGTCATCGTTACACAATTTCCAAACCTGGAGTCTGGGCATATGGATATCCCATGGGCTGTGGAGCTGGTCCGTAGGCACTCATTGGAGGTGGTGTATAAGGATATGGTCCATTTGGTGGTGGAGGAGCAGCATAGCCCCCCAGCGCAGGTGAATAACCCCCAGGAGCAGGCGGGGTGGGTGCATACCCTCCGGGAACAGGTGTATAGCCATAGCCAGGGTTCTGGAGAGGAACGCCACTGGAAGCTAAGGAGCACATGTTTAGTAAGCCAGACACCCTTTTGTTACAACTAAACATACAGAGTAAAAGGAAAATAGTCGTGTTCATGCAGCACTATTTCCCTTCGTCTAAACTCACTATACAGTGTTGGCATAGAACTGTGCTTGAAAAGCATTAGTCTCCTCGCTGCAAATTCACAGGGTGCTAAAGGAAACCACCTGCAAAAATACTAGTTATCAGGTACCAGGCCCATCACAGAGCTCCCACTGGTGGAAGAAAAGACCATTCTAAACCAAGGATATGTAGGGTGTTTTTCTCTTCTTTTTAAGCTTTCTTATCAGAAAAAACGTACATTTCCCCCCCTATTTGAAAGTTTTAAATTGAATTTAGTGTTTTAAATTTATTTTTTCCCCTCTCCAATTGTGCACATGTTAAACTCCCTCATCTTACTCCTGTATTATAGGATCGAGCTGAGGATAGGCAAGTGAATCAATTTTTCACCATCACATATTTCAACTTTATTCCAGGAGGAATAACCTTCTGTAGAAAAAGGCAGTCCACCTCAGAAGCACAAACCCCAGAATATTCTGATTGCACAAAGCACTAAGGTGAAATAAAGAAAAAGGATTGGAAGGGAAAACAAAAACTTCCCCTGGAAAGAGAAAAAATACATTGCTGCAGAAGAGTGCATAGGGTACCCTTCTTCCCAAAAAGTTCAAAAAGAGCACTATTCTCTAACTAGCTCAGCCAACCATGGGGGAACTGCAGACTCTGAAGATCCCTTACCATTAGAGGCAGCTTTGAACATCAGCTGTCCAAACTCAATGGCTCCTCCACTGTTGAAAGTCAGTTTAAATGTTCCCTGCCCTTCCCAGCCACCTAGGAGAGAGAGAATTAGAATTGAAACAGACTATTAACCTCCTCAGTAGCAGTCAAGACAGCAAAACAGCTAATAGTCCAATTTTTTTTTTCTTCCTTATTTCAAAAATATTTTGCGTCCTATTGCCAGGGGGAAAGAATCACAGCCCTGCTACCAGATGCGCCCCAAAACAGTATCTCAAGAAGATCAGGAATTTATTTCTTTACACTTTGAAAGTCGATCCCCACCATAGTTATATGGAAGCACCTACTCTAGATACTAGGTTGTTTTGTTCTTTCCTGAAAGGTTTAACAGAACCTAGTAATGAACACAGTGTAAAGAAAGAACACTTAATTCACTGAGGATTTTAATTGAAAGCCCTCAAATGAAGGTTTATTGCTGACCTCAGTGGACTACAGATCAGGATCTGCAACTCAAGCTAGGATTTAAATCAAATGCAACATTTTTAATCTCTTTGACCCACAGAAGCTCAGACAAATTATAAATGCTTAGGTATATTAGCAATTTTTCAGAAAAAAATCAAGTAGGTGATCATATTGCAAGATAAGTAAGAGTGCTTTGTTTTGTAGGGGCTTTCTTGGTGTTTTTTGGGGGGGGTGCTTTGTTTTTTTGGTGTTTTTAAAGAAAAAAAATGTTATTTAAATAAATCTCATTTTATGAAATCTTTTATCTTACTCGTCTAACAATGAAGTTAGTAAAAGTAGAGCTGGTCTCTTGAGGACAAAGTAGAAATAAAGTATAGAAATATAACAAGACAATCCACCATGGATAAAGTCACCCCCTTGGACATTCACCTCTTCGAAACCACTGTCTTTGTATGATTTCAGCCCAAGAAAGTGGGCTGATCCACAATCCCCAGAGGACCCAGTCACTTTAAAAAATCGTTGTGAACAGAAAGCAAAAGCATAAGCTCTCCAAATGCCATCAAAATGCACATAAACTATTTTCAGGGCTGAAGAGGAAAGAAAGCGTTGTTTTTCATCCCGGTTTATCTTCTGCAATTTCCCATGTTTGGTCATGACTGTGACAGTAAGTCTTACTACAGTTTCATCATGAAATGGGGAACCAAGCTACATCAGTGACGTACAGCAGCATCCTAGATGCATGTAAATGTAGCCAAGTCAGTAAGCATCTACTGACCTCCAGAAAACGAAAGTGGTTGTTAATTCTATCAATACCAACGACTGGTGACTTGGTCACTTACCTACACTTCCAGGTCAAATACAGGGAAAAACAAGCACATACAGAAACCGAGTAAACATGACATAAACAGCAAGACAGAAGTACCAGGATTGAAAAAAAAAGTCATCCTGTGAAAGTCAGTTACTAGCTTTGGGGGCAGAAAGTAATACAGAAACAGTGCCTTAAAGTTCAGAAGACACAAGTTACCTCAATGTGGACATGCTAGCTATACTTCCACAGCTACTCTGTCCGTCTTTACTGTGCACATAAGCTGTCTATCTCATGTTCAGCAGAAAAGGACTTGTGACACTTAAGAAAAGTTCAGTCTACAAAGCACAGGCACATACCTCCTGCCTCAGCCTGAATCTGTCCTTTGATGTAATTGGCAGAGAAAACAGGCTGCTCGATTGAGCATCCTTTCACCAAATAAAACGGCATCATGAAAGACAGCATGGGATCCTTGCCCTTCGACACAAAGATCATCTGCAAGACAGGAGGGAACACGTCGGAATTACTTGAATTAGACATAAAGGGTGGTCACAGAGTTCTAATTGTAGCAGCATCCAAAGAGAGAGCAACTTAACTCCTAGTGTCAGTATGCATTGTGTTATTTCATAACTTAATACTGCGGGATCCCAAACATTTTATGGCACACGCCTCACTCACCTGAAACACGTAGGTTGCAAAATAATATACCACTTAAAACACACATGCACATTTACCGAGTTTTATTGTTCTGCTTTTTAAGGATAAGCTATGACAGTTTTCAAAGAAAGTAATATTGACTGACATATTGTATGAAATATATTCTCTAGACAGTGATTTCCAGGACCGCATGCACCTTTGTAGAGAACTGGGATTATGATACAGGCACAAACAATTTCCACCTTCCCTTTTCCTACCTAGTACTCTCAGTGGTTCCTCCCATAACAAAAATCACCAACTAGGTTCCTGGTCTAAAGTCTACAAGATCCCTTGAGATAGCAGAAGCCCTGCTGGCATCAGACTTACCCTGTAAGGGGTGAGATACAACATGCCTTTCTTGGTGCCTTTGAAGACTTCAGGCTTGCCCGTCACGTCACTGAAGGAGAGCTCCACATCTTTACACTGTTTGAGAACACTAAAGGAGGAAATCAGACAAATTGGAGAGAGAAACTCAGCAACAGCTCTGACACCACCCTCCCCACCCCACCCCCATCACACAGGGAGGGGAACAGCACACCAGAAACTCTGAATATTATCCCAAAAGACTCAGTTGGGATGGGGGCCCCGCCATTTTTTCTTTGAACGGAGAGGGATGATTTATGCACAGTGGAAGAATTCATCCTCTCACCTGCGACAGTCCCCGCTCCTTGTCCACAAAGGGAAGCTTTAAATGGCAGTTTCTCTTTTCTGTTTCCAAAACCATCAGGCTGAGGAATTCCCCTCTCCACATGAGAAGAGCCTCAGCCCAAAGGTCAGGGCACAGAAAGGGTTAAGGTGCCTGAAACCACACTCTTGAAGCCAAGGTATCATCTCAGAGCAAGCCTCTCCCTCCAAGTCCCTGCTCAAATCCAGGACTGGCCACCACATGAGAAAACACCACACCCACTGTGCTACTGTGGGTTGTTACCCACTGTAACACTGCACCCACTGTGCAAACTGAGGAAGCTGCTTCACTAATATCCTCACTGCTGACCCTACTTCACATGATTTAAGTAAATATTTGTAATAAACAGCACAATGCTAAGGAACAAAATAAAGGGCCAGTAATGTCAGCAATAAGGTTATTATTGTTGCATATCTACGGGAACATTAGTGAAGTTTGCTAATGTCATGAAGCCAGGGCCAGGTGAGAACTGTGAACACTGCAGGGTCAGGGATATGGAGGTGCCTGAAAAATTAAATATATTTTCAGGAAAAATGAAAGAGTCAACTTGGGGAAGCATGCCACTGAATCTACAGGGCAGATCCTAAACACGCCACCTAGTAAGAAAATTTGCAGAGCCTTGGGGGTGACAAGCTTGCAGCATGTTACAGTGGCAGAAGAATCTGAGGTGTCTTATGGTTCAAGAGCATGGAAAAAGAAAACACAAAACCCTAACCTAACACAAGCCTGAAGAGGCTGGATCTAAAGTAATCCTTATGTATTCTGATCAGCTTACTGTAGAAGTCAGATCAAGTCAGGAAATTGCAAAATTACTGGAGGAATCAGCAGGACATGATGGGAAAACAATCAAAAGCCCTGTAGTTTCAGACCATGTGCTCTTTAGGGAAGAGAAAAACATAGCACTAAAGATGTATCTGAAAAATGCAGCTATCCAAGGAAGAAGGCATTAAGAAGTCTAGCTTTAATGAGAAAAAAAATAACCTGACCAAGAAATTCTACTGGGACATTACTTCGTAGTTGAGCTAGATGCAGATTCTCAGACTGGCTGGGAGGGACAGACTGACGAGGCCACAGAGCTCTTTCCATCTCCGAGATGTAAAGGGCAAACGCTTCTTTTAAGCTAAAAAAAACCAGCTCCTCAACAGCTTGGATCTTACCAGAACACTTCCTCAACCATGTCCTGTAGCAGCATTTCACGTCAGCTTGCCTCATTGGGAAGAATTTCTACGTAGTCATTGTCATGTTTAGTCCTCCTCAGCTACCCATACAAATAACACACACCAACCACCACTGGGTGTAATTAGGCTGCTGAACTGGTCTGCACCTGCATACCTGTCCAGAGCTGTCACAGGAGGGCTCTGCACCCTGCAGAGCACCCACCTGTGACTAAGCAGTGCCTTGAAGAATGGCTTGAGGTCAAGGATAGAGCGATCGCCTTTAAAGCAACAAAAGCTCTACGCGTCAAAGGACTTCCCTGACTGAAATATGAGCAGTCAGTTACAAACTCAACATTATTTGGGGCATGTTTTTGGAGAGTAATTTTTCCTATTGTTTACCAGGCCCAAAACAATTCAATGATCCTTTACTGGGCCTTTAATTTCTAGGATTTCTCTAAGCAAGGCCAGGATGGTGGGAGCACCCAAACACAATCGAAGCGAAGCTGAGTCCCGCCGAGCCGGTCTGTCAATCCCCACCCGGGGCGAGGGCAGGCGTCGAGCAGCTGGTTGTGATCCCATGAGGAGAGGGGCTCCTCCCGCACCGAGGCGGGGGCCTGCTCTGCGCAGGCCTCGCCTCTGATGAAAAGCTCTCCTTACTTTAAATTCAAGTGATTCAAATTTAAGGCTCCTACCCCAAGTGGTCTCTGCCTCGCTGACATCACTAACTAATTGCATGACATTAAAAAAACCCCAAATAATTCCTGATCTTTTACAGGCGATGGCTGCTCACTCCTCACCCCAGGTCACCTGCTGAAGTGGCACTAAGACCACCGGAGCTCCAGCACCGAAGACGGGGCAGCTCTGTCGGCGCCAACCAGGCCCGCTCCCCGCCACCTGCACCTGCCCCTGCACCTGCCCCTGCCCCTGCCCCTGCCCCTGCCCCTGCCCCTGCCGTCCCCACGCCGCCGGGGAGCACTTTAATAACACAGGCCCCGGGCCGGGCCGGGCCGCCCCAGCGGGGCCGAGCTGCCTCCTCCCACCACCGGGCCCCTCCGGCCCCCGGCCCTGCCGCGAGTACGGGGAGTGAGGAGGAACCCCCCGCCCCGGCCCCCGCCCGCCGGTACCTCTCGCCGTTGGGGATGACGACACCACCCTCCTGCGAGTGGTTCCTGTTCAGCGCCATCTTGCCTCCCCCGCTGGGCCCGCCCCTGACCCTGTGACGTCAGCCCCCCGAGAGCCCCGCCCACCCCCGGGTGACGGGTGGCGGCTGCCGGCCGGCGGCGCGCGCGAGGCGGAAATGAGGCGGCGGCGGTTGTCAGGCGACGCTGGTTTAATGGCCGCCGGCGGAGGGGACGCTACAGCTGCAGCTGGCGGCACCGCCCGGCCCGACCCGGGCACCGCGTCTTCCCCCCCTGTCCGGTCTGCCCAAGGCCCGCCGGGGAGGGCCGCGGCTCCGCCCGTCCTCTCCCGGCCTGGCGGTGGCACCGGCGGCCTGCGGCCGGCTCCCAGCTCCCAGCCGGGCCCGGGGCGGCCGGGGAAGGCGCTTTCCCGACCCCCACCCCCCGCCCCGCCCCCGGTCCGGTGTCTGTCTGAAGCGCGGGTTTTGCTGTTCTCTGTTGGCGTAACCCTCGCAGCGCCGCTTCCCGCTCTCCGAGACCTCCGCTGGGGTGGGGAAGGTGCTGGTGGCGCGTCCGTGGCAGCCTTTCCCTGGAGACGCCTGCTTACATACCGTAATGGACCGTAATTAACTTGTCCTCACAACTAATCACAAATACTAGGGCCTACGCGTAGCGCTGCTTGCTCTTCCTGCTCTCTCTGCTGACGGCATAGCTGCGCCTGCCATGGGCTTCGTTACCGTCTTAGCTTAAATGGAATTTGTCCACTGTAA
>RSEF01000001.1:60651326-60676563 GCA_003993805.1 Himantopus leucocephalus
AAAAAAAAAGACCTTTGGGATTTAACATGCATTGCAAAATTTTCCTGGTGAATCACTTATGTGGTGAAGAGTTTGTGAAGTCACTGAACAGGTACCTCCGATGTAAAATTTACCCCCCTGTGATACCGTTCAAGAGATGTCTCTGAGGGGAGCTTCCAACCGGCTGTGGTCATCCTGGGAATCAGCTGGTGGCACACGAGAACGAGGATCCGTTCAGGCTTTTCCGAGCTTATCCATCAGCAGAGACTTTGCCCCAACACTATCTCTTGCTGTTGCACAGCGTGGGAAATTTTTGATGTTTGCCATTTGTAGACTTTCTGGTAGATATGCAGACACTGGTAGGATATTTGCATGAGCGGGTGGCAGTGTGGAATACCTGAGCTTGCTTTTCTCAGCTAGCTTTTTATGGATCCTTTAGATGTAGTCCATGATCTGACAGGAAATTACAGAGCAGAGCTTAAAAACCACCTTATTACAAAGAAACAAAAATTCCTAAACATATAGGGTGAAACACATGGTCTTGTCCTTGTAGTCCGCATTAGGCAAAGGAAAATTTCTGTTGCGTGGGGTCTGCTTTGCTTTCATTAAGGAGGACAGTGTTGTCTCTCTGCCATAACCCTTGTTTGGGCTCAGAAGTCATAGAAATGACCGTACTGCTGCCCGGGGTGATGCAGCCCGGTGGCAAGAGAGTTCCACTAGAGCGGTCGCATGGCCGCCAGAGAGCTGTGTGAGAAAGCAAATGCAGGGAACACCTCTGCACGTCCCTGCTAAAGACGACGGAGCGTGGCTTCATGCTTCAGTGCAGTGAAGAAGAGGAGCCCTGGGGGAGTCTTTCCTATTGCACTGGGTTTCAAACGTGATGTAGAGGCTAGGCAGGAGCAGCCACAGCAGAGTAGGCTGAGAAGATGCTTCTGGCAGCTGATGATGCTGGAGACAGCTCCACACCTTGCCGGCTGGTGGAGACAAGCTGGGAGGAGGCTTTGACCCCACGTTGGGCTGTGGATGGCCAGTGTGGGTGGTGGGATCAGTAGCAGCATAACGGGATGGTTTCTGCAGGGCCTGTGGCACCGGTGACAAGGCTTTTGTTCTCTGCGGGGCCGAGGAGGCCTGGTGCAGGTGGAAAGGTGGGTGCAAGGCTGTATGCACTCGCTGCATACAGCAACACCGGGAGCCATGAATGTGGGTGGTGAAAGGACTGTGAAGGGCCAGTATGGCCCTCACGTCCTAGCGATGCTGAGAATGGCTGATTTGTGTGGACGGGGGGAGCGAGAGTGAAGATACCTTTGCTTTACAGTGACAGCACCAGAGAAAGCCACAAGATGGACATATGCTCTTAGGCGGTTTTGCTAAGGCTTGGAACACCCTCTCCCCAGCCCTGGCCCCGGTACAGGTCTGTCAACAAACCTCAGTCCTGGCTTGAGTCATCCCTTGCTAGTAGGATGCTAGTCATTCCCTGCACCCCCCCATGCTGGGACCTCTTCCTCCCTCCCGTGCCAGCCTTTCCAACCCCCCATCCCAAACCCACCACACTTCCTCTTACTTGCAGCACTGCCATCCCATGCCATGGCATTCTGCACGTGCATTTTAAGCGCAACCAGCTATTTTTCCGGAGGTGACAACCCCTGCCAGCCATGTGTCATGCTAGACGACAGGCAGAGACTGCCAAACTCGGGACATCTGTGATTTTCTCCCCTCTTCCCTTCCGCCCCGCCAGCCCTGACACTTTCCGCCTGGCTGAGTGATATCCAGAAAAGAGCTGACACTGGCTAGACACGAGCGTACTGTCTTCAGTAAAGCTGTGCCTCTTTCTGCTCCTGGGTCTTTACCTTCCCACACCGTCCCCTCCAGGGGAAGATAAACTGACAGCTTCTCAAGCCGACACAAAAGCACATTGATAAGGAGGAGGTGTGAGAGCTGGGACAGGGAGAGGGAGGAAACAGCCTGGAGAAGAGGAAGATTCAAGTACTCGGAGAGACAAGGAGAGACAGAAAGGGTTGAGAGCAGAGAAAGTGAGATAGGGAAAGAAAGGAAGGAAGAAAGCTATGGAGGGCTAAAAGGGAATGAGGACAAAAGCACAGGAAAGGAGGACATGGAAGCTGGCAGGGCAGTAGGAGGGTGAAGGAGCAGCACAGGCTGAGGCTGCTGGAGTAGCAAATGCAGCCGTTTCAGTGAGGAGGAGGTATCTCTTGTGTTCCCTCTACCAGTGGAGACCCAAGGAGACACCCAGCCCAATGCTTCTCAATCCATGGCTTTCTGCACTCCTCCAAGATCCTGAAGGCCCTGTGCTGAGCAGAGCTGTCCCTGAAGGAACCCCCGGCAGGGACCCCCTGTGGCACTGTCTTCCCTGTGCTCCCACACCAGAGGGGCCGTGTTGTGGAGGAAAAGTTTGGCCAGGACCTGCTCGGTGCTGGTAGAGAGAGACCACTGCAATGGGGGTCAGGACAGCTTGGTCTGATTTGCACAGGATCAAAAGCCTGCGACACAAGCATGGCTTTTGACCTTAGCGCTGGGCAGGGCAAATGCACCCTCTACAGCAGGAACATGTTCTTTTCCTCTGGGTTTTGCTTCTTTTGGAAAATATGGCTATTTTCCCCAAGTATTTTGATGCTTCTCAAATAGATGCTACAGCCCAAGACTAATTCTGTCTCCTCCCACTGGTCACTTCCCCTGAACTTCCAAGCTGCTATTTCCCCTTGGCAAGCCAGAGCAAGAAATGGGGATAAAATGCTGGGCCACCATGCCCTCAGACCAACCAGCTGCCTTCCCACCTACCAAGGACCCAAGAGAAAGCTCTGCTGCCATCACTTGAAGACACTGCATGCACTGACTCCACCATCTCTTCTGGAGTCTCTCCTTGCCATATCTCCAAGTGATAAAAACAGAACCACAGCATGTCCCACACCTCCCACCTCCAAAGCCCTCCTGCCCCCAGAAATCCTTTCCCCCATCCCTATTTCCCCCAGGCAAGACACACAGATGACACAGAAATGAGAGAAAGGAAGATGACGGACAGTCCGCTGTGCAAAAAACAAACTGAGAATGAGAACACTCTGGGAAGGATGGGGGAGATGCCTTTGGTCCCTCTCCGGCACATAGGTAGGCACATGCACACACACACACACTCACGCCCGCATCCTCTCACGCACACAGGTAGGCACACACACACATGCACACACGCTCGCGTCCTCTCATGCACACAGAGGATGGACCACACGCTTCAGAGACAGGCCCATGGTAGAGTCAAGGGTAGTAGGGGTGGGTTGTCGCATCCAGAGACATTGGGTCACAGCGGGGGGTGGGGTGGGATGTGGCATTCACAGGTTACTTTCGTGGTTTTCCTCTGTCTCAACAGTCATGGGGGGCAGCCCTCCATTGTCATTCAGCCTCTTGGCCCTGTAGGTCTCATAGTGGATGTTGTGGGTCACTTCTTTTAGGTCCTGAAGGTGGGTCCTGCAGAGGGCAAAGTGAAGATGGGATTGGAAAGAAGATACAATAACCAGTATCAGCACAGTCAGTGTTAATCTTCTGATGATCATTTTTATTGCCTGACATAAATGGAAGATTTCTTCAGTCAGTCTGGCTAATAAGCATACCCCTCTTTCTGCATGGATGGTGTGGGTGCCATCATACACACTGAGAGCTGGAGCATCAGCATTCAAGAACACATACGCAAGATGCAGGATATGGGCTGAAATCCCTGGCTGTGCTTGCCAGTGTCCTGCCCCTCTCACACCTGTGCTAGCAGGACAGCTACTGGCCATCCTGGTGTGTCAGAGCAGACATGGGCTTATCTCATCTGAAGCACTGGTGAGACAAGAAAGCACCAGTGAGACAAGGAAGCACCAGGAGGCTGTATCAGGTCCACTGCAGACCACAACCTGCAGAACACTGCTGTGAGTGTTGTCCCAACATCCATGGCCTCCAAGCCTGTAGGCTTGGATTGCTATGTGCTTTGCGATGATCACTTGGTTAGGATGGTCTTACTGGAAGACTTACAGAAAGCATGTCTGCTGCAGAAGGTATCACAGAACAAAAAGAGAGTGGTAGAGTGATGTCAAAGCATTGTACCTGGCCAAGTGTCTCAATATCACCATACCCACAGGTGGAATGAGTCACAGGGCTCTGGCCTTGCAGTGTGTTTTCCTTATTTTCTTATATTGGTGTTGTTTTAAAACCTTATTGTGTTTATAGGGAACAAAGGTGACCCTGGATCTGCAGCTCTTCTACAGGATTCAGGGCAGATATCACTTGCGCTGAGACACTTTCATGAAACAGAGTAGAAATAAGACAGGACAATGAAAGCTGAACTAAATATGGAGCTTTTCACTTCCAGGTCATATGTTCCAGCCCATCCCTCAGCCTGGTAGGACACATGGTCTAGGATGTGGTAGTGGCCTCTTTCTCATGGACTCCAGCCCAGACGTGATGTTAGCAACAAATAGATGTTGTTGCAACCTAATGTCCTTAATGGGATATGAGGCAGGCGGTAGTACCCTGCTTTTCTCCAGGTGTGCAGGTCATACATGAAAACTAGCACTTACTTGACATAGTGGTCATGTCACTAAAAGAGTCACTAGAGTATCTACCTCTTAACTCAAACCAACCCTAGCCCGCATAAGCTTTCACTGCCTAAAATGTAGTTTATTTTCCTTTCCATAGGAGCTATTTCACTCTAGGAGGGTCTCTGGAAGACTCCCTGCTAAAGAGCAAACTGGTGCATGACCCTGTCCTTACCTGATGACAAAATCTCGAAGTAGGGCAAATTCACAGTGAGTGAGGTTTTCCACTGAAAAGAAAGCAAGCCATTGTTACGTTTGATTTTTTCAACAACTCCTTTGTGGTTATGGAGCATGGGAAGGTCATTGCCGTGGGGCATGTTGCAGGTGAGCAGAGCCTGCATACTTCAGAGAGGACAGACAGTTGTGCAAACACCACACTGTCAGACATTGAGCAGACACACTGCCAGGTGCTGAGCGGTCACATGTGAACTTTCATTTCAAAACCAAGGCAGTCTCAGGAGCTCAGCTTCACACACTGTGGTGTTTGTAGTGGGTCCAGCTTCTGCGAGTTGGCAGTAGTGGTACTGCATTGACCATGGCAGTTCCCTCCCAGCAGACCTATTTGGGAATTCTCCTCTTGCTTGGTTTCAAAAAGTTTATCGCAAAAGGGATGGGAAGGTAGCCACGGGACATGTTACCTGGACCCTTGTCTATTTCTGGGGCCTGCAGAGACACTTTCAGCTCCCAGAAGCAAGGTTTTTTTTACCTTCAATGATTCCCCAGGGTGTTTTCCTGCCCAGGACTCTTTTGCCGTTCACTTGGTACTCCTTGTCGCTGCCCACTACTGCGAAGGGCATGCTTTCCTGCTGGGGAGAGACATGTGAAGAGACCTATTGAACCCATTCCAGAGAGCAGCACCGTCACTGTTCCCTATCCACCTTTCCTCCTCTCAGCTCAACAAACACAAGGCCTTTCCAAGGGAAGAGGTTCTCCAGAGCAACATTTCACTGGCTGATGTTTTCACCCATCAGTGCTATCCCTAGCATTTTGGGCCCTTGCTTTACAGGTGTCCTTGCACCTCCCGAGCTTAGTGGGTAGCTTGCAGCAGTGCCAAGGCCTCTGGAGAGGGGGGCAGAGCTTTTCTGCACCCATCTTCAACATTTCTGAAGAGGGGGAGTACCAGAGAGGAAGTACCTTGGCTTAATCGGGAGAGGGTCTGTCAGCACACAGCTGCTCATATGGATAGTTTGCAGTGAGCATTTCTTACTAAGTTTGTAGTTTTTCACCAGAAGAAGGAGAGGACTCAAAATAATCCTTCCCAACAAGACACACGAACATTCAACAAGTTTAATGGCTGAAATGGTTGTACTGAGGAAGGCCAGAAACGGGGTACAGGTGCGGCTTTCCTGAGAAGTGGGACAGTAGGTGAGGCTGTTGGGGACCCATATATCTGTAAGCACAGGGAGAAACCATTCGTTTCCAGAGCATAGGATACAGGAGACCCTGCTATCCATAAGGTTATGCAGATGTTCGTAGATTTACTCTGCTTTATAGATGTCCCTGGGCCTGGGAAGGGACAGCAGTTACCAGACAATGGAGATTAAAAAGCAGTTTATTTCTTATGTGTGAGA
The DNA here is from genome assembly GCA_003993805.1 of Himantopus leucocephalus. Taxonomy (NCBI): domain Eukaryota; kingdom Metazoa; phylum Chordata; class Aves; order Charadriiformes; family Recurvirostridae; genus Himantopus; species Himantopus leucocephalus. Next base: position 60,657,457 of record RSEF01000001.1, read on the forward strand.
CTATCCGAACCTAGGGCAATGATGCTGCAGTGCGGAACAAAAATGTGGTACCCTCCTCAAAACCATTAACAGTTTGGAGAAGGAGCAAAACCCATCTAGTCTTTTCCAGAATGTGTGACATATGGCCAAATGGGAAATGATTAATTAAGATGGGGAAGGTGGGAAATGATTAATTAAGATGGGGAAGGTGGGAAATTCTGTTGGGGCTGTGACAGCTGGGGGAGTTGAAAGGGCAAGTGTCAGGCTGCAATGCAGGACTCCTGGAGTTTCTTGAGGACTGCCATGGAGGCCAATCTATTTTTATTAATGGCCTAGCCACAAAAATGATGAGTGGGATAATTAAATGCACTAGCATCACAAGGCCAAGAGGTGTTGTCAGTGTAAAGGCAGACTGGGTTATTATCCAGGAAGATGCAAGTTTGAGGCACAAAGAGCAGCATTTAGGGAATAACATCAATAATTTCTGCTATGACTTTGGAGCTCATGAACAGGCAGTGACTGAAGGAGTGGAAGGACTCCATGTGCTAGTCAGTCACAAGATGACCGCAAGCCACCAGTGTGATGCAATTGTTTGAAAAACACATGTGGTCCACGGGCTTAGGAGTTCAGGTCTCAGAAGAGACAGGGGAACATGGGGTACAGCTCCAGTGTTAGAAAATAAAATCAAACTGGAGCTGGCACAGAAAAAAGTGACTAGGAGCATGGACTGCTGAGGAGTGGGAAGCTTATCCAAAGGAGCTTGTCTTCTTTAACTAACCAGAAGGTCAGCAAAGGATAATATTCTTCTCTGTAAATGCCTTGAGTGGTGGAGGGGACCACTAGGTAGGAGAACTGCTTGAGTCAGTGTTAGCGCAAGAACACAGATATAATCCTGGGTACAACCTGGCCGTGAACAAACACAGGCTGAAAATTAGGAGACAGTTTCTAGCACTTTGAGGAGGCAAGGATGGGACAAGCCTCCTCACAGGGGTTGGGGGAGCAAAGAAGTGGACCACTTTTCGGGTCAAGTTTGGTCAGCAGATGAGGGGGCTCATGGGGAAGTTTTTTGGGACAGAAGCTGGACATCAGTCACACACCAGGCCCCTTTGGTCCTTAATGATGGCCAAACAGAGCATTCAGCAAGGGGAGGTGAAACATAGCCTTCATAGCACCCTGTAGTAATGACAGGGACAAATTAAGCTGGGAAGGAGGAATGGCCATCCCTTAAATCTATTGCATCTTTTTAGAGACCATGAAGCACTTAAAACCCTCTAGTGACACATGTCTGTTTTACACTCCTTAAATGTGACCAGCCCTCATCCTCCCTTCCCGTCCCATAATAAAATCTTTCCTACCCTGATTTTGTCGTTCTCTGTTTTATCCTCCAAGTCCTCATCGAATTCTTTCTGGGGGTAAAACTCGATCCCATTTACTTCTAGCTCTTTGCGCACCTGGACAGAGAGACATTTTGCAGCACAAAGCAACACAAGCCTGAAGGGAAGGTAGGTGAGATGGCCAGGCAAATGCATCTGGGACATCTTTCCAGCAGGCAGAGGCTGGAGGGACCGTCCACAGGGAATTGTGCAGCAAAGTGAGGACACATGGCAGCAACGATGAGTCTTTCTTCCCCAACCCTGGTTACTTGTCTGGCTCTGCAGTTCCTGTGATGGAGCGTACCATGAGATGTCACAGGGATTATTCCCCCTCTAACAGATGCCCTTAGAGCCAAAACCAGCTGCATCTTCAGGACTTACCCACCAACACGGTGTTGGACTCTGTGCATGCCTTGGGGACTGCGCTGCAATCCCAGGAAGAAGGATACCACTCATTTCTCCCACCTCCCAGCTGGGGCAGGGCAGGATCCCATGCAGGAGAGGAGGTACTCACTCTTTGTTTGAATTCGGTCTTCTCCTCCAAGGTCATGGTGTCAGCCTTGGCAATAACCGGGATGATGTTCACTACCTTGCTGAGATGTTTCATGAACTCCAGGTCCAAAGGCCGCAGGCTGCAGCCCAAGAAGGAACAACATGGAAGGGGTCACTTTACCCTCCTTGCCTTTCATTCTAGTGATTCTCCTAGCATCAGGGCATCAATGAAACCTCCTTTGTACATACCCCACTTGCTGCCACCATGCTGTCATCTTTTTCCCATCCATCCTGCCCTCTCCCAAAAAACACAGTGGTGTTTCTCCTGCCCTTGTTATCCTAGACCCTTTCAAGCCCTGCAGCATCCGAAGTTAAGCTAAAGAGCAGCCAGCCCCACAGGCAGGACCCCTGGGTCTGTGGCTAAGACGGAACAGTGCAGGGTGTATATCTGGCACAAAGGCACCAAGGACTTGAGGAAGGACAAGGGACTGTGTACGTACGAGTGGCCTGTGGGGGAAATGAAGTAGAGGCAGCAGTGCACTCGTGTGTCTGGAATTCGTTTCTTCCTTGCAATATTCACTTCCTCTTTCAAAAATTTTTCATATTGCTCGTTGATGTATTTCTCAATAGGCTCCCAGCTGTTGAGGTGGGAGAGAGAGATGAATAGACAGGTACAAATCTCCTCATGTTCCTGCCTACAGTGTTCCCAGCTCTGACAGCAGAAAAGCAGGCTTAGGCATAAAAAATATCCACCACCAGCATCTCAGCATCAGCAGAGATATTTAAAAGTTTCTGTAACTGGGCACAGAAATAGGCACTCACTATGTAATGTGTCCATACCCCCGAGCACACACACGCACCCGTGGTGTTCACAATTCCACGTCCCCATTACTGGCCCCTTGAGCGCAATAGGATCCCAGATGCTTTCCAGGCCAAGTAGATGAGAGTTGCTCCATATACCATCTTAACTCCAGCCCTTGCTGTGACACAAGGCCTTCACCATGCGAAACTCACCAGTTCTCGTTGTTGATCTGGTCTCCGAATCCCGGCGTGTCGATCACTGTCAGCTTCATTTTGACACCACCTTCTTCAATGACTGGGGAAGAAATTGCAAACAATGATATGCCTTCCTGGGACCTGCTGCATCGTGAAACATGTCTCTGTGCCATACAAGGGAACAAGAGCACTCTGCCCTCATCACTGCCCAGCAGCTATGACCAGGCCAGGCTGGGTCATGCCTCAACAGCTGTGACCCCCGCTTGCATTTCTGACCCCAAATTTTGGTAACCTCTGCACCAAAGCCACCTTATACCACTGTGCCACAGGAAAATGGATTTGTGCTCAGTCTGTCGCCCAGAGATAGTACCTACCTTACACAACTTGTCCTCCCCTCCAATACATCATCCTGAATCTGAGATGATGCTCATTACTCTGCACCACTGAAGAAGCTGTGTTGATGCTTGGCCATGAGGAGATGTGCTCTACCAGGCTTGGGATGGGATCCACCAATGAAATTTGTATATATTATTAAGCGTCTGCAGGTGGGAATGACTTACAGCAAGGCTTAATCCACACATGCAGACTAATGTTTTAGCAGAAGTATCTATAAGTCTTTTTCTACACCCCACTTTTGGCTGTGGCATCAGTGGCATTGCTGTTTAAGAAAAGCCTTGGCTGGGTCTGAAGCCATCTAAAACTGGTACTTATCCTTTAGCGTCCCGTGGAGAAAGGGTTCCCTAATACCAAAGAGCTGTTTGCATAGACTACTGGGGTCTTCTGCAAGACTGTGCTGAAGCATCAGTATTGCCTCCACCCCAGCAGTCTGGCTCTTACCATGCCCGATGGCTTTGATCTCCACCGTCTTGGGAATCTTCTCCTCCCGGTTCCAGCCTGAAGATTTGCGGCTCACCTGGGATTTGAAGAGGGTGTTCACCAACGTTGACTTTCCCAGTCCACTCTGACCTGAGGATTGTAAAGAGGAAGCTCGTGACATCTGACAGCAGACCCAGGATACGGAGCTAGGCTGGCAGGGGAAGGGGCTGTAGATGTCTCCTTGCCTCGTGCAGGCTCTCCTTTCCCACAGAGCAAGCGCTGTCTGCTCCCTCATGCCCTCCCTGCAGGACTCGCTCTCCCATCTGGCCTCATGGGACAGCCCCTGGCCATGGTTCCCAGTACCTCAGCTGCTCCCTGCCTACCTACAACCATGATGTTGAAGTCGAAACCCGTCTTCATGGTTTTCTTGCGCATCTGCTCAATGATGGTGTCAATACCAATGTAGCCCAGCAAGTTGGCGTTAATGCCCATGGGTTTCATCGGTACGACTGGTTTTTGTCGTGTCTCTGGGACCAGCTCAGACATGGCTGCTTCGTTTTTGCTCTCCACTGGCCCTGCATGGGGAGAAAGATTGAAAAATCATCATTGAGCCGTAATGAGGACCTCCCTGCTGACCTATCGCAGGGGCTGAGGGCAACTTTGAGCATCCATTTCAAGGGCTACTGAGGATGACTGAACGGCAAGATTTTAGCAGTAAGGTTCTTCATAGAGGAACATCTACCTGAGTTTCCAGCACACTCTTCTATGTATCGCTCCAGGTGAGAAGGTGGTGAAGTGGGGTTTGTTGAGCATGCAATGTTTTGATGGCTACCTCCAAACAGCAGGAGCAGACCCAGTGAAGCTGGCTGGGCTCCTAATCAGGTGCCCAAAGTTCTGTGTGTGACTCCTCATTTTTGTCTCCCAGTTCTCACCAGGATCACCAGTGTTTTGCCCCGCCAAGTTTAGTATGAAATTTGCAATGCAGCAGACCTTCAAAAATTATCCCGTGCCAAATCCCAGCATTGAAAGAGAATTTGGGATTTACTCTGAGAACTTGCAACCTCAGTCCTTGCCAGGGGGGAAGCTGCGTTACTGGCCGTGCTGTGCAGGCTGAGTTCCTCAGAGGAAGGCAGTGGTGGAAGTGCAAAGCATGGCCACAACCTCTGCGCTTGCCTCCTGCCCATAGATCAATGGGTTTTGTCGTGCTCAAGAAGCTAATCATCATGATCAATAAACTAATCATCTGCACTTTTCCCTCCTCGCCTCCCCCTCCTCGCTTCTTCCATGTAAAACAAACAGGCAAAAAGAAAGACGCTGCAGGCTTTCTGGCCTCCCTGATTCTTTCTTAGGTGATGGCACACATTGCTGGGGCAGGCCTCGTCCATTTATCTCTGTCTCTTGTCTCATTAGTGAGCAGCTCCCACCCGCTGGGAGGAAGCTGGAGGTTGGGAGAGGACAGGGCACAGACTAAAAGCTGTAATTGGTGGGGAAGGGAGGCATGAGGGATGAATCTAGAAAGGAAGATTAAGGGGATGGGAATCAAATACCTTTCATATACAAACCAGCTGCAAACTAAAGCCTCTCCCACTCTAATTACTTGACTCCCCCATGCTTTGTCTCATTAGATGGTTATTTTTCCAGGACAGGGACAGCATGTGTTTTTGTTTGGTAAGCACTCCGCTTGTTTTGGATGCCGCTTCAGTTAAAGTATCTCACACTAAATTATCCCTTTCCATCATTTTGGTGGAGTTTTTAGCTCCTCTCAGCAGAACCCGCTGGCTGCAGAGGAGGACGTGAGCGGTCAGGCAGGCAACTGCCATTTGGTGGGTGACACATGCCTCTTGGAGAGGAAGATGACTCAGAGGTCACTGGGCTGGGGACACTGATAGCACCAGTCTGGGCTCCCTGTGGCAGCTCAGCCAGGCCAGGCAGAGACCAGGGCTGGGAGAGAGGTCAGAGAGATTTTGTTCAAGGACAGGGTTAAGCTGCAACAGGCTGCCTGGCTGGCTGGTGACCCTGCCTACCATTCCCACATCAAAGCTCCCGTGCAGACACAAGGGCTGCTCTACACAGTGAAGATTTTACATTTTATATAAGCTTTAATAACTCACTATCATGTGCTGAGGGCAGACCTTGCGGAAGGGCCACCCTTGGCAGGGAGAAGGGTGTCTCCACCCAGCTCCTTTTACACCTCTTGGAAAGTCTTTTATGTTAAAACTGGAAGAAGGGTTCTTCCCTCCGTGTGAGAGGTTGGTAGCACAGCCACCCATGTGGGTAACATCTGGAGGTTCTCCTACCACCTCCATTCCACCTTGCCAGCAAGGGAGAGGTTTGCCAGAGGATGGCCCCCCCTTCTGCTCTTCCCCACTGAGCGATGGCACTCTGAACTATCATCATCCTCTCTTGAAGCAGCAAGCAGCGCCCTGGGGGAACCAGAGCACAAGACGGACCATTGGCTTGAGCCAGGCTGGCAATTCGGAGTACCTCATGCTGCCGGGCAGCTGCCGGAGGAGGCAGCCTGCCGAGCCGAGCACTTCTCAGCTGCAATTCGCTCTTACACCCGTCACAGCTAGTCTGTGCCTTTCCTGCTGACAAAGCATCCCCTGGGGCTCCTGTTGTCTTTTTCCAGCTTTCTCAAAGCTGCTGCCAGCCAGGAAAGCCCATCTCTCTGGCACAGCACAGAGGGACAAGCCAGCCAGCTCTCCTGTACCCTGCCCTTCGCTTGCCCTGTCCCAGGCTGCCCTGTGCCACCTGTACATAGTCGTGTGGCTGTGCCGTGCCCCTCATCCTGCTGCAGCATTCTCCAGTGTGCACCCCACACAGCCCTGATGGGGTCCCACCTGCCCCAAAGACAGGGAGAAGAGAGATTGAGACAGGGAATGATGAGGGCACGTGGGGCAAGGGGCTGTGGCCCCAGTGAGGCACTTGGCTACTGCAGTAATGGAGGCAAATAAACCCTGGAGGTGGACAGGGAACAGGTTGAGGTGGGAAAAAAGCCCAGGTGAGCAGCTGCATGGGATGGGTGCAGGACCTGGGCCATGTGGGCTGCACCCCCTTTGCTGTCTGGGCAATAGTTTGTCCTCAGGGAAACTGTTGCCTTCTCCTATATTCCTTCAACTCCTTGCTCTTACACAGGGAGGAGGAAGGAGGGAAGCTGCTGGCAGCCAACCTCAAGGATCACTAAGAGGTTCATAACTCGTCCCTCCGTCTCACCAAGGGATGCTTTGCCCAGAGCTGGCAGATGTTGTTAACTCTGCTGTGCACATCACAATATGTGGCCATCCCTTCACAGGCTTTGCTGCTGGAGCCAGGAGCTTGCAGTGGCTGGAGCAGATATTTCAGAGTCAGGTTCCTGATCACCTATAAAAAGCCCAGAGACCAGGACAAAAGATCTCAAGAAGTCTCCTTAAATATTTTCTGGATTTTATATCAGCATTGTTACCCTGGGCATTTTGATTTTGGACATTCAAGGTCTCGGGGTAGACAACCTCCCTTTCTCCTCTCGGTCACTTGCCTTCCTCTCTGTGTGGGGTGCTTTCCCATGCAGCCTCAGGGAGGGAAGCCCCCATTTTGCAAAGAGGTACCCAAGGGCTCAGTTTTCTGCACAGGATTTCCCACCTCTTGACTCCCATAGAGGAATCCAAGGAGCCAACTGAGGAACAGCCTGCTGGGGAGGTCAGGGTGTGCGAAACCCGGGCCAGAGCTATGAGAGGCACCCTGAGACATGAAATGGGTCTACCTGGTCTCCTGGGAATGGCTCTGTTTCACATGCAGTAATGCTAATGCTGCTAGGAAGCCTCATTAGTGCTCTGACGGACTGGTCAAGGGGCAGCATTATGCATCCTAGGCACATCCCATAGCCCCTCCAGCTGTCATCTGTAATGAATACATGATAGGGCACTACGGCCAGGACAGCTGACAATGAATAGAGGGTTAGCCAAGGTTAACCACTTACATCCGCTGTTTGCATTGCCACCCTTTTCCCTGCCTCTTTGTTCTCTGTCCTAAAGCAAAGCTCATTTAAAAGGGCGGTTGCTGGTGATGCCTCTGCTGCCTGGTTGCCGGTGGGAAGCAGCCTGGGCTGGGCTGCCAGGGTATAATGTCGGGCTCACAGGAGATGCTCCACTTGGCTCTGAAGCAGGGAGAGGTGCAGCATCTGGGGCTGGGGCAGGCAAGGCCAGAAGGGCAACGGGTGCCCGGAGAGGCCCCAGTAGTCCCAGCTAGCTCCTGCTTCTGACACCCACCAATTCACCCCAAAAACCTCTCCCTGGAAGGACAGCATATGTGGCCAGCAGCAGGCACCACTACCGCAGCACACCCTTTGTGTCCGCCTGCCTTTGATATTCACAGCAGGTAGCTGGGGACAGAGGTGGCCCTGCAGGTCCCTTAGGGGCTCAGGTAGTGGGGACTAATGTCTACTGTGTCCCAATAACCCAGATACAGTAGCATCCCCTCCCCCTGCCTTCCCGTCCTTTGTCTGAGTGGCAAGAGGGAGGGAGGGCTGCAAACAGTCGCTCACCACAAAACAGCTTCCAGCAAGGAAAGGCTATTTAACCCCCACATAACATATGGACAGCCTCGCTGCAGCTCTCCTCCCGTGCAGCACAAGGCCGTCCCGCTCTGGCTGGAGGCAGAGATCCACACACACGTCTCACCCTAGCCCCTTCCACCCGTGTGGCCCCGGACCCACAGTCCCACACCCCGCAGACATGGGACAGGGAGGACGGATGGGTTCGGAGCCTGAAGGCGGCTGGCAGGACCGGGCCCTCGGTGGGTGATGCCAGGTCCCTAGGAAGGAAAGCAAGCAGCTGCTTCGGTAGCACAGCTTCCCTGGGGCTTGCAGGCATTAGGACCTGGTCCTTGTTTCAGATCCACGGAGGTGCTGGACTAAGTATCTCTTCACTGGAAAAATCCCTTTCCCCTCCATTTCCATGATGACCCCAGGGCATTTCTCCCAGCTGTGCAGGGCAAAGGCCAAGCCATGCCGGATGCACCGCCTGACCTCAGGGTGCAGAACAGAGCCATTCTGCTTACCAGATCTTTTTGCCTGGCCTGAGGATCACCAGGCATTTTGAGTGAGGCAGGGAAACTCATCCCAGCCCTTTGAGCTGCCGCAGCCTTCCCGGCAGCAGCCTTCCTTCCCCTCAGCGTTCTGCAGAGGGCTTGGGCAGGAGCCCGGCTCTGCCGGGGCTGCAGTGAAAACTAGGGCAGCGTGTGCCGAAGCCTCTCTGGAGATGCAGGAGCTGGAGGTGAAGGGGCTGGGCAAGATGTCCCCAGCCCAGACGCTGCAGGGTTAGATACCCGACTCAGCCCTGGCCGTACCCTGAGTGCTGCTCCCCGGCTGTGCAGTCCTTACCCCACACCCCGGCTCACTGCCTGGGTGGCACAGCTGTCACAAGGCGAGAGGACGCTGAGCACCCCTGGACCGGGGTACCCATGCCACCACAGCTGCCTGTCCCCTGCCCGCCCGCCGGCTCCTGCGCAGATGCCCAGGGAGCAGCGCAGGATGTCCCCGCTGCCCCCACAGTGACTGCCTGTCACTGGCAAGGGACAAGCCAGTCGCCGAGCAGCTTGTGGGCTTTCCCCAGCCCTGGACCAGCTGGGATTATCTCTTTCTTTCAGAGCAGCCCCTGGCGCCAGCTACTCCCCATCAGCACCACAATCAGCCCTGCTCGTTCTCCTTCATGCCAGACTGCTGCCACCGAAAGGAAAAAAAAGAGGAAAGACAAAGCCAGGACGGATTTCCCCCCCGCTGCCCTTCTTCGTTATTCCTCCCCCATGGCCAGAGCTGGGTGATGGCGGGGGGGGCATGGCAGAGGGTGCCTGCACGAAAAGCCCCAGCGGCGTCCCTCCGGCATCGCCCAGCCCTGCCAAGCCCAGAGCATCCTACCTTTGAACATGAAGCTTCCTTTGTCTCCGAATCCTCTCCCAAGGGGGTGGGTTTCCCCCCACTTTTCTAGACTGATGCTGAGATGGTGCGGTGGGCTACAAGGCTCCGCTTTTATCTCTCTCTTTCTTCCCTGTGTCCTCTTCTCCCCCCCTCTCCTTCCCCTCCTTCTCCAGTGGCTATTTCAGCGGAGCGGGGATGCTGGTGCTGCTCCTGCTGCCATCGTCATGTGACCTGAATATTAAACATCGCCGCAAAATCTCCCCCCCGCGCACCCTCCCCCGGCTCCATCCCAGGCCCCCGCCAGCCTCCCCTCCTGGGTGGGCACAGCTGTGGGGATGGGGGGGCCACCGCCAATGGGCACCCTGTGTCCCAGGGGGGCCCCCCTCACACACCCACAACGCACAGGCCTTTTTTTCCTCCTTTCCCTCCCAATTCCCCAGCAGTTTCAGCATCTCTGCTTGTTCAGGGAGGGGGATATTTAACCCTTTGTGGCTTCGCTCCAGCAGGACCGAAAAAGAGTGCTTTCTCCCCCTACGTATTTACTAGGTTCAGGGGATTGCAAGGCCTCCTTCTGCTTTCCTGGAGAGAGGAAATTGGGAATGTTTTGGCTCATCAAAAACGATTTGCCCTTCAGCTCCGCTTGCGGAGGCGTGAGAAACCTTTTCTCCTCCGGCACCACGATTCCTGGCTGTCAGCCCACGGTGCAGAGGCAGAGCAAGCACGGTTCTTGCTCTGTGTGTGTGGACATACATGTGTGCATGTGTCTGTACGTACACGTGTGTGCACACGTGTGGCAAGCAGAGAGGGGGTCCCATCTGTGGGGCCATGCCAGGGTGCGCAGATCACATCCCTGCATGCCCCGGCAGGTGTCTGTGCCTGGCGGTGCCCGCCTGGATGTGTCCAGTGGATGTGCCCATGCCCGGAGAGCCGTGTGGAAGCCCCTGGCTGCTGGTGCCTTTGGAGGGGGATGCCCTTTCCTCCATCTGCATTTCCTTCTCCTACAGTCGCGAGCCCCGGCCCCATCACACACCATGGCCCCGCCACACCATGCTGGGGCACGAACATCTGGGACTGCTCTGACCCTCTGACATCCTTTCAGGGATGTCCCCATGTGTCCCTCCAACGTGTGGCAGCCCCCTGGGTGGGGGCCAGCCTGCGGGATGCCTGGCACACTGGGCAAGGGCTTTGGGCACCTCTTTTTGCAGTGCCCCAGGGCAAAAAAGGAAACTGCACCCGCTGCGGGTAACAGGAGCATTTAGAAATCACTGTCGGCACTGAAAAGTTACCCGGGCTAGGCTGAGCGGTCCAACAGGACCTCCGGACAGATGGACAGACAGACAGACAGGCATCCTAGTGCCCACAGCAGCTCCTGACATGGCGCCCACAACCGCCCATTTCCCCACCGGCTGCCAGGCTCACCGTGCCACGGGCTCACCTCCCACCTGCCTTCACCCACCTGCATTCCTGGTGTGGGCCAAGGGGAAATCGCTCCTCGGGGAGCAAGCCCCCATCCTCCCCCACGTCCCCCCGCCGCTCCCAGAGGCCCTGCCCCACACCGAGCCCCATGGTGCCGCCACAGAGGGACCCCTTGGTGCCTCCCTCCCCCCTGCCCATCCCATCCCATCCCAGCAGTGAAGACCCACCGGAGCGTGGCGGGGAGCAGGGCACCCCCATCTTCGCCGCCGGGGCAGCCTCTGCCCCGCCAGGGCCTCCACGTCGATGGGGCCCCTCAGCCGCCACAGGACGGGGGCGAGGGGGGACGGGGGTGACGGGGGCCGGACCCCGCAGCCGCTCCCAGGGGGGGCCCCCACCACCCCCGCCGTCCCGGCACAGGGTGACCGAGAGGCAGCTCCGCTTTGTGGGGGCGGCAGGGCTGCCGAGGGGGCCGTCCCGCCGCAGTGGCGGGCCCGGGATGCGGCTGGGGCCACCCAGGGTGGGCAGGCGGCTGCGGTGAGGGGCGACGTCCTCTTCCATGGCGGGCGGCGGTGGGCTGCAGGTAGAGGCGTGAGGGCGGGGGGCAGGCGATGCCGGGCTGGGCTGGGGGGACCAAGCCTTCCCCGGTGCCGGTGCCGCAGCGTCCTGGGGCGCAGCGCTCCCCGGAGCCGCTGTTGTCCACAGCCCTGAGCCCCCACCGGCAGCCCTGCCCAGGGGGGGCCTGCCCGCCTCCGGCCGGGACAATGGCGCACTTGTGGCCTGCCCGGCACACTCCCACGCCTGGCGCCATGGCCGCTCCTGTCCCCTGCCCGGTGCCTTCCTGGCCCCCGCTGCCGGCAGCCCCCCACCATGAGCAGCCCCACAACCACGGGCAGCCCCACACCATGACGCCCTGCCCCACTGCCACGGCAGGAGGTGGAGGAGCCTGCGCCACCTGCTCCTGAGAACGACGAGTGCTATTTAAAAAAACAATTAAAATCTCTGAATTTTTCAGATGTTTTCCCTTCCTCTCTTTGTTTTTTTTTTCCCCCCGCAAATGGCAGTTCACCAATTTATGCCCCATTGAGGAAGCTCAGTGTTCACTTGTTGGGTGTTAGTCCATGTTCATGCTTCTTTCCCTTATTGTGATTTTCTTTTGCTTCTTAATTCTTCTGATTTTTTCTTAATTTTGCCAGCTTTGGGGCATTTTCAGGGTCAAGAGGGCATCCATTAACAGGGAGTCAGCTTGCTGCTGTACACTTTCCTCACTATAAAAGAGACTTTGAAGGGCAACACAATAACCAAGGAGGAAAGGAGAAAGGTGTTTTGGTGGGGCGGGATGAGAATAAGCATGGTTTGGTGGGCAAACGGGAGCAAAGAGAAGGAGAGCCGGGCACCCATAGCACCCACAGCACGGCAGAGGCGATGCTCACCTGCCTTCGAGTGGCCAAGGCTGAGGGGTGAAGGGGGAACCACCGTCCCGACCTGCAGCGGGCCATGGGGAGAGCTGGAGGAAAGCAGGGCTGAGAGTGGTGTAATTTCTCTGCTTCTTTAAAGGCAAAGAGACAGAGAAGGTGGATAAGACTAATCTGGTGCTGCGCAGTATTTCCAGCACTAAGTATCTTCTCTGATGCTTTGTGCAGTTTAATTCGGTATCTGAGACACTTTCCCTCTCCCCTGAGGTCTCTCTGGCCGCACAGGTCCCACACAGGACAAACAGTCTCAGTTTTCAGGCAGCGTTTGCCTTTGGCTTAATTATTCCCAGATAGCCCCGCAGTGTAGCCGGCACAGAAACCAGGCGAGGAAGACCTACCCTGCTGCTAAGGAAACCTCACTGCAGACTTGTCCTTGCTGCCTGCCCGAAGCTGGAGGGAGGCAGCTCCCAGGGGGAACAACAGGAAAATAAAGCGTCGGCCACGTGGTTTGTCACACACTTTTATTCCACTGGGGAGGGCTTTGACACTGTTGGCAATAAGGTCCTTCATACCTGTGGAAAATACCTGGCTTAATACTGATTGCATCAGGACTAAATGGTGTGAAACAAAACAGAGGAGATGAATAACTGGTTTCTCTCTAGTCCAGCTCTGATTTTTTTGTTTTCTTCTTTTTTCTTGGTTTCTGTGGTGAGTCGTGGGCAGAGCAGAGGTGAAAACAGGCAGAACAGCGTGCAGAGGAGGACACAGATGAGGGGAGAGGGGACACCCACAGGGAGCCCTGTCGCACCACGGATGCCGGCTGGCCGAGAGCGGTGGTGGCAGACCCAGCCTTTCATTTTTACCAGGCTGGTGGTTTTTCCTCTTCTCTTTTGACTCAGTAGGCGAAAGTGGGTTTGGAGGAGGTGCGATGGCAGAGCAGCCTGCGCTGGTGCGGGCCACAAGGACCAGGTTCCCCTTGCCACAGGGACAGTTTAATCTATCCCTGACTGCTCCAAGCCCCTCAGCTCCAGTACAGAGGTTTTTATTGCTACTCCATGGCTCATCTGGGGTCTGTTTGCAGTGCAGTCCCAGCTATGATGGAGTCAAGGGGAGGAAGTGGTTTTCCAAGCTGGTGCTTGGAGATATGGCTGTGTTGTGCCAGGGAGCAGCGGACGGGAGCCATGCAGCTGAGGGTGGCATGTCAGACCATGCAGCCGAGGGTGGCACGTCAGACCATGCAGCCCAGCACCGTGGCATTTCTCTTTCACAGCCCCAAGTCACCAAGGCACAAAAATACGTGGGATTTACCTGTTTCAGGCTGCACCTATGCTTTGAGTCTTGCCAGGGCAAGTGTATCTTTGGGCACAGGAGTAATCCCGCTCACCGGTTTTCCCTGCCTGAGTGAGACTCCCCAGTTAGGGTACTTGCATCATGATCTCTGGGTTCTGGCTGAATGGAAGTATTCACAACTTGTCCTCTGGCAGAAACAGAGCCAGAAAGCTCTTGCCAGTGTGCCTGGTTTTGGTATGGGAGATAATGGTGATACGATTGCAATCTGGATGGACGAAATGTCCCAGAAAGACCCAGGATATTTACAGGATATCCTGACCCATTCCTTCCTCAGCCAAAACCCTTAGAGCTAAAAATTAACTTTCATCCCCAGAGACTTAGCAATGTAGCATCACTCACTTAAACCAGCCCTGTTCGCTCTCCTCTCTTTGGGAATGGAGGAGAAAATCTCCCCTGACAGTTTCACAGAAGAGGCTGAGGGACATGAGCCCATCCAGGATCTCTGGCAGATTTGGGCAGGTGGCCCATGGGACTCCTGCTGCCATCGGAGACTATGCACAGAGCCGGCACCCTGGGAGCACGCTGGGGATGTGAGTCACACTGGCAGGCCCAGGTGATGGCATGGGATGCACAGATACATGCACATGGGGTGGTGGCACCAGCTGACATCCCCTGGGACATGCAGGAGTGGGGCACACAGGACCCCATCGTGTCCAGATGACTCACAGGTACCTCTTCTGCACCTACTGCATCCGAAGGGTGGGTGTTGGGGTGGGAGGAGAGGTGAGGAGAGGCCCTTGACACAACATCCTACCATGGGTTCAGAGCTCCCCCAAACCTCCCTGTACACACTGGGCATTGCACTGGGCTGGCAGGAGGAAGACGATGTGTATGTGCCTCAGCCCTAGCATCATGCCTTCATACAGCACTTCAGTAGCCGATCAGCCCTGGGGCAGTGCAGAAAGTGCAGATAGTCTATAAACATGGGATTTTGTGCTAGACCCACATTATATGGCTTTGGTCCAGAAAGCAGAGGTGGTGCAACAGGCCCATTTCACCAACGGGCTCGGTGTCCCTTCTCAGAGACATGCAGGGAAAGGGGGTCAAGGGATGCTTCACAGCTTTTGTTGGGATGACAGTTAAGCGAGAGCCCATCCATGCCATAGGACTCCGGAGTGCAGGGGACTGAACAAGTGCAAGCTACCTCCCAGTCTATCCCATCTCACTCCACAGCAGAGGAGCAGAAGGTCAGGCAGATCAGGAGCGGCTTATGTGATAAGTCTGGCAGCACCCCTTCATGGAAAGCAGCATAATATTCTCAGCTTGACACAGGACTTGGACAAACCTCTTTAGTAAAGATCTTTAATTTGAATGTAGTGCATCTGGAATGGATGGATGGGTGGATGGATGTTCTCCATCTCCCAAACAGACACAGAGTAGTGGTGTGCCTTTAGCAGGGATAAAGGCATTCAGTCTTTGGGGCTCACTTACCCCCACTTCATGTATCCCTTTGCAAGCCTGGTACCCCCACAGAGACCTTCCTTACTGAGGGTCATGTTAAGATGCCAGTCAACTCAAACTCAAGCAATTAACAAGGGACCTTTCATTTGAGTGAAACATCAGTCTCAGCCATGCAGAGGAGCAGAAGTCCTTGGCTGGGTGAAGGGCTGTGAGTACATGGGAACCCCTGAGTCTACGGTGCCACACAAACCTTGCCTAAGAAGCAAAGGGGCAGAAAGGTGAGTGGTGAGTATGAGACCCAAATCAGCAAAGAGCGAAGTGACGATCAGCCCTGCTTGTACAGGGCAGGACTGTCAACCCTACTGAGGCTTGTGGACTGCTGCCTACCCAGGAGAGGCTCTTCTGGATTCAACGGGCAGTGTATCAGACCTCAGGCACCCCAAAGGCCAGGTTGTCCCGAATCATCAGTGTCTTCCGCAGGTCTCGTTCCATGATTGGCCTCTGCGTTCGCCACTTATGGGCTTCCTGGAGTCCTGGCTCGAAGTAGTAAATGCAAGCTCCAAAGCCCACCAGGATGAGAATGGAGATCATCAGATACACCGGCACAAACCAATCCAAGAAGTGGGGCATGGCTGCCAGACAAAAGGAGAGAAAGCTTGTGCAGTGGGAGCACTGAAAAACCACCTCCACTGGGCTTCATCATGAGATATCCGCCTCATCAGCAGTGCCCAGCCTCCCCGCACCCCTCCTCACAGCCCAGCTGCACCCCGGGTCATGCTTGGTTGCACACCAAGGCACCTCAGCCTTTGGGAGATGGCAATCCCTCCGACTCATCACTGGGACACCCTCACTCAGCAGCAGTCCTGCTCCCTCCCCGCAGAGGGGGGCGATCCCGCACACCCCCAACCCTGCTGCCAGCGATTAAAAATAGGCAGCGGGTGCCTGGCTAAGCCAAGCTCCTGCAGTGGGTAAATACAGCTGCTTCTTATCTCCTGCTTGGGGGAAAATCTGCTGTCCCCTCCCCTGACGCTCCATGATCCCTTTGAATTCCTAGTCTGAGCTGGTCTAGGTCAATGCTGAGCCCTCCCTTGCTGCACCCCTGTTTAGTGTTCTGCTTTGCAGGGGCTTGGGGTCCTTGCAGTGCTTGGTTCAGCACTGGTCTCTGAGGGGAGCCCAGATCCTCTCCCCAGCATCAGCTGCTGGGCAGTGGGAGCCACTTACCAGGGGTGGCCGATCTGCCTTGCCAGGAGTCCCTCGCTACCCAGGCGTGAGATGCCGAGTCTGGAGCAGCGCTGCCCTGAGGAACACAAAACAACGCACCGCACGGTTGCTGTCGACCCGGAGCTAAAAATGAGCAAGGAGGAAGGAGCAAACATCTCCCTGCCCAGACGTCAGGGCTGAAGTTTTCCGGAGGGGTGGACAGATGGGGTCCCAGCCCCACAACCTGCTGGTGCCCTGGCCCGCTCCCTCCCCACCATTATGGCTCTGCTGATGCCATGCTCAGGGCATACCCCCTGACTCAGGGCCATTTAAAAGCTGTAATGGCACCATGTTTGTGCCCATCTCTTATCCCTGGCCTTTGGGAGGGAGAGAGCAACCCACATTGCAACCTGCAGCGGTGACCAACTTGTCTGACCCCCAGCTGCCCACTCTTACCGAAACACCAACCAGGGTGTGGGTCATGCAGGGGTAGAAAAGGGGATTGAGAAGCATCTCCCCCAAAAAGCACAGCTATGGCCTCCCCCGGGGACCAGGGCTGCTGGGTTTTGCACGCTGAGTATCCACTTGTCACAGGCTTCGGTGGATGAAACTGGGGACCCTTGGGCTTGGGAAAGTGTGACAGTGCCGGGCTCAGGCACAAAATGCAGTCCTGAAAAGGGGGCTTTCCAAAACCCTTGCCCCTCAGTGGGGTGATAAAATGCCCCTTGACTTCAGCTGTGCCCGCATTGAGCTGCTTTTCAAGACACCTGAAAGCTGTGACCAACCCCAAGTCACCCCTCTACCAATAACCACGTGTCCCCAGCCTCCCTTGCACAGGGCAGTTAAGAGGAGGCTGGGGAGAGCTCTGACCATCTCCATCCCACTCCCCGCTCCTGGCCCATAAGACTGCTGCCATTTTCCGTACCAGAGGCTGGGCTGCTTTGTTTTGGGGTTGTTTTTTTTTGTACCACAGCCATTAGTTGATTCCAACGTGCCCAGCAGCATTTACCTGCTGGATGCCTCTTGCAGCAGGAGAGTCTGTCCCTGCCTGCTCACCCCAAGATTAGCAGCAGGAAGCACGATATTCATCTCGACCCTCTGAACAACACCTTTTCTGTCACAGGGTTAGATCTGAAATGAGCTGCAATTCTTGCTAGCATAAGCAAGAAACTGCCAGCGTTGGAGAAAACGCCTGATTTCCTCCCACTTATTGGCATGAATGTTGATATTTATCTGTTCTTGCACGACGGGGGAGACCTCAGTGGATTTTGTTTCCTCCTACCATGCTCTTTGGCTTTCAGCAGCCCTTGGTTTTGCTACCCATGGCACGGCTCCTACTATTGCCAAGTCCTGGAGGAGCTTTTCTGTCTCCCTCTCAGTGATTCACACCTCCCTTTTGCCAGGACCCTGCTCCACCTGATTGAGAGCAACGAGACCGGGTGGCTCAGCATCAGCCACCATTTGGCCGAGAGCAAAGAGGCAGTCTGGGTGCTGCTCCTGCCTCTTCATGGCTACCTCCGCCTTCCTCAGGTGAGTAACTCAGGAGGACAACCCCCCCACCCCAGCCTGCAAAAACATTGCAGACATGTTGTGGGGAGCAGGGTGCCCAGCGTGGGGTTTCCCTCGCTCAACTTATCCTGAGGGTCTGAGGAAGGAATTAGGCACGAACCCTCCTCCCCGACAGGAGCCAGGTCTGAGGTCTGGGTTTGGCCAGAGGCCCCTCAGTGCAGTTTTCCCACGTGCTTTGCAAAAGTAGCTCCTGTGTCCTCTGATGCTGCTGCTGCTGTGTAAAGCCAAGCACACCCCCTGCACTGCCCCAGCCACTGCCACGGCCAGGCTGGGGGGGCCAAGGCTGCTGCAAACCCCTTCTCCAGAGGTGCCCCAGCAGCCAATACCAGTCCCCTGGCTGGTGACAGCATTGGGCAGGGTTAGGGAGCCTGGGAAGGTGACTCTGGCTTGGACACCCCCCCCCACCCCCCGCTGAGGCGATGGGAGGAAAGCCAGCAACCTCATTTCCTTCCCTAATCATCTGCTTTCCAAACCTGGGAGTGAAGCTGCCATCCAAAAACACTGCAATGAAAAGCAGCCCTACACACTTCCCCATTTATCCTTCCTCGGTGACTAGCAGAGCCAACATTTCCCAGCTCCTCGCAGGCAACCTATTCTTCAGTCTACTTGCTATGCAGTCCTCACCTCGTCCCGCATCCCCCCGCCACTCTCCTGTCCCTGCCCCCCAACAAAGGGTCCTCGCCATGGCCCAGCTGAGTGCTGGGCGAGGTGTCAGAGCTCCCCCCCCCCCCCCCCCCCCCCCCCCCCCCCCCCCCCCCCCCCCCCCCCCCCNCCGCAGCCTCTGCAGGGCTGGCCCAGCAAAGCACTTGCTGTCGTCAGGTGGGTGAGCAGATTTTGGCTGCAAATGCTGAAAGAGGGAGTTTCATTTAGGAAGATGTCATCTTTCTGGAGCAGCTCTGCAGATATTAAACGTGCCTTAACCCTTGCCGGACTGGTCGATCTCAGCACCCCGTTTTGCAGTGGGACATCTGTGTCCCCTCAAAGACACAAAAGAGTGCCCGGTGTTTTAGATGAGAGAGCATCTCATAGAGGTAAGCCCCTTTTTAAACCCATGCTACATGTGTCACTCCAGCCTCTCCTTCAGTGTCACCCCCGGATCCTATGTGTTGCCTCCGGCTGCGCCCCACAGTGCCATGGGTACACTTGTGACAGGCACCCCGGGGGTCATGCTGCAAGTGACAGGGCAGAAACTGCTTGGGGGGGGGGGGGGGGC
>RSEF01000001.1:60676573-60768330 GCA_003993805.1 Himantopus leucocephalus
GTGGGGCTGGAGCTGGGAAAGGGGGTTTGCAGGACACACGGACATGCAGCAGTGAGCGGGCATGGTGTTAGCAAGGCAGGAGTGGTGCCCGTGGAGAGCACCAGGACACAGGTGACTTTGGGCACAAAACCCTCCTGTGTGTGTGGTCAGGAGCACAAAGCAGGTTGCAGCGCTACCAGCCACGGGGTCACCCCGACCACAGAACATCCCCCCCAGGACAAAGCAGCCCGGAGGCATCTTACAGCTGGGGGCAAGGAACTGCTGACAGCTGGGGACCTGGACGTGACCCCGCTCCCATACCTTGCATCCCCGACAAGCACCCGCTACCTGCCGTGCAACATGCCACCTACCTCTTTCCAAGGGCGCAGGGCAATGGGATGAGGCTGCTCCCTCCGGCATCTGCCGGAGCCCGGCCGGGATGAATCAGGCTCCCTTCCCAGCCAGGCAGTGCCAGGGAGAAGGGACCCCGCTCCGGCAGAGCAGGGCGACAGCGAGAGGCGACAGGCGCGGGGCGGGAGGGAGGGATGGATGGTGGGAGCAGCCGCGGCTGGCGGGATGCAGGGATGACACTCAGACGGCAGCGCGGCCTCATTTCCCACCGGGGCTCCTGGGGGCTTCCCCCATCGCCTCCCCGGCAGCGTCAGCCCCCCCTCCAGCCTCCCCAGGGTACCCCACCGCCGGCCTGCCCCCCTCCCCCCNGAGGGACCGTCTGCAACCAATTGCATCCCCGCGCAGGGGGGGCATTTTAGCAGCAGTCGTTATGGCAACGGGCCTCCCGAGCTCACCCGCACATGGTACCCGGCCGAGAGCCACGGGAGAGGCGGCCGAGGGATGTTCTCCCTCCTCCCGCATCCTCCGCAGCCCCGGCTGCAGCGCCCGAGGACCTGCTCTCCACCGGGCTGAGGAGGAAGGATGGGGCTGGGGAGGAGGAGAAATGCTGGGGGAGACACGTGTGAGCGTGGGCTGATGGAGATTTACGGGATTTTAAGGCTCCACGGATTTACCGGTGTGCCCACCCCAGGCTCTGGGGGCTGGTGGCTTGTCAGCAGCCGGATGGAGGCAGAGAAACGGAGGGGTGGGAGGGGAGGGAGGTTAGTACTGCCTTTAGGGGTTTTATTGCAAAACGAAAAGAATCAACACTTTGACCAAAAGCATCTTACAGCAGAAAACAAGAAAAGCATTGCTGTCTGAAGTAATATTTTTGCTTTGAGTGAAATACCTAATTTCTTGCCTTCATACCTGGCTCTGTCATTGCTGCTGCTGACGGAAGTGGTTTTGTTGAAACATTTTCAGCTTTTCAGCAGCACAGAAATAGGAACAACTAAACTGTCTTGTTTTTTTTGGTTTGTGTTTGGTTTTGTTTTGGGTTTGTTTTTTTTTTTTTTTTNGCAAAAACTGTTTTAATAAAATCAACCAAACAATGGGCTCCAGCCCTGAGAGCTGCCTGCTCTCCTGCCTGTGCTCTCCAGCCATGCCCGCTTAGTCCCTGACACCTACAGCCCTGCAGGTGTACGCGGGGGGGGGATGGCTGTAAAGGCTTGCAGGGCTAATAACATCCACCAAACTGTCTGAGCCCCAAATTTGTGCCCACTACATACTGTTTGGCTTCCCAGTAGACTGTGTTCCAGGCACAGATGAGTTCATCCCCTCCCCAAGCCAACCCGTGGACGGTGACAGAGCCCACGTGTGCTTGCTGGTTCCAAAGGTAATGCACCCAAGGGGTCTGTCATCTGGTCCGCACTGGGGTTTCATCCATCAGTGCAGAGACAGGGCTGTGCTGGGAGCCATGGGAGCTGACTGGCAAGCTCCATGATTTCCTCCTCATCCTCCTTTTGTCCCCCCCGAGTCCCACCTCTGCTTGATGTAACTTCATAATAGCTTAGAAGCATTGTGTATAGGCTCACGATCCCCCTGTGCCTAGCAGGATATCTGCACGGAGGATCAGAACCATTAGGATTAGCTAGCTGCTTCTTGGTTTGCTTCGGCAAGGTGGGCACTCCAGATGATTGCCATGTGCCTCCAGAGAGGAGCCTGCAATCGTGCCTTAATTTTAACCTCACTGAAATTCAGCCATGATAGCCACCTTGACCATCATCACAATAACTGCTTCACTAATCCCACTGCAGAGGGAGGAAAATACAAGGCTCACGGTTTTGACCACACTGGGAGAGAAACATGTGGTTTGGACAAACCTAAAGCCAAAGAGATTTAAAAAAAAAAAATGTTGAAAGGGTATTCTTTATTGCGTTCCCAGAGCAAACCCTAAGGGCAGGCAAAGACACAATACATTTGAGAGGGCAAAAGGGAAACCACTTTCCAGGTATGCCAAGAAAATGACAGGGAGATCAGTGGTGGCTGGCACAAGGCAGAAGACTATTCATTTCTCCAGGAGACCGGTCAGTGCCGGAGACACAGGCCACCCTGGTAGGGCCTACCAGGCCCGGTGTCCTCAAGGACATTGTGCTGAAATGTATAAGATCTGCCCCCATCCCCAGCCAACTATCCCAGCTCTCTGTCATAGGTCACCCCAGGGGGACACCAGAGCCAGTGTGTGTCCATCAGGCTGCAACTGCTCCCCAGGTTTAAGCTCAGACTTAATGCTAAAATGCTGCTCATGCAGCCAAACCCCAGAACAGCAATAGTTTTGCCTCGTGGGGTCATTTTTTTCCTCCTGGTTCAATTCCCTGCCATGCAAACACTGGGAGGGCACGGCAAGGGCGGGGGATCACCTCTTTCTGCAGCCACCACTGCACCGGTGGGTTTGTGGAAGTCATGACATGGCAGCCTCTCTTGCTTCAAGCAGAACTCCTCCCAGCTGAGTTCCAAGCACCCTTGGAGGCCATGAGAAATGAAGACTGGGCTTCATGCTGCTGGAGCTAGGATGCACTGGCAGGCCCCCTGCCCTGTGGTGGCCTCTGACACCACGGCAGCGGCTTGCTGCCTGTGAGAGAGCTCTCAGGTACTGTCATATCCTTTGGTTTCCAACAAGACCTGCAGCGTCGAGACTGCTCCAGGCATCAATGTGCCACATACAGCTCAGACCACATGGAAACACTTCAGTTGCAGTTCAGCTTTCACTACGAATAAGGCTGCCGTGTGCCACCCAGCATCTTCCAGGCATAAGTGCGTGCATATCATCCTGCCTGGTGCCTGAAGGGGCTTCCAACCCCTTCCACCTGGCTTGGAGGAAGCCCCTGAGCTGCTGTGCACACATGAGCCCCCCAAAACCATTCACCCCAGGATACCTGCCTACCACCAAGCCTCCGGCTCCCTCCATATCTCTGGGCAGCCACAAATTCACCTGCGCGATGAAGGTGAGCACGGGGTCAGGTTTGACGTGAGAGGCCACTCAGCCGGAGCAGAAAACATGAAACCTGTTAAAGGAGGGTGGTGGCCTAGGGTCCCACCTGGGTCACCAAACTGTTAAAGGAGAAGCTGCTGCCCAGGCATTCACACACCATCCATGGTGTCGCGCGCACACACACACACACACACTTACTCCCGGGCATGCTTCCTCCTTCTTCAGGCTTGACCCAAGGTTTCCTGCAGCAGAGTCTCAGGCGTCGGATTTCATAAAATAATTAATTTAATTGGAAGGTACAGCAG
The DNA here is from genome assembly GCA_003993805.1 of Himantopus leucocephalus. Classification (NCBI taxonomy): domain Eukaryota; kingdom Metazoa; phylum Chordata; class Aves; order Charadriiformes; family Recurvirostridae; genus Himantopus; species Himantopus leucocephalus. The sequence continues at coordinate 60,680,180 of RSEF01000001.1, forward strand.
CAAGAACAGCCTGGGCTGGGTGCCTCCAAAGAGAGGGACCATGAATAAAGAAATCCCATGGCAATTATACCCCTGTGATCTATACACCTGCCCCTCATGTGCCCTTGACGTGAATTTTAGTCCAATGGTGATTTTTGGTCTGGGGTCTTCTAACATCTAATAGGATTCTTTTTCTGTGTCCAGGCAGGCAGGCTCTTATCTTGTTGATTTGCAGTTTCAGCTGAGGGTTGGAGCCTCCGTATCTTCTAGTTTACATTCGTTGTGCACCTGCCCTTGTTGGCAGAACATGGAGAACCAAAGAGTCCCGGACTTGGGAGAAACACTACCAAAACATCAGTGTGATATCAAACGCTTTCCCATACTAAAAGACTAAACACAGAACTGTACCAGCTGCTAGGAAAATTACTAAAAAGAATAACTTTCTCATGGCCTAAAGGCTTCAGCAAATCTAACTACTCATTCTAAGTAAAGCTAAGCAAGCAGCACAAATCACACCATATTACAATCTTAAGTAATTTATTCTAATTAAAACTTACTTGTTTATGCTAAACAATTAATATCTCTCAGCAAAACTCTTCTCAGACAAAAGCCCTGGCTGGAGTAAGAGGACATGGTTGGGCAACCTCAGGAACATGCTTCCCATTTGTAACGTGTCCGTAAATCACAGCAGGAACAACATACTGATCTCAGCTTAATCCGCACCAAGCCTGATTGTTATTCCAGTTTTTCCTAACAAGTTTCCTCAACTGTTCTTTAGTGCCCTTTAGGCCTTTATTGGCATCTTCTGAGATGATCAGACACAAGTGTCTGCCCAACTTTAAGGCCATACCAGTGCCTCAAATACTCTTCTCCCAAGGTAGGTAGAGGCATGGGAGAAGATGGACATTATCAAACTAGCCTCCCCCAAGGTCCACAGTAGAGGGCAAAACTCCACCAAGAGTCAGAGACATACTCCCCTGCTCAGCTGTTGGAGATAAGCAAGCTGCTGCAGGATGCAGAAGGCACCCTGGAAGCATGGCAGGACATCAGTCAGACACTCTGGCACGAAAGCAGAGTAACCTGCCTTCTGGGTGCTACTGCAGCTTCAAATAAGGAAACCCATTTGAGAAGCTTTGCTGAGTTGATCAAAAAGCTAAGGAAACGTGTATGGTGAGTTAAATTAAAGAAAAGAATAGAAAAAGATGACTTACTTTGGGTATAACAATAGCTGGAGAGAGTCTTTGCCAAAGGAAGCTGAAGCTGCCAGCAACATATGTGGAAATGTCATTAGCTTCCCTAATAATTTGCACTTGCTGCAAATGATATAATTTTTGTCTGTTAGTGAGAGAACAAGCGCAATCAAATACACATGAGTTTGTATTCTGCGTGCTTCCTGGGCAGCACTGCAAGAGGTCAGCCCGGAGCCAGCAACGTATGGTCAGGCAACATCTCACAAAACTCGTGCTGAACAGTGCTTGGATAAAGCCACCACTGCCAGGAGGTCTGGGAGTAGGTGCTGAGACAACTGGGACTATGCTGGGGTCTGGCTGCTCCCGAGACCATCTCCAAAGCCTGTCTCCATTGCTCCTCTGGCTGCTCGGGGAGAACGGAGAAAGAAATCAGACAGAAAATATCCCGAGATTCAGTCACCAAACCACTGGATGAAACACACAGCAAATTGCCCAAGGATATCTGAGGGCAATTTGTGTTGTACAATATTTTTTGTAGCGGCCGGTGCTGTCCTGCTGCAGGAGCGACTGCAGCATTCCCAGGGAGTGCTAGTGATAGCCAGGCGAAGTCTCGCTGACACTAATTGCCTTCATTGGCAGCACCTGAGCATCTTCATATGGGCTACATTATACTTCTACTCATTTTTGGAATGGTTTGTGCTGCCATAGCAATGTAAAATGGCCCAGAGAGTAAAATCAGGAGTTCTCCCCTTCCGCTTCATGTCCTGCTCTCACCTCTTCTGCCTGCGCTGGGGGCCAGTGCACTGACAGCCCTGCTTCAGCTCTCATGCACCACTTGGAAGCAGAGATCGGCTCATTGTTCCCGCTTTGCAAACTGGAAATGGGGTGGAGAGAGGTGAAACAGCCTGACACAGTCACGCAGTGATATGTAAAATACACCTCAGCCTCCAACACCAGACATGTCTCATCCTTCTCCCCTCCCCTCCTTGCCGAGCTACAGATCTAGACAAGAGCTGCAGGCACATTGCCATCCTGAGTCCCCACCTCCTTATGCCATCCTCTACCATGAAAAACAGTATTTAAATGCTACCCTTTGACATTAGATGTCTTTTATATCCCTTGGCCCATGGGTAAATAGCCAGCGAGGGTGCAGGATGATGGCTTCTATTCTCTCCCTTGGTTCCCGACAGAGCTGAGCTTGCTCTGCAGGGTTTGCATCCCCCCATGGAGCATCCCTGCCTGCGTTTCAAAGAGGAAGGAAACCAAAGTGAATCCGCCTGGCGCAGCTTGCTGTGCCAGCTGTCAGGCAACAGTTTTATATCCCAGGAGGAAATTGGCTGTGCCAAAGCCTGGATTTTCAGGCAGGGACCATCAGCACTACCACTGCCCCCCTCCAAGCCACCCTCAGGTGGGCTGTGCACCCAAGGGTCCTTTGATAGTAAGGGGCTAAGGGGGAGGCATGCCCCCAGCAAAAGGGCACAGTGACGGTGGGGCACGCGGAGGAGGGAGCGGGACGAATCTCTGTGTCCCCATGGGGGACCTGTGGGGGTCAGCCTGGCAGAGGCAAGTCTGCCAAGGGACGGCAAAGAAAACTGCTGGGGACACGGGAAAATAACTGTGGGATTGTTGGTAGTTCATCTGGATACCCTGAACCTCAGCAGGCACCGGCACCACCAGAAACCTGCAGCAACAGAGGGGACAGCGAGTATGTCCCCAACTGGTTACTGAAGCCACCCTGGTCCTTCTGCAGGGCTGGAGAGCAGGTGATAGGGAGTAGCAGGGGGGTGAAAGAGGAGGAACACATTTTAGGTGGCTGCTGCAGCTTTTAGTGTATTTCTGCACCCTCAGCAGCCCAAAAGCAGCATTGTCCAAATTGCTCTCTGTGCCCCCCCCCCCAACTGGAAGCTGGCTCTTGTTATTTATCGCATCTGCCTGCCTCCTGTCTTTAGGACACGTCTGCCCTGGATTCATCCTCCCTTCCCCCCGCCGAACTCAACAACAACCAGAAATATCCTGTAATCTCTTCTGCTTCACCTGTAATTTGTCTCATGCTGGCAACGAGCGGAACCGTCTGCCTTTGTCAAGATCAAAAAAGCCACGGCAGCCATGTGATGTCAGCTTACATTAAAGCCCCCCTCTCTTCTCTCCACCTCCCCTCTCCTGCCCGCCGCAGAGGGGGAGACGCATCATCATCCTCCTGCGGCCTCCTTCCTCCCCCTGGCACATCTCCTGCCATTCAGAGGTGCCCTGGTTGAAGGGGCAGGGAGAGCCAGCCCCAGCCAACAGCTGAAGGGGTTTCCTGGACCCCCCTCCACACTGAGCTGGAGCCGAACTCGGGGATGAGGCGAAGAGCAAGAGATGCAGCAAGGTGGACCACAGACCACCAAGGGACGTGTGACGACCGAGGGCTTTACATCACTGCACGTCATCATCCTGCTCTGACTTTGGAGTGAGGAAAACTCAGCCTGCCTCCGAACTGCCATGCTCCTGCACGGGCTCCTTCCTGCCTGTATCGTGGGCAGGGGAGCGCCAGGCTGGGCAGAGGCCGGCCAGCCAGAGGGGTGAGGGGGAAGATGCCCAGGAAGGGGTAGGATGGATGTCGAGGCTGCTGGAGCAGCCGCAAAACCTCAGGCAGAACAATTCAGCGTGCAAAGCCAGGCACTGCTGCTGGACGCTGTTAGGGAAATTCCCTTCCCTATTATATCAAGCAGTACGAAAGCGTGTTAACTTTGTTAGCGTATTATCGTCCACATTACACACTGCGATGCAAAGAATAGCGGAATTTTACTGGGGACTCTGGTATCATTCACGCTTGAGCAAACTAACAGACACCAGCTCACCGCAAGGACCAGGGGCACAGCCCAGCCCTGGAAACAAGGACTTGGAAGCGTAGGGCTGTCCAGGACACCCCTGGACGGCCGAGGCGAGCCGAGGCGAGCGTCCTACCCCTCGCACGCGCCTCTGAAACCCTCCGGCGTCGCCTGGCGCCACCCTACGTGCCTCCGGTAGCACTCACCCCCCGGGACGCCGGGGTGCCGCAGGAACACAGTCGCTTTGCGGAGTTTTACTGTGAACAGCCATCGGCAGGGGGGTTGTCAGCGAGGAGCCGGCCCGTCGGCTGCCCGAAGGCCCTCTCTCACCCCCACCCGCCCGCCCCGTCCCTCCCCTCAGGCCCCGCCCCCCGACGCGCTACGTCGGCGCGACGCGGAGCGTGGCGGCGGTTTGAATCCCGGCGGGCGGGCGGGCGGTGCTGTCTCCGGCGGGGATGGCGGTGTTGCGGCCCTTCGACAAGCTCCCGGCGCTCAACTCCGCCGCCCTCCTGGTAAGTCTGAGCGGCGCCGCGCTGCCCTGAGCCCCCGCGATCCCAACGCATCCCGGGGCCGGGCCCTGCCGTCGGAGCCCGCCTGTCCCGCGCTCCCCCCCCCCCNAACGGCCGTGCCTCAGCAGCAACGGCCGTGCCTCAGCAGCAACGGCCGTGCCTCAGCAGCAACGGCCGTGCCTCAGCAGCAACGGCCGTGCCTCAGCAGCAACGGCCGTGCCTCAGCAGCAACGGCCGTGCCTCAGCAGCAGTGCTGGCCCCGTCCCCCGCGGCGATAGGCCGCCCGGCTGCGATATACAAATGAAGCCACCGGGGCCGCCCCGGCGCGGTGGCGGGGAGCGAGCCCCGGGGCCGCGGGGCTGCCCCCGGCTGGGCGCCGCCTGCCGGGCGACCTCTGATGGTGCTTCTCCCTCCTTTTCCCGCGCAGCTGGTGGGTTCGGACGAAGGGCTCCAGCAGAAGCTGGCGGAGGCGATGCTCCAAGAAAAGAAGAACTTCAAGATCAGTATGTGAGTGGTGGGGAGGGGGATGCGCCGCCTCCGGCCCCGGCCGCGGGGTCGTAAAGGGGCTCTCTGCCATCTTGTCCAAGAGGTGGAGCCAAAGCAGCGGCTGCGACGCGAGTTCACGAAAAGTTTCTGCTTCTGAAATGCACGCACCGAAACTGAGTATAGACGCGGCTTCTGCCCAAGTGGCGGTAGTTGGAACTGCAGGGCATGCGTTTCAAAGAAGGAACTTGCTCTTGAGAACGCCAGAGAGCACTGCTGCACAGATGTGGCTGGCGTCTGCAGGAGGCAAAGCGGTGTCTTCAGGGCAAGCAGTTTGGGGCGTGATTAGAAATGGGGGTGGAAATAATTCTCGCGTTCATCGTGTTCGCTGCACATACCATTTCCCTTTGCATGTTGCACAGGTGTTTGAGTAATAAATTGCAAGGGTGTGAGAGGAGCACAGATATTTATTTTTCTTTTTCTCCTCGGAGGCACACATATACAGGAATTAAAACATCCTGGGACAAATTGGGACAAGTACAATGCTTGCAACTACTTGAAAGCAAACAAGTTTTCCTGAAAGATGTCAATTACTTTTGGTGCTCTTCATAGCTGTTTCCTGGTTTGTATGCATGCACATGCTTTTCCTCCTCAAGCTGTTGAGATGCATTTGGAATTTTAACTTTAGCTGCATGACAAGTCCTGTCTTAAAAGCTTGATTAACTAACTTTTTATGATATAATGTCCTTGACAGCTCGCTTGCCAAGACCAAATTAGTTTAGTCAGCTCTTCAGAAGGTGTTTGTGTTATTTCGCTGCTGTAATCCAAGGCTATGCAGTAAAAGCAAGCCTGAGCTAATGCTCTACTAGCCAGTTAGAGTGACTGTACTGCTCTGATTATGGCATCTTGGATGTTTGTGCTAACAAACAGTAAATAAATTACTCACTTTTCTATGCAAATCCTGCAGCCTTTGCTGAGCTGTGGAGTGCCATAACTAGATGGCTACTGGTACTACAGCTGGCTAACTACCCAAAGGGATCGAAACTTATGCTTGTACTACAGAGCACGATAAGTCCCTGTGCTAGTATCCCTAGGGAAGCAGAAGTCCGTGACAGGTTTTTTTCCACTGTGTTGCTTTGGGATTATACATATTACAAAGAAATATGGTATCTTGTCTGGCAAGCCTTCCTGCCAGATACAGCTGTTGGGAGAAGAATTTGCAGGGCTGGCGGTTTTGTGTCTGTTACCACTAGGAAAAAAAAGGCTTTTGCAGTGCATATATGGAGGCTGCTGATATCATCTACTGATGTTTATTAAATACAGTAGAATTCCAAATCATGGAGGGGTTTTTGTTTTGGGTTTTTTTGGTTGTTTTTTCCTTTTCCTCCCAGACAATGAGATCTGATACTTTCCTTTCACCAAACCTTCTCCCTAAATTTCACCTTAAATTTATAAGCTTGTTTGCGTTGCAGTGTGTCTTTCAAGTGCACTTTGCTCATATCTTGTGTTAGTTTCAAATTTTTTTGTGAAAACATACCTTCCTTATTTATAGGAAACAAAATGTCTTTATTTGGAGACCGGCAGACAAAACTACAAACTGCCTATGATTAATAGAAGGGGATGTGTGCTGTGGTCTGTGACTGCTGGGGAAAACTGTTAAGTCCTTAAGATTTAATTGCTAGAGGTAATATTCCCCAGGGAGACCAAAATCAGTGTTTTTCTCTTGGCTTCCAGAGAGGAAGTGGATTGTAAGAGAGACTGAAATTCTGTGATTTTTGTTTGTCCAATCCACCTGTCATGTGATCTTCCAAAATGTGGTGCTGATAATATTCGTTCCTGTGAAAGGCCCAGATATGCACTACTGAAGCCTTTTTTTCCCCCCCTTTCTTTCTTTTTTTGGTAGTGGGAAGAGACATAAAAACCTCCACCCTGTAATTCTTCCAACAGCTGCATCAGCAGTGGTGGTATTGTGTAGAAGGACACATAAACTAACCTAGTAACTCTTGACACAGTGAAAGGGATAAAAAGGGAGGTAATGGTATAATAGAAGCTCTTTCTGAGCTATAACTTTGTCTATAAAGATATATTAGTGATAAATTTCTGGTTTAAGGTTTTGTGACTACAACACACCTTTCTGTAACATGGACACCTGAGAAGGTAGCCTTTCCTGTGTGAGTGTATGAGCATTATCTCTGGAATGAAACGCAGTGATGCTTTTTAACTGAAACTTGGCAGCAAAATATACCAGGAAAGCACTGGGGTTCACTTTGTCAGAAAGGACTCTTCTTAACAATTAAATAAAATGACTGCCATACAGATCTGTGCAGAGAAAATGTTTCCGTGAGTCTTGTTATGCACTAATAAGCTTCCCATTATAAACAACCTTGTCTAGCAAGTGTCACTGTGGCTGTCAGCAACTATGAGTAGGCTTAAGATAAGAGAATACCCCTTAAATAATCACAGTGTCTCTTCAGTGCCTACCTATTTAGTAATTAGCAGGCTTCCTGGTAACTTGCTATATGGGGAACTGCAATGATTATGTGGTTATGGTTAAGTGGATACTGCCTTGCCAAGCTGTTTGGTTAAACTGGCAAATTTATTATCTTTCAGTCACATTGCTACATCCCTCCCCTTACCTTCAGAGAGGGATCACCTTCGGCCCAGGATAGATCTGATTGTATTTATGATTGACATCAAGAGCAAATACAGGTAAAAGAAGGGCAAAAATATGAGAGGGGAAACTGATATTCTTTCTTGGATTGATGGCTAAATCTACATTTTTACTGCGTCAGAATTGCTGAATAGTAGACTTCAAACCCAAGACTTGCTGTGATGAAACAGCTCAGTAATATATACAGTGTTTTTCTGGCCTCCAGCAATGGATTAGGATTGAACCGCTCTGTCCAATAACACGCTTGTTGTGCACTAAGTTGCCATAGCAGAGAAGGCAGAATTTATTCTTGGATCCAGACATGGGATGATTTGACCTAAGCTTTGGAAAGATGCTGTCTGTAAAATTAGATGGGAACAATGGTGGTGCTGTTAAGTTCTGTAATATGCAGTTGGATGATGTGTGTTGGGCAGTGCTACCTAATAACCAGCCAGTAGCTGCATCTGTGTCCCCAGTTCACTGATACTTCTGGTCAAGTGAGATCAGTACTATGGATGTCTCTAGGCAAAAGAGAAAGGTCTGCAGGGATTGATCCGTTTTCTCTCATCTTGTGCTCATCTTTGTAGAAATGATCTTTATGTCCCCAGGCCATAAGTAAAGACTTGCTAAGGCACAAAAGTCAGCATTTTATTACTTACTTAACTTGTGACTGATGATCCTGGGCTCTCATTTACCAAAAATGACAGGACCAGCTGCATACTTGCAGCACAGATGGTGCTGCAGAAATGTGTGGGCTAGTTCTTCTGAAAGAGCCAAAGTAGTGCTGAAGTCTTGTTGGATGTTAATGAATTTGGATGCTTAGTGTCTGCAAATCATGGAAGGCACGGTTCAAACTAAGTCTAACTGTTGAGTTTTGAGTAGAAAGGATATGTTATGGATTATTAAACAGCTGTGGGTATTGCAGAGGTCTCTGCTGCCATGCTTTTAGCATAGAGCATAACTCTGCCGGCTCACAGATCAACAGATGTTAACATCATTGGTTTTCTAATTGTGCTTCTGAAAGTTATTCTCTTTGCTGTACTGGTTTTACCTCCCTGTCCAACTGGATTATCTGTGCTTTTCTGACAGCTTGAGGAATGTCGAAGCTTCCCTAGCTCATGTGGATGCCAGCTTCTTCCTGGGGAAAGTGTGCTTTCTTGTCACTGGGGGTACGTATGGCACCTGCCCGCTTCCTTCTCTCTGAGCAGCACAACTCACTGTTACTTTCCTTAAAACAGGGCAGTGACTTAACTTGAAACAAACCAAAGGAAACCAGTGGCTTTGTCGAAAACTTGGTTTAAATTATATCTGAACTCATCTGCCTTTTTCAATTGTTTCCTTAGATAAAGCACGGTTCTCTTCTCTCGTGCTCATTTTCTCTCTCCTTCCTGTTTTTGCCAGTCAGACTTCTCTTCTCTGTCCCTAACTCCTGAATATGATTTGTGTTACTGATTTTTATCTTTTTTTTCCTGTGGTGCTGCAGAGGTCTGTTATATCTGCTCTTGCAAATTTCTCTTAATGATAAACTTAATGAGCAGTGAGGAGCATATGATACAGCGGTAATAAAATGAATCTAAGTGGATCAGCTACTGAACTATAAAGTATAGTTTTAACACAAGACTGGTATCCCTGCTGTGTGCTGTCTGGCTCCGTTGTTCTTTTAATTTCTCTTCCTCCCCCTCTGCCCCCAGCCCCAAAAGCAGAGAGGGTGCTTTCCTGCATGCCCTCCCTGCTTCAGCTCTGAGGGACTGGAGGGACCAGCCTACACTGCTCAGTGTTGGAACAGAGGTGCTGTGTCCCTAGAATTTGGGGATCAGGAGGCTTAATTCTGGGGTGGGAGAGAGCCTTGGCATTGTCTTCTGCTCTCCTGATGGAGTGAAGTGCTTGGAGACATCACCCTGTCATACCACGTAAGAGGAAAGCTTCTGATTAATGACTAGAAGATTCTGCCCCTGCTGATAGTGTACTGATCCCTTATACAAAATGTTAATGTTACACTACTCGGTAATGTGGCTTATTCTGTTTGTACTGCTCACTGTCTGCCTTACCTTCTATGGTGCTCTCAAAATTAGCTCTGGATTGTTTTGTGGATGTGGAATTTCCCGGTACTTTTCTTCGCTGAATGTTGATTATGGGGCTTGTAATGTGGCAAAACTTTTTCTGTAGTTGGCAGGATGAATTACTGCAGCGTAGAGATGAATGCCATCTGGAAACTGCGAGATGTCTACTGCAGTCCTGTGCTATTCTGTGAGTTGGAGGTAAGGAGCTTATTTGGTGTCTGAAGGGATTTTTGAATTCCACTGCTCTCTGATGCTTAGGAACATCGTTACATTAGCGATAAATATATGTACGTATGCTACTGTCTTGCATAAGTGTCAGAAACCAGACTCTTTCTACAAGAACAGTAGAGGTACAAGAGTCTGACTGGCATTTAAATGAGTCTTCTCGATTACCTGCTCCTTCCTGTGCTACTTGAAAGCCTCGGCAAGCCAAGTCTAAATTAACAAAGACTTCTCTGATATGCAAAGCCTTGGCACACTTGTTCCTTGAGGCATTTTCTCTTTCTGGGAGCCCCTGAGCTGTTATTTGCCATGTCACTGTCTTGCATGTGTAATGCTTCCTGTTAGCCGGGCTTTGTTGCTTCACAAACTGTTTTGCCATCTGATATACCACTCTTTCCAATTACCTGCTTGGTCTGAAAAGCTGGAGAGAGAGTTTGGCATTCAATGGTAGCACACTTCACTTTTCTGTGTACTCATAATTCCACCCTTGGAGACTGCTTCCCTACCAGCAGGTAACATTTGTGCCCTTGGCAACCCCTTCAGGTTTTTCAGCTGACAATGCTGTACCTTCCCTAACATTAGGGGAGTAAATGGGCCTCTTTAGGAATTTCTGTAGCTAGCAGATCTGAACCATACTTAATGCCAGTTCCAGTTCTTTCTTTTATTGCAGCTAAGCACTGCTTTTGTTCTTTTCTATTGGTTAAATAATTTCTCCATTTTTGTTTCCAGTTGGAAGGGGTACGAGTTGCCACTGCTCAGCGACTTCTCCGGATGTTACAGATCTGTGCTGGTCACGTACCAGGAGTTTCTGCCTTGTTCTTTAGCACACTGATGAGGAACTCTACTGATGACTAGCTTCTCATTGTGAGAATTCAGCCAGATTCATCGTTTTTTTTTTTTTTTTCACTTCAGACATTCAAGCTGCTCTAGTCGGAATCACATTGGGAAGCTTTTTTGCCTGACTTGTCATGACCGCTCATCCAGAGCTGTTCCTAGTTGCTAATCTCTCAAGAAAAGCTTGATTCCTGTTCAGTGGATGAGGTATAGGTGCTGGGGGGAGGGCAGTTTGAATTGGGGATTCCTATCCATTATTACATTTGAATCCCATTTCATTATCAAGTTTGAGTTTCGACCACTTTGCCAGTGGCCAGGAGCCATGTGTTTTACTGAGAGAATATCAGAAGAACAGGCCGCTGTCCCAAATGTCATGGTTGAGTATCTTAGTTTCAGTGTCCCTGAAGTACTAGAGAAGAGGCAGCAGGCTCCTGCTTCCTTTCGGTTGAAATATAGCACCTTGGACTAATGTGAAACCTTGCTGCTAGGTTTCGTCTCCCCACCAAGAGAATAATAGAGAAGGAAGGCTGTCCTGCAGCTTCTAGATAGACTGCAGTCGGCAGTTAATGATCCAGCTGTGTGAGCATCTGCCCAGTGAAGGGCTCAGTATTTCCATGCCTGGTACCTAACTGGGGGGGGGAAGAGACTAAAAAAGATAATCTAGCGTTTTAGCTTTCCCTTAGATCTTTAAACAAAAAGGCTCCATCTCTCAAGCCCAGGATAACAAGCAACTCTAGTCTTTGCTCATGATTTGGCAGCTGTGGACTTCTCTGCTGCAAGTCCGTCCCTGCAGACCAAGAAATAATCTTCCAGAGAGGTCAAACCTTCTCTGAGTCAGGAAACGAAGAGGTGAAAGGGCTGTAACTGAGAGTGTAGCAGCACTTAGTGTGTTACAGCCATGGCAGGCAGACCACAAGAGGAGAAACATGCAGCTGCTAGTGGAAATCAATCTTCGTTGTCAAAGTAAAGAGCCACAGAATAGCTTTTTCTCTCTCGTGCTCTCAAAGAGCCAAATCTAAGACTGGGTGATGTTGCTGGCCTCCAGCAAGCCTCTGCAAATTGGGCAGTTCAGCTCTGGAGAGCTGCAGGAGTGTACTTGTCCCTCCAGCATCCATAGGGCCGAGGCTCTGTGCTCTGGAGCTGATCAGAGATGAAACATAGCAAACTGGACTAGAGCAGCATACAGAAAACAATGTTGTCTCTTGCAAGGTGGGCATATGCTGTGTATAATCACTTAACTAATAGGTTCTTATCAGCAGTAATTCATGCCTTATTCTTACTGCAAGTCAATAGTGTGTTTTGGAGTTCTAAGTTAATAAAATGTATAATATCTTACAATTAGTTGTAGGCTGTTTGTTTAGGTATGTGGCATGGGCTCTAAAACCTACAAACGCCCCAGTTTGCCCTGGTGGTGAGGCTGGTCCTTGCTGGCAGTTTGTACTTTCAGTTAGTTGGTGGGTTGCAGTCACGGTTTCAGCCACGTGGTGGTGGCAAAAGCTTTCCAAATACAATCCTTCCTGTATACCGAGTTGGGTCAGAATACACTGTTTCTTGAAAGGCTGAGATGCTTCTTACTCGGAATTGCATGCCAGGTAGAAATGAAGCCCAGAGAGAATGTGTTAAGCTTCCCTCTGGTTTAATTTATTTAATCCCTAATAGTCTGCTTTAATGTTCCTAGGTGCAGAGCTCTAGCTGTGTGTGCTGTTTCGCTTAGCTTGTTTCTGACATCTGTCTGTGAGCAGGAAAAAGCAGAAAGCAGCACTGCAGGCTTAATCAGCTGTGAGCATTGGCAGTCCTTGCAAAGACAGCTCAGCAAGGCACAAAGCCTGTATCCTTGCTCAGAGGACACACAAATCCTAGCTCCAGTTGTATTGTTGCTGGCGGGGGAGGGCTAGGTTATTTGTCAGCTGGAACAAAAGGAGCTAAACCATTCAGCTGTGTTATGGTGCCCAAAAGGGCTGGACTCTGGCTAAAACCCAAAGGAGAAAGACATGTGCAAACTCTTGTGGCTGTGTAAGAAGCTTAATGGGCATGCCCTACTTTCAGCTAGCTTTGTGATTCTGAAGGTACTAGCCAGGACTTTGCCACCAGAGAGGGGCAATCATGCTGAGAAACAAGTTTCTCTGTTGGTTATGCTGTCTCAGCCTCGCTCTCGCTTTGGGTCCCTCAAAATAAATGAGACCATGGTTTAGAATAGACTGGTTTCGATTTGCTCTTGATGTGCAGGTGCAGTTTGGGGGAGGGAAGGAAGGGCTGCGGCATGAAATGAGCCAGTCTTTCGTGTCCTCCGTAACCGCTGTAAGGTAAGGAGACTCTTCCGTCTCCTAGGTTGCTCTCCAGTTGCCTCTAATAACTATTGGACTCGGGTAAAATCCCTTGGGCCTCAAGAGTAATTTCGCTGCGCTTTCTTAACTGGTGAAAACGAAACTTTCTTTGGTTCACCCAGAATGCTTTGTAGCAACCCACACGTGCTACTGTCCATTCCTGCACCTTCAAACATAAGGTTTTTTTCCACTGCTGTGTTTCAGATGCAGTATTTCTTTCCTTCTACTACTTTCAAAGAAGAAAGATGCTGTTTGTACTTCCTACAGGTGGCCGAATCCCAGCTGGTACAAAATAAAATCTAGTTCCTTAAGAGCAGCATCTTGCTTCACCGTGGGGCAAATATTTTTCTTACTCTTAGGAAAAAGTCTTTACTAGAACTGGCAGGGGAAGTGGAGCGTATCTAAGAATATGACACTCTGTCTCAGGTCCATCATGTTTTACAACCAAAAGTAGTTGGGACACATCTAAAGCTACAGCTTCAACTATGTAGATACCTCTAGGAACTGTCAGCTATTAGTTTAGACAGGCCATAACAGTGCCCCTACCAGAGAAGACAAGGCAGCTAAGGATATCTTTCATCTGGATGGAGTAGCCAGGGCTAATGTTTGATAAAGGTCTTGTGAAAGTAGTACTTGGATTGGGATCAGAGGCATGGAAGGCCTGAAGCTGAATTAAGGCTAGTGACTCAGGTTCTGTTGTGTTTAAACATCGTGAAAGAGCTTGCCAAGCTGGCTGAAATCTAAACTAACAGAAATATTTTGGAGTTACATACTTTCTCTTCCTCTCTCTGTTGCCTCAGTTCCCTCTCCCTGTGGAGATTTACAAAGAGAAATTCCCCTCTCTGTGGCAAAAGTACCCGTGAGCATTGCTGGTTTGATTGTTTCAGTTTGTGGATGTGTGTTTGTTTGTCAGCTATGTCAGCAAAATTAGTGTAAAAGCAGTTTAATTAGTCTAGAAGACCTTGCACCAGTTGCACGGGCATAAGCTTTGGTCATGCTGTGCTTTTTTTTTTTCGGGTGAAACTGAATGAGGCTGTAATAGGGCGTCTTCTGCTATGGCAGGTTGACCCCACAGGATTTTGCCTTCAGTCCAGTCACTTGAAGATTTTTGTATCCTCAGCCTGCTAGCTGAGCAGCTCACAGAGTTACTCTGTGAGAGATTTCAGCACAAATCGGCTTGGTTGGCATTACCTGTTGGGATTATAGCTCTCTGCTAGCCCAGGTTTTACAAGGGAAAGGGTTTTTTTTTTGTTGGCTTTGCCACACCAGCAGTTAAATCAGACCAACTTTTAAGTGTGGTAAGACATGATATACTTGGTCTATACTAACAGGAGAGAAAGTCTGTGTACTGATACGGTGCTAATAGTAAAAGATTTCTCTGTCCTGGAACAAAGATCAGTGATAAATCCAGCCCTGGGGATTTATCTGTCCCTCTAAACCTTGAAACTGGTGGTAGAGATTTAGATTCAAGGCCACCTCTAATATTTACTTTGGGGACTGGTTAAAACTGAATATCTGTGGTTGCCAAGACCTATAGTTCGAAGGGACTGGCTGGGTTAGGTCAGTGGTGGTGCTCAGCAGCTGTAGTCACGCTGTAAGAACTGCTTAGTAGCTCTCATCGTGACCACTGTCCACAGCAGCAGTGGACAAGAAGGGACTTCTCTGCTCTGCTGCCTGCATCTGACTGGCAGAGTTGTGGCGGAGGTACCTGCTCTGCTGGCAAAAGCAAGGGAGACTTTCTTTTGTGGGGTTTTTTAACTTGTCTTGATTTCGCAGGAGCACTGGGCTTTGCTTTGGCCAGATCCCAGCTGCTCTGTCTCTATTCAACTGGCCCAGATCCCCTGGCAGTCTGCTCTGCGTGCTGAGTGTTCTCCACTTCCCACCCTGAGCTGGTGTACAGTGTTGCTGTGGGCTGCTGAACAACTGCCACTTTCCATTCAGTGACCAGCTGTCCTTCACTAGTGGGGAAAAGTGATTTATATGCAAGAGAAAGCTATAGCTGGCACAGCCCAGAGCTCGGAGCCAGAAACGCTGGGCTCGTTTCGCCTCTGTGGCTGATTTCTTGCATGACCCTGGGCCTGTGTGTTAAAATGCACTGTGCCTCGCTTGCTCTGCCTCTACAGCAGGAGGTGCCTCCGCTGGAGGGGTGTGATAAGGGCGAATTGACATTGCTTTGGTGTCACAAATCTGGAATTGGGTGGAAACATTCAGAAGAAACCATTTTTTCCTAATGAGCGGAGTTTAATATTTACCTAAGTTGTGGGGGAGGAGGGTTTGGTGGGACTTGCCTGCCAGGCACCTCCTGAGATCAGCGATATTTTGTGCTTCTTACCTGCCTGACTCTGCTGCAGGCAGGCAGGGAGGCTGCCTGAAACTGGGCTACGATCCTTCTCATAAGGCATTGCGGCATGGTTGGGTTTTGTTGTGAACTGGAACAAAACCACCCTTTGAAACATGGAAATTCCCTGCTCAGTACAATTATCCTTGAATTGGCCGGTGGGAGAAATCAAAGTCTCTGGATCTCTTCCTCACTGTTAAATATTAATACGGTGCGGCGATGCTAGGCAGGATGGCATCCCCTCGGGTCGGCTCTGCGCAGAAGGGGCCGTCTTGGCTGTGAAGAACCGGTGTGCGAGAGAAGATGGGTGCAGGGGACTTGGGAGTGATGTGACTTGTTCGGACTCCTTGGCAGCTGAGTAGCACGGGCTCCCAGCCCGTGCTGGGCCACGTTTCCCTTGCCAGGGGCTCCTTGTGCTGGAGCTGACACGTGCCATGATGCTGACAACCCTCATCCCCCTTGAGCTCACCATGTGGTGGGGTGTTCTGTGAGGAGAAAGGCGTCCTGCTCGTCCCCCTGCTGCGCCGCCTCCTTTGCCGAGGGAAGTCAGTGGTGTGTGAAAGAGAGCCTGTGTTTTACATACACTCAGGCTGCCTCCCCGCCGCCGGCCCAGGTGCAGCTGCGGGCTGGGTGCGAGACCCCCGGGGCCTCTGCACGTCACGGGAAGGAGCACTGAGGTGGGGTGAGGACAAAAACAAAGAGAGAAGCCACCTCCCCTTGGGAAACCTGGCCTTAGTGCACAGAAGCTGCTCTGTCCTTTGGGTCCTGCCACCTTCTCCTCACTACAACAGGCTGTGCCAGGGCCAGCTGAAGCACCCGTGCTCTAGAGCACTCCGCATGCAAGAGCGAGGCAGAGGCACACTGGTGAGCACTTGGAAAAACCTAAAAAGCCCAGCTAGCATTAAACATACTAAGGGGGCTTCCCCCATTTTCTGGCAGCTTGAAGTATTTTCCTTTCCTGTCTTTCCATGGAAGCTCTCCAGTCCCACCATGTGCCCACCCTGCAGTGATGAGGTGACGGTGCAGTGCTGTGGCTGGGCCTGCTTTGCTCCTGCCCTGCTGGCTACGTTGTCACGGCGCTCGGGTTGGCAAAACACCTTGGGTACTTACAGAGGGTCTGCAGTCCTTGAGGTACTATCGCTGTCTGCAGTGGTCAGCTCAAAGCTCTCCTGAACCTCTGTGCTGGCTGCTCTCCTAGCTTTGACAGCGGTGTTGGCATTGCCCCAACGTGAACATTCATTTCCCACCACCACCACCGCTATGTTTCCTTTTCTTGCTCTTCCAGAGATGACAGATGTGAAGCCAGGGCTGCACTGACTCAGCTCGGTACGTAACAACCTGTGGCTTGTGCTGCAGCGGAGCACCTCTCTTCAAAGCAATGTGCCAGCATCAACTAATTAATCCTCATTCCCCTGTGGGACCGAGGGGTGACTCAGTGCCTTGTGCTGTTACACCGAGCAGCAGAGGATCAAAGGCCTTGGAGATGGGGAAGCCCTGGGATAGTGCAGTGTCCCTCTGTGCCTGCACACCGGGTGCCTGTGAAGGCTCGGTCTTGCATGCTTTTCTTCAGGGCTCCTTTTTAACCATGTAGAGATGGGCTAAAAGCTCTGCTACCTTAGAGACAGGGCTGGAGCTGCCTTCACCTTGCTCTGCAGGGAGTGTTTTTACTACCTGGTGTTCCCTTTTGAGCTTTTCCATCCTGTTGCTCCTTTGTTATAACCAGACTTGGCCATCTCTCTCCTGTTGACACTTAACAGGTCCTTCACACCTCCCCAGCATCCCTGCTTGGCTGTGCTGAGCAGCAGGTGTGTGTCCATGTGAAAGGCAGAGGCAGGGAGGCTTGGGCACCATGGAAATAGAGCTGTGGTGGTGGTGGTGCACGTCCCTCTCGGGCTTTGTGACCTCTAAGGAGCTGCATGCCAGGCCCTGCTGCCGTGGCACGGTGGCCCTGAAGAAATGCAAACAAGCGCCAACACCTGGCCTTGGGCTGCCCCGGCATCCATCGTGCCACCGCGTGTGAGCTGCTCCCGGGGAAGGGAAGAGGAGCTGCTTGTGCGCAGATGTTGCATAATACTGACCTAGTTCGAACAGAAGTTTGAGGGCTGGGAAGTGTTTGCCCAACCCGCGGGAAAGAGAAAACCCCTCCGGGGTGAGGGCTGCTGCACTGCATTCTCTGCTCTGTGTTACGAAGGAGATGAAACATGAAGCGTGTGCTTTCTCCAGAACCTGGCTCTTCCCTCTTGCTCAGGTTGCACGTGGAGCATCACCTGCACGAGTCCCCGCTGCGTGTGTATGAGCCGTGGTTTGGCTGAGCTCAGCCACTGCATGGGACTAATACGTAGTGATGGTGTCCTATAAATTATATAGTCGGTATGTTCGCCATCTGCTCTGCGCTGAAAGCTGAGTGTGATTGAGACCTTCCCCCCTTCCCAAAGCTTGACTCTCTTGCCAAGCTTGAAATGTGTGCGGATCTCCTGTAAGTGGTTCTGATTGAATCAGGTAAACAGGGAATTTTTTAAGCAGGCTGCAATGTTCCTTGCACCCGAAGTGAGAGCTGAAGCATAGGCCAGCATCCTATTACCATGAGACGATGAGTAAAAAGCGAGTCTGATTTCATGCTAATTAGGTTCTAAAGGGAGTGAATCTTGATTGCAGTGGTCATATCAAAGAATCGAAATAGTAATGCAAAAAGCAAAGGAAACCCCAGAGTGATTCATATGAGTAGGGGAAATAAAGACAGTCATGGAGGAAGAGTTTGAGGGGGACTGAACTGCTCTGCTGCCCAAAAGCAGAGGGGATTTGAATCAGATTATCCTCATTAGATGTCTCTTTAAAGCATCATCAAGCTAAATGAATGGTCCGGGGGAGAGCTTGCAGGCATGGTGTCTGTGATTATCACCAGGGATTTACAGTCCTAGTTATCTAGCTTAGAGACAAGATTATTAGGGGGTATAAAGCTGTATCTGCCCTCAGCCTCTAATGTGCATTTTTAGGTTGGGTGATGGGAGATCTTACGTTGCTGCACAGTCCCTTGGAAGCCTGCCTGCATCCTACAGTGGTCCAGCCCTCCGCAGTGCTGTGGGTGCAGCGTGGAGGGGTAAGGCAAATGTGAGCCAGGGAGCTGTGCTGGCCCGGAGATGTTCCCTGGGGGCAGACAGATAGCCTCCCCATCAGACTGTGGCAGAGGGCAGGACCTCCCCTATGGATGCTCTCACTGAGATGGGAAATGGGGAAAGGGATCTTGGAGGGGGAGATTATGTCTGCCTGCCTCAGCAGTACCGCTCACACCCCCCAGCTTCTCCTTTCCTGTGGCAGCCCGTGCTGGTACAACTCATCCTTCTTCCAGCCAGAGCCTTTAAGGTCCCAAAAAGCTCAGAACTCAGTGGGGCTGTTAAAGGGGGAGCCCCTGCGAGCTGTGGGGATGACCCTCCCTTTGAAAGGGAATCGATGGACTTTGCCCACAGGTCCCTTGGAGGCTGGGGGTGAGCGTGGCACAGGGCTGCTGGCAGTCCCTCTCCACCTCCCCAGCCCTGCATCCGCAGCTGCCCATCACCCTGCCCTTCTTCCCCTTCCTCACCAGATGCATCGCTCCCCTGTTGCTTCTCTGGGCTTTGGCAGGATGGCTAAGGCATTGCGCCCAGATGCCGACCAGGAGAGGAGGGATGTGGGCCAAATCCTTCTGTCACTTCTCTCCTGCATCACATCCTTAACGAGGCTATTGAAATTCATAATGTTAATCTGCATTTAAGCCGTCCTTTTTACACCAGGCCGAGGCCCGAAGGTCTGTGAGAAGCTGGGGAACATTATGGAGATACTGACAAGCATGGCAATGCCACCGCAGACTAATGAAACGCTGTCAGCATGGAGGTGCTTCAGCTGGAGAGGGAGGAGAGGGGAGGCTGTCAGCGGGAGCCTCGCAGCCGACAGCGTGGCAGTGACGAGCTCGCTGCCCGAGGCAGCTGGCCAGCGGCAGGGCCCGCTTCGGCTCAGTGGAAACGCTCTTCCTTGCTTCTCATCCCGGTTTGGGGCTGTACTCATGTCCAAACACGTGCCACTTGTTCCTCCTGCAGCACTGCAGTCCCTTTCAATGCTCTGGGGCTCAAACCAGCTTGAGTTTGGCATCTGACCGGCCACGCAGCCTACAGTCGAAATCCCTGTATTCCCTCGGCTCAGCCGCTTGCGGGTCATCGTTCGGCAGTGACAAACAGAAACGTCGGAGCTTGCCAGCGGTGGGGGTGAGGGAGGTTGGCCTTGCACCTACTGCCACTGTCTGTGCCCAGGGTGGTGGGAGGCTGCAGGACAGCCACAAAAGCTATCTCAGGGACCCATTTCTGGAGCAGTGGTTAGTACTGGGAACCATGCAGCCTCCTGTACCCTTACTCTTGCTTTGGCAGTGGCAACCTGCAGGTGCCACAGGATTTTTTTGGGGGTGTTTTGGAGCGTTCCGTTCCCTGTTTGAGCTGTGCTTTAAATTATCCAGACATGCTGCTGGTTTTGAGCATCTCCATTAGGATGGCTCCCGCGGCCAGCGCTGAGGAGCGTGACTGCGGAGCAGCCATGCTGGGGCTGGGCTGCAGTCGTGGGGGGCAGTGGGGTGTTGTGTATGGGGAAGAAGGGTGGTTGGATGGCACGCAGCAAATTGCAACAAATGAGCACAGTCAGGACAAACATCATTTCTTCTGTGTTGGAATTGCTCACAAGCACCTTCCTATTTTCTCAGGTTGCCTTCTCGTTCAAATGTATTCACCAAACCACTCCTGCGCGTGAGCCAGAGCTGCAGCTCTTCTGCGAGCGGTTCATTGTAACGAAGCGCTATGCAAAATGCAATTGGGGCTGCTTAGTTTAGTTTTGACTTCCAGGCTGCCCCAACTGGTTTCCTGTCCCTTGCTGATGGGGCAAGCTGCAAAGGGTGAGGGCTCAAATGGAGACAGCCCCTCGGCTTCAGCAGGCTTTGATTTTTGGCTCTGGAGTTGTCTGCTGGATACCTCCGTGCCCCAAGAGTGCAGCAGTGGGGCTCCTCGCTGCAAGTGCTGGGGAGGTTTCTGCACTCAGCCTGGCGTCCCAGGGAGGTCTCTGCCCCGGCATACGCATGCCTGAACCAGCTGAACCCACCTGCTTGGAGGTTTGTAATGCGGTAGTGCATCGCCCTCAGCCATTTGTTTCTGTTTCAGTGCTGGAGGTGCTGCCTGGCTGTGCCAGGGCACATGAATGCCCCCTAACCAGGCACAGGCGGTGCTTGGGGCGCACTTGGCCTCCACTACCCACCCAAGGGGGTCAGCACGAGCTCCCACACATCCTTAGGGTGGGGATGGGGGCAGCATCCCAGCCACAGGCAGAGCGGGCAGCGGGATTTGCTCATGGGAACGCTCAGGCAGAAGAGCCAGGCTCAGCTAATGGTGTGTCGCTCATAACACTGGGGGGGCTTGTGAGAGCCCAGGCAGCGTCTGGGGGTGCAAGCCTCCCTAAGAGAGTCCCACCGCACTCTGCAGAGCAGCAAGAGCAGCCAGCACACCGGCTGGAAACACCCCTCGCTCCCCCCCTACACCTGCTCCTGGCAGGGGAGGTCAAGGGCTTGGCTCCCCCAGGGCAGGATTGGGGATGGGGGGTTCCCTCATGTCCTCAGTGCTGCTGTGTCCCCCTTGGGCTCTCTGGAGCAGAGAGGGGGAATGGGCAGAGGGAGCTTGAGCCCAGGCAGTGCTGACCCACCATGCTCCCTCTGCAACCCTGGAGGGTCTTCACCCCACTGCAGAAGCCTAATTTGGGTGCTCAGTATCACCCCTGGAGGGGTCCAAGTCCCCTTGCAGAGGGAGCCAAGGACACTTGCTCGTTTTTCCTTAACTTCATGGACAAGCGCTGCAGGGGCTTTTAAACCAGAAGGGGAGGAGACAAACCATGTTCAGCAGAGCTGTTGCCACGGGGCAGTGCCCCATGCCAAACTCCCCGTGCAGGTCTCTGAGAAGTGCCACAAAAATCCATGGTAAGAAGCAGAGCGCCTGTGGAGGGGTCTGGGTTTAGGGTATTGGTGAATCTCTTGAAGCCTTCGTTTTCCTACCTTATTCCTAAAACCTTCCCATGCTTTGTCCCTAAGCCTAGCTGGCTTTGAGAAGGGTGCGCTGGGCCGTGCTGGGGCATCCTGGTGGATCCCAAGGAGGAGGTTTGTGTTGGAGTCCTGAGAAACCAGCTCCCGAGATCCATAGTGGGACCTTTCAGGAGGGAGTGTTTCCCACCAGCTAAGGGCAGAGGCGCAGGGAAGGGGCGCGCGGGTGAGGTGCTGAATGTGCTTTGGGGGTTGGCTCCAGCCAAAGCCTTCCAGCGGCACCATCTGGATGCAGGGCAGACGTCGGGCTGTGCCGAGGTGTTCCCGGGGCACTGGGTGCATCCTGTCAGATGTCTGTCCCAAGGTAACTGGGTCTGCTTGATAAACACCTCGCGGCTTCTCTGATCGACAAGCCTTTGGGTTTCCGGTGCGCACGAGCACAAGGTGAACTTTCGGTGGATATTTTCTGCTACGGGTGGTTCTGCAAGCATGTGCGTGAGTCACTTCACCCACCCCTGACACCAGAGGAACCGCTTGCACGGGTCCAGTTACTCATGCGCGCACGACCACCCACAGGACACCGCCGTCCCTCCCCGCTCCAGGGATCGCTGACACTGCCCTGTCCCTTGCTGGGCTCTCCGCAGGGATCCCAGCAGCTGACCTCGGCCAAAGCCGGTCCTCCCAGTGCACGGTTGGAGCAAACAGCACTGGGAATCGAGCTCTCTGACTCCAGGATTAAGATATAATTTTTAAATAGCTCGTTTGATATCTTTGCCGGTTTATTTGTTTAATAAAAGCACTTAGTTAGCCGGAGTCCCAGGCTCCTGGGGCTTTCATTTCTCTGCAGAGGAGATAAGAAAAGCGCATTTCCTTATCCAGTGAGTCATTTTTTCTGCTCTTTAATTATGCATTTGTGCTATTATCAAGCGTATTCAGCTCTTAGGCGCAAACAGTTCAAACTACTCACCAAGCTTTAACTTTCGCTGCTCCAGAAACGATGAACAGCCGTTACGAAGGGCAGGGGAGGCAAAGATGGGGGAGATGAAGAGGGGTCGGCTGATGCCCGGAACGGGCTGGGCAGCCTGGGCCGTGCTGGTGAGCAGGCACACACTGGGGAAGTCAGCGGGGATTTTCTCCATGAGTAAGCGTTACCTTGTGTGAATACACACATTGTTTTCTTGGACCAGGAGGAAGAAGACGGGCCGGGAAGGGAGCGTGAAAGAGCTGCAGAGGGGGATAAAAAGGGCTTAGAAAATGGGAGGGGATAGGGTAAGATCAATCGCGATGATGAGGCTGCAACATCTTTCCACGCAACAGGACCTGGGAGCACTTTGTTTGCAGGAGGACATCACGGCTGCCGTCCCTGGGGTCCCCGCCATGCATGTGCCGCTTCAGGTTTTCACTCCAGGTACCGAAACAGGAGCCATCAGCTCCTGAGCTCTATGGTAAACCTCGCTCTCTGTGTCAAAAGCAGCATGTAGGTACCACGGTTTGGGCTTTCCCTGGTGCATATATTTGACTGGAGGGGTCACAGAGTTAATCTGTCAGCGTGGTACAGCAGATGCTAGGACCCATTTCCCCCCGCCCTGCATTAAGCCAGGCAGGGAGGGGAGAGGGGCAGGGTGACAGTGCTATGGGGGGGACCCAGGGGAATAGGGGCTGGGGGTTGCGGAGGGACAACTGACGCGAGGGAAACATGGAGGGGGGATTTCAGGGGAGAGGGTGTGAGGGGGATGCTGGAGCAGCACCCTCCTTTGGGAAAAAGAGACCATCAGGTGGAAACACCCCGGGGCAGGAGGAATAGCGAAGCCTTTGGAGCAGTGAGCTGTTTCAGGGGCAGGTGTCCTGACAGGGCACTGCCTGTTTTGTGGGGGTCCTCTGCCTCTGTGCATGGCACCAGCCCACAAAAACAGACTTTGTCTGCTCCCTAGTCCCTACCCTCATGCTTCTGCGAGCTGCCTGCCAAGGACAGTGAGCGCTCTGGGTGCCTTCTCCTCCCTGGAGCTCAGATGTGGCCTGGGGCGAGCCTGAGCTTTTCTCCTGACCCCTCAGCGCTCCCTGCTGTGGCTTTCTGACTCCGCTCTGAGACCCTCCCAGTGCACCCAGCTGCTGGACGCACGCCCCTCCTGCTCCCAGGCTTGCACCACAGCCCTGCTCCTCGCCCGGGGCACGAGAGGCAGGGAGCCCCATGAGGTGGGATACCGAGAGATGTCCTCCCCCAGCAGCTACCTGCGCAGGGGTGAGCGCAGCAAGTTCAGCGCAAGCATGGAGGCAGAGGGTGCCAAGCTGGCTGTGCTGCTCACGGCTTCAGCTCTTGGGGCCACGCCGAGAGAGAGGGAAGTGCTTGGTGTGCCCCCGCTCACTTGGGGATTTTTACTTTGACTAAGACGGAGAGGGAATTACTGAGTCACAGGCACAGGAATGGCGGCCGGGCTCTCGCAGCTCCTCGGAGGACCCCGTAGCCCCCTGGGCTTGGCACGGCCATCCCTGCCAGGACAGCGCAGGGTGCTCCCTGGCAGCCAGGCGTGTGTGTGAGTGGCAAGGGAGCGAGCGGCTGGGCACGCCGATTGGAAAGGGAAGTGAAATCGCGGCAGGCGTGGAACCGGCAGGCAGCAACCGGTTTTGGTCAGGACTTTCACTCGCCCAGAGCCCAGCGGCACCCAGCGGGGAGGGCTGAGATGGTGCCGGGGCTGCTTTGGCACTACCTGGGTGCAAGCCACCCTTCAGGGATGCTGCGGGCAGGGAGGGACACACAGCCCGGGGGCTGGGAGGGACCCACCATGGGGCAGCTCCTGCTCTGCAGGGCATGGGGTGCTGGAGAGCCATGCTTGGGCTGCGACCCAGTGTGAGGAGCTGGTGCCTGCTTCCCACCTGGGACTTCAGGGGATGAGGCTGTGGCTCATCTTGCCCAAAAGCCATTGGAGAGGGGCAGGCGCACCCAGAGACCAAGTCCTCTGGCCTGTCGCAGAGGAGCTCGGTTGTTCAGTGGGGACACCCGGTACTCTGTCACCTTGAGCCAGGCCATCCTTTGGCTTTTCTCCTCCTCCCCTCCCAGCCTCAGTCCAGCACAGAAGTGGCAGAGAACTCTCTAGAAAGAGCCAGGAGGCCATAGCTGCTGCAAGCATGAAACTCCAGCAGTAAGTCCCCATTAGGGCTCTCCTGGCCAGGGAAGGTCTCCTGTGCTGCTTCCTTCAGGTGAGAGAAGGCCATCAGCTGTGGCTGGTCCCTTTCTTTCCTACAGGCTGAAGGAAAATGGGATGTGACTTTTGTTTGTCAAGGACAGAGAAGAGCCATTTGCAGCACTGAAATCCATCACTTACCCACTTCAGATCTCAAGCATCGGGCTTTGACCGATGGCACAGGTACTGGTGGCAGAAGGTTTCTCCTGCCGGTGATCAGGAACAACTAAAACCATTAAGAGTTTATTTAGTCCCTTCCAAGTGTATGGGGACTGGACTTGCTTGGTGTGACGTGCTTTGTCCATGCCCTGGGCAATTACTGAGCAGAGCCACATCTGAACACCAGAGAATTAGACATGGTGCCAAGGGGCTGAGAGGGTCCTTGTCACGGGTCTAGATCTGGGATGGAGAGGATGGAGAGAGCAAGGTGGAGAGCACCATCATTAGTAGGGATGGAGAACACACACCGGTTGGGCTGCCCGCGCAGCAGTCACTAACAGGCTGTGTCCTGGGGGCAGTGAGAGCTTTTAAAAGGGGAAACCTCAGTGCCCTTGCACTCTTTTCTCCTCCAGCCCTTTTCTGCATTTTCCATCCAAGCCAGATCTGTGGCCCTGAGACAGGGTCTTGTAAAGGTCTGGGCACAGGAAAGTATTCTGGTGGCACTGGAGGATGCTGAGGAGGCTTTTCACCGGCCGGCGAGGGAGGGCATGGGCTGGGGGTGATGTATGGGTGGGCTGGCGAAGGGTGAGGGCCGAGGAGGTGACGCTATTGGGCTAGGGCACCGTGCCGCTGGGCATGGGGTGTTGCGTGGCTCGGGCATGCCAGGGGTTGTGTGGATTTTGGAAGCGTATTTTGGAGGAGAGGAGTAGTTTGAGGGCGCATTGCATGGGCAGGCAGGGGTAGGGCTTGGGCGCTCGCTCTCCTCCTCCCTGGTGAAGATCCGCCCCAGGGCAAGCGCAGCGATCGCGAGCCCCAAGGGAGACAACGCAGCTTGACAGACTGTATCTCCCTCTGCCACGGGCCCTGAGGCGCTGCGATTTCACACTTGGGCGGCCCCTTCGCTGCCGCGCCATGCGAGAGCCAGGCTCTCGCTCCCACTCCGCCATGTCCTCATCAGGAAAAGCCGCCGCTCCCTCCTCCTGCCTCTCCTCCCAGTGCTTCGACCCCCTGACCAGGTCCTGCGTCCAGTGCTCTGACTTGTTCAAGGAGAACGCAAGTAAGGGGACAAGGGTGGCCAGGGACCAGGCTCCCCAGGGCTGGGCGGTGGTGGGCCAAGGGGGTTAGGGGCACACCGGGGGTGGGCAGGTGGAGGGGACTCCACCGGGGGTGGAGGGCAGGTGATGGAGGTGGCGATGGAGAATGGAGTGCTGCCTTCACCTGGAGGAGGAGGAGAGAAGAGGGCAGTCAGTTTCAGTGAAGGGAACGCAGTGCGGGGATAAGACGTATGATCCAGCCCGGTGTGGGGGTCACAGCCTGCCCCAGGGGTGACCATGGGAAGAGTAGGATGCCCTCACCTCCCCCCAGCCAGGAACAGAAGTGGGTGGGACGAGGATCCTGTCAGGCTTGGGGACGGTTTGTTGTGGACAATAGGTGAGTAGCGATGAAGAGCCGCTCTCCTTCCCCGCCATTGCAGCCCTGAGGCCGGCTGGCTGGCTGGGAAATGCTGCTGCCCTCCTTCCCTCGCCCCAGCTCTCCCCCTCCTGACACTGCTGGTGTTTCACCCCACAGCAGAGCCCGCCCGCACAGCGCCCACCTCTGCCCTGGTGCCCACCCTCCCGTCGGTGGACCTGCCCAGCACCCTCCTCATCTTCGGGGTTCCAGCGGTGGTGGGGCTCATCCTGGCTCTGGCTGCCCTCTGGGGCTTCCTGGCCTGCAAGGTGGGCAAGCAGAGGAGGAAGAGGAAGGCAGCAGATGAAGAGGCTGAAGGTAGGGGACCTCTTGCTCTTCCTGTCACAGCATCCCAAGGCTCCCAGGGTGGGTGGGATTGCTTGCCGGCAGCTCCCAGGGCAGACGGGATTGCTTGCCGCCGGCTCCCCCAAGGCATGTCCTTGTTGAGATTGGCTCCTCCACCTTGACATGGGCTCCATGGGCACCCTGGGGCATTTTGGGGCAGCTGAGCTGCCCCCGAGTGGTGACAGTGTTCTGTGGCCCCTGGGAACCCACACCTGCATCTGGCTCCCAGCAGGACCCCGCTGAACTGTCCCTCCTTTTGCCAGGTGTCCCCATGCCTTTGCTTGCTTAAAGCACCTGCTGGCACCATCTCCTCTCCATGGGGGACACGTACAGAGCACCAGCAAGTCACCTGTCCCTCTTGCCCAGCAGCCGGGGGGACCATGGATGGAGCAGGGGCTGCAGGGATGGCAGAGGACAAATGGCAGTACCGTGTTGACTTCCCAGCCTGGCACTGCCATTTGGGATTCCCGGTGCCCTCCAATGCGTGCCCCAAAGACCCCAACGGTGCCGGGGGCAGTCCTGTTGGCAGGACGCCAGTGCACCACATGGAGTCATCCCCAAAGGCACCAAAAATAGGGCTGGGGGGAGAGGAACATGACTGAACCTTTCCTGGCTGGGTATTTCCAGGGGGGTGAGGCCACAGTGCCCTGTGATGGCTCATCTTGTTGGGGTATCCAGCTGGGGGACAGGCAGCTGCTTCCTCCCCCAGGGACCCCTGCCGCGGTGCTGACTCAGCCCTGGCCACTCTTCTCGGAAATGATCTCACCTGGCTTCACCCTTCCCCATCCCCAGACAGGGGATATGGCTCCCTGGGGGATGCTGGCACCCACCACCGCCCCACCGCCCAGGTGGGTGCCCTCAGTTGGCGGTGGGGCCAGGGGCAGCTGGTCCTCACCCCCCGGCATCCCTGCACACTGCTGGCAGTGCCGGCCGGGTGACTCAGACCAGGGGGGGACATTACCTGGGGCCTTTCTGCTAAACCAAGTGCGGCTGTGACAGCCTGTGACACACACGCCTGGGAAAAACACCAGGAATGAAAGAGGATGGAGAAATCCAGTGGCAAGAGAGGTCCAGCCGTGATGGAGAGTGTTGGAGGCACCCCTCAGCTTCTCCCCTGCCGCGTGCCCTGGTCCCTGTCCCCACTAACCCCGTGGGCTGCACCCCGGCAAGCCCACCACTGCGGCACTGGATGTGTGGAAAGTCACAGGAGGCTTGGGGCCGGCGGCACGCGCCTGTGTTCGAAGTGTGTAAACAAGTCTATTTTTAAGTGGGAGGCGGTTGGGGAGGGCAAGCCGCCGAGGGCTGGGCTGCTCTGCCGCTGGCAGAGTTTAGCGAGAGGGCTCGAAGTGCAAGTGCAAGTTTCTGCCTCTCCCTGTTGTTTTTTAGGGGGGAAAAAGCCTCACCAGTTGTAAGCAGGAGAGGTCCGGTGGGGACCTTGCAGGCTCCTCCTGCTCCAGCTCCATCTTTCCCCCCCTCCATGTGTCCCCAGGGACAGGATCCTCTCCCTGGGACCCACCTGGCCCCACTTGGTGAGCCTCATAACCCCCTTTCTTGCCCTCTCCCAGCAAACATGGATGCCGCCAGCCCCCTGCCCGGCCTGGGCTGCCAGGACCCTGCTGTGCCAGAGGGAGATGCCATCCTGGACCCAGCCCCATGCCTGCATCATAACGGAGGCCTGAAGATGCCGGGGCCGCCCGGGAAAGCCAGTGCAAAGCGGAGGCCGTGCTGCCGGGGTGATGCCGACGGCGACATCGTCCTGCTCTCTACTGTGTACCCCCGGCATGAGGAGTGCAACCACGGCTTCCCACTGCCCGCCACCGAGCTGGGGGCCACAGCCCTGGTCACCACCAAAACCACCCAGAACTTCGCCAGCGAGGAGAGAGCCTGAGGATGGGGGGAACGGGGCTGGAGCGCTCCGGCTGCTCCCTGTGGACACCCAGAGCCCATCCCCGGGGTCGGGCAAAGCCTTGCACAGACTTGAGCTGGCTGAGGACCAGGTTTTGCCTCGAGCAAGATCAGCCTTCTAGGATCACTGCCCTTTTCCACTTTCCCATTTGTACCAAGTCCCAAGTTGGACCTGTAAGCACTGGTGGAAGCTGAAGTGGATCACACCGAGCTACGCCAAACTGCTGACAGCTGCCACCGCTGTGCCATTGGGAGGAGGCAGAGGAGATGCGGCCGGTGAGGACGGAGCATGGCGGGGACTGCTGTGCCATTTGTGAGGCTGCAGTCGTGCCAGGACAGGTCTGCTGCTGGATGGGTGATTCCTGGGGTCACAGGGCTGGAATAGCAGAAAGAAGGGGGGAAAAGGAAGATGGAGAGGGAAGCAGGCAGTTACATTAGGATCAAGTCCCACACCGCTACCATTAGCTCCATTTTTGCTACTGACCTCAATAAAAGGAGGCTCGGGGCTATATGGAGCATGGTGCATCCAGCACCTCCTCCATTCCCAGTCCTGCCCCCTCCTCTTCTGCACGCCGTGATATCCAGGTCTCTCCTCCCTCTGGGCACTCTCATGTGGTGGCAGGCATCCACTGGTGGTCGTGGGAACCCCCTCCACAGCCAGGTACCCAGGGGATGGGGAACAAGTCCATCTTCCCAAGCAGGGTGCAAAGGAGGGTAGAGGGAATAAAAAAAAAATCTGTCTTTGCTCTGACCTACAGTCACTGAAGTCAGGGAGAACCAGGGGTGGGCAACGGAGACTGCTGGTCTAGAGATGCTCCATGAGCTTGTCATTGCGGCCTCAGACAACCGTCACTTCAGCTTACAGTGGCTGCAGAAACACCGCGTGTCACTTGGGATGACAGGGCTCCCGGTGATGGATGTTTCCACGCCATGCAAAACCAGGCAGGGAGTGATGCGAGCGTAGGCGGGATGACTTAATTTATGTGAGTGTCTTCAAGGCTTTGCCTGTGTACA
Organism: Himantopus leucocephalus; assembly: GCA_003993805.1. Lineage (NCBI taxonomy): Eukaryota > Metazoa > Chordata > Aves > Charadriiformes > Recurvirostridae > Himantopus > Himantopus leucocephalus. The sequence goes on from RSEF01000001.1 coordinate 60,709,667, forward strand.
AGAGCTGGCCGGCGGTGCTGGTGCAAGGCATTTCTCTGTAGATGGTCTTGCTCACCCACCCGCAAGTGGCTTTACTGTGCAGGAAGGGCTCGGCTTCTGAAAGAAACTCGTTAGTGTGGGATTGCTGTTCCCGAGTAATTACAGCAGCCGATCTCCCTGGCTGAACAAAGTCTGGCCAATGGCTCTGGTGAGAAACACTGCTGGCCCCGGACAGGATGGTTAGGCAATTAGATGTGCCTTGGGGGGGGTTATTTGCATGAAGTGTCATCTTGGTGGCAGCCCAGGTGACCTCTTCCTTTGGCAAGGTGGCCTCCTCACCCGGGAAGCCTCAGGACTCAGCAGAGGTGGCCAAGCAAAGTGTGGGAGCACTGCCGCCAAGCGCCAATGGGCCACCAAGGGCCACAGCTCATGGTAGGGACAGCCAGTGGAACTGTGAGGAGGGTATGTCCCTCTGATGAGAAGAAGGTGACCCTCCACCCAAGCCTGAGCTCTATTCTGGCCTGCAGGACCAGACACTGCTGTTGAAAAGTGACCTTCCCTCTTCTCCCCTGATGTGGCACTGGAGCCGGACTCATGGCATCCGTCCCATAAGGGGAACCACAGGAGCTGCCACAGGTGCCAAGGCCCAAATTCCTCACCACAACTCCTCTCCCAGACCTAAACACGCTGGTGGAGGTGAGCCTTCATCCAGCTGAGACTCCGCATGACCCAGGATGGGATGGGTCCCTGTCTCAGCCTCGGGGCTGGGGATGGCAGAAGGGCTGGTCCACATGCCCAGAGACTGTCCCTTGGGGCTCCAGGCACCTGTGGCTTGCCAGCAGGAGCTGTGGAGGCTCCAGCGATGGGCTCCCAGTTATCTGCAGCAGCCATGCTGCCTATCGCAGGAGGAGCATCCCTGCAGCATGAATCGGGCATCTCTTCATCCCCATGCTCCGCACCCAGCCCTGTGAAGTGACTTTGAGCAACCTTTGTGCATCTGGAGCGGGGAAATGAGCCAAAGCCAGGCCAGGGGACTTTTTGGCACTGGAAGAAGGACTGCTTGTGAGAAGCAGAGCAACCTGGGAGACGGGGACAAGAGGGAAGGGGAGCAGGACTGTCGGGCTCCTCTCCCGATTCCTGCCTGGTGACTGCCATAGCTCAGCCCTGTGGATGCACTGCCCACCTCAATCAGCATGGCAATTTGAAAAAGAAACTCCCGTACAAATCCTGTTGAAAAAGCCCCTCTTTCTGCTCAGATAAGGGCTTCTGCTCTCCTTTCTGCTAGAGCTTCAGCCAGGCGTCTCCTCTATGGGACACTGCCCACATCTGCAGTTCGCAGAAGCAGCATTTCGATCCACATTGGATTCCTCAGCCAGCAAGTGCCCCTCGGATCCCCTTTCTCTTATGGCGTGCAGGGCATCTTCTCCATGTCCTGCCTGCCCAACTGCCAGCATGGTGGGGCAGTGGTGCCCCCCTGCCCGGCCTGCCTGGGCCTGGGGGACGTTTGCAACCCTCTCTGTGCACCCTTCTCCATCCTTATGTACAGGGCAGGGGGCTGTCCGTCTTGTCTACACAGAGAGCAGAGGGAATAGAGATGAAAAATATGGTTATAAAAATTAAAGAATAAGGTGAACCCACTGCCAATGCATGCTCAGAGGTCTGTATGGGGAGATGCCTTCTCGATCCTCATTGCCCTGGCTTCAGGGGTCTCCTCCATGGTGGTCCTAAGGGGTACAGTAGGACCTTGAGCTGGAGAGGCTCCCTCTGCTCCAGCTTCACCAGCACATCCCCTGCACACAGCCGCCTGCTTGGCCAGGGACAACCTGAGCCTGGTCACCTCCATCCCTGCCACGGCCTCCCTGGGAGCTGGCCGATGAGACGGGGAGCAGGCCAAGTGGTTTTGGTGGGGTGGTGTTACCCATCTTTGAATTTCCACAGCAGTTTCTCACTTCCTCCTGCGAGGCAGGAGCTGTGCTTCCTCCCCAGCCTGGCGCCCGCCCCACACAACTGCCTAGAAACGCTGGCGAGGCCGGGCTTCATCTGGCCACAGGGGCACAGGGTTTCGGAGAGAGCCAGGGGAAAGTCTGAGGAAACCCCAGGGCAAGAGGAAGGAACCAGGGCTAAAACCCTCCCCGCTGCAAAACCACCTCGGGCGTATCTCTAGCGATTTCATCCCCACCAACCCCCACTATGATGGAGGTCACAGGGGTCTTTGAGCTCCTGAAAGTCCCACCAACAACACTATTGGTAAAGGATGGAAGCCTTGGTGTCCCTCGGGATGGAGGTGGTTTTCATCCCTGGTCCTAAAGGCATGAGCCAGCTGGCCAACAGACTGTGGTGGCACAGGAAGGGGAGGCACCAAGAGTACCCTGGCCAAGGGTCTTCTTCTGCAGCCTCCAGACATGTCTGCTAAACCCTCCTCAATCCCACAAGCTCCCCAGCCTCTCAACGTGCTCGGCTTTCCTCCACCATCCTCCCCACCCAGGTCCTTATACTTCACTTTCTCCTCGCTCATCCTGTTGCTGGTTCACCCACCAGTCTAGTGACTTAGACCAAAGTCTCCTGATAGTTCGCCCATGGGCCCAGCTACTCCAGCCCAAAGCACCCCCCACGGGCCCCCACAGTCCCAGCTTGCCCCTCCATGGGCTTTTTGTGGGTGCTGAACCTTGACAGCAGGCAGGGTAAGGTGGGCACCATTTCATCCTGTGCACGAAGCAATACTCCGATGGCCAACGTCCAACAGGGACCGCCTGTCTTTGGGTACAGCCTCCAATCCCCCCACTTGCTGCAAGAAGACCGGGGTTGCGTGGCCACCCCATCACCCACTTGTGGGGCACACATCTTGTCCTGCCCCACAGGAGCCTTCCCCCACCACCCGCTTCCCAGTGTCAGCCATGGCAGAGGGACATGTGGGTACCTCTGCAGTCCCTGGGGGGCACGTGGGAGGCCATGGGTGACAATGAGAGGCCAGCAGGCCCCAGGCGCCTGCCACGAGGTGGCACTGACACCGCATGCTGGCCTGCATGGTTGCAATGCCGCAGGGGAGCTGCATGGGAGGATGAATGCCCAAATACAGCAAGGGGAGCCAGGGAGGGCCATGCAGGCTGGTGGCCAGTCCCACTTTGGTCAGACAGAAGGGTGACAGCTGGGCTTGACTCTATCCAGTCAATGGCTTCTGGTGGATCTGGCTGTGGTGCCCATCACCATGGCCTCTGGGCTGCCCAGGAGAAGTGGTCATTGGTGGCTGCACACCTGTGGTGGGACAACCAGAGGCAGAGCGGAATGCAGCGAGCTCCTGCTCCTTCCCCCAGCAGCTCTGAGCACCTCTACCATCGCCCCACTCCCTGGAGCAGCCCATCCCCAGTGGTGTCAGGCCTCCCCGGGGACTCCCCAGGACTCGGACCTGCCAGTCCGCACCTCCCTTCCCCATCCCCTCACCGTCAGCCTCTACCAAAAAAACCATACTGTGCTACCTGTCAAGCTCCCCAGCTGGAAAAGGCCCTGGGCTGGGGAGAAGAGGCCGCCCAGTCCCCTGCGCAAGGCTGTTGGGGGACCACAGCCTTCCTGATGCCACTCATGAGCATTCCTCCCTAATCACTACCCACTGCCTAATGACAGTAATTAGGAAGAGCGAAGCTGCCTGGGGACTGGAAGCGCTGACAGAGTTGGGGAAGCCAGATGGTGTTCACACTTAAGGAAAGATTTTTGAAAAAAAAAAAGAAAAAAAAAAGAAGAAAAAAAACCCCACTCAGCTTCTATCAGCCTCCCTTTCCTTCACTTCGTGTCAGGATCGCTTTGGTCCACGGGCATCCCAGCGAGACGCTGAGAGGTGGCACGGGCTCCCTTCATCTCCCCGCACCTCCAGGTGTTTTAGGGTGCCGGGGGAGTGGTGGGAGGGGGCACAGTGCCGGCATGGGTGCCCGGCACGGAGGGGGTTTCCTCGCTGCCTTCATGGGCCGATGCTCTCCCCTGGGGCCGCCCCCGCTGCTCCCTGCTTTGCTGGCCGTGCTTGGCGAGCTGTTTCCCAAGGGGATAAGAGGTCAGGGGGGGACAGCCAAAAACCGCCTGAGGGGCTGCGGTGAAAGGGCAGCAGTTCCCCTGGCAGAAACAGGGCTGCCCCTGTTTTCGGGAGGTGAAGGGACAGCCCCACACTTTCCCCGGCACCGAGGAGCAAGGCCACCACCTCGGGGTTTGCAGGGGAGCACCCAAAACCCAACCTCGGGGACCAAAGCGGTCGGGCAGGGACGGCGATGCTCTCAGCTTCTCCTCCCTGGAGAAAACCCACCTGCAACCAAACCCCTCCAAACCCTTCACCCCGCTCCTTCCCCCAGCTTCAGGGCGATGCCACCTGTATCCAGAGCCACCTGCCAGTCTGGGGGTGCACCCGGGGCTGGGGGGGGACACGGGGGGGTATGAGGGAAACCCCCCTCCTGCCCCCGGTGGCTGCCCCGAATGCTCTCAGGGTGCCTGAGCCTTCACCCCACACCATTGCACCCCGGGGGATGCGGGGACAGGGACTTGCTGGGCAGGGAGGATGCTCAGCCTCATGGAGGAGGATGCTCAACCTGGTGTCAGCGTGGCCCAGCTCCAGGAACCCCCCAAGAGGAGGCCCCAAGGCAGGCGTAGGGCAAACCTGTCCCCTGGGCTTCGGAGGGGGGTGACTTTCCCCCCCCTCCCACAGCAAGTGGGGTCATTTTAAACACACTCTTTGTCCCAGTCCTATTTAGCGAGGGGGGGGAGAGCCCCGCCGAGTGACACAAACCCTGTCTGACACCTGAAGTGATCGGCGGCGACAGGCAGATTGCACAGGGAGAGCCTCTGTGCTCCTGTTGAAGTGCCATCATGACAGGGACCAAACCCCCCCACCGCTGGGGACACCTCCGAGGGATGCAGAGCTCTCGTCCTGCCGGGAGCTTGGCTGCCCCACCGCGCCATTCCGTTTGGAAGTGGACATGGGATGTGGAAGACCCCCCAGAAGTGAGGGTCCACTTTTGGACCCCCTCCAAAAGAGATCAGTCAGCCAGGTGGCGAGGTGGCTGGTGCTGGAGCTGGAGCACATGGCGCAGCCCGTCCTGCTACAAGCTCGCGTTGCATCCTCCTCTCTTCCACCCGCTTTATGCTATTTTCCCTTTTTTTCCCCCTCTTTTTCTGAGCATGGGGCTGTGCTGGGAGCTCGGGGCGCAGCCACAGGGATGCAGGGGGAGGGGGGTCACTGGCAGCGGGGTGCCATTGGGGCGAAGCCCCATGTCCTTCACCCGTCGGCTCCGGTGTCGGCCGGCTGCAGCTCACCGGCTGCTAGCGGGAGCTATTCTGAGCCCGGATCGATGGGCGAGCACGGGGGTTTGGTGACAGCCATGGGAGGCGTGTTGGGAGGAGAGCTGCGGGCAGGGAAGAGCAGGTGGGATTTTTCAGGAGATTCCCCCATCCTTCCCCGCCCCACCACCGTCCGCCATCCTGAAAGGTTTCAATGATGCAGATGTCTTTCTCGTTTCCTTCCGTACCGGGGTTGCAGTCTGACTGGGTCCTGCTACCCAGATGCCACTTCCTGATTTGAGAAGCGCCGGCATTTCACGGAGCGGCGAAACTCCAGGATGAAGGCACCTGCAGCCAAAAGCTGTGGCCGAGACCAAGCTCAGGATGACAATTTAAATAGGAGTTTGCGGTGGGGGTGTCATGCAAAAAAGCATCTTCTTCTTCCTCCAAAAAAACTCCGCGGTTCTTATTCTTTGGTAATAATAATATTATTGGTAAGAATTTACAAAGCTGTTAATTCCTTTAAGAAGTTATGGTAATTTTAAAGCAGGTGCTTTAAATGCAACACTGATAAATTTGAGTATCAGATAAATTCAAGTATTTGAATAATATATTTTTTTTAATGCTGTTTTCCCTAGCTAAGAGGTTCGCCTTCTCCATGAGCATCCCCAGGGGTGAGAGGGGGTGAGCATCTGCAGGGGTGTCCACCAAGGACCACAGCCCTCTTGGGGGGGGGGGGGGGGNGGGGGGGGGGGGGGGGGCAGTCCCCTTCCCCGGAGCAGAGCAGGAGCAAAGGACAGGCACAGGAGGGACAGTCATGGCCAGTTACCCTCACTGGTCCCTCATGGCCACCACTGGCCTCCCCTGAGGGTGGCCCTGGCTTACGTGCACTGGGAGATGCTGAAAGCGCTTCCCATTCCAAATGAGAGGGAGCATCATTTTGACACTGGGCAATCCTATTGTGGGGAGGCAGAAAGGGCTGGAACAGCGGATTGGGATAAGGGGGAAGGAGAGACCTATTGCCCCCCTCCCAAGCCCCCCACAGATCCCCCCCCAGCCCCCCAGGCCTGCCACCTTCAGTCCCCTCCTGCCAAATTCCCTTTTGTCTCTGCTCCCCCTCCTCACCACTAATATCAAAATGAAATCTATAAATGCTGCTGGGGTGACACATTTCCCAGTGTATTCCTGGTAACGGTCTCTCTGGGTTTCTGGTTTGCTATTCAGCTCCTCAATTATTTATCTCCGCAAGGAAACGGGGAAACAAACTCAGCGAAGCAAACTTCGTGCCCTGTAGTGACATCGTGAGTTATTAAAAAAAATAATAAAAATTCCCCAGTGAGTCACTTAAGATGTACTTAATCAGCTCTAACCGCAGAGACGGTAGTCATGCCTAGCTGGTTACTGCCAGCATCGGCCGGGGAGGGCCAGCGGCAGGGCTGAATCCAGTTCCCCCCGCGGAAATTCCCAACAGGGATATTTGGGGGGAGTGTTGCCGGTGGATGGTAAACCCTGAATGCCCTCGTTTACAGTTTAAGGTGGTTGGGAGGTAATTGTGAGCTTCCCATAACCCGCACACATGTCTGGGGTGAGGGAATGCAGGGATGTGGGGGATGTGGGAGGTTATAGGGACTGTGGCGGGATGCGGGGGATGGAAGCATGCAGGGGATACAGGGGAATGCAGAGGGATGTAGGGGGCAGCAGAGGGATGCGGGGGACATGGCGGGAGGTGGAGAATGCAGGGCATGCAGGGGGATGCAGGAGATGGAGGGGATTGGGGGGATGGGGGGGATGCAGGGGGTGTGTGGGGATGCCCACGTGCATGAGCACATTGTGCCAGGGGGCTGCTGAGAGTCCTTCGCAGGGACTTGGAGAGCAGTGGGGGGTGCACCAGGCCAGTTCCTCGGAGCCCTGCTGACCTGTCCTCAGCACTCCCCTGCCCACCTGAGCCCCATCCCAGCTCTGATGCCGAATGGCCATGGGGGCAGTGGTGACAGGACCCCCCTAAACACCACCTCCCTGTGATGGTGGGTGTCCGCCACAACCAATTGGGCACTGACCCCATGCTCAGGAGAGACCCTGTTGCCTCTGGGGGGTCACTTTCTGTGGGACCCCACCTCCACCCGCCACTTCTCACACCATGGCCAGGCCTCTCTGCTGCCTCAGCCACAGGAACCCGCTGGGACATGTCCCATGTCCGCGTTGTCGTCCTGGACAGTGGCAGTGGCAATGCAGGAGACGGCTGAAGGCTGTGCAGGGAGTGTGTACGGCCCAGTGTGGGCAGGGTCCAGTAGAAAGAAACTGGGGGGGCGAACTGCTGGCCTGGGAGGTGTTAAGAGAAGTCTATCTTTAGCTCATTGCTTGCTTTCAGCCCAAATCCAGAGCCATCCGCAGCTAAAACGCTCGTGCCTAAATTGTGATGTATTTTGAACTCAAGCTTATGCGTGCCATGGAAGGGGAAGTGTTGAAACCTGTCTTGCTTCAAGCGATGCTCTGATCCACCCTCCTCTCCCCACTGAGGGCACCCACGAGGCCCAGCACAGACCCCAGCTGTCACCCCACATCTCCCCGGCTCTGCAGTTCCCAGCTCTCCCACCTCTCCAGTCCTCTGCCCCAGGAGCCACCGGCCAGCGAATGCTCACTTGGGCAGCACTTAACCCCTCGCTCCGCCGCCCCCGGAGCCGCATGCAGCAGGCGAGCTACTCTCCTCGCATGCCGCCGGCACGCCAGGCTCCGCTTCAGCTTGAACGCCGGGAAAAGCAAAGGGCATAATTTTAGGAGAAGCGTGTGAAATGTGTTCTGGCAGATCAGCCGAAGAGCTCTCCGGCGAAAGGAAAGCATTAACATTTGCAAAAGGTCCTTGCAACAAAGCAAAAAATTCCCAGCAGGCAAATCCAGCGGTGTCCAGCCACTCAGATGTGGGGATGTACAAACTCCGGGATGCAGACGGGGATGGGGCAGGTCCATTGGTTTGGGAACGGTCTGGGAGCATCCCGGGAAGGAAACGTCCCTGGGCAGGAGTGTTATGCTAGTGGGATGAAATGGTGGAGGCAATCAGAGTGGGAAGGATTGTCGGCTTCTGGCCGAGATTGACACCACACAGAAATCCAAGGGGATGGGTTTAGATTTGCTTGGGACAGGATCTCCCCCACGTCTGAGCTCCTCTTCTCTGGCCAGTCCCTCTCCCCCGCATGATGGATTCGCAGAGAAAGGAGGGGGAAAAAAACCCTGAAGCCTGAAGCCTGTGATTCATCCTTACTATATTTGCACTTATTATTAGAAAGACGAAAATATAGCCAGAGCTGGAATTACAGATTTAGTAAGCAGGACTGCCTATTTCAGCATATACTGCTTCTCCCAATAACTCTGATGCTCCAGGAGACCGACTTACACCCTCACTAACACTAAGGCATTGCCCCACACAGTCTGGTGATACATCTGGGTGGATATATTAAGCAAGCAAGTCCTTCAGGGATGGCAGTGTTTGGGTTCCTGGTGGTGCCCACTCAGCACACCGCACCCCCGGCCAGCACTCGCAAACCTCTGCCTCAGAATTCAGCTCACCCAGATTTTGGAGATATATCAGTCCATGAAAGCCATAGGCAGGAGAGACTTGTTTGCTCTCTGCTTTACAATCCTTCTTCAAGCCTGGCAGGGAGCCTGTGCCGAGGGGGAAGGGGGGGAGACCCTGAGCTTGACGGTTCCTTGCAGTAACTTGCCCCATTGCCCCAAGCCCCCAGCTTTTTATGAACAAATTATTAAAAATAATACCCGCAAGGGCTGAGTGCCACCTTCTTGAACCCAGGGGTCTTGGTGACCATGCCCAGCCCTGTGCCAGCCCTCGTCCCTGTGCATGGCCGGTGGGCTCTGCTTCCAGCAGGGAGGGAAAGCGGCTGATGTCTCCCCATGACACCTCTCTGATCTTCCCCACACAAGAAGATCTGCTGCCCTCTGTCAGGCTGGGCAGCCTGCCCGAAGGCCACAGCATCCTCCTGCACTGGTTTTTTTCCTCCCCCCCGAGCTGCTAGTTGTGGTCAAGCAGCCGGGGTATCTGCTGCAGTCTGCTTGCTTGGCTTAAGAGCTTTTGGTTTGCTAAGAAACCGGGTTCGTTCCATATTGTGGCTGCCTGCGAAAGACGTTTTCCGAGGTTTAATAAAGCAGCAGCCAGCTGTGTGAAGCAAATAAACTACCAGGTACCAGGTGTGGTTGCTGGTCTCCAGCATCTTGCTTGCAAAGCATCGGTGTGCTGAGCCTGCTCCAAGCGCAAAAGCTCCCAGGTACGCCAGCGTGGAGGGGCCGGGAAGGCAGCACCAGATCCCCGCCGCCAACCTGGAAATTCGGGTGTGTTTTCCTGTGAGATGCCAATGCGGTGCCAGGAGCAGCTCAGGCCGGGGAGGCGAGTAGGGCCCCGGGATCTGTCCCTCTGGCCACCACAGCCCACGCAGGGATGAGACCCCAATGGTGTGAGCAGTGCAGTGACACGGACATTTCGGCAGCAGCGCGGTGACCCGCGTGGCCAGTGTTTGCAGGGAACATGTCCTTGTGTGATGCTTTCCTCCTTTTGTTGGCAGTAAGGGAGAGCCACTGCTTTGCGGGGTGGATTTTTGGATTGTTCTGTCCCCAAGGAAGGAAGGGGAGCGTGCAAGGCAGCCAGCTCTTGGGACTGCAAGTGGCAGGAGGCTCTGAGCAGAGGAGCCCACGATGCGATCGTGTTTGCTGTGAGAGGCACCGGGGGACTCCACCTTTGGGACTGCAAAATACTGGGTGACCCCAACCGCTCACCGGAGAGGTGATGGCACCCCTATTTCTGTCCCTGGCCTCCTAGGGAACATGTGGGAGGTATTTTTATCCTCCTGCTGGCTCCCTTAGTCACCGACGCTTGCTTTAAATGGGTCAAGAGGGAATAAAGACGCCGCAGCCCTTGCTCCCTCGCTGCCTGTCTTGGAGCACATTTACCAGCAGCAGTGACCCTCCCTCCTCTCGTGCTCCATCCCAGCCAAGTGCTGCCATGGACCTGGAAACCCAGGAGAGATCTCCGCCACTTGGGCAGTGTCGGCTGCAATTAACTCCTCATTAAAAGCCTGGTGGCAAGGCAGCCTCGCTGCAGAGGTGCCACGCGTCAGGACAGCACAGGCTCTCTCCCTGGATGGCAGGGAGGAAGCTGGCTGCCCTGACGGTGGCAGAGGCAGCATGCCGGGGCGCATGGATGCACGGGGAAAAGGGGCAGTAGGAAAACTGCGTCGATCCAGAGTCCACAGACATGTGGGTACAGGGAGGCAGGACTGGCCCTGGGGTATGGAGGGCAAGTATGGCCCCACTGAGTCATTTTAGGAAGGGCATGAGGTGTACTGGGAGAGCCCACAAGATTTGCATCTGTTGCCAGCAAGGCCGTAACAGCGTTTGACATCAATGACCCCAAAACAGCAGTGACCTTCCTGGGACATGGCGCCACTCACTGCTGCCAGTCCCAGTGCACTCTGCCACATGCTTTTGCACACCTTGTGATCATCGTGCAAACACGGCTCAGGTCAGCCTGCCTGGGCACCATGTTTCACGCGCTTGCATCTGGCTACACCTCCCGTTTCCACCCAGGAACTGCAGGAAAACTTGGAGGTTTGGAGCCAGGGCTCTGCCTGAGTATCTTCTCCCACCATGACTCCAGCCCCCCTGCCCTGGCACAAGCCCAGCTGGCTCTGCAAGCAGTGCATCCCTCTTCCAGTGGCAACACTAGCTAGTCACCAGGGCAGGACATTTTAAAGGGTTGGCTCATGAAGGGTGACAACAGAGCTCCACATCTGCCCGCGCTCAGCATTTTGAGGGTGCGATTTCCACAGCGGTTGCCTTTGCGGCTGACGCACGGTTTGGAGGGGACAGATCCAGCCTCCAAGGTGACCTCAAGAGATGAGCAAGGGGCAAGCTGCAGCACCCAGGGGAGATTTGGGCCTAATCCTTGTGACATCTTATTCCCAGAGAGAGAGAAAAACAGCAGGAGACAAGCCGGGTGCGGGGTGGGGGCGGGGAACGATGGCTGACAGAACCAGGCAGTCGCCTCCATCACATTTAAGGGAGTTCATTTTCCTCCTGTCTCCTCCGATCTGTCCTCCCACTGTGCTTGCACAGAGCCACGCAGCATGGCCGCCCCAGGGAAGAGGCAAGGGGAGGGGGACCGGCTCGTCGGGAGACATCCCGGAGAGGAGCCACAGCTCCAGGCGCATGGTGTGGATGGGGGTGCATCCCCCGGTGTGAGGTGTGAGCTGGAAGGAGAGCAAGGTGCAGCCTGCCCAGGACCCCTGCCACGTGCCGGGGATGTGGGATGGGTGCTGGCATCCCCGCTCACCCACTCCGGTGGGAAAGCATTGTTGCTGTAGGAGGAGACTGCAAAGTCCTCCCAGGCCACCAGCAGCCATCCCAGTGGGCCCCGGCACAGCGCTACCCTCAGGGACCTCAAGGAAGGAGCCAGGCCTGTGGAAAGACAAAAACTGGCATAAAGATGGTGAGAGTAAAACAAAAACAAGGAAAAAAGCAAAGTTTTGGGACTTTTCTTATTTCATCTCCAGCTCCTGAGCCTCCAGGCTACGCTCGTTTTACCTTTGCAAGGCTTTTCTCTGTGAGCTGGAGGACTAGAAACCCACTTCTTGCTAATGCAGGCAGAGCCCCACGGGCACTTGTGTGGGTGGGGAACCTGGCAGGGCTTTTTGGGCTCCAGCCCCTTTGATTTCTAAAGCCACCGAGCCCCCCTCGCATGGCCAGGGAGGGGGAAGTGGCACGAGAGCAGCAGCAAGGGCAGTGCGGCTTGCGGAGGCATCTGTCCCCCGAGGTAAAGCCGATGCAGCGGGAAAATGTCTCTGGCGATGATGTGGAAGATGGCAGAAGGGCCGCTCAGGTGTTGCTAATTTTTAAGACTGAGCTTTTTTTGTCTTTGCAATACGACTGCTCGGCAAGGCATGACATTTCCCTGCCGCTGCCGTCCTGGCTGCCCCTTCTCCCACTGGTCCTGCCGCTTGCTGAGGGCAAGTTCATGGTGGCCATGCAGCCAGCAAGCTCTTGTTCGGGGCTGAAGGACAACCTGGAAATGTGAGCTGAACACCCAAACATGAGCTCCATGCTGAAACATCCTCTGCTGCTCCAAAGAGCCCTTTTGTACGAGGCATCTCTGATGCACGTACCATTTCCCCGCTGCAGGATGGTGCAACTCTCTGGGGTTTTCTCTTTCACCTAAAGCATTGGAAATATTTCAGATAGAGCAGCCTCAAGCTGTCAGCCCTCCCCATGAAACAGGGGCTTCAGTCTTCACTGACGAGGGGCAAACTGGGGCAAGAGAGCTCCCACATTTACAAATGCTTAGCACTCTGCATCCTCCATGCCTCCCAAAGTCAGGAGCCTAAAGTCTTGTCTCAGGCTCCTAAACATCAAGGGAATAAAAATCAAGAGATGCTTCTGGCTGGGCTGTGCTCAGCGACATGCCTGGGGTAATGTGGCAGCTCTGGGGCACGGCAGGGAGCTGTTTTCTGAGCCAGCTTTGCTCTGCCCAGGCTCTGGTATCCCCTTCCCACCTCCCAGGCAGGACCCCAGTGAAGGGATGCTCCGGCCGAGCTCCTCTCCCGGTGCCCGGCTTGGTGCGTGGCATCCTCCCTTTCACCAGCGATGCCGGGGCCCTCTGCTCTGTCCACACCAGCTGCTCCATCCACGACGGCTGCTCCATCCTTAAAAAGGATGGTAGCTGGGAGGTTTTATACCTATTTCAGACCTGGCCCAAGACTGCTGGGCTCTCCGTGCCACTGGCGGTAGAGGGGAAACTCACTGCTGGTGGATGCCAAGTGCTTATTTTTCTTCTCGCGTGTGCAATTACCACCGTTGGTTGTGACAAATATTGGCAAGCTTTTAAAATTAGCAGGGCAGTCGCAACCCTGCATTCATGCCCCTTGCTCCAGCAGCCCCAGCCTTGCATTTAAGCCCATTGCCAGCCAGGTCACGAGCATCATCACCTCCGGCCTGTGAAAGGCCGATGGTGCATCCTGAAACACAGCACGGGGAGCGGAAAGCGAAGGGCTGGACCAATGCCAGCACCAGTGAGCGACCGCACAGGCTGTTCGTGGGCTCTCGTGACAAGATGGATATCCATCAGTGAAAGCCCTGTTTGGGGGGACATCAGGGACATCGGGGACATCTCTCTCTGCAGCAACTATTAGACGGTGAACTAGTCCTCAAAGAGGAGCAATGGGTGAGGATTAACACCTGCCCTGCACAAGACCTGGGAGGCTCAAACACAGCTCTCCCCGCTGGGTCGCACGCCCTCCCTGCCTGCGGTACGTGAGCCGGTGCACAGGCGGCTTCACCGTCCCCTCTGCCTGCACCCCGCCGGCGGGATCCCACGTGCGCGGGAGCATGCCCCGGCCGCCTCGGCCGCCGCGCTTGGGAGGTTGCAGAAGTGAGAGCAGACCTGTCACATCCTCCGCCCTGAGCCCGCTCTGCTGCTTTGGCACGTTTTTACTGATGCTTGGCTTGCTCCAGCCTGAGATACTCCCATAGCCACATATGCCTCACCGCCTGGATTTTCATGTTTTCTCCTGTTCTTCATAATTTAGTCCTATTCCTCCCATTACACATTTTCCCTCTTGCCCTCTCTTGGAGCTGCAGGTAGTTACTGAGCCCCTTGTCTGGTCTTGGCACTTCGCAAACCTCATGTAGATCTTCCAAAGTACCTTCTGGGGAGTCGGTCTCTCTCCTTCTTTTCCTTCCCTCCTTTTCCCCAAGATTTTCCACTGATCCTCCTGTGTCCCTGGTCACGGGAGCTTCTGCTGCCACCGATCCCCCAGTCCCTTGCCTCCCTGCGGGGGGGAACAATGGCCTTCATGATGCGGTTCATCTCAAAGCCGTTCACTAATTTGCTCTCCTCTCACCTCTAGACCGCATTGAGCAGTGCCAGCCTTCCCCCTTCCTCACATTATATGGGATTTTTTAATCCCCAGAAATATTTGCTTCAGCTGACTCTCACCCTGCCAGCTTGCAATGGCCATATGCTTTATACGGTGGCTCACACGTGTCAAGGGATGGTCCCTTGCCGCCTGATGAGACAGGGAGGCAGAAGGGGTGCAGGATCTCTGAAGCACAGGGATGACCCAGCCTCAATACTAAGGCTCTTCTGCTGTCATTAGAAATGGTGACAACACTGGCAGCAAGAAAACTGCATTTTAAAATGAGTTCCAGGAAGGTATGGTGAGTATTTTGCATTTATCCAGTGCGCAGCAACGAGGAGTGGGATGGAAGGGGTGGCTGAGGCTCAGCAGCAGGGACTTTACGCCCCTGGCTATCACAGGTGATTGCGCACTTACATGGGTTCAAGAGAAGGCCAGACAAGCTCAGGAAGGAGAAACCCTTTGAGACGTACCAAACCCAAGAGACAACCCCTGGATCAGGAGTCCTCTAGCCCCAGGCTGCTGGAGGTGAGGAGATGGCTTGGGAAAGTCTCATTAAACGATAGCGCCCCTACTATCTCCTCGGCATCTCCCTTCGGTCATGGTCAGAGATGCTTCCTGGGGCTGGACAACCCCTTGGTCTGACCATTCCTGCTCTTACCCTTCCTTACGAGGGGCTCAAAGCCACGATGTCTTCGGCTGGTGTCCCTGGGTGGCAAACACAGGACTTGTTTCACCCAGAGCCCTGCTGCTGGTGGCATCTGTCCTTGTCCCCGGGCTGGGATTTGGGAGGCAGAAAGAAAATGCCATATTCGGTGGGAACACCAAGGTGACTCCCGATTGCTGCAGCGAGGCTCCTGCTGGCACTGTGCAGGGATGGTTCCTGCGGGGGGGAAAGCGACATGCTTGATTTTTAGCCTCCCGAAAGGCAGGGGCTTACTGCACAGCGAAATGTCAGCGGGTTAATGACAGGGGACCAGAAGCAAATCCCTGACGCTAATAGGATTGGGCCGCCTTCAGCAGGTCTCACTCGCAAAGGCGGATCAGGCCAAAATGAAGCTGGCTCAGGAGCCCGAAGGCTCCCAGTGGGCGAGGGAGCTCTGCCTGCAGCCAGCCCTCTGCCTCCTCTCTAATCCAGGAAAAAGAGACATCAAAGGGCGAGCGCATCCTCCCTGGGACCGCTCTCAGGAAGCCAAGGGCAAACAGAGCCCGTGGTCTGCCGATGGAGAGGGGAAGAGGCAGCTTGGCACGTGTCCGGGGAAGGGTAGCCGGAGGAAGGTGATGGTCCCAAAGGTGGCACGCTGCTCCGTGGGGAGGCGATGTGAGGGGGCAGCTGCTGGGCCCTCCCTACCCTTCCCTGGTATTAGTTATGGACCTTTCCTGCCGAGTTCTGCTCATGAGCCTTCCCCGATGCCTGCCTGAAGCCCTTCTTTCTCGGGACACATCCCTGATTGCTTTTTCACGCCTTTGCACTTCGAGGAAAGGCAGGAGTGGGAAGTCTGGGGACAGCCTTTGCTGGGAAAGGGTTATTGTGAGAGGAAGGGGATGCTGTGCCCCTCCACCTCCCCTCTGGAGGAGCCCATCCCCCAGCACTGGGCAGAGAAGGCGGAGGAGGAGGTGGATGTGCTCCTGCTGCCAACATCCCACTAGCCATCCTCTGTTTCCATGTTGGAACATTGTCCTTGTAGAAGAAAAGGAGATTTCATCTGCTTGCTGGGAGGTCTGCAGGCACCGGGCAGCCCTGCTCGGATGCCAGCCGACCGCGCTGGCCAGCCTCCCCCACGCACGGGCAGATCAGCCGCTCCAGTTGCTCCAGCCACCCCCCTCCCTGGGGGTCCCCTGTCCAGGGCACATCCACCCGACCTCTCCCTGAGATGGCCACCAGCACAGGGCCGCGCAGCACACCCCTGCGCCCCTCCACCACGCAGTGACACACGCACGCACCGCTCCGCCAGACGCTTACATGCATGCACATGCCCATGCACATGCCGCCCCACGCCATGTATTTACACGCATACACATGCACATATGTGCACCCACCCACATGCACCCACATCCCCCACTGCACACTCAGACACGCACCCCCCCCACACACGCACTTTTACATAGCTGCATCCCATTCCGTGGTTTGTATTCCCTGTGTCCGCCCCAGCTTGTTGGCACTTACATCCCGCTACAGCCGTACGCACGGTTACACCTGCCTGGCCCCAACCCATGCTGGGTGGGGGTGATGAACCCCCTTATGTCCCCTGGTGCCCAGGGATGAGGAGGGGCAGCTGGTTTGCATGGAAGCATCCCACCGTGCCGGCCGTACCGTGCCGTCCCGCAGGCTCCGAGCCTCCCACAGCACCTGAGCGTACCTGGCAGCCGGCTGACGCCTGTGCCAGAGCCCGTGCTTGGCATGGCCACCCTTCCCGAGGAGAGGCTCTGCCCACTGCTGCCGGTCTGCCGCCGGGACGGCATGCTGCACACTGCTCCCGGCCATATGGCCTCCTCCCGCCGACCCTGCCTTGGCCGCCGGAACAGGCGCCCTAAATCTGCTCTTCCCCCTGCCCCCAGCAAACGCCAACAGCTCACTCTGCCGCCGCCGCCACCCCCATCTCAGGTTCTGAAGCGTGGGGGGAAAGCGTTGGGTCCCTTTTGCTGCCACAGCCTGTTTTTTATTGCTCCACAGTTGGCAAAAGCACAGAATCATAGAACCTTCTGGGCTGGAAGGGACCCCTGGGGCCCGCGAGCTGCTGGGTACCGAGTGCCTGTGCAGGGGGAGCGTTTACCAGCGCAGCCCCAGCCACCGGCACGGTCTCCAGGATTAATCTTAAATGCAAAGTCCA
This sequence comes from Himantopus leucocephalus, assembly GCA_003993805.1. NCBI lineage: Eukaryota > Metazoa > Chordata > Aves > Charadriiformes > Recurvirostridae > Himantopus > Himantopus leucocephalus. Next base: position 60,726,642 of record RSEF01000001.1, read on the forward strand.
TATGCAGCCAGCCCCACTGGGATCCTGGGGGTCACAGCCGATGCTCGGGGGCCTCTGCAGCTGTATCCGGGGGCACGGCTGCCCTCTAACAGCGGCAGCTGGGGGAGCTCGGGCTGCCAGCCGGAGCCTGCTCGCTCGTACCGCAGAGTAAATGAAAAATAAGCTCTTGCTTTGAGCTGATTTTCTCCTGATTCCTCTGGATGTCATTTGGGTTCGAATCTAGCTGCCTTTGGGAAGCTGGGAGCTTGCAAATCTCGACTTTTGAATGTTTGCAATTATGATTGTAATGGTAAAGGCACATATGCTTCTGTGTTTTCTATAAGCCGTTATGAGGCACAATTGCTCTTTTACAGCCATTTTACAGCCAGAGCATCAAGCACAAGTGGGGGAATAAAACCCTTGTGCACGTCTGGCTGGAAATAGGGTGGCTGGGGGCCGCTCCGGGCCCTGCTGCCACCGTGTCCCTGTGCCCCCCCAGTGCATTTAACTTTCCCCTGCTTTAGCTCTCTGTCACCGACACAAGAAGCCCAAGCTCTCCTTTGGGTTCCTTCATCCATTGATCCCATAAGGATGTGCGGAGGGGAGCAGCATCTTACTGCACATTAGCCCAGTACCCAACCCTGGGGATCCCTTATCCCAGTCCCAGACAGTGGACCTGGGAATACTCAGGACCTCCCAGCAGGATGTTGATGTCCAAATTTCCCCCACAGTGAAGACAAACGCAAGGAGATCCTCTTCCCCACTTCACCAGCTTCAGTAGCCAAAGTTTCCAAGGGGAGCAGGTTTCTCTGGGGTGTCCTGGCAGATGGTGGGAGGCACAGGGGATGCCAGCGCCCCACATACCCCCAGGGATGGTGGCAGGAGCTCTGCTTCTCCACTACCTCCAGGCAGGGGATGGCATTGCGGCGCGAGCTGGAAGCTCTTCCTGACAGCCTTCCTTCGCCTTCAGCTCTTCCCAGCTGACGATGTCAGGCGTTAGCTGCTGATTTGCAAGCAGCAAAACCCTCAGCAGCGCTCCTCAGCACACTGGCAGGAGGTGCCGGCTGGCGGGAGCCCTCCTGCACCGACACAGCCCTTCAGTGTGGGGCATCCACCCCATACCTACATCCTTTCCTCTGTTCCCTCCTCGGCCTGGGGCCAGCTCAGTCCTACATGGCAAAAATTACTTTTTGAGGCAAATGTCTCTGATTTCTCAGCTTTAGGAGGGGCTCCCTGGGTTGCTTTGGGGCTTCGACCACCCACCACTGGCTTTTCCAGGGCTCTGATGGCACCCCAAAGCCTCCCGCCTGCAGGAAGGCTCCTGTGGCTTTGCTTCCCCTTGGTGATGGTGATGGCTCTTTCCTCTTCATCATCCTCCTCATTGGGCAGGGGTCTGGCAGCTCTGCCTGGCTTGTATCCCCATGACTGGCAGGGATATGGGTCTGTCGGGCTGTCTGGCCACAACAGAGATGATCTCCTCTGGATCACCATGCCCTGCCAGAAACAATCTGTTTATAGTGTCAGCGCTCAGCATATCCCTCCCCGCTCAGTGTTGAACCACCCGTAACCTACTTCTGCAGGCGCAGAGACACCCTTCTGTAGTTTGGGTGGCGTTGTCACCGCAGGGGATATGTCCATGGCATCCTCCAAGGCTCATGGCCAAAGCCTACTGGAGCTCCTCTCCTAAATCCCCATCCCCAGAAGTGCCTGTGGACGCCTCAAGCACCTCCTTTGCTTTTTCTCTGGAAGTCCCTGCCAACCTGAATTTTCCTACAGGTCCTGCCACTGAGTCCTGGGGATGTGAGAGGTCTGGGTGCCAGGCTATAGGATTTTCCTCACACAGCTCCCTCCCTTTTGGAATGCAGCTAGTGGCCGGGGTGCTTATTTGACGAAGATGAGCTGACGGCTCAGCAGGGCTGATGGCTGCAGCCGCCGGTGCCAGCACCGCACAGAGCCAGCCCCTGCGGGGTCTTGCCCTGCATGCCAGGGATGAGCCGGAGGGGTGCTCCTCCACGCCGTGCCCTTGGGTTCAGTTTCCTTCTGGATGCAGCTAATGCCTGCGAGCGGCTTTCCCTCCGTCTCTCTTCCTCCCAGAGACCCTTCAAATCAGCTGCTTCACACTCAGTGAACATCCTCTCCCCCTTAAAACTGTTCCTTTTCTCCCAGGTCACGCCAGGCAACCATTTTCCAGCAAAGTCCCCGATTTTGGCCAGTTTTTTGCTCAGCCTGCTAACAGTCTGCTAAAGCCTCCGGGCCTCCGGGGCAGCTCTGCTCACACGCACGTCGGGAGCGATCGCCCACTGCCTGGGAAATGATTGCTGGCATTACCTGGGCAGCCAGCAAACTTTGCTTGCGCAGCTTCTCTCCAGGCCAAAGCTGCTGTCGACTATTAGCGCTAACGACCCCCATGCCTGCAACTTCCAGCCGATGGGGCCTTTCATCAGAGAGCCCCTCCGAGATTCGGGGAAAGCATGGCTTTTGGAGACACGCGGTTTTCTTCTGCCTCACTGGCTTTTTATCTCTTTCAGGAAGCTCTGGAGGCTGCAAGCTACCTTACCTAATGGATCTCTATTAGGTTGTGGCACTGGGGGCCGATCAGACGTGTCCCAAGCTCCAGCTGCTCTCCTTATCCATGTTTTCAATGACTTTGGCTTTTGCCAGCCTCCAGATGGGAAGCGGCCGGGGGCCTGCAGGGCCCAGGCTTAGTGACCGGGGAGAGGATATTTTATCCCCTAAATCACTCCCGCAGCAAAACACAGCAGCGTTTCACCCTCACTGGTGGGGAAGCTGTTTTTTCAAAGCTCTGGCCCGAAACATCACGTCACCACGATGGGCGGGGAGGATGATGACAGCGCGTTTCATCCCCCTGTGCAGCACGTGGCACAGCACTCTCCCACCCAAGCGGCTCGCGACGGCCAACTCCAGCCCCACATGCCCGCAGGAGGCTGCCCAAGCCCTCAGCTGAGGCAGTTATCTCTGCAGGAGCTCCACGTCGGTGTGAGACCCTCAACCTGCCACCCGTGGTGGGGCAGGTAACGGACAGGTCCTGGGGACAGGCTGGTTCCCAGGGCTTCAGCGTTGGGCCGAAGGACGCACCCATCAGAGGGAACTGAGCCTCCCTGACCTGTTTAATCTCACCTCCTTCATGACAATGTCTATTTGCACCACTGCTTGCGTGGGGGCTGTGGTCTGCTGTGCTGGCACTGTGCAGCGCAGAGGCAGCTCCGTCCCCCAAGCTGGGGTACCAACAGGGCATGTGCTGAGCGCAGGGGCAGGATGAGCCTGTATCCAGCCTTGCTCTGCCGGAAGCACAGAGCAGATTTCCTGCCCTTCCCTGCGGCAGGATGCAGAACTGTCCGGAGATGATGAGGCTGCAGCCACATCTCACACATGTGTCGCTGCCCCTGGCCCCGACAACCCTTGTCCTGGGTTGCACAACGTGCCAGTGCTGGGCGAGGGGCTCGATGGTGCCTCAGTTTCCCCCACCCTGCTCTTTCCACAACAGCCCCAGAGCAGGGAAAGCAAATCCTGCCCTTATGGGGAGAGGACCAGGCAGTGGAATTAATACCATCATTATGGGTGGCACCAGCCAGAGAGCAGAGCAGTGGGTGCACATCACCCAGAGAGGTCCAGACTTTGAAGCCCAAACAAGGGGCCAGACAGTGCCTTGCTAAAAATCATCCTGGCTCTGGGGAGGATGCATTTATGGGGGGTGCCCCAGTAGCCCCCCACTTCACCCATCCTGCAGCCCCCCCCGTGTGCACAGCTCCCTTTGGGGGATGCTCTGACGCTCACACCGGGCTGGGGCTGCTGCCCTCCCCCCTTCCCCCCGTGGCCCCCAGCTGTGGGGCTGCAGGAGGGCACCCCACCGCCACGGGGGCTCTGTATCCCCCGGCACGTACCCGTCCTGCACCCCAAAGTGCCAGCCTGCCGCCCCGCACCTCCCGCCGGGGAGGGTGAGGGTCTCCCAGCGGGGGCGGGGGGGGAGAGGGGGGGGGTTGGTTAGGGGGCAGGCGGGCAGCGTGGGGCCGGTGCCACGCGTGTCCGGCCGCCCGCGGCGGCAGCCCGACGGGGAGGGCTGGCGTCCTGCCGCCCGGTGGCGGCGGGGAGCCTGGCAGAGGACTCGGTGAAGGACCTTCTCCGGTTTCCTCGGGAGGCTGGCAGGCGGCGGGGGAGCCGAGCCCCCCGCGCCTCGCTGGCCGCGCCAGCTCCTTCCCCCCGCCCTCCTCCTCCTCCTCCTCCTCCTCCTCCTCTTGCTCCTCCCGTCCTGCTCCGAAGGGCTTTCGCTGCTTTTCCCTTTTTCTTTCCTCCCCTCTCTCCTCCGCCGAGCGCGGTGCCGGGAGGCGCGGGCAGAGGCGCGGGGATGGGGCGCCCGCCGGCCCCCAGCCCGCCCGCCCGCTCCCGCCGCCCGCCGCCGCCGCCGCGTCCCCTCCCCGGCCGGCGGGAGGCGGCGGCTCTCCCCCGCCGCCCTCCTCGCCTCCTGCTCTGAATTTCTGCCCGTCGGCCGATCTGGGGAGAAGCGGGAAGGGGGTACGTCCCCTCACACTTCCCCCCCCCTCCCCCCCGGGTTATTTTTCCCCCCCTTTTTTGCCTTCCCCACATCACNCCCCCCCCCCCCCCCCCGTTTCTCCTCCGCGGGAGCTCTTCGGCGGCCATGCGGCCGGTCCCGGGCGAGCGGCTCTAACTCGCCCTTCTCGCCCGGATGGCCCCCCGGAGCCGCGGGCGGATGGAGCCGAGCTACGTCGTGGGTATCTGCTGCCTGGTGCTGCTGGAGCCGGGCCGGGTGTGGAGCGGGGAGCCCAGCACCGGGGCGCCCGGTGAGAGCGGGAACGGCAGCCAGGCACCGCCGGCGGAGACCACGGCCCCCGCGCCCACCGGGGCGGCACCAGCGGGGGGGGACCGCTGCCGCGGTTACTACGACGTGATGGGGCAGTGGGACCCGCCGTTCAACTGCAACGCCGGCATCTACCAGTACTGCTGCGGGACCTGCGGGTACCGCTTCTGCTGCCAGTTCAAGCCCGGGCGGCTGGACCAGAGTGGCTGCTCCAACTATGACACCCCCAATTGGGTCAACACGGGCCAGCCGCCCGCCCGGGTGGACGAGACCCCCGAGGACCCCACTCGCGACAAGACCAACATGATCGTCTACATCATCTGCGGCGTGGTGGCCATCATGGTGCTGGTGGGCATCTTCACCAAGCTGGGCCTGGAGAAGGCACAGGGTCCCCAGACAGAGATGACCGTCTCCAGGTAAAGGGGTGCGGTCACCCCGCTCGCCCTGCTCGGTCCCCCTGTGGGGTGGCAGCCCATGTCCTCAGCCCCTTGCATAAGGTGAGCCCGGGCTTCACCCTGGGGCTGCCAAAAGGATGAGGTGATCCCCAAAATCCCCATCCCGGCATGCTGAGCCACTGTGGGAGGGGGTGGGGATTGGCTGCAGCCCCCCCAACCTCTCCCAGCAGGGAGGGCTGCCAGCCAGGACAGCCTCCAAGAGAAGGGGTGATCGTACACCCATCCCCTCTCAAAATGACCTGCTGCGTCCATGGAGGAGGCCTGTCCTAGGCTTAGGAGAGCCATCCCCACCGGCAAGTGGGGTGGGTCATGTGTCAGCTATAGGACGTGCCTTGCCCCCCAAAAAAGTTGTGGTTCCCAATGCGCGGGGAAGGCGAGACGTGGTCTGACTGTGCGGGGAGTGACTCGGGACGCAGTCCCCTTGGGCTCAGCCTCGTCGGCAGTGCAGGGGGAGAGGAGACAGCAAAGACAGCTCCGCCGTGACTGCTGCGCCTCCGCGGTGTGTGCGTGCACGCGTGTGCACACGCGCACGTGTGTGTGTGCATGGGTGTGCACGGGTGCCTGCCTCTCTGCACCGGGGTGGGACATCACCCTTGCATGGGGGGGATGAGGCTGCATATCCCCCGAGGCTCGGCCTCCAGCAGAGAGTTGGGCAGCCTCCCCCAGGCCCCCGTGCCCCGCGGCTCCAGCCCCTGGCTTTTCGGCCCCCTCCCAGGGCTGAGCACAGGGCTGGCGGGGGGAAGGTTCGGGGTGTTAGGCACACCTCGCCATTGGGAACCCCATGTGCCTTCCCCCAGCTCCCATGGCCGTCAGTGCACCTTCCCCTTTCCCTCCCGCACCAGTCCTGCCTCCGGGTACACACTTCTCACCTTCGCTTTTTGCCCACCCCCACCCCCCTCGCTGCACCCCTTCCCACCCCGGCTTCCAGCGCTGAGGTGTCACGAGTGGTCCGGCCTCAGCCCTGCAGGGTGCACCACCAGCTTCCCCAGGGGCAGCGGACTTGTGTGCCCGATGCTGGGGCACATGGGGACAGGCCACAAGGAAGGGCAGGTGACACCGCACACACCCCTAGAGGCTGGGGAGGGTCGTGGCAGGGCGTGACAGGGCGAGACAGGACCTGCGGGCCAGGCCAGGCAAGGGAGGGCAGGGCTGGTGGCCCCAGTCCCGGCCGCAGCTCTGCTGCCTCGCTTTCCCCTTGGTGTCATGTTGTACAGCGCCTCCGCTTAGGTAGATTTTTTTTCCTCTCCCTCCTTTTTTTTTTTCTTTCTTTTTTTTTTAATACCGATCACATTCGATGAGTTTAACACTTCGGAGCGGCTGCCGGCAGCTCCAGCCTCCCCAGCGCAGCTTTGCCCCTGCGGCTCTGACTCAGAGCTGTCCCCTACTCAGCCTCCCCTCGGTGCACACGCAGTGCACATGTGTGCACACGCGTGTGCACGCACACACATAGGCACGTACACATGCGCGCGCGCGCACACACACACAGAGAAGAGCGGAGCCGGGGCAGGTTCATCAAGGTGGTGGTACCATGTTCGTGCCATGGTGGCCCCAAATCGAAGGGGGAGGGATGGAGAGGGCGCCCAGCGAGGGCTGCAGGGGCGGAGAGAGGGGCCGGGGGCTGAGCCGAATCCAGCACCTCACCGAGCAGCGGTGTGCACGCTCCACTTCGCGTCCTCCCAGCGAGGACGTTGAGCCTGGCGACAAACCCATTTATATGCCATTTTGGTCAGGGATTTTAGCTTTAAAAAAAAAACCCCAAAAAACGGAAAAGCAGGGCTGGAGGAAATGATTTCACAGGGACGATCAGGGAGCTGCCCTGATTGCACCCCCTCCCAGCACAGACACCCTCTCTCCTTCCCCTGGGGTGTCCGCCTCCCCCTGCCTGCCTGGGGCTTGGGTGGCCGCTGGGTGCTGCACCCCAACTCTGAACCCGCTGCACCCCATTCCCAGACGCAGCCCACTCCTTGCACCCACCTGGGGGGGAGCAGAGGCTGACTGCCCTGCTTGGAGGAGGGTCGTATCTGGGCATGGATGGGGGTCACAGGGCCCTCCTGAGCTGTTTTGGGGGCAGTTTTGGGGGGGATCCATGCTGCAGCCCCCCCCCTTGGCTGGGTGCCGCTGTGCGCCTGCGCCTCCCCCCCCGTGTCGCCTGAGGAATCGCTGGCACCTTGACAGGATCAATACGGCCTCCGCCAGCCTCCCTGCCTCCCGACTCCCCTTCCACTCCCCCGCCGACGCGTCTTTTTTTGGTGTGTGTGTTGTCCACCCCCCCTTCTGGGAAGGAGATACTGTGCTTGGGGAGGGCTTAGTCCCTGGGAAGCCCAGACCCGGGTCCTCATCCCCTGCCAGCGGGTCTTGCCTTCTTCCATCACCAGCCGCTGGCGGGACCGCTGCCACTCACCAGGGATTGTTTTCTGCGGGTAGCCTCAATTCTGTGCCACCAGAGCCATGCGTTACCCCATGTCCCACCTGCCTCTCTCCTCATGCAAGTCTGAATTTTCCCAATGAGTTTGGGGAGATAGGTGCCTTTTCTCCCCAAAGCCACCCATCTTTCAGGCACTGGCATACACGTGGGGAGAAGGTGAATTTTCCTTGCCCGCCTTTGTGAGACAAAATCAGAAGGGCACCTCCATCACTGCAGAAGCCAGGAGAGGTCTCGCTGTCTCTCCCATGCCCCGTGTCCTTCTGCATAAGCTGTGAGCGTCTCCATTTCCACGGGGACAATATCTGGCAGGGAGCAGCTTTGCCACCCGGCAAACCAAGGCAGGGCAGGAGTGGTGCATCGGGTACGGAGCCCTGGGCACCGGGCAAGGCACCAGCCCGGCACGGCCTCCTGGGTGCTGGGCTGATGGAGGTGGTGCTCAGGGCTGGGTATGTGGCACAGGCGTCCAAAAAGGGACGCTGTCACCTCCATCCCGCTGTGTGCCTGGTTGGCCCGGGCAATACATTTTGTCTCGGTGCTTCCAAGAGAGCGGGGCTATTTCTAGCTGTCTCGCCCCTGTACCCACACGCGGCACAAGGCATGGGCAGTGCCACCTCACCTCCCTCCTGGCGCCTCAGGTAGGAGCTTCTCATTTGCTCCTCGGGCACCGCATCGTGGCCTTGGGCCAGCTCCCTGTTGCACGGCCGGCTTGGTTTCCATTCCCATCCCTCCCTCCCGCCAGGGTTTTTCCGCTCCTTGGAGCACTGCCTGCTGCCCCGGGACGACTCCCGCTGCCGCCGCTTGCAGGCTTCCCACTTAGGGGGGAAGATCAACCACTTCTGCGCCTCCAGACGTCATTTGTCATGGTCCTGGTCCTGGTCCGAGCCCAGGAAGAGTGACCAGGCATAGGAACCCCACCAGCTCCCCCCAGACGCAGACACCTGAGCCCTTGTCCAGCTTGTCCTGAGACCCCAATGCCTTGGCCACCTCCAACACAGCTTTTCCTCCCAGCTTTGGCTGCTGGTTCACCCAGGGGAGTGCGCGCCCGAGCAGCTGCAGCTACCTGGTGTGCGTCCCCCCCTCCCCATCCGCCTTCCTCCCGCAAGGCCTTATGGCGGCTCCCGCAAACCCCTCTCCTTCCTGCTCGGCTCACGCTTGGCACCCGTCCCCGGCACTCGCTCAGCCTGGCCAAACCCTGCGTTGAGTCAGAAACACCTGCCCGTGTTTTTCTTCAGGCCCCGGATCTCCGGGGACGTCGGGTCCCTGCTGGCGGACGGAATCTGGCTGCGCCCATTGCATGAGAGCAAACCTCTCCCCAAAACCTTCCCGGGGGGAATTGCAAGTTGTGGCTGGGATGAACACCCCTATGGGAAGAGTTGGATGAAGACCAGCCTCCTGGGGGGCAGCGGGATGCTGGAGAGAGGCAAAACAGCCAGCAGGAGCAGGTGCCCTGGCAGCCGCAGCAGCCAAACCCCCGATGCTGGCTTTTCACTCTCTGGGTCCCCCTGTGCTGTTTGGGGTCTCAAAACCTGGCCCTGCTGCGTGTCCGACTGCGCCGGGTGTTTCTCTGGCATCACCCCAGTCTGCAGCCGTGCCTGTGGTCGATGCCCATGTTAGCACACAGCAGCAAAGACCTAGAAAAGGTGTTTGCAGGCAGCATGGCAAGTCGTCATGTGCCACCCTGGCTCTCCAGGAGACGAGAGAGGGGACCCAGCTCCAGCAGGGAGGGAGACCCAGACCCCCATCCCAGACTGGACACGATGTCCAGCCAGGCGGGCTCACTCCCACAGCCCAATGCTTTGCCCAAGCTCCATCTCTCCCCTCTGCAAGTCATTTTGCAAAGGCGCCTTGCTACCCTCGAGCCTTCCTGACCATCCCTGAGCATCCCAGCCCTGCCATTTGGATGTCCCATGGTGCCTGCGCTGGTCAGTTGCGCAGATGGGCACACCCTGCCCCGTGAAGACGCACTGTAGGCCATGGGAAATGTCCCCCCCCTGGGAGAGGATGGCAACACTCTCCCTGGGTGCGGAGGCGGCATGGCCGACCAAGGTGCCAGCCCACCCACAGCCACAGCATGCCACGTGTCTCCTCCGCCACCGTGCCTCTGCTCCAAACCTCACCGCCCCGCTCAGCCGGCGGCTACCACCTTCTGCTTCCCCTCCAAGGGTTCACTCCAGCTCGGGGCAATGTCATTTTGCCTGTCACTCCATCATCTCTTCTCCCCTCTCCTCGGGTCACTCCGTCATCTCTTCTCCCCTCTCCTCGGGCGGCTGCGCTCTTGTCTCTTCCCATTGCTTCCTGTCCCCTTGCCCAGGGCTTATAGCCACTCTCCAGTTGGGTGTGCTGGGCGTAGGGCTTGGACCTCCCAAAAGTGGGTGAGCCCCCGTGCTGGGGTGCTCTGCTAGGCCCTGGGTCTCTCTCCCACACGGGCACCTCCATTTCATGCACCGGCAGCTCCCCCTGGGATGGCTCAGGAGCACCGAGAGCTGTGTGCCGGCTCCTGCTGTAGAGCTGTCAGCCTCCATCGTCACTGCTCCCGGTGGTCTTGGGGCTCACGCCAGGCTGGTTTGGGGGATCTTGGTTGCATCCAGTGGCACAACCAGGCTTGCGGTGGAGGTGGCTGCCTGCCTGCGCCGGCAAGGCCATGCTCGGGTGAGCCGGGTGGTAGCTGGGAGCAGGATCTTGCCCCAGTGACCTTCACACATGGCCTCTTGTGCTCAGCATCCACGGCCACGGTAGTGGATGGAGACCTCACTGGTGCCGCTTGTTAGTGTTTTGTTGCAGATGATCAGTGAAGGTTTAAAGTCGCATCTGCCCTGTGTTCCCCACCTCCATCTGTACCCAGGAGCCGTCTCTGTGCAACGGACCACTGGGTGACCTAGGGAGACGTGGCCTGACCCTCCCAGAGCCCCCCCAGCCACAGGACCAGGCTGGAGCTCATAAACCCCCAAAAAACATGTACAGTGAGACAGAAGCTCCTCAGCATGGTGTCACCCTCCAGGTCCACCTGCCTTGCACCACACTACCTGGGGACGGAGAGGCGGGTGCAGCCCTGGGGGCCATGCCGGCAGCCCTGGCCGGCGACATGGCTCGTGGTGCAAGGGAGGTGAGTTGAGTCTGGGTGTTGCCGGCACTGAGGGCTCATGCGTGCTTCCCACCTTAGCAAAATCAGTCGTTAAGAGCTGCTCACCCCGTTATCATTAATTGTTATCATCCGCACCCCAGGCAGTCGGCGTGGAGGGCAGACTTATGAGAAAGAGCACTGATGGATTTATCTGGAGAGGAAAAGTCACAGATAAAGGATTGCTCAAGCTTCATAAATAGACCCGAGGGAAAAAAAATATATTAAAAAAAAAAACCAGGTCAAATCACATTGAACTTCCTGGTGAAACAAGCCTGTTTGAGTGCTGGGCCCCCCAGGGACATGGGAGAGCAGGCAGCAGCCCGTGGGGAGGGGGCCGGGGAGCAATGCACCCCGGGGAAGGTGGGTGCTGACGGGGCGGCAGCTCCCCGAGTTGACAGCCCGTGCCCATGGCCTTGGAGGACCTGCTCCCACCCCAGCCCTGCTCAGGCACAGCCCGCTGCCTGCCTGGGCTCGCACCCAGAGCTTCTCTGGGTGCAGCACCCGTGGCTGAAGGAACCCGGCTGGGTCCAGAGCTGGGGTCAGTCGGCTGCTGGAGGTCTCCTAGGGGTCTGTGGGGTTTGAATAGCTCCAGGCTGGAGGTACCACAGCCTCCCCAGGCAGCCTGGTCCAGCATTTGATCACCCTCACAGGAGAAAAGGTTGTTTCTTCTGTTTAAACAATTTCCCGTGTTCCAGTTTGCACCCATCACCTCTTGTCAGCCTGGTGTCGTCCTCATTGCACCCTCCCTTCACATATTCACCTACATTGATAAGATCCCCCTGAGCCTTCTCTTCTCTAGGCTGAACAGTCCCAGCTTTCCCAGCCTCTCCTCATAGGAGAGATGCTTCAGTTCCTTCATCATCTTTGTGGCCCTTTTCTGGACTCTTTCCAGTACATCCATGTTTCTCCTGTACTGGGGAGCCCAGAGCTGGCCTCAGCACTCCAGGTGTAGCCTCACCAGTGCCGAGCAGAGGGGAATGATCACCTCCCTTGGACCTGCTGGCAATGCTTTGTCTAGTGCAGGCCAGGAGATCATTTGCCACCTTTACCCCAAGGACACATTGCTGTCTCATGGTCATCTTGGTGTCCACCAGGACCACCAGGCCCTTTTCTGCCAAGCTGCCTTCCAGCTGGTCAGCCCCCAGTATGTACTGGTGCCAGGAGTTGTTCCTCCCTCATTTCCCTTTGTTCAGCTTCATGAGGCTCTTGTTAGCCCATTTGGAGATTGAGTGATCCCAGGGGGGTTGTTACCCAAAGCTCCCCAAGAATGATGTGTAATGAACCCAAAGGGCAAGCGACCCTCCCTTGTAGCTTCACTCTTGCCATTGCCCTGTGATGTTGACTGGATACAAACTGGAAGGGAAAATATCCCAGGAACAGTCCTTGGGCCCCCCCCAAGCATCTGCACCCCTGAGCATAATGCATTGTTTTCCCCATTGTTCTTGCTGCCTTCCCTGGCAATTCCCTGCACCGGGTTCGCTGGGCTTTTGAGTGCTCCGGAGCCATGAGCTGACACATCCACCAAGTCAGGATCATTCCCCCCCACTTCCTCTGCAATTTGCATTTATGCATGTTGAGTTTAATCTGCTGTTTTACTGTCCAGCCAATTGCTAATCATGAGCTCCTGCTGCAGCTCCTGCTGTACGTCTGTGAGCCAGCCAGAGTCTTCGAGGTGCGAGGCGTGCTGACCATGAGCCAGGGATTTAGAAGCCAAAAAAAACCCCAAGTGGACATCTCTGTGCCCTTGCAGTCATGCAGGGCCGGTGCCTGTAGGGGGGGAATGGTGGGTCTCCTCCCCACGAAGCCCTGTGCCAGCAGGAGCATCCCGTCCTGCCCCGGGACTTGCTGCCCAAGGCCACAATGCCGCATGGGCATGCCCTGCTCTGGCACTGCTGGTGTGCCCTGCTCCGGCACCGCCAGTGTGCCACGGTGGGACTGCAGCATCTCTGTCCATGAATGTTAAACGAAACAGGGCTTTATCTTATGTAATGGTGTTTAATGTTTAATGCTGTTACTTACAAGGAGGGTATTGTGCACAGACGGCGCGTGCGCCAGAGGCTGCTGCTAGTTCATCATCCTCCCTGAAGAGGTGCAAGCGGCCTCTCTAATCCCTTCCTCAGGGTCTTCTCCACTTTGAAGGGACTCAAGTTGAGGTGTCGCCTCCTCTCCCTGCCTCCTCCAGGCTCTCGCTCTGGGGGAGCATCCTGGAGCTCTTGCTCCAGCTGCCATCAGTTCAGCTTCCTCCAGCTTGGTTCGTCGTATCCTTGCAGCCCGTTCTGAGCCATGTGTCTCCCTCGCCACCCTCACCTGCTAACACTCCCGGCTCAGCCCCAGCCAGACCCCAATTCACTGTTGGGGGTGGCTCACCAGCCGCCCTGCAAAAGCTGGGTTGGGAGCCTGGGTGTGCTCCTTGCTCCCAGCAGCTATTTCCTAGCACCAGGCTGCCTCCAAAGAGGGGGGTTCAGGGCTGGGATGGATTGGTGGGGCCGGGGGAGCGGGGTATCACCTTAACAGCCCTTCGCCTCCTCCCCAGGACGCTGACGGACCTGCTGAAACAGCCGGGCCATGGCCCCTCCGAGCACATGGACGGCCTCATGGGGGGCGTGCAGGTCCCGCTGGGCGAGGGGCTGGCCCGGGTGGCCCCCAGGAACGGCACAGGTAAGGCGCTGGGGCGGTGGGGGAAAACAAGCTCCCTTGGGTGAATAAAGGCAGCGAGGAGGGCGCTGCCTGTGGCTGAGCCCCCTGCCCGCCTGCCTCTGCCCCCCCCAGACAAGCCGCCCTTGAACAACGCGGTGGCCATCGCCCCTTCACTGGGGCGGCCCCACAGCCACGGCAAGCGCTTGCCACTGGCCAGCGGCTTGGCCCTGCCGGCTCCCGCCTATGCCACCTACGCCACCCTCAAGGCTGGAGGTGAGTGCCGCTGCCGCGTGGGCTGGGACGGCGGCTGGGGGAGGGCGGGGGGATGCGGCCCGTGGACCCCATGGGCGGGTGGGGAGGGACGGGGGGCTCGCGGAGGGGGCGCGGGCGGGATGAGCACCCCAGTGCCCCAGGGCTCCCAGGGCGGCTGCGCACGGCAGAGGCGCTGCAGCTCCCCCACTGCTAGCCAATCAGCGCCCAGGATCCCCCATGGAGCCACTGCACTCCCCAGCCAATCAGCGCCCAGGATCCCCCATGGACCCACTGCACTCCCCAGCCAATCAGAGCTCAGGATCCCCCATGGACCCACTGCATTCCCTAGCCAATCCGAGTTCAGGGTCCTCTATGGACTCACTGCACTCCCCAGCCAATCAGAGCTCAGGATCCCCCGTGGACCCACTGCACTCCTTACCCAATCAGCACCCAGGATCCTGCACAGACCTGCAGCACTCCCCAGCCAGTCAGAGCTCAGGATCCTCCCTGGACCCACTGCACTGCCGAGCCAATTGGTGCCCGGGATCGCCCAAAACTCTACAGCACGCCCCTACCCAATCCGTGGCCAGGATCCCCCGCTGTACTCCCCAGCCAATCCATGGCCAAGATCCCCCCCACTCCCCAGCCAATCAGCACCCAGGATCCCTCCTGCAGGCTCCCACAGCCTCCCCAGCCAATCCCCCCCCCCCCCCNAGCGGAGGGGGGTGCCCCACGGCGGTGGGGTGACGCCGCACCCCTGTCCCCACAGAGAGCGCCCCCGAGGACTTCTACAGGCGGTTCGGGGGGCCGGAGGTGCCCCCCGCCGGCACCCTGCCCTTCCCGCCCGCCGAGGCCCCGGCCCTGCCCGAGGGCTGCCCCCCGCCCAAGGGCAAGGGCCCCAAGCTGCCGGGGGGCCCGGCCTTCCCGGGGGGCTGGGAGGGGGTCCCCCCCCGTGGCCCCCGCCGGCCCGGCCTGGCCACCCTGCGTCCTGAGGGGCCACCCGAGGCCTTCGGCCCTGCCACCCCGCTGTACGGCCAGCCCCCCCGGCACCTCGCCACCAACAGCAAGACCGAGGTCACCGTCTGACAGCCGGCGCCATCGGGGACCGGGGCTGGGGCTGCCCGCTGGCCCGAGCACGGCTGATGGCCTCCCCCGGGGGCGGCCCGCCGGAGCACAGCATCGTAGGTCCTACGTAAACCACGACGGCTGGCCATGGCGGGAGACACACCGTCCTTCCTCTCCTGGGGATGGGGGCTGCCGGCTGCGCTGCGCCATGGAGGAGGCACCGTGGGCCAGGAGACCATCCCTCTCATCCGGGCAACAAGTTTCAGCCGTTCTCAGCCCGCCCCATGAAGAGGCTGAGCCGGGGGCACACAGATGGAGCAGTGCGCTGCTCAGGGAATGGGGGGGGCTGATGCCGGACAGACCACAGCCCCCAGGGATGGGGGGGGGGGACACACATCTTGCTGGGGCCAGGCACCCCCACCTAGCCCCTGCGAGCAGGTGGGGGAAGAGCAACAGACTCAAAGCACCATCCCGGCGCTGCTGGCAGAGCCCGAGCAGCCTCTTTCCCTCCCCAGCCTCCCCTTCCCCACTACTCCGGCCTCCACCTTGTCAATAAATAATACATTAAACTGCGTGGTCTCAGTATGGATTGGCTGGGGGAACCCCATACTGCTCCCAAAAGCCCAGCCCCTTCCCCACGGGCAGCAGCGTGCACAGCCCACTCCTCCACAGGGTCTGAGGGACCTCCTCCATGGGGGACGTGGTGGGAATACAGCTTCCAGGGCCAACTGCAAAACCCTTCGAGCAGCTACACGAAAAACCAAACAGATCTCCTCTGCCTGAAGTTTAATGGTTCTGACAGTTTTACCAGGGGGAGCAGAGAAACAAAGAGATGGAGCAAAAGGACACTGTTCCAAGCAAGGTCAGGTAAAATGCTTTCCTCCTATACAGATGCTCCTAAAATTGCAGGCTTCTGGCCCAGCTCTACCTTGCATGGCTCTTGGGTTGCTTCCAAAGGAGCGCAGAGACACCATGCTTGCTCCACCAAGGGACCATCTTTCATTGCAAGCCACATAGCTCAGTTTTCCAGGTTATCTGGACAAAGGACTCGCAGCTTCCCAAAGCGCTTGTGCAGTTAGATATCTCTGAAGAACATTTCAGGCTCACCTATGCTTAAGAGCACCTACTGAGTGGGATGAAGAGGGCTGAGAGAAAGAGGGCAGGCGGGAGGTGGTGGTAATGTTCACCTTTATTAGGTAACAGATGCTCGCGAGCCCTGGAACAGGGTTTTCAGACAGCAGATATGTTCCCTGGGGAACCCCCCCACCACCAGTTGCACCTCATTTCACAAAGCATCCCTACTCCAAACTCCATGTGGATAAATAGACTTTCTTCACATAATCCATAAAACAATTTCCTCCCACCCACAAACAAACAAACAAAAAAAATAAAAGTTACAGTATATACACACACATATAAAAAAAGTTGTAGGGACAGCGAATTTATGAACAGTGTAGAAAAAACAGGGCAAAGATCCCTTGCCCTGGAGGGGAGAGAAGTACCAGCAGTGCTAGGACCTTCCGTGGATCATGCCATTAGCCACCAGGGTTTCAGCCCAGCAGGCTCCCACCCCTAGCCCAGCCGGTCCTCCCTGCAGCCCAGCCCCCAGGACTCCGTCCACCGTTAGTGACAAAGTGAAGCCTCAGCATCTCCATTTTCCAAAAGTCTCGCTTCCTCTTTTACTAAAGCACAAAACTTCCCACGTGTTGGACGCCGATCTGGGGAAACGTGAAATAACCGGGAGGTTGCCACAGGTAAGGAGTTTCTGTGTTTCAGGAAAAACCCACGACCAGGAAGTCAGTGCAAGAGCCGCTTAAGAGGAGAAAAAGTAGAAGGATGTGATCTGCTCCCCAACATAGGATCACTGATAAGCTAGGAAACTTGGGCTGGGCAATCAAAACCCACCCAAACCCAAGAGCTGTTCTGCACACTTAGGATACCTGCTCATCGCAGACATGCCAAGAGCAACCTCTGCCCCTCAAAGGACGAGCTCTCCTCCAATTACACAGACTGCTGGCCATCAAGCCTGGGGGTCCACCAGCTATTCCACAAATAAAGTAGGGGAGGGAGGGAAGTGTCTTCTGGTCCTCACGCTTTTGTTCACAGCTATGGCAAAGGGTCACTGCGAATGGGATTTTCTGGGGCACAGGTTTCTCCTGGTCCCAGTTTCCAACTTGTTGAAGCCAGGCAACTCTAGGACTAGCATTACTTGTGTTCAGTTCCTGTAGCATGTGAAATCCCCAAAAGACCCTGTACAGAGTGAGACAAGAAGCCCCCATCCTTTTCCCCTCAGTTTGGAAGGAGCTCAAGCTCTCACACCCCTCTGCAAAAGCTGGACACACATAGAAGCTTCTTGCAAAACAGCCCAAGTTCCGATTTTGCAGGAGCCGTCGGGCTGTACGGGCCTGACTGGGACAGGATAGGATTGGGCTGCTGCCCGTATCTAAGTGCTTCTAGCTGCCGACACGGAGCACAGGTGAGCTGCACGCAGGAAGGAACAGCGATGCCGGCCCACCAAAGGCTCGTTTCCACATTTGCACCTGTGAGAGGGCAACCGCTTCGCACATCTTTGGAGAGATGCAACAGGAAAGGCAGAGAGAAAGAGGGCAAACCGTTCCCTCCCTGTCCCCGATCCATCTCCCCCTCTTGGAAAGTCACAGGCGATTTAACACCGGCAAGTCAAACTGCTCTCAATAGCCATGGTAACAGAGCTGGGAGACTCACACCCTGAGCCAGTGCCTCCCAGTCCCTGCAGGAGCTCAGGAGCTGCTGAGCAGTTAGAGAAGGGAAGGAGAAACACCTAAAGACAAGTTCTGGGACTGGGACTTGAGTAAAATAAAAAACTGTTTCTAAAAATTGTTTCTGCATCAACAAAAAGGCACCAGAGAAGCAGTCACCCTTCACGCAGGTTGCTGCAAGTCCACCTCTGCTGCCACCCGGCACCAGATGACCAGGGACTCCCCAGCCTTCTACGAGGCTCTGCTTGTTGTAGGCTGCCCCAAACCCAACCCCCTGCCAAAAAAACAGAGGCAGCCCTGATCACAGGAAGGAAATGCATGAAGTGGAGAGGAAGGGAAATCTGCTGCATCGTTCCCTATGTATTTGTAAAGCCACAAACACTCCTATAAAAAACCTGTATAAAAACTGTAGAGAAATTTGCTGGGCAGTACTGGCCCCAAGCAATACTCCCAGAGCACCTCTGTAAGTTGGGTCTAGGGGGCTTCAGTTTCCTGACACACAGCTCAAGGATAGCTGGTGCCTTCCCCCTCTCTCCCAGGAATGGCCCCAGACCCCCGCAGCCCCGTGGGGCAAGGCTTGAGCAGATCCTCTGCCCTCCCCAGAGGTTTCTTTCTGCAGAGGTGGTTGGGAAGGGAACAAGATGCCCCTGAGGACAGACACGGGATGCGCCACTTCTCTATGCCTTGGGCTTGTGGGCTTCTCCCCCCAGCAGGGATGGGGGCTCCAGGTTGGGGCAGCGCTTCCCAACAGCCCCAGGCACAGTCGCAAAAACCACAACTAGACAGATTTCTTCTGCAGTGCCCGAGAACAAGTAAGGGGGCTAATAAAGCTAAACCTGGGGCAAGTTAAAAAACAAAAACAAAAACAAAACCCTCCCTCCCTCTCCCAACCCATCGCAATCCCACCGGCACAGCCCTAACCTAGCACTTTTTTTTTTTTTTTTTAAGCTCAAGAAGGGAAGTCCAGGCTGACTGTCGACCAGGCTGTCTTTGCACAAGGTGGCCCCGCGCCGGCGTTAGGAGGCAGCGATGGCCGTGCCCCCACTCAGCTTGACGATCATCTGCTGGCAGTCGTTGCAGGACCGCTTGTCCCCCACCTTCTCCAGGGTGCGGGCAGCCTCAGCCAGCAGGACCGCCCGCTGGCCCGGGGAGGAGAGGAAGGAGAGGGGGAGATGGCGACAGGCTAACAGGATGGCTGTGGCTCGCTCCCTCTGGCCCGGCAGGGTGTCCAGTTCACCTATGTGCAAAGAGAAGAGAGAAACCTCACGATGAAGCTACCACCTGCATGACAAAACCCCACCATGCGGGCCCTCGACTGGCACCAGTTAGCACAGGCATCCCTGGCTGGCATCCCCCCAAGCAGCTGCTTTAGGCTGGCAGGGGAGAACAGTCTGAGCTGGAGTCAGGCAGGAGCTGGCAATCCTGTCTTCTATGGAGACGGTCCCTTTCACTCCACTTCCTAGGGCTTGTCCCAGCACACACATCTGCCCATTTTCTTAAACCCCTCAAAGGCATTTTATAGCCAGCACCATGTCTCTTTACTACCCGACGTTAGGATTCCTGGCTTCTGCCTTTGCATCGACCACCCTGAACTCCAGCCTGCCAAGTTTTGCGCATGCGTGGCTGCGCGAAGGCAAACGTTTTCCAACCTGTTTGCCGACAACTCCAGCCTGGAGCTTGGCAGCTCACTTCAACCAACTTGTACAGAGCATCACCACGAGCTACAGGCTGATGGGAGCTCGTTATCCCGAGCCTCAGACATGGGGAAGATGCTGTCGGCTGCAGCTATGCCCCCCACCTTGCCCGAGTGCTGCCCCCTCCCCAGCCCCACGGGCCGTGGGTCGCTGCCCAGGCCCACGGGCAGACCTTGCTTGCTGCTCTGGGGTGTGCGTCGCCTCAAGCTGTGCTCCAGCAGCTGGTGGGTGCGGGTAGGGCTGGCACCCGCCATCAGGCGCACGGTGGCCTCGTGGAGGAAGACCTGGAAGGGAAGGCAGGACCAGGGGTGAGAGGCGAGCTGGCTCGGGGGTGATGCTGCGGCTGAACTCATGTCATCCCTCAGCCACCACATTTTGAGAGCAGAGTGCTGATGTCTCTGACAACAACAGGGACCCACTTCTCCTCCTGCATCTTCCCACCTGTCTCTGGGGAATTTGCAGGTCAGGGCAACCACGAAGAGGAAAAAAAAGAGCTTTTGACACGTAGCTGTGAGTGGCCTGGAAAGGGGGAGGAACTAGAACAGGAACAGGGTGGAAAATGGGAGAGCAAACCCTGGCACCGTGGCCTAGGAGGGTGTCTCACTGCAGGCTGCTGGTGCAGCACTCTGGTAACAGCATCAAACTTTGAAATCCAGAGTTTGGACAATACCAGGACTACTCTCTTGTGCAAGTATTAGACTACACTTCCTCAACAGAGGTCTAAAACCAGATAGACTAAACAGAACAGAAGGGTGGGGGGAAAGCCCCAGAGAAGCACCTGGTCCTCTTACAGGTGCAGAAGGAATCTGACCCCCCAGCTACCCGCAGAGCCACCATGGCTGAGGAAGCCTCCCTGGAGGGACCGACCTGGTCTGAAGCCACGTTAAGGGACAGGATGCCATAGTATTCTCTTGGCAATACAGACATGCTAATGGTTTTCTAGGTAGAAACTGAGGCGGACACCTCCCCACATGCACCGGACTCCCATGGGAACCTCCCTCATCACCCACCAAGAGAAAGCACGGAGGCTGCTAGTGGCAGACCATCCCACCCCAAGTGTCCAAACCACTCAAGCCCACACACACCCTCTCACCCCCCCGGGAAGGGGCTATAGCTAAGCTGGAGGTGGAGCGAGCAGAGGAGCCAAGCCATCACCTTGCGATAGGCGGGCCTGAAGCCGTGGGCCAGCTTGCGCAGGCTGCCGAGGTCGCGCTGGAAGCCCGTCAGCTCGGGGGCCGAGGCGTGGTAGGTCTCACCCAGGGCCTGGCTGGCGTTCGCCTGCTTCTGCCACAGGCTGGTGCGGAGAGAGAGCAGCAAGTCACAGGCCAGCAGCTGGATCATCTGCAAGAGCCAGGGGGCCCAGGCACACACGCTTGTTAACACAACCCATCAGGCGAGTAACAGGCCATTTGCTACACAGCTGCCGACGCAGCCCGCGGGAGGGCGGCCGCGGCACCTCCTGCCCACCCAGGGGGGCTCCCCAGCCCTCCCAGCCGAGCCGCCCCCACCACGGTGCACCGAAGGGAGCAGGACTTCGCCTTTTGCCCAAACGGTGTCTCCGCGGCCCGGCACCGAGAGGTCCAGCCTAAGGAACAAGCACCAGGCTGTGCCCACGGAGCAGCTGCCTCCTCCAGGAGAGCCAACACCTCCGCAAGGATGACCCCGACCCCACCCCAGACAAGATGTGCCAAGGGGATATTACACCGGCAACGCCCCAGCGTTCCACCAAGGCTTTCTGGCCCAATCAGCGATAATAACTAGTGGAAAACAGCAAAGACAGCCTTGCTACCTGCAGAGAAAAATACAGGCAGTCTTGACAAAGCCCACAGTGGCCGCCCAAATCCCTTTTCCCCATCTGCTGCTGCCCCCTAGCATCGCTCGCCGTCCTCGTTGCTCTTAGGGGACTGTACCCGCGCTGCCGAAGCAGAGAGTGCCTCTGTACTGCACTGCAGAAACATTGCACAGTTACTGCCACAACATGCAATGCAACTACAATGCACTACAGCTGCCACCCAGGAGCGACAGAAGGGACTAGAACTGCGTCCCATATGCTATGCAGGGAAGCTCCAGCTTTAGGTAATCCTGGAAAGAAGAGAAACAAGCCCCACGCAAACTCAGGAATAGCATGGCACAGTCCCACTTTTGCGGTAGAGGGTTCAAACACTCCTGAGTGCTGCCCGAAACAGAGCAGACTCAACTTAATGAGGTCCCGCTTTACAGGTGTCAGCAACTTAATTTGGAGGACGGAGATGGATGCTTTCCGTGGGCGAAATTCGAAGCGATCAAAGCACCAGAAAGGGGCGACAGCTACTGGCAGAAGAGGAGCGAGAGCTCAGCTATCTGAGACTATGCCCGGGGAAATGAAATCATAACTTGCAGCTCTGCTCCTCCATAGAGCAGAGGCAGAAAGATGCCAATGCCCTTTGCAAGGAAAGGGAGGAAGTTTCCCCTCTACTCCCATCAGACACAGGATGGATGGAGAATGCAGATACAATGGGGAAGCGACACACCTGCAGCAAGACCAACTTTACAACCAAGACAGACAATGTGTTATCCTGGGGCTTGTAGCTCTTACGTTGTTGAGGACGGTGCTGGAGACGCCGCTGCTCATGTTGAGGCTGTTCCATAAGTGACTGCTGGCCCTCTCGCAGTGACCCAGGGAGCTCTGCTGTCCATCTGCCTTCCCAGAAAGAGAGGCCTGCATGGCTTTACACACGTAGAAGGTGGCTTTCACCAGGGCATTCCTGAAAGAGAAAGCAAGCTCTGCTTTCAAACAGTACCATGTCATGCTGCCACAGGGCAACGCCAGGAGCTGAGCTCAAGCAGCAACTGGCATCAGCCTTCACCCTCCCATCTTCAAGAGAAGACATATAATTTCTTCGAGACAAAAGAGATGAAAATTGTTCCTCACCTACAAGACTCTGTAGGTGGCACAGAGAAATGGAAGGAAACTAGCTAAGAAGCTTTAATGCAAAAGAACCAAGACGGTCACACTAGCCTTTCCATCAGTGCCTGAGTTCTGTTGTTTGACTTTGTAAGGCAGAAGGCTGTGCACTTAGAACTAAGCCAGAAGACATCCTTAAAGAAGCAATTCTGACACTTCCAGTCCACAGTTCTAGTATCAGCCTGCAAGCCTTGATCTACACATCAATTTCTGAGCACGGTGCATTACTGCATCCCGAAACACAAGAGGTGTGCGACTCCGGAGCACAGGTAGGGGTAGCCCACAGGACAGGGTTTGGTGGAAGAGCTGCTCCTGTTTAGAAGGAGCTGGGGTTTGAAAGTCATTTGAGGCCTACGCACTCTGACATCTCCAGGGATTTCGGCATGCGCTCCACTTCTGCGAAATGCGACCTCACAGCTGCGTCGTCCCCTCTGAGCCAACCGATTGCCATAGCCACCGCTGCTGACCACCATCGGCACACCACATCGGGGCCTGTGGAACAGAATCAAAAGCTGCAACCCAGGAGAGGACATCCAGCTCCTTCCCGCTCGGAGAAGCAGGCAGGTGTCATGTGCCCTTGCCAATGCCTTCTGCCAAGCTTGACGCTAATGAGCCCAAACCGATCCCACGGGGATGCAGCTGTCCGGGTGAGTGCTGAAACGTGCTGCAGGAACACAAAGGGACTTGCAAACACCCTACATCTGACTGCAGAGTTTTGGGTGCCGAGTTTGTATCTTGTCAACAAGAACTTACCCCATCTACTTGTCCAGAAATCTGTTGATTTTCTTCCTGACAAGGATGTCCACTCACCACCCCAAAGAAACAACTTTATTTGTGTATACCGTGCCTTGGCACTAATCACCAGCAAGCTCATAAATAAAACATCAGGTTCCCTGTAGCACTTCCTCCATTATTTAACATCCCCTCAAAGACTTCCCAAAGTCTATCCAGGGCAAAAGGACACAGGCTCTGCTACTTTGAGCTGCTTTTAACTTTCATGACAATATTGACCCAAATACAGACTTCCTCCTATACAAAAAAATAATCCCTTGAAAAAGAAGTATCTAGTTTCCCTTCTATGTTTGCTCTACACATTTTTAGGTAAAGCACAGTTAGTCTGTGTCTACAGCTCCGGCAGCATCACAGTGAGCTGCCAGGTGTTGTCTGTACCAACACCAAGCAAGACAAATACACCAGCAGCCTGCTACCAGCCAAGCCCAGATGAGTGCGCAGCTCAGAGGGAGTCTAACAGCTCTCGTTAACCCACTAAAAATACACCAAGGGACCAAACCAAGCGCCTCCCAATAGATGCCCAGAGCTTGTCTACAGCAGAGGTTGTAGGTCTCTGGAGATTGAGGAACATATATGGCAGCTGCTGTGAAAGTGAGGTCAACCTGTATTTGGTCCAATAGGTAATTAAGTGGAAAAAAACCCTTCCAGTACCTCAACTGCAACACTACTATGCTGGTTTTATATGCTACACCCTTCCTCTCGCTTTGCATTGCCAGGGGCAAGCTCTCAGGTGAGGGCACAGAGTTCACCTTGGAATGTGCTCGACAATACAAATAACAGCGGTCCCACCCGGGCACCCAGCATTACAACACACAGCTGAATTTACGAGCCTTCCCAACCACCCTCTTCCACTCTGCGACACCGTACCACACTGTGGCGTGCTGCTGCTCAGCAATCAAGCCTCACTCCATGCTCAGCAATCAAGTCTCACTCCAAGCACTGCATTTCTCCTTGCCTGGAGTTTGAGAGGTGGTGGGGAGAGGGGGCACACGTATCTGCAGTAGCTCCTGCAGCTGGGAGAGCTTCGGTTCTGCCAGACTTACCCAGGGCGGACTTGAGTACAGAACTGCTGGCAAAGGGTGGGGCTCCACTTCCCATGGAGTCCAAGAATGAGTTGAGCAATTTCAGGTACTCCATGGCACCGGAGAACTCGCTGAAACAAGAAAAAAGGTACACCTTCGCTATGCTGTCAAACAGGAGATACCAAAGCCTAAAGGCATTTTTCGTCAGTAACAAGGCATTTTTAAACAATGTTGACCCATTAAGCCAGGAGAAAGTTCAAGCTCTACAAGTAAAGCACCACTACCAGACTGAAGAG
This sequence comes from Himantopus leucocephalus, assembly GCA_003993805.1. Lineage (NCBI taxonomy): Eukaryota > Metazoa > Chordata > Aves > Charadriiformes > Recurvirostridae > Himantopus > Himantopus leucocephalus. Next base: position 60,750,896 of record RSEF01000001.1, read on the forward strand.
ACCTCCCTGAGAGCAGAAGCACAGACAGATGCTCAGGGAGGTGCAGCCTCACCTCTCCCCATGCAAGGAGACCAGCACTGAACTAGAGTCAGCCCCGGCCATCTCACCTCACAGACAGAGATACTGGACGTGACGTATGTTACAAGTTGATTATAGGGTCCTTTTCTATCGCTGCCTCCAAAAGAGGCTGAAGTACATTTCTGTGAGTGACTATTTGCATATATGCAAATACACATGAATGCAAGTGATAACGCGTTCATAGCGTTGGTCAGAGAAAGCGGCATAGGCAGCAACAATCTGATTTCCTGGAGCATGCTACAGAGGAAGATCCATGAGCTCCTACCCCGGGGGCGGGGGGAAGGCTTGCTGTGTTACTAAAGCCGGTCCTTCCCACCAGGAGACGGACTCCCACAAGTATACTGACTATCCACCTCCCTTACACAAATCCTGCTACCTTCTCTCATCATCAACAGCAGCCTCTGATCACAAGCATTTGTATGGTGCAAGCAGTTACACTGAACTGCTGCTCACCCTCTGCAACAATGCTAGAAAACAGACGTGAGATTGAAAATAAAGCTAAACGTGTACGATTTTCCTTACGTAGGTAGGGAAACTGGGTTATCTTCCCACGTGAGGCTTTTACCCACACTTTTTTGGGACAGGATCCTTCCAGAGCTTCCCATGTATTTATATAGCATTTGCCTGGCACCAGCTTATCTGAAGATCAGCTAGAAACAGCACAGAATTGCTGGCAAAGGCTGGGGCTCTGCTTCCTGGGGAGTCCAGGAAAGAGCTGGATCCGGTTCAGTAGAAAATGCCGCTCCAGTTCCCACCTACTGGCCCCTTTCATTTGATCACAGAGCTTAGAGGCCGATGACCATTTTGGCCGACATCACCTCTCCCCCTCTTGCCACGTGTCAGTTTGGTTTTTCACTGCCGGTACATGTGGCACTTCAGTTAGAACACTCTCCTGCATATGGCAGTGAGGTCACTCTCCAACATGCCAGACCTTCACGCTCTTAGAGCTGTGGATGTAGGTTCTAGTCTACACAAGCGTCAGGTGCACACTAATTTTACTGTTCCTGATCATTAATCTTCATCAGCAGAGAAAGCGCCATCCATCCAGTTCAGGAATCAACCAGAAATCCTTATCACACCCGTCGACAGTCAGAGTTTCACCTTTGACTTCAGAGGTTTTAATATGAAGAGGAAGAGCTCACCCATCTAATAAGCTGCGGTGGTCAGACTACTGTTGTCATTTCAAGTCCTTAATAAGGACTAACCGCTCAATTTGCCCCAAAGCACTCAGTCAACAGTGTTGAGCTCTGCCTCAGAGCCTGAAGCTGCAGCAAGCAGTCCCCAGCGCAGCACATAAACTTACCACGGCTCCTCCTCCTCTTGTCCTGCTATCTCTTTCCTAGTCTGAGGCTTCACGAGTGAATCCACCGCTCGCTCTAGCAGGTTCTCACAAAATGCCTGATGAACTTGTGCAATAGGATCCGCTAGAGAGGAAGAAAAAAACCCAAACCATTTCACTTGCGTACAGTGATAAACATCCTCCGATACAACCAAAAAGAAGAGTCAAAATGTAGGAGCAAGAGGAAGAGCAGTAGAGGTAAATTCTTGAGGAATTAATGCAAAGATTTCTAAAGACTAAGTTTTCAGGGCCTTTTTAACCCTTTAATCCATTTACAAAGCTGCAGCCCTTGACCAAACATCCCTCTGGCACTCCAGCCACAAACCTTGATCACCCCAAAAGTCACCCCCAGATATTCAGGGCCACATCCAGGTTGTGTGCCAGCATATAAAGACACAAACGGGGTGACACACCACCGTATCCAAAGGGAAGAGAGACAGCTCCTGCAAGCTGAAGAGACATCTCTCAGCTCCACAGCCCCTCTCACCCATTGAGACCACAAGCAGGGCGAACACAGAAGAGCAAGCTCTCAAACAAGACACCCACTTTTGTCCCAGAGGTGGACAGACCGCCAGGCTTGAAGCACTGGGAGGTCACACGCTCGGGACACAAGCAGCTCTCACCAGGGTTCCTTTGGGTGCAGTACAGGCTTTCCTTCGCAGCAGACTTCACTGTCCAGCTTCGCTCCACAAAAAATTTCTGTCCCAGGGGGTGGCACAGCCAACGCAACGAGTCAGGAATGGCACTCCGCTCCGAGCTGCACAGGCTTTGAGCCTGGCTTAGAAAGTAGCTCTGGGGAAAGGACAGGCTAAGATTGAAAACAGCATCCAGGGAAAGAGACACACCACCGAAGACAAAGGTCATACCGTAATTACAGCTCATATCGTAATTGCAGGCCATATTGTAATTGCAGTGCTAGCAGATGCCCTGAGCTATGGCAAAGCCAGCTTGCAGACCTTCCTAGAGTTTTGCTCGGAGGTACGATGAGACAGGAGACAACTCACCGCCAGGAAACCAAGCTTGCCTCCACAGCGAGTTTTCAAGCCAACCGCAGCCGTCAGGTGGATTTCTGCCATTGTGCTGGGTGGGATCTTTTCTTCTGCGCATTCAGCCAGATTCACAGCACACAGGGCCATGTGCAAGCCCGAGTAAGCTGAGCTGGAGGGAAGTTTACCTGCATCAGGAGGGAAAGGAAAAGGGTTAATTTTGAATGCAGTAGTACCAGCTACTAAGTACTTCCGTGATTTGCAGGGCTACTATCCTAAAGAGACAAGAAGAACCTGCTGACATGAGAAGTTTACATTATTCTATGCTTACTTTGTATTCAGGCAACAGAACAACCCTACCTGTGTCTTTCCCTCCACAGATACTAAGGCTGACATCCACAGCTTCACTTCTGTGAGAAAGCCTTGTATAGCTAAACCAGTTAGGATAAAATCATCAGCAAATTTTGTCTCACTATATTCATCACTACCTTAAAACTGAACTCCTCTGCAGTCCTTACCTGCACCTACACAGATAGTATTAAGGACAAGTACTTATCCCTGGTGGCACGGCTGCAATTCACACAGCGTGATTAGGGAGAAGGAAGTTTAGCTTGGATTTCTGATGTGCTTGGAGCCTATTAACGTTGCAAATTGGTTTGCCAAGGAAGTGGCAAAAACAACCATTCACAAGGAACATTCAAGCACTTCCTCAGTACATGTGCACACACCCAGGTTTTCAAAGCATATCAACACCAACTGGCAATCTGTGCTCTACACGGCTTCGGAAATTTAAATTCTTCCAACAATTAACCCCAGCCCCTGCTTCCACATCACATTCCCAAGCGATAGGGATGAAACAAGCCCTTAAGAGCAGCAAAAAGTGACTGGACTCAATCAACTGCTGCTTGGGAAAGACTCAGCCACCTCTGCAAGCTCAGGAACACGTAACTTGAGACACTGCTGTTGCTTCGGCCATTCTTACAGAGCTCTTTCATTGCACGAACCTGTCGTGTTTTAGTAAGTGACTCCTGAAACTTGTCAGGCTAATTCCCAACAGCAGCCCTCCCACAAGAAGGAGGCCATAGTGCTCTCCCTGTATCCCCCAGGATCAGCTATGAGCCTCCTCACTTGGCAAAACGAGGACAGCAGATCTGCCACCTCTGCTCCTACCTGTTATGTGGAGCTGATGGAGCTTGTGATACGCTAGAGCTGCATCCCGAGCGCTGGTCTTGGCCTCATCCTCGAAGCCTGCAGTGGCCTCCCTTGCCCGCCACTGATGAGAAGTCCTCTTCAGCAGCCACCGCACCAGCGCCAGCTTCTGCAGGCTGTAACGGATCACGTTCCAGGACAGGCTGCAGGCCAAGTCCAGGCGGGAAGCCGGCAGCGCTCGGCCGAGTACTGACAGGCAAGTCTGCAGGTTTGATGCAGCTGCAGCAAAATCTCCCTGCAAATAACACGGTAAAAGGTTCAACAACAAAAAGCACCATCACAGAGACACTTTGGGAACTCCCTGGCACTGCGAGCAAGACAAACTCATGTGCAAGCTAGGACAAGTCCTTTACTGGGACTATGGTGACTTCACTCAGCTAAACATGAAGGCAATTTACACCAGCTTCAAATCTGACCCTACACATCTCCTTCCACACATGGCTCAGATCCTGCACTGCCTGTGAGACACATCGGCACTAGGTGAAAGGGGCTTCCTGCCTTCTCAAACAACACGGAAGTTTCATGGTCCCCATATCAAAAGCTAAACGTTGCCTCAACAACGGAGAGGACTTCCAAGAGGCTGGAGGACAGCAGACAAACAGACACAGCAGAGGCCAGGTTCTGGACTAAACCCAAGACCTCGCTGCCAAGGACTGCTACAAGATACAGCAGAAAGGAACAAGGACAGAAGTTAGGAGCCTCTTCCAACGCTGACATCCATGCCTCACTAATTTCGGCTGAGGAAGGATGGAGATCTGCTCAAGACAACCTCGCACCCGCTTCTCTGAAATCAGACAGGATAATCCACTTGAGGAACACCTTGCTCTTGCAAGTGCCCAGCCACCGCCTCACTAGGCCACATTTACCCACATCCCCTCCTAGAAGATGCGTTTGATGCAAAATGACAAGTCAGTTTTACCCGTGCCAAATCCAGGTCCGCTTGCTTGCGATGCCTCCAGAATGTGACTGATGACCTTGAGTGCAGCCGAGTCACCGGCTCTCCATGCACAAGGAGCTTTATGAACACGCTCAGTACAATCACTCCATTCACGAGCCACAGGATCAGCGTGGGCATCATCCAGCCAAACCAACCACCTGCATCTGCAATGGGAGTCCCAGAAGGAAAGTTAAAAGTTAATCTGGACTCTGAAAGCCTAGCAACAGGATGAGCACAGACCCAGAAGGATGTCTTGCTATGGTTGCCACATGTGGTATCAACTTTTGCAAAGACTGCATTTTAATCAGGAAACACCTGTATCAACAGTTCTTCATCTGAACTCCAAGCCACAACATTCCCAACCAAAGAAAAACGGTTATTTTTACAAGACTGATTTATAAAAACTGAGTCAGCTCTTTGAAAAATCAGAATACAAAGCACTCCAGGAAAACTATCCGATGCATGCATGGGTATTCAATACCTCCATGTCATTTTCCCTGTCTTAAAATTAAGTTGACAAAGCAACACGGAGGAGGCATATTCACCAGACAGGGAAATGACAGCATGCCTGCAGAATCCCCTGCCCTCCCCTAAGCTACAGTACTCTAAACTATGAATATTATGGAATAAGCATACTGAACAAGCCAGTGGCAGGACCCTATAGCAACTGTGTCTCTGAAGTAATTCTTCACCTATTACTTCATTAATAAGTTTTTTTTAAAAAAAAAAAAATCAGTTACCTTAAAAACAAATATAAAGCGAACATGCCTCAAGGATCAGTGAGGACAGGAGGACCCCCTTACTCTGAACTACTTTTCAAGGGTCCATCCCGAGAGCCCAGGCTGCTGGGCTACAAGCAGGTGCCCCCCCTACCTCAGCACGCTGAGCAAAGGCTGGTTTTGCTCAAGAAGAACGTTGGATGTGGATGTAAACTGGAATTGTGTCAAAGCACTCAGGACTGGCTCTGCTCCCACGCCCAGCCCTGCGGCTACCACCCCTCCCCAACCATTAAACAAAGGTCGTACAACTCCCTGAACACACAAACCCATCCTACTAGATCACACCAACAGTCCACCTCGTGACCTGCAGCTGTCACAGCTGGAGATGGCCTTTAGGGAGACCACGTAAGCCTGTCCCATTTCTGTGGTACAAACTATTCTAGTTCGTTACCTGACTCAATGGTCAGCATGTTCCTGCCAGAGCCATGGCGCACCAGGCTGTCAGACTCCGGGGTTCCTCGGGCGTCCAGGAGGGATGTCAGAGGATTGAAGGAAAGGCAAAGGAACGTGAGAGCACAGAGGAGTATTCGAGAGCGATCCACCATACCAAGGGCCACAGGAGGAGAGTCAGGCTCATCTTTAACCTTCAAAGGAATACAAGTGAAGAGAAAATTAAGAGGAGAAAAAAATTGCTCAGCATTCTGTGGAACAAAAAATGCTTATGCCAAGGGAGGGGCGGGGAAGAAGGAGAAACAGAACACATTTTAAAATTTGCTTTTAAGATCAAGATCAGCAAGAACTCCAGTGAAGCTTTCCGTAGCTTAGTAAGATAAGGCTGAAGTATTTGAGTGCCTTCACCTTCCTTCTGCTCCCAGTCATTTCAGTTATCATTAACTGGATCCCTGGTTTAGGCTAGGATTAACCTTTGGTGACTTCACTCTTTTGAGGATCTCCCAGAAGACCCACTACTTCTGTGATATCCACCAAACCAACCTGTCAGCTGAAGACAGCTAACAGCCTTCTGTTACTGTGGTTACTTATGGTCTCATTAACCGCAGCTGATGTCATCATCCATTTCCAAGTTCTGCTGCTTTATTCACTGGACATATATATCCCTAGAAAGCCACGGGCTCTTTGGGTCATGAACATGCACTGTAGGTCCACAGAGACTCTACAGGGGCTGAAGGCTAAGTACAGTTCTTCTAGCAGCTAAGGTATGGCTCAGATAATCCAGCTCAGGAAGTAGTCGCAATCATTTAAGAAAAGATAAAGCACACCCCTGCGCCTTCCTTGTCCTTACAAAGGATCTCTGACCCCTACAGATCTGCTTGCCAGATGTCTGCTGGTTCCACTCTTGAGAATTAGGAGAATTTAGGTTCTGGCCCCTACATATCCCTGAAATAGCTGCCTTGAATTTGACAACTGAAGTTGCAAATACCTTTGCATCATCAAGGAGTGGGCTTCCTGGCTCTGAATCAATGGAATAGGGAGAGAAGCCAGCCTGGGATCCCGAGTCAGAGGCTGGAGGAGACATCAGCAGCACGTTCTGGTTGAAGTCATCTATCTTCAGATCCACATCGTTGTCAACCAGACTGCTTAGGTCAATGCCCTTCAACAGCTCTGCAAAAATCAGAGAGCATTATGTACACATTTCTTGATCCTGCATCCTGCCAGTGTCACTCAGATTGGCTCCGTCACCTGGAGTAACACTGGCCACTATTGATGCAACGTGCATGTTATCTACCTCTGCCAAGGATAAGAAACTGCAAGAAGCATCCTGCGTCCGTGCTGACTGCCTCCCCCCCGCTGCACAGTCTCCACAACTTACTGTTTTTTTGGTTAGCCAGCTTCAGAACCATGTTCTCCTGCCTCAGCTTATGGTTGGCCTGCTGTAGGTATTTAATGTAATCAATGGCTTTTCTCAGGACTCCAGACTTGTGCATCTGCAAGGAATTAAGACGTACAGAAAGCAGTTTATATGAACAGCGTCAAAGGGTCACTCCTGCTTCTAGGGATACCACCACACTTTGTGTCATGTGGTGATATAAAGAAAACAGTGTAAAGGACCACTCAGCAGCTGCAGAGAAACTAACAGCGGGGCACACTCTGTGGGCAAGGTATCGCACTTTGAAAGACACACAAGGACTGGGGTGTCTCAAAGATCTTGTAAAAATAGTACAATGGAAACAGATTAACATCCAAATTACAATAGAGTTCACATCTAGGTTTCAGCCAGAAACAGTCCTTTGAAAGGACCATAGTTTTGAAATGAAGTGGCTTTCTTCTGGGATGGAACAAGCTGCTATTTGTTAACCATCGTTCACTGTTTAATTCTGAGATAAGTGGTTCTCTCTGTGCCTCAGTCCCTTGGCCATCCCTATGAAAATATTTGCTTCCAGCAGAGCTTACAAACACAAGCCCAAAGAACTATGAAGCCACTGCACTTTACCAACACTTCTAAAATGCAAGCTTCCAGTTCCACCCAGCAACAGGAGGTGACTTCACTAGTGCACGTATTTGCACGGAGGCCATGCAAAGTATCAAGAATACTATTCCCTGCTCTGCCAGCACGAGGTGAAGTGAATAGGACAACCCTGAAGACATGGTGCAAGAAAGCTTCTAGTATTTGAGCGAGCAGGAGTTTTTACAGCTCATATCTGAAGGAAACACATTGGAAAGCTCTGTAAATCCTTGTCCCTAGTGCAGTTGCACAGAAAGGAAACATAAATTAAGCAAGCTCTGGTTTGGCAGAGTTACTAAAACATCCACTTGGATATTCTACTTCGAAGGTCCATTTAAGTTAGACCTAACATAAGAACAAACGCATAAGGTATAGCTTATTTTCAAGAAACAGTACCACCAGCATAGTAAAATAATCCTTTTATAGGTGACCTTTCCTGAATACAGTTACCCAGCCTTCCATCGCACAAGCGTTACTCAACAGTCTTATCCCAATACATGTGTGCATACTACTAACAGTCACGGGTACCCAACTGCTTCATTTGGTAGAGCAATGAGCACCTGAACACAAAGTATTTATGACACTAGATTTGCTCTTATTCCACATCTTTACCTTGGCATCTGTCCCCATGACAAGGTCCTTCAGCTCAATGATCTTGTCATTTATGGATGACCGGTAACGCTTTTCAATGATGTTGTGAGTAGTTCTCCTCTCTCCTTCTTTAGGTGGTTCTGGTTGCTTGACACCCCCAGGAACTTGTTTGATAGGCACCTTTTCTTGCCCCACCATCACCGGCATCGTGGTCAAAATGGTCCCATTGCTGCCAACGAGGGTCTACAACGACCATGTGCAACAAGTGTCACGAGCAATCAGCCAATTTACGTAAGGTTTACGATGGTCAAAGAAAAAGGAGTAAACAAAAGAATTATAAGGGAAAGTTGGTACAGCTCAGAGAAGAGGAGATACTCCAATTTCCTCCCATCTTCCTTAGCTGGCACAAGTATTGGCACAGCAGCACAGGAAAAGTTTGCCACTCTGCCTCCCACACTGGTCACTGCAGAGTAAGAAGATCTCTTGTTCTCCAAGAGCATCAACACACTTCCAACAATACCATGCTCTGTTCATCCACTAAATAGAGAAACAGACCAAAGCTCTTTCTTGCTCCTACAGTCCTTACACCCCAAGTGTCCAAATCCACCTTTCCCGTGGACAAATAAAGTCATCAAATCAGCAACAAGCAATGTTATTTCCAAGCTGGTAATGGCAATGTTAGAAAAGACTCAACTAATGAAAAACAAACCTTGGCTTGAGCGATGCAGTTGATTTGAATTTGATTAAAAGGAAAAAAATAGATCCTTAAGCTATAAAAATGCCTTAAGATGAGGAAACTAAGGCAAGGAGTGATATACACTGGCATGAAAAGCTCAAACTTGGGCACCTATATGTAGGACAGACCATCTACACCAAACTAAAGCAGTACGTACTCGTGCGATAAGAAAACAAATACCACAAGAACAGTTGCACAGAGGGGCTTCTAAGACAGTTGGAGTAAAGAAGGTTTAAACTGCCTAACCCAGCAAAACAAGGCTGAGAAGGGTACACGTGTTCTCTAAAGTACACCAAGGATCAGGGAAGTGGTTATGGAGAGGAAGAGTTATTTCTGTCAAAAGACAGACTAACATAAATGAGAATAAACTAGCTGTGAGCAACTTCAGGAACAATTTCAACTCTGAAATAGTCTTCTAATTGGGATATTAGAAATTAATTTAGTTTCATTTCAAGCTGGAACTTGACAAATAAGGGAATTTAAGTCCTACGTGTTTCCTTGGGTAATTTCCACCAAATTTCACTGTGTTCAAAATGCTTCACATATTGTGTCTCACATAGACACAATCACATAAGCGTCTGTGTGAAAGTGTCACCTAAAAGCAATCAGGTTAATTGAAGATTTTAGCCTGGCTGCTAACAAGTACATAAGAAGCCCACCGTGCTACGCAAAAGAAGTCAAAACTTAAATCCAGACTTGCAAGTTTATCCTTCCCCCAGTAAATACTTGAACAGAGATATCTGTTCAGAATGTACAAGATCGTAATAAACGCGTCTTTGGGGGCAGAATTTTCACCGAGTTGATAAGAAGTGGAGGCCATGAAGCACAGCTGCCATCTCCAATGATTATACTGAATCCTCACTGCAAATGCCCCCTGATAAGTAGCTCAATTATTTTTCACATTCAACATACTGCTATGCGACACCAGCGAGGGGGAAAAGAAAGTTCCACAGGTATTCTGAGTGAGTTAGCTTTCAGTTTCAAGTATCTTCCAGAGGTTAAAAACTGGATGGAATTTTTAGGTCATATTCCTCTCCTTGTAATACCAGAAAAAGGTAAACAGAAACGTGCCCTTGGTCTTTGCTTACTGGCCATGGGAGCCTGCCAAAAAAGTACAATCTGTGTGTTTAGCCTTGGCAGAAACAGGGTATTACTCACTCTGGACATGTCTAGAGCAGCCCTCAAAAACCCCTCGCGTTTGTGCCACTGCAGAATACTAAAGCCCCAACCTCTTCCTTGCGTTAAGAGGAACGGACGTCAGTGAGGAGAGGGAAGGAAGAACATCATCCATGCGGTACCTGCAGAGCCGTGGTCTGAATGGGAGCAGTGAGTGCTGTCAGCGCTGGGTTCTGTACTGCGGCCATAACGGGATTACCGTCCGCTTTCAGGGTTGTCAAGACAAGGGAGTCCGTTTTTATGATCTGAGGTTGGACCAGAACCTAGGGTGAAAAGGGTTACAGGTGAAGGGGAGAGTCGGCACATATTGTTCTGCTGATCTCAGTAGCCAGAGGTAAGCGATGACAGAGTTGTAACTTTAAATCTCAGTGAATGGCAAAAGAGAAGGGTGAGTATTTTGTTCACCTTGTGCCCTACATCACCTGGACGGCTTCTGTCAGCCCCTGATGCAAACTCTGACCATGAGATAGTCTGAACAGCGCTGGAGGGAGAGGAGCAGAGGAACCAGCACGACACTGGTTTTCAAATCAGTCATCAGAAGTAAACGAGTAGGTAAAAATACAAAAGAGCTGATGGAAAAGCTCCCTCCCCCTCTCCAATTGCACCTATAATTAGCTCTCTACATTAACTGGTTGAGTACTCAGAGTCCAACACGGCTAGGACAGCCTGCTTTGGCAGATACCTGTAGTAGCTTTCCCCTTCTCCAGCTTCACTGAAAGGACCTGTACCATGAGTATCAAGCAGATCAAAACCAACTGTAAGTTATTTTCCCATAACACAGCTTGCTCTTAGTTTTTCAAATACCTCGTTGACTCTCAAATACAGAGAGCACTATAAATGGCACAGTACAACTGAACTAGAGCAACTTTGTCATATTGAGGGAGTCGCCAAGACATAAATGTTTTTATCTAATGCAAAGACACACAAGACTTTCACTCCTGTGTATGCTTTAAAACAAAAATCACATGACACTGTAGCAGCAAAAAGATCGAAGAAACTGCGGCAGAAGAACGGGAAGAAAACATTGCGATATCAGCCAGTCATAAGACACGGTAGAGGTGGTGGACTTGCAAAGAAGTAGGCAAAAGTCAAAGAAAGCTCATTCGAGTAAAGTTTCCAACCCAGTCTGGCAGCAGCAAGTTACAAAAATACTTCAGACCAAGTTTAGTTATGCAGGTTTTTTCGTGAAAACAGTTTCTGAACATTGCCCGCTACTTGAAGTCACATCACGGCTCGCACCAGGGGCTCTCACACATGACTTACATGATGTAAAATGCTTCTGGAACACAGGCTGGCTAGAAAGACCTCTCACACAAAAACATTTGTGCCAAAGCAATCCTAGGCAGGACCGCCAGCCCTACAAGCTCCGCCACCATTCCCTGGCAAGCCAGGAGACCAGACCTGCAAAAGCAGTTTCTTCCTCTGCTGGATCCCTGCATCATTCCACCTTTTTACTTACTGGAACTTGCTGGACCTGTGGCGCAGTGACCGTCTGGACCGTGGCTGGCGTTAAGGTCTGGATGGTGCCGTTGGCAGCCTGCGTTAGCACTCGCTGGGCCTGCACAGTCTGCACTTGCTGCTGGATGGTAACCGGCTGAACCTGGGAGGACGTCACCAGGCTCTGGACTTGAGGCTGGAGAACTGAAAAGCAGAAGAGATGTCAGGAACAGTGCAGAGACACAGGTCTTCGTTCTGGAGCCTGCAAAAGCTCGTAGCTTCACTCCTCTTCTACCCAGTGCTTCTCAGTAGGCAGCGTTCATCTAACACATCCCACACGTTGGGAAGCTTCCAGCTCCTTTGGTGCCTGCTGCAAGGGGACACTGCACCTAGAATAGCAGCTTTCCAGGAGGCACAGAGGATGAGCCTCTGTCATAAAGACTGACTATCCTCTGTCAGGATAAAGTCTAAAACCTTTGGGCCGATAGGACAGGACTCATTACTTCAGTGACATTATGCAGTACATCCAACCAGCACTTGCCCACTCCTGCTGATCTTGGTGGACCCTGGGATCCTATTTATCATGTAAAGAATCAACACCTACTGAAGAGGATGGCATTCACAAAGGAAGATCCGGTCATCAGTAAATATCCCTACAAGTGTCTCTGCTCAAGACAAGTACTGCACTCAAGAGTCGGGTAGTTAAAATGTGCCTTTATTCCGGACTGCCATGTGGGACAGACTGGAGCTTCAGGACTGGATCTGCCTACTGCACATAGACACACTTTTCTCAAGCCTCCCAAGACCATAGGAGAGAAGGCTGTAACAGAGGAGAGCAGCGAGAAGACAACTATCACAAGGGGTCACAAGAAGACTTAAGATCTCATTTATGACAGTTTCTCACGCTGCCCCAACTCCAAAGGGAGTAGGCAGAAGAAGGGACGCCCCACAGGCAACACCACAAGAAAAGGATGGTCAGGCTTGTGGTGGCTGAGGATGCTTTTGGAGTTTGAACACTGACACCATTTATTACAAGTGCACCAGGCACACCCGCAGCCTGAGCACCCCGACCGCTACCTTGGAAACTCGTGGCCGCGTTCTGGTAGATCACCGGCTGCTGGATAATCCTGGTCTGGGGAGCAGAGCTGAACGTCGGCGTGATCATCACGGCCTGCTGCTGGAGCTGAGGCTGGAGCGGGGGCCGGGGCTGAAGGAGAGGGGCCGATCGCGGAGGGGCCGGAGGTGTCGCCTGCGCCGCTTTGACTGGCAGGCTCTGGAGCTGGGGGGAGGCGGGGGGCGGTGGGAAGGGCTGGAGCTGCACCTGGCCATACGGCCGCTGCAACTGCGGCTCCAGGGTCCCACCGCTGCTGCCACCACTGCCACTGCTGCTGCCCTGGAAGGTGCCACACAAGTGATCCGAAAACAGATCTGGGAAGTCCCCTGCCTGGTTACTGACGAACTGCAGCATCTCTGTAAAACAGAAGAGAAGGCGTTCAATGTTGGTTTATTGCCCATATACTTTTTCACCCGCCATTAGGTCAGGACTCGAATGCTGGTGTGCATGCACAGAAGGGAGCTCTGGATCCTTCAAAACCTCCAGGGAATGTTTCACAGCAACCTACCATCTCCAGAGAGAAACCAAGAGGTGGCCAGCGGCAGGGCGCTGCTATTCAGGGGGAAAGGCAGGACCCTCCTACAACACCTTCCCAGACTGCAAGGTCCAAGCAAAGACTGGAACTCCAAGCCACCTCCAACACATTTAAAATCAGTCTCGTTCCACCACTGCTCCAACCTAATCCTTGCAGAAGGAAGAAACCAAGCACCTCCGCAATTCCAGCACCAATGGTTCTCCCACCCAACTTTTAGGGTGTTGTCAAGCCCCCCTATCCCTCCTGCCCCACTAAGTATCTGGAAAAATAAATGGGAAAATAATTCATCTTAACTTTGTTTCGCTTTCAAGTGTTCTGGAAACTGGGAAAAAAAACTAAAGGAAACAACACTTTATAAAATTGTAGCAGGAGAAATCCATGTATGTGTTTAAACCACCAGAATAATGTTTTTTGTTGGGGTTTTTTTGCCTATTTATCCCCTGCCTGCAATCACTGCACAGCAGTTTCTCTCCATCCCACCTTCTCCAAGATTTTATCATCCCACATCAAGAGGTTCCTACTGCAATGCTATAGCTCTCCCCCACAGAGGAAAAAATTTCACAACCAAGAGATCATTGTTCATAAGTGAAGCTTCCTCTTCCCTCCGTCTAATCCAATTTAATCCAATTATGCACCTTAAGCTACGTGAACGCTTCCCCCAGTCTGTGGGCGGGCGGTGGCGTGAGGAGTCAGACATCCTTCCCCAACCCAGCATCTGCCTATGCCACACCGGCTCTTCCATGGTTTTCTGAAAGTCTTATTTTCATTTATATTCTGGAAGCAGGAAGAAAAAGGGAGCAGACCCACAAACATGACAGAGGACGCATAATTAAATAATGAATTCGGATTTAAAAAGTAGAAAATAGATTTCTGATCTATAAGAAAAATATAGCAAAGGGGTCCTTACACCAGGAGCTCTCTCATCCACAAACCCGAAGGGCGCTGCTGCTGTGGTTTATGAAGGGGGTTCAAAGAAGCAAACTTTTCACAAAATGTTGCCGTGGAAATTGTCCCAGCGATAAAAGGGCTATTAATCTGCTTCTCCAAAATGCCACCCACACACTATCCAATTAATTTGTCTGACGCTCCCGAGACAGAGCAAAGGGATCATCCTCCAAGCTTATTGCTCCCTTAACAAATGTTTCACCAGATTTCTATGATATTTCTGTGATATTACACCTCTTCTCTTCCGACAGCAATCTCTCCACACCCTCACGTGTATTTAGGCATCCACTGTGACCATTGCTCTTGAGAACTCGAGTCTGTTGGACGGAGGAGCCTGGGAGGAGATGTGTCCTCCTGACCTATTTATAACCCAGCACTAAGTGGGGACGCGCGGTTCCCCCGGCACGGAGCAGCAGCCGCCCTGGGGGACCAGCTGGACCAAACCTTTGTCTCCGCTTTTAACTAGATGAATGAAAGATTTTTATTATTTTTTTTTTTAATACAATGCCTCAGTAAACTTTCACAAAGCAGTCCCGGAGCAAGGAGGGCTGTTTAAAGATTAACACTTCTGCATAACATTTAGATGGATATTAAGCAGCTTTTCACCCTCCAACTGACTGCAGCTAAGACCATCCCAAATAACCCCCAACACAATAAACTTCATAATCCCAACTATGTACTTCTTGGGCTCTTCATTCGATAGCACTGCTATTTCACTACTGCAAGCGGGGAATAAACATAAATCGGATGAGATTTGCTCTGGAAGAGCAAATTCCAGTGTTAAGAGCCAAATTTCAAGTACCGTGTTTTAAAGAACATGGCGTTCGACACAGCTGATTTAGTATCTTATTAAAAAAAAAAAACCTTACTCTTGCTGTCACAAGTTAAATCACATCTTTATCACAGACTTAACTTTGACTAAATGCAAAAAGTCTGAAGATTAAAGAACTGGATCAAACCCACCTCTTTTAAAGTGCCCAAGAGCTTCCCTAGTAGCAAGACAAGAAAAAATAAAAAGCAGGAGAAACGGCACCATCCAACCCCCAAATCTCTGCCTTTTAAAACACCTTCGCCTACAGAGAGAGCGTCTACGCTGACCATGCGAAAGCTCGGGTGCTTTTGGAGGACAGCTCTGGGTGATAAACTCATCGTCACCAGACCACCCACACCCCGGGTGCCGAAGAGGCCTCAGCCCCCAACGTAGAACAAGACGTTACTGCGGAAAACTATCCCGGCCCAGCCCAAGGCTAAAAAACGTCAACAAGGCATTATGAAACTGAGCCCACCAAGGAGGACTTCTGCTGCCTGTATCAGCCCAGCGCCCGGACCCCTGGCAGAAAGGCAAGGGCTGGGCTGTGGCCACCTCCACCAGGCGGTGGCTCAGAGCCTGCACACCGGCTGCTTTGAGAAACGCAAAGGTGCCGAGATCCCAAACTTGACAGGAACAACCCCTCCGCCCTGAATCCAGACGTGCTTCGCACCCACGACCGCCTCGGACCTCGCTCCCTGGTGCTACCCTGCCAGCAGCGAGGTGCCGGCGGAGGAGCTCGTGCCGGGGCAGGAGGCAGAGCCAGATGCCTTCGGCTAAGCATCGGGACCCCCCGGACCAGCCTCGCATCCTGTCCTGGAGCACAGCCCCAGTGAGCACTGACATCCCAGAGCAGTCGGCGCATCCTCTACCAATGAAAATCTAAAGCCGTGCGGGAGGTGGCGATGGGTCCCTCAGCCGGAATGGGAGAGGAACGCCGAGACCCGCCAACAAGGAGACTTAAAAACCAAATCAAAACCCGTGCAGAGTTTCAAACCCCGAGATGAATCCATGTCGGAGCACAAAAAAAAGCAGGATTGTCGTATACCTCCCCCGCCCCCAGGAAAAGGCGAAGCTCTTTCTCTGAAGTTACTCATCGCTCTGAATCACACCTCCCCGGGCACACCTCGGTTCAGAGCCGGCTCCGGCTCCATCACAATTCATCTCTGTTTCCGTGTGGATCCCGAGAAGTCATTACGTGTTGCTTAAACACGAGCAAACACCACTTTCAATTAGCACCGGCAACTCTAGGAGTGATAACTAAGCCCCTTACGTTCTCATAAGATATATTCTTCTTTTACGTATGATAAAGAAAAAAAAAAAAGTATGAATTTTGTCCCTAGCTACACTGCAAATCAATCACAATTAGAAACATGAAAGCACTAATTTAATTTTATCCCCCAACTGCTAAACGAGGATGCTTTAGGCACCACTCCCCGAAGCCGAGCTGCGTTTGGGATTCCTGAGCAGGGGAGCTGAGCCAGGTCCCCGTCTCCAGCCTACGGCGGAGCTCAGTGAGAAATTACATTTTTAATGGGTTTTCAGCAGCCGTTCGGGAAACGCTAAACGAGGCGGCGGCGTGCGCGGGCGCTTCGTTTTGCTGCGCGTCTGTGGAAAACGGGGATTTTCTCGTGGGCCTGAGCGCTGGTGTCGATGCGGTGAAGTTTTAGGATGACATGGAGGGGGGGGGAGTGTAANGGGGAATTTAAGCAGTTACACCTGTTTTGGTGGAGGAGGGTGAGGAGGCACAGCCTCCTCCCACAGGCACGAGTGGCGGCAGAGCTCCGGCAATACCTTATCATCGACTGTAAGAGAGCCACGAGGAAACACGAGGGGAACTCCAGGCAGCGCTGTTTGCCCCGTGGGTCTGAGGCAGGAGGAGATGGGCGTGCTAATTACTTTCTCCAACCCTCTCCCGTGCCGGCAGCGGCCACGCGTGGGAGGAAAGGCTCGGCGGCTGCGGAGGCTCGGAACTCCCACCCCCACCCCCACGCAGCTTCTTGCGGCAACTGCTTCGACGCCCTCCCCCCCCCCCCCNAGCCCCACGAAAGCCGCTCAAAAGCGGTCCCCAGGCGGGGCTGGCCATCGGCTGCCCGCGCCGCGCGGGGAGACACGCGTGGCCGCTCCCCCGCCTTTACCCACCCGGGACGGGACTAAGGGGGGGGGGGGGGGGAATTCCCCGCTCACCCCCTACACGCGCTAAAAGCCCACACCGCGTGGGAAACGCACCCCCACGCAGCGGGGCCAAGCCGCTGCGGCCACCCTGCGCTCCCCCACTCCCCACGCGGGCAACGACACCCCACGCAGCGGGACCCAAGAACCACCCCCACACCCACGCACTCTACCCCCCACCCCCCGGGCACC
>RSEF01000001.1:60777750-60924145 GCA_003993805.1 Himantopus leucocephalus
ATGATCTTCAAGGTCCCTTCCAACCTAAACCATTCTATGATCCATGAACTGGAAGAAGTCTCCTCGCCCCAGTGGGACAAGCAACACATCTGCTTCCCCAGGGGTCCTGGCTGAGCCCCCCCAACACCCTTGCCAGCCCAGAGGAAAGGGGCCATCCCGCAGCACCACCAGCTAAGGCAGGGGTGTAGAGTGCCTCTTCCATAGCACCTGCCACCCACGCATGACATCACCTTCACCAGTCAAGTCTGTATTTTGATAACTGAAGAGCATCAAGTAAGCTTCATCCCACCCAGAAAAGGAAACAAGGAGCCATTTCAGTAACTGGGCTTTATAAATGATTTTCAGCAAACGTTTTTCTGAAAATGATCTACAAATTACTCCCTTCATTCATCTTCTCTCCACTACTCACTGGGAATAAATGGCAGGATGGTGTCTCCTGTTACATTCTTGCCTTGTTCCTCTGCTGTGTGCATCGTATCTTCTCATTTCAGTCTCCAATGTGTGAGAGGGACACTGCCACACCTCCCAGACATCTGTCATTGACAGCATGAGCAGAAAACAAATAGAAGGCATGTCTGAAACTCCAGCATGGCACTGGAATTCCCACAGCTGACATATTGCTGACAGGAGTTTTTCATTACTAAACGACCCCTCCCCAAGCCATGGAACCCTTCAACATGGAAACCTTCAACACATGAGAGAAACACCAGTGGGGGTGAACCTGAAGAAAATCCTTTCTTGACAAAACTGATGTCAAAGCTTCTTTCTGACCACAGGATTTTGTCTTCCATGTTCATGACTACCCTATTCAGGTAGCCACCACTGCTGCTCTTTGACCGTATCCAAAACCCTTCCTAACAACCAAGATTTGAAGGTTTCTTCATATGTGGAAAACCCAGAAACAAGGAGCCACTTTAGTAATGTAAAAAGACCTCCTGTCCACCTTCCCTCACCCCCGTACAGACAAGCGAAGGCCATGGAGAGGACCTTCACGGGCCTGGATGATCTCCACCTGAATAACTTGTGCTTTGAGCATCCCACCACAGAGCGGTAGTATTACATAGGGGGTAAGCATGGGGACAAGCTACTCCTCACAGATAACAAACACCTCACCCAGCACATACCCTGCACATGGCTGATGATGGTGTCCCACAATGGAGAAAGTCCCCACCCTAACAGGAAATCGCTGCTGGGGCCACTTCCATCACTGCTGCCTGTCTGAGGCAATGTGGTGTGATGAAAACAGGAACGCAAAAGCAGACAGTTTGAGAAATAAACAAATACTGCACCAGGCTCCCCCTTTCTCCAAAAGTAACCTGTGAGTGGACCCTGCCTCCCATCCACGGAGAAGGGGAGGATTCAGTTCTCTGCAGAGGCCAAGCGGAACGCAATTGGGTAAGTCCGCTCAGTAGTTTCCAAATGCTCGCTGTACTCTGAAAGGGCTCGAGTCATCTTTGGGTTTCCACGACTTCACAGGCATACTGGTGCTAGTTAGCACACAGACAGAGGTTAAGTGATTGTTCATCCTCCAAGGAAATCAATACAGGGATCGTTACTGCTTTGAAGTCACAGGCTCCCTGGCCTGCTCCCCTTTCATCAGACCACCTCTGCCATACAGATGAATGCAATCCCAGCAGAGACCCATCTTTCATCCCAAATGTCTCCTCATTTCCCAAATGTCTTCTCAAATTTGGGGATGATGAAGTCTTTCATCCCAAAGTTAGCCAAGTGTAGCAACCACTCAGGGTTTTCCCACTTCTGTTTGCCTTCAGCTGGAACAAGGGAAGGATTAAGTATCCCTTCCACCTCTGTTATGCCTACCACCCTCACATCACCCATCAAAGGCATCTGCCCAGCAAAGGATACACAATGTCCTGATGTTTCACACAAGTGCTCCTCTGTCCCAGGAGGCGTTCCAGCAAGGTCTGAATGGTCCCCGACTGTACTGGCTCCACCTGCCAATGACTGCTCTGAATCTGAGCAGTGAGAAGCAAGAATGACTTCCAGACCAACAGGAAACTGTTTGGCTTGTTCCTTCATACCTCCCCCCCTCATCTCCACACAGAGCAATGAGATATTAAGTATAATATATATATATAAGTATATCTATGAGATATATACTTTGCTCTGGGGGGAATCAAGGGGCCACATAATATGATGACGCAGTTTAGGCAGCTGCTGGCATCACTCTCTTTACAATTTCACTGTACATCCCTCAGGGCAGCAGGCCAAGCTAGCAGCTGCAGGATTCTCCTTCATCTTACTATAACCTCCTCAAAGGAAGTTTATGGCTCCCCATCAAAGGCTAAAGCAATTCCTCAGGGATTCCCTTTTAATTTTCCAAGGCAGTCACCGCTCTCTTACCTGACAAAGGAAGAGGTGAAGAGCACGAGATGTGGCCTCAGGCAGCTCTGCTAAGTTGGCTTCTGCTGCCTCCTGGAGAATCTGGCTAATTTCTTTTTGAGAAATAATATTGCTGCTCTGATATCTCAGAAACTTGGGCAAAGGAAAAAATAAGAGGCATTAAACAGTGAAAGACCCACAGACTCCAACAGTGACTCATGTCCTGGAAAGACCTCTTCTATGTAACGGGATGCTGCAGCGCCTTAACCACAGGCCTGATTTTTATATCACTTCTAATAGAACTGGTGCAAATATCCGTGTTGACAGTGCTCTGATTTATAACCAGACTTATTTTGATTTAGGTCAGGAAGGAAATTAAACGAACCAAATAACCTTTAAAAAGCGAAATAACAAAGATTCACACACCAACATATATTTGGAGGGGTAAGGTTCACATTAATAAACCCCCTCTCATCCACTGCCATGAGGGCTTTATCTTCAGTATTTCTGCGGGGTAGGACCGCATTCCCGCTCTTGCTCGCAGCCCCCAGGTACAGCAGGGTAGTAGACTGCGGTAACTCCCTGTGCTGAAAAGTCAGGTCCGTAAGGTCAAAGATGAGGAGACAAGCGGTGATGCCAAGCAAAGCTCTGCTCTCCAGAGAGCCACAGCATGCTCCCTGACTGGAAACAGCAGCTGCATGTTCTCTGTAGGTTTCCCCTCTCATCCCCAGGGGTCCAAGATGATATAAATAAATGCTACAAACACCAGAAGAACAGGACGTGCTCACTAACAGCATTTAGTTTCTGCAGGGTGTGGAAGGGAAGTTCAATTGAAAGTATCATTATTATAGGGCATGAATATAGTGACAGACAAAGCCACGGCAGTATCTGATATTGTGCGTAGAGGGTAAGTTTTAATAACCGATCCACATGCACTGTACCAACATACTGGGGAAAAAAATAATCGAGAACACCCTGCCCTTCCCTTGCTCACCAAAGTCATCAGCCTGAGAACTTCTGGCTGCAGAAAGGACTTCTGGCCCCCACTGAGCAGTGTGAAGAGCAGGAATCGGTGCCAGGGCTGTGAAGCAACATGTAGAGCTGGAAGACAAGAAGTAGTCAATCAAAGACAGCTTTAAAATCAGTCAAGTGACAGGCTGGACCCGGATAAGGACAGTCTTCAATACTGACCCTAAGTTTTCTCTTCCAGATCCCACGCTGTGAAACACTAAGGGGATATTTTGCTCTGTTCTTACTTGCTTTTTAATCTGTCACTCTTTGGGCAAGAGTTTAGTCATGAGGACAAAAGCTTAATAGCTTTTTAAAGCAGAAAATACATTTTGTCCATCTTTGTGCTGGTACAGGAAGAGAAACCTTCTCCTGGGGTGCATGTCATAAAATAGTAAGGGGATATCTTTAGCCCAGGGTTTTAAAAATAATACCCTCTGGTTTCAATATGAGGACAAGTTTCCTGACCACGGGTTTTATATAGCTGCAGAATACTCTTTGGGGAATGAAGAAAGACCTATAACATTAGCTGCACAAACCAAGCCTGGATCTGCATCAGAAAGCGTACTACGGGGACTGGACGGGCTGATGGCAGCAATGCAAACAATCAGTAGAGAAAATGTTCTTAATAAGGGCCATATATGATAAATGGAGGTAAGGCTCAAGGACACTGCTGTGACAGTGAGAAGTCTCTCACTGAACGCTAAAGTTAAGTGTTATTACCTTGTATTTTCTGCAGGTTAGGATGTATTTATTGCATGGCATGGACAATTACAACAGGTCAGCTGATACAACTTGTTACACCACGGCAACTCCCCAGAGTTTCAGAAAGGTCCCTTTTCCACTGGCAGTCATGTAACCTTCCTATTGCCACTACAAGAATCTTTTCTATGGGAAAACGACACTAAAAAATCATGTAAAATGTTTGGGGTTATCTTTTAGCTGGTGGAAGTGAGAAGGTACCAGCACTGTGCACTGAGCCTCCTCTGCACATCTGGAAAAATCTCTGGACCAAGAGAGGGTTTTAGAAACCCTCGTTTTAGAAACGAGGCAACTCCTAGAGACAGAGTCCAGGCCACACTCTTTGCAGTGTTCTCGCATCTTTCAGTCAAACATAGCTATGACTCTCATTCTGCTTGGAATAAGGAGACTCCTGTTATCGGTGGTGTGAACTTCTGCACCACAGCAAGAATTCAGGCAGCCAAAGTGACAGGTTCAGCTGTTGCTGAAGCAGCAGTTCATTAGCATAATCCCAAATCAGCGGAACCTCCCCGTAACATGCCACCTTTTTTTAAAAAAAAAAAACAACAAAACCAACAGCCTTTTAATAGCCTCCCTTCAGCTACTGGCTGTCATTCATCTGCAGTATTACATCTTCATTCAACCACTTCCTCTCTCCCACCAGTGTCCCTTTTGTCTGGTGTTCATTCACTCAAACCCCTTCTCTCTTGGTGTTTAAATGACTGAATTGTACAGGTCGGGGTACAGAGAACTTTCTGCCTGTTTTAAGATCACAGCCAGCAACTGGACTTTGTGGCAAGAGGCTGACAATAAGCAGAAGGGTCTATTCTTCCCTCCTGCTGCACAACGCTGCCATATTATGTTATATTGCTAACATGGTACTCATTAGGTCTGATGTAGATTCTGGAAACCAAGGTCTACATTCACCCCTAGAAATCTAGAATTTCCAACTTCCGTTCCCTAAGGCTGGCTAGTACACTCTTCTCCCTTCCTTTCTCTCAGGGGCAAACTGTGACCAACGCTGCCCGTGTGGAAGACACACCACATTCAGATCCTCCCTCCCCTATATTTATGGTCTAAAGGTTTGCTACAATTTGCCTGGAAGTGAAAGACTATTCCTATACTCCTTCCGTTCCTAAACCTTTCACTCTTACCACATCAGGGGGTGGTGAATGATTTTTTTCCTTCTGGAAAGCATCTTGCTGTCCAGAGCCAAAGTGAGGGCTCGTGCCTGCAGGGTAGCCAGGCACTGTGATTTCATCCCACAAAGCATATGATTAACTTCAGGCACACAAATAATTTTCCTCATTGGGCATAAACTTATTAAGCATCTGCTCCGGGGTGATACTGGATGGAGATCAAAGAGCTCAAAATCACTGCAGGAGAGAAACCCAGGAGAAGAAAGGGCAGGAAGACTTTACCAACATCCTGGTTCTTCACATACAAGTATTCCACTAAGGTTTCCAGGCAGGCAACCACGGCTTGAGAGAGCAGCAAGTCTTTCTGGAATACCAAGAGGGAGAAAAGAAGAAAAAAAAAGTCAACAGCTATTGCAAGAGGAAAATTCATAAAGTGGCAGGATCTGAAGAGCGTACAGCACAGGAAAATAACAACTTTCATCTTCTTCACGGGATGCAACGTGCTGCAAATTATCTGTCACGTCAAGGAGCCAGACAAAGGCACAACTACTCATTCTGAGACTAAAAAAAAATTAAGTAGCAGCCTCCAAAGAATAAAGATGAGAACCCAGCGTCGCTCAAGAGAGTTAAATGTAAACCGATGTACTATCCCCTGGAGCCCAATATCATTTGAGCAAGTTAAATGTACACTGAGGTACTGCCCCCCACACCACATTGCCAGGGGCATGGGGAAGGGACTTTTCCCACCTCTGTCCCTATGGGTGTGGTGCCCCTGCAGAGGAGGAGATGGGGAAACAGAGTTTGCCATTAGTACACAGAATTTCAGCTATCCAGTTAAGCAGCAGGGAGTACTGCATAGCTTGATTTACCTTCTTTCTCACTGCGCCATGCTGCAGCAAGAGCATTCTCCCTCCTCCTCATCATATGCCTGCAAGGGGTGGAAAATGTAGGCAGAAGATATAAAAAAAAAAAAGCAGCCCCTTAAGTTCTGCAACAGGGTGGTTTCTCCTCAGGTTAGCGTACCTACTTGAAGCCCAACACTAGTGTTGTTCCAAAAGTCGTATTTTATATACCTGCAACTGGACGTGCACCAAAAGGTTCTGCAGACTGACAACAAGTGAGAAGACCTGCCGCATGGCGAGGGGGTGCAAGGCAGCATCCTGCAGTGATGATGGCTGTGGTTGTGTCGCACCTTCAGCTGTGTTTTGGCCAACAATCACCAGCAGAGAGGAGGAGAAGTTCTGTCGCAGAACAGCTCTCAGGAACTGCATGATGCTCACTAGACAGGGAGCTGCTTATTAGTGTGTGTCAGTGTTTTTCTCTCCCCTGCCCTGTGTGTTGGTGCCTGTGCAATAGCATGGGAGAATTGAGAAGAAAAATTTGGACTTAAGGGCCCACCAGAGTTGCCCAGCAGCTGCTGACAGCTGCAGGCAGGAATGGCAACGTGAGTTCCCATGTTTGCCTCCTCCCTGTGAGACACTATCCCAGTTCTTGCTCAGTTCCAGATGTCACTACCAACCTCCAAAGAAGATTTGTGCAAACACAGCAGAACTCTAGACGCTTCCCTTTTGCCCTTTCTCACCACCAGTTACGCACTCCCAAAGCCAAATGGACCAAACCTTCCAGATTCCCACCAGCACGTGCACCTTCCCATCCCATAGTCACCATTTCTTCCTTGTTGCCTGTAACATGGTACTAGCAGCTGCTTCCAGTCAAATCCCTGTAGCAGATGTAAAATACCTAACAGCAGGATTGGCTTCTTCTTCCTGAGGATGACTGCATTCAAGACTTCTGTTAGGTCTAAAGAAAGTGTCTGGTGAACCTAGAGCAGAATTAAATGTAAGAGAACAAATGGTACTGGTTTGGACCAGGTAAAAAGCTCCCTTACATACTTTCAGTCCTTAGATACTACCCATGATGACCATTGAATAACAAGGGAACAGCAACAGTGTTTCAGGAGTCTATCCCAGAAGACAGAGTCACATCATTGGGCTCTCAAGTTTCACCCGTCACCAGTTGCCAAAAGCTTCCAAAATCACAGTGCAACTCGTTTGCCTGTCTCGCTCTCACTGCTCCCTGAAGGCCCTCTGGCACATGGCTGGCAGACTGACGAGCACATGGAATAGCAGGAACAGCCATCACCAAACATGGCTGTACCTTAGCCACACAGTCAGTCAGCAAGACCGTGGAGCCAGGCAGGCAAAAGCCAGCAGTGACAAGAAGAATATGGCCTTGCCTGCTGGAGCTGGGAAGCCTGCAAAGAGCCCAGGGCTAGGAACTACAACATGGATGAAGGAGGCAGAGGAGGTTAGGGAGTTGCGAACTAGAGGAAATAGGAAAGGTGGGCTTGAGAGGGAAGTCTGCAGAACACTGTTTCCATCACAAAGCGGCCATCCAGCAGCAATGGCATGAAGGCTCACAGAGCCCCAGAAGGGTTCAAGCTCTTCAGCAAGGCAGAGAGTCGGGAGGGCAGGCATAAGGACTGCAGGGCTGATTCCTTCAACCCATCTTCTGAAGAGAGAAATGTTCAATAGGAGAGCTAGAAGTACCTCCTGCAACACAGTGTCAGTGGTTACTTGTCTAAGAACTGACAAGCCAAAGCCTTTAATAGACTACCATCCATGACCCATGTCTATCCACAGGGTTTTGCTAAAGCCAGTAGCAGTAACACATCTTAACAGATGCAAGCTTGCTATGGCCAGACAAGTCCTCATTATTAACACCAGCCTGAGATGAATGTGGGCAACTCACATTTCTTGAAGCCATTGTTCCCCTCTAAAAAACTGCAGGCTTAGGGAGACAGCCTGGCATCAGCTCACATTCACAGCCACAAAGGCAAAAAACTCTCTACAGGGGCCTCCAGGGCGCTTTGTGCAGCTTCAGCAATACTGAGGAGCAGAAAGCAGCAAGAGAAGTGAGTCTTCCTCTTATCCCCTCTCCTTCTCCCTCAGCAAAAGATTAGAAACACTGAAGCTTAGAAATGCTGAAGCATCCTTGAAACACTTCTGTTTGCCACCTGCATCTTAAGTTTCCTTCCCCCTCTCTGGTGCAAGGACTGTGGATTGCAGGTCACAGCACATCAAGGTAAGGTATTGATGAAGCCAAACAAAAGGCTTATAAGCCACTAAATGATTGCACTTCCAAGGATCAATATGAGCTGAGAGAGTCAATCCCAGAAGATGAAACTCAACACTAGCCACTAGAACGAGTCCCTTTTGGGATTGGCACAACACTGACCACCCAGGCCCAGCCCTGACTTGGAAATGAAGAAGGTAAATTGTGCTCAGCAGTTAATAGAGCAGAGACAGGCAGGTCTTGCTATGCATTCACACAGCTGACAGTCCATACAAGCCCCACACTGTAAGACCTAAGCAGAGGCAGCACGCCCGTGAAGTAACAGATGCAGACTTGGTCTGGTTTGGCCTTTTGGAAAAAGTCATCCCTCAGCATTAGAAAACCAATCCTTGCCTCTTTGTGCAGATGCACGCATGTCCTTACTGTGATTTTATCATCCCTGAACAGATGCATTGACTCCCAAAGAACATACTCTGCTGGGGAGAGCTCACAACTCATGACATGTTATTTAACTCCATATCAAGAGAGGGAGAGGGCTGGGTAGATACTTCAAAGGGAAACATTATCCCCTTGTGTTGGCATTAGAAAGTACTTCCCTCAAAGTTGTAATTCCACTATCAGCTGACAACTCCAGCTTAGCTCTCTTGTCAGACTGCAAAGCATCAAATAAAATGACAGCTGTCCACATTCACATGAGGTTGCTAATACTGAGCACTCACTTGCCAACAATAGGTTTGGATTGTGACTGTTCCACTATTGATCATTTTAGTACCAAGAAAGCACTTTACAACATGGGAGCTGTGTCTCCCACCCCCAGCCTTCCTTTGAGAAAGGCCTTAAAATGTATTTTGCTCTGTCCTGAAGAAGAAAGTGATTTGGATCAGGAGGCCTGAGTATGCACTTTTCCCCCCAGGATTTCTGCCCCTCTCTAACTCTCCAATGATTTGTGTTTCAGCCTTCAACAACATGCTAGCTTCCAGTCCTGCTGGAGACCTGCAGCAAGGAATAACTTGTTGTCTATAACAAAAGAGCAACCAAGGCAAGCAGATTCCAGGACAAAGCAAACCACCTTCCTCTGCTAATGAAGAAATTTATTTTTTTTTAATTTTTTTTAAGGTTTAGCCATTCCCTGGATCTGAACACTAGAGTGGTTCTAACCTCAGTATTGTAGCGATGCTGATAAAGTAAGAGGGATGCAACCAACAGCCATCCAGAGCACAGCAAGGCGTCCTCAGATGACAGGTAAGCAGGTTCAGAGGGAGGGGACCACAACCAGGTGCACTCCAAAACCTTCTGCAGTAGCTCTAGCAAGGACACATTGGAGAGCAGCACAGCCACAGCTGCGTGGGAGAAACATAATCAGAGAGGCTGATGGAATGGCACAGGTTAAACCAGCTTGACATGCAGAAGAGAAGTGCAGAGCACACCCCTGCTGCAGTGAGGCAGCCCCAGCTGCCACAGCTCATCAGAATAAGGCTGTCCGCTATGCTGGTATTCATCTCCCACAGTACAAGCGAACACTTGGCCAGCTAATAAAATGACCAGCCTTCAGCTAACACAGCTAGAAGGTTGGTTAGAGTTGTTCTCTATTATTGTTTAATTTTTTTGAACCACGGCAATACTAGGACATTTCAAACAAGGCACTGCTGTGTTTTATGAACAAGAAAAATACTGCGGTTCTGTCTCTCTGCAGCCAATTCCTGAATGATCAGAATGACCAAACCAAACCAAAACCCTCAACCTAAAAAAACCCATCCCAAATACAAAATGGTCTTTGTTAACTGTAATGCTGTGTCTGGAAGGGGAAAAATCCACCTTACCTGCTGAGACAGTTAGAACACAATCTCTGATGACCAAACTACAACCTTGCTGAGATTAACTTAGCAATCAATACAATCTTGCCTCACCTCTCTGTTGACTACAAGGTGTTGCCTGATGTAGGCTGCAGTACAGAAAATTCAAGGATGGCTGCAGGAGGTCAGTGTCCCTCGGCCTGCATTTCCCACAGAGATTACTGACTGGAAACAAAAGAACATGCATAACAGACACCAACATAACAGAGCACCTCAGCACATGAAAGAAGTCAGTCAGTGGGGAGAGCATTCAGACAAGAGCGATACAACCTGAAGTGAAAATAAACAGAGCATGGTACTGACAAAGCAATAGACATCTGCCCTAGAGTGTTTGCTTTAGACCAAACAGTGCAGTGGAGGATGATAATGGGGAGGGGGGAATAGAAAAGCGTATGGGCACATATAACATTGGGCAGTAATGAATCCAAGAGCAACAGACTATAAGTTACCTGTTTCCACAGAGTGAATTTGATCCTAATACTAGGTCAACCATAAACAGCCGTGTGCCTGTCACACATAGTGACCAGACTGGGTAATGGCATGGAGAGCTGTACTGCTCCACTCTCACCAACTCTGCTCACACTAGGAATAAACGCGCCATGTTTGCTGTAAGCACCAAACACTTAGGAACAATGTTTAGCAAGAGTTTGGGAGGGAAATCCAGGACTGCAGGGCTCAGCAAAACTGTCATAGGAGATATTCTGAAAAGCTGAAAGTCTGAGTAAGCAGTTCTCAAAAAACACACATCAACATGCCTCCCCACACCCCTTCCATCTATGAGCTGGTCTCACGTAGGCCTTATCAGAGGAGAGTGCCCTGCACACTCACCCCTGAAGAACATAGCCTGGGGAGCCAAGCAGGGAATGAGGGGGGAGGCTGGGGCAGGGGGAGAGTTGTGTTGAAAAATACAGAGCAGAAAGCAAGAGCAGAAGGAGCTTGTGACTCCTGGGAGCAACTGAGCTGTGCTCTGAAATCACAGCAGCTAAAAAGGGCTGGTATAAAGAGGACATGCTTCTTCCACAACCCCAGTTCCCTTGGCTAACAAATGTCTGAGAAACATTGCTTCTTTACAAGGGCAACATAGGCAGCCCCAAGACATGGAACATTTCAAATTGAAGGGGATAATCCTTCAAAGTCTGCTGGAGAGATCAATTTGTCAGAGCAGGGAAGAGATGAGAGGATGGATCAGCTGAAGTTCCCTCTGGTATCTATTCTTTTTTCACAGCCTGCATGATCCTCCAAAAGCCAAGTAAGAAGGGAGAAGTCACGAAGTAAGGATCACCAGACAAGACAGCAGGTCACAATACAGTCAGTAAACAAACACAGCCTGATCTTCTATATCTCTGGGGTGGAGTGGGCAAGTCCTGCAGCTGGTTGGGAGCCATATACTCTGGACTCACACTCCAGGGAGAGCCCAGGTTCACTAGGCTGCTGGTCCCTGATGGCTGGTTCATATGACACCCCTGTGGCCTGAACCCCACAGGAGTGTGTTAGCAGGTGTGGACAGGGAAGGATGTTTCAGAAAGCACAGCAGCAATACTGTCATGTGCCAAGTGATCAACAGTCACAGACCCTGAAATCATGTCACAGCCAGAAGAACACTTTGGCCGCCTTGTGAGGTTTCAGACAACAAATGTATTGTAAAAGCAGGAGGCAGAGAACCTGGGGTTTGCTCCTGGTTTTCGTACAAGGCCAGGCTGGATGAGGCTTTGAGCAACCTGGTCTAGTGGGAGGTGTCTCTGCCCATGGCAGGGGGGTTGGAACTGGATGATCTTTAAGGTCCCTTCCAACCTAAACCATTCTATGATTCTATGATCTGTTGACTGAACTGGTAACCAGGGCTCTTTACAATGCTCTAGCTATGAAAGTATCTCAAAACAACCATAACTGTAATGCAAGGTGCACCTTCTCTCAAAGGACAAAGAGCCAGCCCATAATCATCTTACTGGAACATTTAAGAAACACAGATCAAAGCCCCCTGGGAGAAGATGGATGCAGAGACTCACCCTGGTGAAGCAGTTTGAAGTCTGTGCTGTCCAGCTCCCTCACACCCTTGCTTCGCAGCTGCACCAGGAAAAGGAGGGTCAGCAAAACAGGCAGGTTCCTGTTAGCTAAAGAAGGGCACAGACAGCTTAGCTTGTCAGTGAACTCTAAACTGTTGTACCTTAAAGCGTGCCAAGAATTGTTAATTTTCCACCTCAGGAATGAGTGTGGGCTAGGGAAGGAAGTATTCCCCCTTTACACGCACAAACATACATGCTCCCAACTTAATTCTCATCTCTACAGTCCCCTCTGGATCAGGCCCCCTTTCTGCCACTGTGAGTTGGCCTGAGTTACACACTGGATCTGGCCAACATCGTTCTAGGAACAACTGGAAAAGAGGGAGAAAAAGAAGGCTAGGGTCTTTTACACACTTAGTGAACCATGTAAGGGGCATGGTCACCGCACACTCAAATTGACACCTTTAATAAGCTAGAAGTCACCAGCCCTTTGCAGACTGCCCTCTTCCCATCTACTTGACCATCACTGGTAGCCTGTGCTTTGACAGCAGCCCAGAGCCTCAGAGCTCTCAGCTGCGCAGTATTTGTTCTGCAGCACCAGAAAATGCTGTCCATCCGGCCCCACAGGGCAGAGCAGAGACAGGAGAGGTGAGAGTCCCACACAGCACATCTGTATGTGAGGAGAATGGAGCTGGTCAGACCACCAATTCCCCAGGGCAACCGCCTCCTTAGTATATTCACTGTTCTGCAGAACTGTAAACAGTGCTTCGCATTGGATATAGCCATACCTACAGCAAGCAACTATCGCCTCCAGAAAATGTCTTCACAAGGCTCAGGAGTTTTCAGTTTTGAGGAGGAAACATTAACGGGTGTCTTTAACGTGAACATATTCTTGATGGATTCCCACTGTTGGGCCTTCTTATTGTCTAAGAGCAGGCTACTGTTTGAACAGGAATGCAGATCCCCTGGACTTACCTGCCCCAGACCTCACAGAGAGCTGCCTGTGTGCTGGGAGACAAGAAATTCATGTCTCCAGAGTACATCCAGTGTTTGACTTTCTGGATGGGGCTGCCAGTAACTCAGCTAACGAGTTCAAGATGCAGTATGAAGAGGAGCTGGGGATATTAGACACAGCAGAAGGGCTCTAATCTTGCAAAAGCCACTCTAGCCCAGTGTCCATCACCAGTGTTTTGGAGGAACAGGTCTGACTGCCGCAACAGGAAACAGACAATCTACCTCGCCACAGCCCCTGGCACCCCTAGATCAGTGACAGAGGAACACCACAACTCCAAATGTACACAATTCCAAACAAGATCAGATCTGGTAGATGTCAACATTATCTTCTTTATCCATAACCTTGTAGCTGCATGCCCTACCATGCTCCTGCTTTCAACCCCACTCTTCTCCAGCCTACTGACTTTGCTGGAGGTAAGGCAAAAACACTTTCCCTCTTGTTGCTTCCATCCCAACTGCTGCACAACAAAACACCCCAAACAGAGCAGGGCTGTTACAAGTATCAGCGTCCCCCTCAGGAACAACCAAAAGCTGTGCTGGGCCCCTATCCCAGGGGAGCCAAGGACGTCCTAGCACTGCTCCCTTTTTCAGTTCAAGCTCAAGGACTGCTTTACACAGCACCGTTCATGACAGGACAACAGTTCCAACTCTGCAGCCAGGGCTAGTAAGAAAAACAGAGGGATTTCCTCCAGTCACAACCCTGCTAAATCTTTGAGAGATTTAATAGAATTAGGAGATCTGGTGATACCACAGTTCCTGTTTGGAGATCAATATCATGAATGATTCAAACAATCTCTGCTCCCAGTCCCTGTGCCCTGGGAACCAAGTGTACTCAGGCACACCAAGCTGTTTTGCACAGAAAAGAGGCAAAAAGGAGGATGTCTTTCAGTCACCAGTTTAGGCCCTGTTCAAGCTGGGAGATTTACCAGCACAGCTCTCCACTTGAACACTTACAACAGTATGAGAAAACCTTGTTTTTGTTTAACAATCACAGTTTGAAGCCAAAACAACTTAAATCAGAAATAGACTCTGTACTTCAAAACAAGAATCTCTGGAGAAGGAAACTAAATCAGCACAATTCTGTCCATAAATTTCCTCATGCAGATAACTACTGAAGCTACATCAGCAGTTCAAAAACACTTTATCCCAGACTGCATCCCTTCAGCCATCTACCCTGCTAGTTGATCTTACAGCAAGATCAAGTCACAGAGGGGAGTCACCTTGTAAAGAGGCTGAGCTGCTCTCTACCAGCAGCTGCTGCAGAATCTGTAGGAACTGACTCCGGAGGAGGTCACAGACAAGGACATCCTCATTTCTTTCCAGGAAGGTCCTTAGAGTCATCAACACCTTCCAAGCCACCTCCACAGAGCTTGAGCAGACCAGGTCCTGCAAGCGAAGAAGCACGCACGTTACCTTTCTGCCCTGATTAGGCAGAAGTCACTGCTATTTAATACCATTATGCTAATCTGGTGCCTTGGGAAACAGCCTAATAAAGTACCATTCAGATTAAGTATGTCCTGATTAAATAGAGAACTGAATAAAGCAGACGGACTCTTGTCTGATAGGCACCTCTGAGTAATATCCCGTTTAAAGGATGCTATGTAACTCCTGACCAGCACACAAGTGTAGGGGTAACATATATATAAGGTCAAAGGTTTAGACAAGTGAGATCCTAAAGCCAGGGCGCTATTTCCAAGAACACAGAGCCTCTGGCACTTCTATCTCCTTGTTGTTTTGAAAAATCAGGTTGCATATTAAAGATGATTACCTAAAATCAAGCTTATGAGTCAGTCCATAGTTACTCATTTTCAAAAGGCTGGCAGCCTTGTATCTGCAGTAGCAACATAACAGCTAAACTGCATGAAATGTACATAAACCAGACAAGCAATCACTCAGCCACGGAAAATGGAAGTCATGTACACAGCATTCAGCCCACAAGACTGCTTCTTGACTACAGAGCTCTGTCTGGAGTCTCTGAGCTGAATCCCACAGCCAGTAGCCTTAACTCAGGCTTGTTGTATTTTGTTGTTAAGGTGTTTAACGTTAAATTCACCTGCACAGCATGTACAGATGCAGTTCCATAAAGATCAGGCAGAAAACACCTGATAGTGCTGAAACAATATGATCGTCTCAACATGTATTATGTCAGAACTATCTTGCCTCTCCTCCCCCAGTAGTCCTGGCTACTGCATTGCAAATGGTACAGCTGAAAGAGGTAAACAGAAAACTGGTCTCAGCAACCAAGCCTACAGCCTGCCAGGACAGCCTCCTGCCTTTTCCAGCTGCCCTCCCCTATCACACAGTAGTCATGCAGACAGGGATGATGGAGAAGAAATAGCTGTGGGACCCCATAGCCAAGGAAAGCAGTTAGGTAAGAACAGGCTGCCTGTGCCAGAAAAAACTCTAGTTCTGAGCCTGGTTCCTGCCCATATCTGAGACCTTCAAGAATAAGGGGCAGGGAGCTGTCTGCACAATCGGCTCCGCTGACATAGATCTACTCCATATGACATTCAGGAATGTAATCTAATATCAGTCAGTCTACCTCCATTCTCTGAGACAGCAGCTCAGATCTGGAACACGGAGAAGACAAGAGGGACGGTGTGTGATCGCGACCACATTCACCCCCAGATGAACACACACAGCACAAAATGGCACGAACCATGGGCCACAGCCTTCCTGGTCCTGGTAAATGCATCACTGTGTTAACATCTTCCCCCCTACTCAGGAGCTCAAGGTCTCAGATGAAGCCACTAACCATCTGTTCTATCTAACCCAGACAATTATTAAAAGCAGAGAAGCAAATAAATCATCTTTGGAAGGACATTCATTTTTGTTTTACTGTAGCATGCAGAGGCCTTTCCATTTTACCAGTGCATTCTCAGGCTGAGGTTATTCACCTCATAACTTTTGTTTACATCTGACAGTATATTTATCCCAGGATATTGCACTGTTTTATTAGCCCATCTAAATTCAGATTGATTATGCTCTTCCCAAGCTGAAAGGTGAATTGTCAAAGCCTGTGATTTATTACAACTCACTTTAAAGACCATGACAGAGCTAAATTAATTTATTTCTGCAAGAGCACATAGCAAGATGGAAAAGGGAAAGCAAGAATGCTGTATCATTCAGGGAAGGAGCCACTGTTTCTCTTTTGCTTATTGATAGACCTGTGATGTATATCTGCTTTAGTTTGTGGAATGATAGGTTCCAGAACTACTGCCAAAGGTAAGAGCAAAGGCAAGTCTCATGGCACACTTCTCCTCCTTAATTTGTACTGGTATGTCATCTCATTGATCACTTTTACTAATGCTCTGCAATGGTATCGAATGCCTGGATGTTGCTACCTACTCTGCAATATCACTCTAACTGTTAAAGAACTGACCTACGCAAGAGCCCTCGTGTCAGTCATTTCAGTAACCTGGAGTATTAAAATTTACTTCATAGCGTCTTAGAGCAGACCAAATACATGCCAGTCTGCAATACCTTATGGGTGCCCACTCAGAATCAAACCTTGCTTCCTCACTGTCTGCTGACATGGGTTTCTGTTCTCAGTGATACATAGTTTTAATTTCTCTAACAGGCCGGAGAAGAAACCACAGCTTGCCCTTACAGGCAAATCTCATGTTCTTGTGTGGAAATGTTAGCAAGCATTTACTATGTCACTGGCTGAACAGTCATGGGACAAGTGACCACTGACAGGGAGGGGTGACAGGGCAGCTGGGAGAGGTGGAAGCGAGAGAACGCCTCTGAGCATCCATCAGGACCTGGATTCTGTCATGATTACATAGGTTAACAGAGTTCATTACGCCAGCAAAGGCAAACACACTAGTCCTGCTACTTCAAGGCCCCTTTCTGCCCTGCACCGATTAATTTTCCCTGTCCCAAGATTTTTATTTTATCTTTTAAGAGCAATAAAACGTGCTATTTGTAGTTCTGAAAACTCAAGAGTACTGCAAAAATCTCTGACAAGACTCTCCAGTTAAAAGCAAACAACATTAAAATCCCAAGCAAACAGAAAGCCGTGCCCTCAAAAGCTGTTCTCTGCAAGCTGCTTTTTTGAAGTTCTTTGTTCCTCACACCTTTCTCATCTATCAGTAGTAAACCATTGCTCCCAAATTAGCAAAACAGCTTCTTGAAAGGCTGCCACAGAAGAAGCTGGAGTACCCAGCTGTGTATCTGGATAGAAAAAGGAATGGGGTTTTTCATGGCATGCATCAGCAGCACCCTTCAGATCCCTCCCTAGCCAACTCTCAAAAGATCCCTTTCTGTCACAGTGGATGGATGACAGAGAAAGAGCTAACACACATACACAGTCCCATTTTCCATATCAGGCTTCCCTGGGAGGCAGAAGTCTCCGTATATACACATGGGCCCTTCTAGCAGAATCCTTGGCCTCATAACAGCACTAAGAACTTTAAGAACCAAAAAGTCCCCTAAATCAGGGCCAGGATAGCAGCCTGTGCTTGTGAAAGTCACGTACCAGTAAAATAAGTAAAATGCTGGAATTGCTCTTCAGAATGGGAAGTAATGGGTTAGCACTGTTCAGCTGATCGGACATGCCAAAACCAGCTCCTTCAGTCTCAGTTTGCTTGCAGTCTCCCCAGGAAAACCAGAGTTGGAGGACTTGGTGTCCAAATCTCCCCGTAAGTTCAGGGTAGTGCAGGAAGAATTGCAGCAGGAGAGGACAATGGACGTAGACAAAGCTCAGATCTGGAAGATTATTCAGGATCCTCCTTATGGTACACAACGACCTCTGGTAAGTGTGTGGGAGGGAAAAGGGGAGGGGGAGAGAGAACGAAAAAATCACTAGATACTGAATATCAAAAAGCTGAAGTGATGAGAGTTTACTGTGAGAAACAGTCACACTGCCTTTTAAGTAGACAATCAAATATATCAGTTAAACATCATTTTGTAAAGCCCATTTGCATCACAAAGGCTAAGAAACTTGTAGGCTTTATACAGTGCTCAAAGCTGTGCAGCAGCAGCAAAGAGCCATATGGGAACACTAGAAAGCCTGCTGCAGAGGCTGTAGATGTGTTCAGGAGACTGAAGGTATGAAATTTATTATATTCTGTATGTGAATTCACAGCCTATCCAACGCATTTACACTTCCCACACATACATAAGTTTATTCAGTCAAATCCATACTCCCTAGTGGCTTTTCACAGTTAACTTTCCAGAGTGTAGATGCACTGCACATTCTTCACTCATTCACTGCTCACCACCTATGTCAAAATACTTTCTGCAAGAGGGTTGATGGGAATGGGGAGAAACCTTAGTTTCGACAAAAAGGGTCCAAGACGTAGGCATGAAATCTTCTTTTACCGAGTCCAGGGTTTTCCCTTTGTCCTGACCGACAGCAAGCAGATAAAGAGCAGCTCTGAGTATGTATGGAGGGGGACAGTCTCCATGATCCTGTGCTGATAGGAGGAAATTTCTTATGGCTAAAAATAATTCTGCTTCTGGGACAAACCTGCATTCAAGGAGATTGGAGTGGAAACAATAACATTAGGCATGCCTTACCTACCAATACATGGTACGTAATGGCCACAAAACCACTTGCCTTGTATACTCTCGGCTCACCTGTCCCCAAGGCTGTAGGCAAAGTATAAGAGTAGTATGAAGCAGTGTTGGTGGCTGCAAAGAGACTGATCCAAAGAGAAAGGCTCAGGGGTTTCAGCCAGGAGGAGAAGGCTTTCAGCAACGGTGTAGTTTAATTGAGGCAGACCCTTTTGCAGGAGCTCAGACATCTCTTGCTCTAGAAATAAAACTAATGTGAGCAGGCAGGCAGTGATGAGGAACGTCTACGACAAAGCAGAGTGGAACATGGGGATGGAAGCACCTGCCTGCCCTAACTCAAGCACATCAAATTAGGGAAGCTCCTGATGTAAGAAATATCAAAGCCAACCTACTACCCCACAGTTTGCATACAGCAAGCGCACCTCTATGATTTGGCATAAATAGAGGTGTCAGACCTGATTTAATGGAGCTGTCTTTGAGGATGAAAAGACACTTCTGTTTGAGGTTTCCAGCTCTTTGCTGATGTTGCCTGTATAGAGACCAACCACTGCCAGTGGGAAAAATGGCTTTTTTAATGTGGAAACTTTCATCTCATTTATTTGGGACTTACCTATTATGGAAAGTTACAGTATAGACAGGAAAGCTTTATAGAGTATGCCAGAGGGAAAAATGACCTTAATCTGCAGATATGGGTGAATATGTGGCAAATAGTATTGTTTCAATTAAGCCATACATAGTTGTGCCACCATGTAAACAAAAACATACGCAGAAGAAATGCATTCTTTCAGGTAGGGTTCCAAACTCTTCAAAAGGCATTCTCTGAGTGTTATCTCCTTGCTGGACGAGCTTAAAAAAAAAAAAGCTGGGGAAAAAAATTCTCTAAATAGAGCTTATGTGTGTCCTCCCTTCCCTCCTCCTATGTCTTCTTTTTTTTTTAATTATTTTTGCACCTATTGCCTAAATAGAGGGTGGCAGGGCCTCAAACTATATGAAGCAATTTGTCTCTTTCCCCAAACTTGCCTTCCTGAGAAGAAGTTCTCTCCTTCTCTGTGGCAGAGTAAAGGCTCAGGCACAAGCTGCAGAGGAAGCTGGAACAGGCCTGATTCAAGGCAGGATTACTGTGAAGAAGAGCAGAAAGATACAGTGAAGAAGGCTAGAAATACCCTTTTCACGCTTCTAATATTACATGCTGTCTGCCAGAACTTCTGTTTACTGAATGATCACATGAAAGCACCTGCCCCATCACAGTAAGACTCCAGGAGCCAACCTGGGCTTCCAGGAAAATGAGGAGCTCCCAGAGGACAGTCACCTCACAGATGTGGCAGGTACACTAGCGACGATGACAGTGAAAGTGTTCACATACCCTGGGAAAATAGAAATACCGTGGGGTACTCCTACAATCATCATACCCTGTATTCACGTAACACTGCACAGAATGGGAGGTGTATGAGGGCAGCTCCCAATACCTGATTCAACCAGCTAACACCAGTAAGGAGATTTTGGAGCAATGGTGTTTCAGGGATGAACAATGAAGAATGCCAAAATGTTAACTAAAAGGGTGAGAACAGCTCTATTTCCAGGTATTTCTCCCTCTCTCCAACTGATTTCCTTGCAGAATAGGACATAACCAAACATCTTTGCACTGTAACATACCATCCTTAGTGCCCCGCACTACTGTATTCAGAGGCCTAGATCACTGTTCCCACACACCATTCACAGGCACAAACATCCCCACTCTAATTTCCACAGCGGTAACCTGGACTAGGGGTGCTGTGTTTTTTGTTTACTCTTTTAATGAGATGCAGTCATAGGAAAGAGGAGGTAAAACATCTCTGCAGACCCACAGAGAGTCTCCCCAAGTGCTCCTCAACCTAGAAATCCTAGCCCCTGCTAAAGAAGACCCTTTGCAATGTCTGCTGTTGAAGTCTTCCTCCTCCCTCCCATTTCTCATACATTATCACACCAAGAGGAACAAAGATAGGGGTACTATGTGCCCAGGAAGCCAGACCTCAGATGGAACTGATGCTACCGTTACTTCTTTTCAGAACACCCCCTGATTTGACTACTCCAAAGTCAGGCTGCTTTACCTCTGTCTGCGCAGCTCACGACAGAGCACAGAATTCTCACAACACTGTGTAAATCTGCCCGCCCCCTACCCAACTGCTTCTCCTTTCTCCCACATCCATCTTTTCCACTGTCAGTTACCATTTACATTTTGCAACAAGATACAACCACTCTTGAGTCTTTCGGCCTCCCGTCTTGCCTAATCAGATGCATTAGACAAGGCATGATCTGCTTTCCCATCTGGAATTTTTTTTACTCACAATACACTCATCACAGTACCTTTGTACAGAGCAAAACCTGGCCTTCAGCTCCAGTGTCAGTCGGATGAAGGAGGAGGATGCTAGACAGAAAGCAAGACACAAATGTCGAAGGAGCACAGAACATGTACGATAAGGGAAAAGAGTAGGCAGGTCCCATTAACAATTTCCACACATCTCCACGCAAGCCTGGTGAACAGGGCAGGCCATCTCAGTAAGAATACATTTGTTAGGCCTTCTCTCCCAAAGCAAACTACTCTGAGTTTGGTTTGGAGGGGAGACTCATTTGTCTTCTCAGGAGGAGAAGGGAAGATTTGCCAGCTTCACGTGTTTAGGATAGAGGAATTCCATACATCACCTCTCTGCTGTGCAAAGAGTAAGGAATACAGAGTAAATAGGATTTCTACATAGTAAAATCCCACCAATAATTTCAGCATAATCCCTGTCTACAGAAACAGACAATTCTGAATATTCCAGAGGAAAGAGTAAAGCTGACACAACTTACTTATCTAAAATAAAATCTGTCCCATCACCATTGCTAGACCAAATAACTTTTTCATGCTGCTGAACACGACTGCACACGCTATTCTTACTCATATAAACATGTAATATAATCATCCACATAAAATCTCGTTAAGCTCATTGCCTCAGTAATATGCAGTACCAGCAAGTTCCATCAGTTAAGAGCACAGAGAACATGATCCCACACTATCCCCATACCCAGCTTTTTGGAGAACTTATTCCGCATGTTTGGCACCACTGTAAAGAGGGTATTAAGTGTTGAGATGAAAACCTCCATCACTGACGGGCTGACAGCCCTTTCCAGGTAGCTCTGTGGAAAGAATAAAAGATCAGGTGTGTGATATGCAATAAACACTGAAAGCAGCAGCTTTCTTCCGGCCTCCTGCCCACCAAGAAAGTTAGATTTCTAAATCCAAGCAAATGGAGGAATAGTTCTTCTACCAAAATGCCTGGCAGCAAGTACACAGGCTTACAGAGCACTCTGAAAGCAACAAACACTCCACTCTGCCAACGTTATGAGCTGTGCTACTAACTCTGCAAGACATTACATCAAGCAAGAAACTTCTTCCTGATGCCAGCTGGCAATCAGTTAGGCCTTAATGCAAAGCAACTAACATTACTGCCCATATTGTCCTGGACATAACTGCTCTTACAGGTCAGATGGGTAATTCTCCAGCGTGGCATACAATATAGGACATAAGCTTAAGTGCAGCTGACTTCAGTAACACTTAACACCTGCGCTTCAGCACTTTATTCATAGTGGTAACCACAGGCATTTAAGGTCTCTACAGAGTCCAGCCCTAAACTGTTTAGAACAGAATGACTCAACTCACTCTTGTAGAAGGTCACTGGGCAATTTTCTCACAGTTCATTAATTTTTACCCAAGTTCAATGAGCAAGAAACAGCATGCTGACTCCAGCTTTGCCAAACTGGACATACACTGCACCCTCCCTTCAGGGAGGAGAACAGCAATGCCACGGCAGCTGCCTACCAAAAGACTGGTTAAAAAAATACAAAACAAAACATCTCCAAGCTCGCAACAACTGCAAAAATCCATACACCTGAACCCGCTGCAAAGCACAAGCAAAATTTACTCAACATTGAGAACCACAAACAGAGTCCCATTGTTTTGACAATTCTGCTCAAAGTGTCTTAGTGACAGGTCTGTATGGAGCACTAAAGCACACGCGACTCTCCACTGTTGCTCTTTAAACCGTGTCCCTGGCCTTACTGAGGTGCAATGCTTAGTACTGCCCTTGCTGTGTCGACTGGGCAGCTTCCTCAATACCTTCTGGAAAGAAGCAGGAAAACAAAATTGCAGATGAAAATACCTCTTCTTTCTGGGACACAGGAAAGTTTTGAAAAAGTGGCAGAAGGGGAAACAACATTTCAGGCACTCTTAATTTTCTGCCACATCCAGAGCTGCCATGGATTAGACAACATGGCAGGTAGGCTATGGGGATTGCCCAGTCTGAAGAAAGACACTGCCATCTACATGGAATCTATGAATTTCTCCACCCTGAGACCATACATTCTCATTTTGCATTAACTGTATAATGCCACATTTGGCTCTGGAGAGGTGGCAAATACCATAGCTGTTCTTTGTTTACTCTATATGCTCTCTTCCCCAAAAAAATCTTGTGCAACCCACTCTTGGTGCTTGACAGCACCTTTCCAGGTACCCAAGTAACAGACCAAGTTCAAAAGAAACCCTACCATGACCATGGGGATGCAGAGACTGTCACAAATCCTCAACAGGAACTCAGAGAAGTTGCTCAGAGTGTCCTTGCTCTTGGAGTTGGGGGCAGTGAAAGCATTCTCCTGGGCCATGGGGTCACTCTGGAATTCCACTGCTAACCTACAAACACAAAGCAGATACCAGAGGAGAGAGGAATCCTCCTCATTCTGTAAAGGAACTCGGGAAACACTGCATTTCCATCACAACTTTCACCATTAAGGACCCCACAAACACTTGATGGGTTGGAAACACAGGAGTCTGGCAATCAGACAGAGTTACCTCTTGACTGAAGCTATCAAAAGTCAGCAACGTTGCAGAACAGTACAAGTGGCAAAGGAAGACTTAGCTTCTGTGAAGAAAGTACCTGCTATGGAAAGCCCTAGTGTGGCAAGACTACAGGTTCTCAGTCAGGCCAGAGTGCCTGGAGCACAAGACAGCAAACCTCATGAAAATCAGCCAGGGGACCGTTCAGCTGATGTAAAAACCATGACAGAACTCAAGTGCCCTGTAACACCACCCCAAGGCACTGAGTCAGTGCAGACAGGGACACCGGCTTTTGACTGAATACTCTCAGCCAAACCAAATGCAAGTGATGGAAGGCAAAACAACTAAGTTGGCCAGACTTCTCTAAGAACAGATCCAGTTTCATACACCACCATCTGCTGTGCAGCTAAGGGTGAAAGATAGCTGTCATCCAGAAAAACAGGAAAAGTTGGTGCCTCTAAACCCACTTGCAGTAACAGGTCACAGACATGAGCAAATCCAAGGCCAGCATCTGGACCAGATACACATTTGTTACATGGTTAATCCCCTCTAGCAGTGAGACCACAGACCCCAGGGCACAGGAATATGGTTTCACACATACCCTCCAACCATTCTTACATTGTCACCAGTTTTGGCTACTTTTCAAGCATTTCCTCAAAGGCCAAAGACATGAAATAAACTGGTAGGTCCCAGGAAAATTTCTTGTGAGACACACACAGGTGTCACAAAATTTTCACTATCGCTACATATCCCTCCTTCTTTTGTTTCGCTGACAAGTGCCATGCATTGAACTCACCTGTGATATTTCATTGGTGGGGTTGGGTAGAGGAACTCAGTTACCAGGACAGGACAGGACAGCCAGACACGGACACACGCACCACCCACCTGCCCACCTCCCTGATTTGTCCTCACCTGCAAGCATTTCTGAAACTTTCCAGGGTGTTGAGCAAGAACTGGCCCTGTCTCTGAGGAACTCTGCTGAGATTTCTGTTTGCTGGGTGACTCTGAGATCCTGAGAATAGTTCACCCTGTTAAAGGAAAGAGGTCTTTAAAAACTTATGTTCACTGTTGGAAAAAATAGCTTTCTTCTCTGATACCAGCAGCAGGAGGAACAACAGATTTCCATTCACTCACTTCTTTCACATAACTGATTTTTTTACTATTGTGCTTTCCCCAGGGAGGGCAGAGTTAGAGAGCTTCTGTGCTCTTCCTAGGGAGGACAGAGTTACAGAGCTACTAGTTCTGCACTGCCCTGTCTTTGCAGTCTGTATTGCCATGGTTTGCTCTAATCTGAGCTTTAAACAGCTCAGCTAATGGAGCTTCAAACCCTTCTGGGAAACCTTGCTATTTTTTAAAATTTTGTTTCTTCCAATTACTCTTCAGACAACACTGAACAGTTCCTCTCCTTGCTCAGCACTGAAACCTTAGTAGTTCTCTACTTTGGCTCAGATTTGTAAGCAACTATCCATGTACTAGCTCTTGTTCCCACACAGCATCCTACTGAGTTCAGCCAGCCAGAAGCCAACTGCAGCGTCAGAGTTAATCATTTGCCCAAACTAGGAACAACTTGGAACTCAAAATCTGCCTTTAAGCCTTAACCTGTGGTGGTGGTCTTCTCCAAATACTACCAGAGGAGGGCATGGCAACACATTGGTGCCTGGCAGTTCAGAACTCCTCCTCCTTCTGCATTTGATGGTGAGATACCTTAGTACGGGTACAATCATTTCCCCCGTTTCTCCCATTAAACACAGTCTGGATGTCCTTACTAGCTGCCTAATTTCCTTCCTCTGAAGCTCCTTATTCTGAATGGGACTCAGGCTCTGTGTGCATACAAGCAGACTGACCAACATCTGCCTATGGGGCAGAAAGCAGTTCTGCCTTCTCCAGGCAGAGAAGACAAACATCTGGTACCACAGAACTTGGGCCTAAAGATAGTTCAGCAGGCATTTGGAGCTCTGGCACTCCAGCAAGATGCTCTTGCCACTACAGACATGCAATCTAAACCTACATGGCTCTAAACCTAGAGCAAGAAGGCTCAGCCCTTGTCTTTTCACTAGCCATCTGTAATGGGGGCTCTCCTCAGAAGTGCATAGGTCCCAGCAGCACATCACAATTACTACATATTCCAGGAACAGGGAAGGATTTGCAGTTCAAAGAGTGGCTAACAGCTCCCTTGCTGAGGCATCACAGTGCACATATGATGACGCTCTTGGTCTGAAGTCACAACAAGAGAAGTTCATTGCCAAAAAAATAGACTGACGCAGCCTACAAGGTGGGGCCCTGAAGAAGGGGAAGTTCAAATGACTTCAGAGTACTGGACACATAAAGAGAGCAGCATGCTCAAGTGGTGCCCCACAAATCTTCATTGATTTAGAAAGACAACATTCACCAGCATCCATCTTCAGCTACTTCAAAGACAAAGACTGGGACCATCTCGAGGCATGAGGTTCAAAAGAAACACCAGAGAACCCAACAGCTATAGGGGAAGGGGACAGAACA
This sequence comes from Himantopus leucocephalus, assembly GCA_003993805.1. Classification (NCBI taxonomy): domain Eukaryota; kingdom Metazoa; phylum Chordata; class Aves; order Charadriiformes; family Recurvirostridae; genus Himantopus; species Himantopus leucocephalus. Next base: position 60,803,789 of record RSEF01000001.1, read on the forward strand.
TATATACGACATCCACATAGTGTGCTAGGAGGATCATCCCTGTACTGCGTGGTCCTACCAACAAGCAACAATAACTTTTGATTTACCGCGTGCCACTTGCTACTCTGTGTTGGGGAAAGGTCAGCACACCGCTTCAGCACTGCCTCCAGCAGCTTCTGCAGCTCTTCGTATGGGACTGGAGGGGAGCTCAGATGGTCCTTCCTGAACAAGTAGAGAGAAAGACAGTATGAACATTCCCTGCTGGGGACATTCCACCTGGGAAGGCAACACCAGCAGAAACAACTGCTCTTCCGACAGCAATATGCCATTGCCACTTCTCTCCAGCACAGCATGCTCAAGTCACAATATCTGAACAGTGCCTTCATCCAGATGCGCGACCAAACACACCCTCACTGCATTCACTGTCTGCTCCCCCTACAGTCAGGAAGTACATGACTGTACAGAGTCTCACGCTTGCTCTTATCTATCTGGACGGGGCAGAGAGTGACAAAGCCACAGCAGCTGCAGTACAAACCTGCCTGGGACGCTAGGTCCTTGCTGCAGCAGCTTGCTGCCTACCACAGCTTCATTGCCCTGGCAGCCTTTTGAGGTGGGTGGGAAGCTGTACCCACGCCTGTCTCAGCTAGAAGTCCCACTGCAGAGCACGCTCACCCACACAGCCACAGGGGAGCTGCAGAGACCAACATGGTATCAACAGATCTTTATGAAGAAAAGCCTGCAAATACTTTCCTGCCTACCTCAGGAAAGCTGCCACAGCTCTCACAGCCTCTACTACCACCTCCAGCACTGGGCAGTTCACCGTCTCCATCAAAACATCAATGGCTTCTATACATACACCTCGGTTTGTGAATAATTTGATTTCCACTGGTTGCCTGCAAAGAGGAAACAAAGTAAACAAGGAGAATATTGTCAGAGTTAAGTAACTGTCGTGCCCTCTCCTTATTTCACCAAATGGACAGCTGAGCCATGTGGTTCCAGCCATGCTTTTCAGTATTCAGAGCCAGCTGCTCTCAAGGATGTAGTCAAACTTCAGCAGGTGGAGGGTTTGCTACAAAGAATGAACTTCAGCAGGTCTGGAGCCCTACTATGATGAAAAAACCCCACAGCTTGGATAACTGTGTGACTGCACCAGCAAACACTGACATGAAAAGCACAAGAAAAACAGGCTTTGCAAAACACAGTGATCTCTCTGCCTAGGACTGTGCTGAGGCCATCTGCACTGGCATTTGCGGGTTCATCTGGCAACACATATTCTGAGTAAACAAGCAAACATGACCATCCTAGAACAAGGACAGTGCCATGAGAATAGCCTCTCTCACAGTCCTATAGCACTTCTAATGCCAGGTGCTGCCAGAAGGACAGAGACTTTCATAAACTTGAAAAGTAACCAGGAAAATAAACACAATCCAACTTTTTTGACAATTCTTCCTGCTAGTGAGCATTTTGGTCGTCCGACCACCTTGTGACCCAACACCTTTGCACATTCAGCACGAGAGCATGGAGGGATGACAAGCTATTAATCCCATTATTGGAGAGAGCTGCGTAAATGGCAGACTGTGCTCATTCGGCTCCTGGCAAGTCAGGTACAGTCGGGAAGGTAGGGGGAAGACAGGAAGCTACATAAGGCACTAACAGCCTGCCAGAGGGCCTCTCTGAAGTGAAGCAAGAAAAGCAACACAGCATGACAGGAGCCAGACTTGGGAGGCAAAAGTATTCCCTGTTATTCAGTTTTCACAGATGTGCCTGACTAAAGCAAGCCAGGAGCACATGCTCCCATGCACAAATGGGCGAGGAACGTGAACTTCAGTAGATAGCCCAGCTACAGGGCAAAAAGCAGAGGCAGAATCAGTCAGTGGGATGAAACCCAGCTTTGCAGTCACCTCACGTTCTTCACATTCTGCTGTGAGAAAAAGCTGTGAGGCAGGCAAGGCACGGAAAAGGCTTTGTGGAACTTGGGCACCAGGATCAGCCTCTGGTCCAAGCCATAAGTGGTGTGCTGAACTTCCAAGTCGTTTCCACTTATACTGTAATTCAATTAATCCCCTGTATTTCCCTTCTTTAATTGCTGACCTTCTGAAGTAATCCACATCAGGAAAAAAAAGTCTTCACTGACTCATGCAAGGAGGAAGGGATGGAGGAGTATTGCTGACTCATTCAAGAGGCACAAACCCACTTGCAATATGGTGCACTTTGATGTCTTTGGGGCCTGGGAGAAAAGTGTCAAGGACAGTACTCTTGTAGCTTCCTGCAGCCCTTCATCTTTGGGCCCCAAACTGTGCCTGCCACTGGTTGTGCTGGGAGAGACAAGGGGCACGCCAGGGAGAGCGACCCACCATTCCTGACATAGGGAGCAGTACAAGGGGAGCAGTATATCCTGCCTGGACAACACCAGGATGTGGGGCTCGCTTACACAAGAGAATCCAGCTGCAAAGTAAAACCAAGAGGACAGGTTTCAGGATGAGACCCCTTTCCCACTATGAGATAGTTTTAAATAAAACATCATTTCTAAGGCAAAGCTCAGAGAAACAGAATGTGTGTTGTAGAAAATGAGAGTAATTGCACAGAGCGTTCTCTTTGTTTTACAAGCATAAATGCTGTAATTAGTGTTTCCCACATCCTGGTTTCTCTTTTTGACAGATCCTACACTGGCATCATCACACTGTTCTAGCACTGCTGCTTTTCCTTCTCCTTTTTACCCTGCCACTTGCTACAAAATTGACTATGACATTTCCAAAATTCAGCTCAAGGGCTCTCTTGGGGGAACTAAGTGGCAAAACCAAGACTCTGTCACTAGCATGACAGGACAGAAACAAGATCATAGAGGCAAGAACAGGAAGCACAGAAGAAAAACAAGCCAGGGTATGTTATTCCTTAGCAGAAAACAAGAGGGGAAAAGTGACAGAAGACATTAATATTTCAGCCTAGAATTTGTTTTTGCTGTTTGAATTTAGCTCAGATGATGATACAAGACTAGAAGCCATGGAATTTGCATGCTCTGTTTTGTCACAAAGGCACACTTAGCAGGAACTGGCCTGCTCACATACGCCTGGACCTTCCTACCCTTCCCTCCTGCTCTATCTACAGCTGAAAGGAGATTTCACCTCCCAGATTGGCAAGGAAGCAGGAAAAGGTAGATATACTGGTGGATGCAGGTGCAAAGAGGACAAGCTTGGAGGTTCAGAAACAACCATCAGGCCCTTTTTCACAAGAATAAGGGAGATGCATTTGTTCAGCAACATCTTTCAAACACAAAGGCTCTGGGCATGTAGATATTTAGTCTCAGACAAAAACCTTAAAAAGCAAAAGCACCACAGCCTCCATTTTGGGCCACCAAACTCTGCCTGTGCAGAGTGGGGGTACTCCCTTACCGTTTCAGTATTTCAGTGAAGAGCAGGAGCCCTTGTTTGTGCAACTCCACATTGTTCAGCTGCAGGACATGTTGGAGACTCCTCACCAGAGATTCAATGCCTGCACATGTTCAAGAGAAGTCACAGAGAGGGATTTTAACACCCCAAATTCCAGGATGGAAGCAAAATTAATTTTTAAAAGGAAGGAAAATTTGAACAATTATTCTTCCGAGCCACCGACAGAAACAACTGCCCAAAACTCATCTCCCTGATAATAGGCCCCAACCTGCACTGCTGGAGGCAAGTCCAGAAGAACAGAAGGAATTTTACCTTTCTTCCTAAATCCACTCTTGGCATGTCCACAGAAATACCTAATAGTAACTTCGGTAGTGTCAGTCATGATAACTGGTTATTATAACGAATGCACGCTCATTAGGAACTCATTAGGACAGTGACACTGTAAATTCAAGCTACATTGGACATCACAAACATGTCTGATAAGTACTTATTTTCTGTCCTTTATCCATCCTGACTGGAAATTGCGATTGTGTGTAAAGCGTTGAAATTCAGCTGGAGGCACAACAAATGCCCACAGTATTACCACAGTCACTCTGTCAGAAAGGTTGATGACTCACCATAGACCGTGTGACACTTCGAGAAGAAAAGGCGCTCTTCAGTTAAGAGGAGCAGGCAGCAATACACTGACCAGATGAGAATTTCACTGTTGCACGAGAGACACTCAAACAGGAATTCTGCAAACACACACACACACACAAAAAAGGTCACCCTGGTTAGAGGCAGTCTACTCACTGCATGGCACAGCTGCTCCTAGAATAGAGCAGAAGAAGGAGGAGGAAACAAGGAAGCGTAGCAACAGCCAGGGGGAGAACGGTTGTATTATGAAATGGCAGGAATGGAGAACGGAGTGGATGCTTGGGGGTATGCTAGTCTTCAAAACAAGGTGACTGGAGAGCAGAGTCCTGCAGGCAGGCATCTTCCCAGCACAAACTCAGCAGGCAGGAGCTGAATTGTGGCTCTAGCCTTTGGCACAAATGAAAAGCCACAAAGCAAGCTTTACCACAGATGCAGTGATCTTTTTTTTCCTCAGAACTTTTACATCTCCCAAAGAATTTGTAAAATGAAAGCATTTCTGTCTTTTGGGATTACAGAGAAATAATAAACCATCTCCCACAGTCACATTCTAAAGCTAAATCCTAGACCAAATTCTGTGCAAACTTACAGTATTTAGTGGGATAAGATGGAACCCCAGTCTGTTTAGGCTTGTATCTAAGGTCCTGCAAGAAGGACCCTGACCTCAAGGACTTGTCCAAAATCTTGCTGTGAAAACTCCATTCTGCCTGTTGACAGCTGCTTCTATACTTTCAGTTGAAAACTTACTCTCCCCTTCTAATCCTAAAATCACATTAGCCTTTTTTACTGGTATAAAATGGTCACCGCACACATTATGCCATCAGTGGATTTCATGGAGCCAGACTGATTCCTAAAACAAACAGCCAGGAAGTGCTTTGATATTGGGAGCTGAACAGTAAGATGCTACTGCATTTCTTCACCTGGGACATCAGCATGGATAAAAGCAGGAGCATATCTGCTGGGAGAGTGAACCAGCACAGCAGCCACACAGTGAGAACTTGCTGCCTGTAACATCTCATCTCTGGTCAACAAAAGCTGTTGGGAAACAAACGTCAAAATGAGAGAGGAAGTCAACTATGCAGATATGAGTAGGAAACAGTTTCCTCTACATTTTAAAATGTAAAATATAAATGAAGATCTCTCTTTTGGCATGTATTTAATGGATTAAACTTGCTAAGGGAAGATAAAACACTGGACCAAATACACTCAAAAATATGCAAAACAAGAACCACAACAGAGAAGATTATGAGTACGAATAGCTCTGCCCCCACACTTAGTCATGTTGGCACTACAAGTGCTGTATCAGATCTCAAGTGTGAGTGAGTAAAATCAGCTGAGGCCAGGAATAAAATCTCCCCCCTCCAGGATGCAGGAATGAACAATGAGGTAGGTGATCAATGGGGGTGTCCCCATTTCCCACTGCAGCTTCTATTGCTGGTGTTGGCAACAGCATACTCAAGTGCCTCAGATAAAGATTCAATACAGGCCACCAAATTCTTTACGTCTACCCATAATTCACTACTACTTCAGCAATCACCTTTTTGAGAATGAGTGGCAGTGGATTTTCCCCTTCTAAAAACTCAGTGTTCTCAGACTCCTCCTCTGTCTTTGAATTATTCATAAGAATGGACACAAAATGGTCAGATTTCAGCAGCTCCTTTAGCAAACCTGCAAAAGGGTGAGCAAGAGTGAGCACCATTGTGGGTATAACAAGGATTTTATTAACACAGGAGTATTTACAGCATAAGACTTGTTGCCAACTTCCTCCCCTTTCCTCCTAACAAAGGCCCTCACTTCCAGTTTAGGGAGCTGCTTCTCACTGTGTCCCCAGATATTGCCATGAGGCCCATGTCTTGCAGCTCCTCCTTGTCTTCTTGGTGCTGATGCTTTTTGCGGGGTCTGATCTGCTCCCTGTTCCTTCTCAGAGACGTGCATGGGTACTGGTACATGATCTCAGGAGCACTCTACTTGCACTGTCTTCTGTGCTCCTGTACACACCCCTAAATTTTTTCTTGGGAGAGCTCTTGACCTGCATTTTTCTCCAAGCTACAGTCAGCGACCCAACAATAACTAGACATTTTCCCTGGAATACTTCTTAGAGAACTGACATTTATCTTCCCCTTCTACTTTCACAGGCTCTTACTGAAACAGCTGTGTTTAGCTAAAGGATATCCACATAAATAATAAAGCCTTCAGTATAAAAGTATAGAGCACTGCTACAGGTATTGATGCAAATCATCAGTACCTGTCAGTACAAATTCACAAGTGGTATCATCTGAGCTATAGAATTCTACTTGCAAAGGAATCATCATCCATTTCTAGTAGCTGCGTAGATGATCTAAGGAGCAATCCAGTTCCTGCTTACCTCCTACAAGAAAAAGGAATTCCCTCGATGGTTTATAAACAAGCAATGTCAGAAAGGCTGAAATTGTGCTTGCCAGCAACAGCTGTACACGTGCAGTTGGAAGCATAAATGCAAGAAAGCACCACTTCCACATTAGCCTTCTAACCTAAATAACATGATGCCCCACAACTGAAGACCATATTTGCTAGACTCCACCCCACTGCTCTACAAAACCCACCTGTCCAGGCATAATGTTTACATTCAGACACTTTGAGGGATGGTCTGTTCCTAGGATGAAACATCAAATTGAGACAGGACAGGCCACAGTGCAAGCTCTGAAGAGACTCTTTTAAGATCAGTCAGTGCTAGGCAAACGTGGGGCTCAAGGGACAACGGAGGGCTGGGGGAGCTCAGCAGCAGGTCTGGGCCCTTTGATTGCTATGGAGTAACAGAAAGGATTGACTGCTTCAGCCAAGCAGCAAAAAGCTCCTTTAGGGAACAACCAACATTAGAACATCTAAACCAGCCAAGGATTTCTTCCTCATTCTAAGCCTTGCCTTGCACCTTGCAGTTTCTCTTGGCAATGCCTTACCCAAACAGTTAACCTGCAGCTCCTTTGTCTGCGCATGCCCAAAGGTATTCAAGAAGAGACCACACAGTCTTTCTTCAAAGTGTGCTGAGAGCCGTTCTGTGCCAACAGAAGAGGAGTACAGCTTGCCATACAAGTAGCAGACAGCAGCCTTTATACCTTCATTTGGGTACGTCAAGCCCATCAGCAGATGATCCACTAAATTACCTAGTGTGAAGAACAGAAACAGCAAACATTCACACCAATGAACTGACTTTTTAAAAGCACCAACCTATTTCCCTTGAAAACTTGCAAAAGCCCACTGGACAGACTGGCGTATGCAGATTAATGAATGACACAATTAAGTGATGTGCTCACTACCATCTGTCCCTCTGAGCAGAGGTACAGTCATAAATGGCTAGAGGAGCTCACTATTCACCATATGAAGATCCATCATCCGAGCTACTTCCACAAACAGCTAAGCTTCCTCACCACACCCCCAGGGGCTGGACCAAGGAAAGAAAAACTAAATGTATGTTGCCTGTGATGCAGACGCACAAACCGTGGTTCACACAGGCTGTTTTTGCCAGGCTGGCTAAGAGCACAATGACAAGCCTGCTATTAAGGTACTGACTTGCAACCCAGGAGGCCTGAATGCCACTCCGACTTGCGGGCAGGCTTCTTGTGTGACCTTCATAAATTCACACGGGGGTTGAGAAATGCATGCATGCGTATGTGTATTAGGGCTGTGAATACCACCCTTTGGTGAGGCACGACACATTACTCACTGTGCTCTACCACCAGTATATCAGCAAAGCCTGGGATGGCATCCGCCAGCTTGCCCAAGAGAGTGAATGTGGGCAGGCTGCCTCTCATGGTAGTTGCTTTGCACAGCTGTAGAGGAAACATAGAAAGAAAATGTTTCACTAGTGAGGACACAGTCCAAAGGCAGAAATGCACACAAACCAGCAAGCTCTCTGTGGTGCATAATGCTCCAGAACAGGATCTTATCTTAAGCTGGCTCCTCTTCACCACTTAGGATAAACCACAGGAAAACCCAGAACACACCACTAAGTCTCCAAAATATCTTTTAATTAATTCAAGAAATGTCTTGCTTGTTGCTCCTCTTCCTCTCTCTCCCCTCCAGCTCTTACATGAGTGGATGAAACAGTTGAACTTCTCCCCACTTTCGCTACTTCCCAATATTTTGTTCCCATAGTACCATCGCAAACTTAGGAATGAAAAGAGCAAGAGCCCAGGGCACAGGTTGGGGAAGTTCCTCGTACCACTGAAATGGTAAGGAAGGAAAAGAAGAATCTGAGGAAGCCACACAGCTTCACAAGAGCATCATGAAGCCATATGGCTGCAAGGCATCATGGGAACAGCAGGAAAACTGCAGAGTAGACACCAACACTGCCAAAATCACAGCAGGGGAGCTGGCACTAGGATATCCCACTGCAGCAGAGCCTGCATCCCAGTGCAGTAGCTGCAGTCTTGCAGGGCCACTCATTCCCATCTCCTCAACCTCTGAAGGATTGAAAGGAAGGGCAAGGAATTCATCTTCACTGACCTCTTTTTGGCTTTCATCCAAAATGCAGCGTAAGTACTGTTCTGACTTCAGCTCCACTACAAGCCGTACCAGAACTACACAGAAGAAACAGGATCAGTAATTCACACCCAAGAGCACTCACAATCCATCTTCCACAGCGCTTTAGCAGACCAGTGAGCAAAGAGCTTAGAAATTAAATGAGCACAGAGGTGCTGAGAGAGCAGGATAACATCGGCATTCCCAGCACTATTACTTCTGATAGCCCAGCCCAAGTTCTCTGCAGCAACATTACAGCAGTCCTGTTCTAGCTGCACTACAAACCATGCATGGAAATGAACCGCAAGGCACAAACTAAGCATCAGGACACCAAGTAAACATAAGGAACCAGAAAGGGAAGGAAACAAAGACCTAACTTAAAAGCATAAAAATTTCTGGCAATTGAATACGGCAGGCTTCCTACACTATGAAAATTGGCCGTTAAAAACATGTTTCCAGAGAAGACACCAGAACTGCAACTGCTGAGTATCCTTAGATGCAGCCTGAGAGCTTCTCCTCCAGCTACTATTGTCGCTGAAGTAACACTGCAGTCTATCAGCCATTCCTCCCCACTGCAGTTATTCCAAATACCTTGCCAGAAAGCAAGGCCCCAGTCAGCTTTCCGGTACTGTTCACTTCCTCAGCCCCATGTAAAGGCTGTTATTTTTGTTTCACTGCAACTTTAAGAACTCTGTCCACTCTGTCCTAACATAAGGAATCAACAAGAAGCTCTGTTTACCAGGGACTGGCTGCACATCACCTGGGGTTTCCCTAATAAAATCACAAGGGAGTTGCCTGATGCTGGCAGGCTGCCTCTGCCTCCACACGTATACCAGTGCACCAGTTTCAGGAAGCAAAGTTCCTCTTCTGGTATTTCTAGAACCTGGGAACCTGAATGTTCAGCCAACAATAGCCCCCTTACAGAGACAATGTGCAGAACACTGTTCCACAGGATTTGGTAAGGCTGTCTTGGATGTATCTTGCTGTCATGGCATGACTCATTTGAAAAACACACTCTTTTGATTTGTATTCTAGGAAACCATCATAAAAAAAAAAATACTAGAGACTTCTAGGTTCACTGTCTCTTGGTAGATCCAGGGCAATACTGGAGGTTTATCTAGGAGACCTCTTAGCTAAAGAGCTACACATCTCAGCAGAGGCATATCTTGAGACAGGTGATTTATAGATCGTTTAATGGCCCTCCCTTGCCCTGAACTCTCAGAATCTCTAAAAACTTTTAAGAGTTAGGTAACACTAAGTTAAAATTCCTCTGTTTGAGAGCATCCATCTCTCAGCAGACTGGTAACATGACAGAAAGAATTCTCACCTTTTCAACACCATTTCAAGCAAGTGCCTGAAAACTGAAATCCCTCTGGAAGGAGCTGCTTACACCTCCTTTCATCTTTCACAGCTGGACAGAAGGAAATCATTGCATTGCTAATATCACTAGACTCAGCAGAGATGCCCAAGGTTAACTGGACTGCAGATTCCTTTGTTAGCCCTGCAGGTGTTTACTTCAGATTTCAAATGAAGGACTGCTCACAGAGAGGAATCTACAGCCTCTACAGGTAAATCCCAAATACTCTCTGACCTGAAGAGAAAGCAGTAGACCCCAAAGCTCACTGAAGCCTACAGAAAGATTTCCGTTTGCTTTGAGACTTTGGTCAGGTTCAAAGATGCCAAAGATGAGGCATTGTTTACCACTGTTACACATCTAACACTAAATTCACAGCACACACAGAACCTGTGAGAGAAATGCTAAATATTTAAATCTGCACACAGTCTCCTGCCCCCAAATACCGGAACAGCCCGCTTGTCACTGTTGCATTGATAGAAAATAGATGCTCTTCCCAATTCAAGCTGTGTAGAAACTGAGCATCTCACTACAGTTATCAGCCAAGATAGAGCCTCCCTTCACAAACCATCAATAATTGACACATGGCATCTGCCTCTCACCTTCTACAAATAGGTCCAGGGCACTGCTGTCTTCCACAGTATGCAACATCCCTAAAAGATAAACCATAATCAGTCATGACACTCATTCCTGCTTGTGATCATCAGTGCCGCAATGCTGCCTTGTAAGAAGAGCTGCAAATTTTTTTCAGAACAGTTTTGTTTTCCCCGCTTCCCATGACACCAGCCTGACTTTGTCAGAGAAAGGTGGATACTCTCAGGGAGTATCGCAAAAGGCACCTCTATAAGCAGGACACAGGGACATGAAGGCATTTGGTTCTCTTGCAAATTTTTTATGTACTTCATAGTTGAAGTCAATGGCTCCACCTATGTAAGTAAATACGTAATTGCTACCATTGCCATACCTCACTGCATGTATCCAACATTATACATCTGAAACAACAGTCCAGAATGACAGAAGTTAGAGCCCAGCTCTGAGTTGTCCTTTCTATCTTCCATTCATACCAATTACCATGAACAGTCTTCTCCCTCCACAGTACTGAAAATCCCGAGACCAAATTTGAACACCAGGTTTAAAGCATATGGAAACTATTCCAACGTTAATTGAACCTAAAGGCACCACTTCACAAGTCACTTGTGCAACAAGAGCGTAAGACTGGATACATAAAAATAAGCCTCTGTCTCACTCTACAATGCACAACAGACAAGAAACTCTACCTCCCAGCTCCTTCCAACTTCAGGTACCATCAGGCGTCTGGTTCAGACCCTCACTTCTGCCACACCAAACCACTTGTTTCAACATATCCAATCCAATTACCTCCCCTCCGGAGACCCGATGACCTCTCAGAAATTTGACCAACTAAAGCAATGTTATGACACTGCAGGTGAAGAAATTACTTATTTCCTGCCTCGTCTGCCCAATCCTCAGTAACTTCCTTACACTTTGGAAAAGATTTGCATACAGTATTAGTGAACATTACAATATTAGCTGCACAAAATTCAGGCTTACCTAAAATTCGCCATCTTCTCATATGTAACACTCCACACTACACCTCTGTCCTCTTAACCCTATCTCTGCTGCCTGTGCTTATCCCAGCATTCTCTCTCCAAAAGTTAATGTACTTTCCCGAATTTACTATTAATACTTCCTCCATGGCATTGCTGAAACCTTTGGGGGTCCCTCTTACACTCTTGCACCAAATGATCTTTGGTTCGTTCAAGCTTTATCCAAAATTTACATGTCGTTGTAGCTCCAAGCTTAGACTGGGATTCCAACTGCTCTAGGAATTATACCAAGTACAGTAAAATCCCAAAGCTGTCCCCAAACCATCCAATTGTAAAGCTTCTTAAAGAGAGAGTAAATTATTATTTAAAAGCAGACAAGAGCATTGAAATGCAAGCACAGCTCCCTTGTCTTCTGGAGTATTTCGTGTTAGGGTCATACAGTGTATGAATGCACAGACTGAACTGGCCATAAGCACTACTCCCTCCACATCTGTATAGGATTATCTGCGCAGACAGTGCTCAATAAAAATTTGTGCAATGGAGAGAACTAAACCTGCACTCTAACAAAGCTGCTTCCAGAACATGCACAACACAGTTTGTGCTGGGAAATCAACTGGGAAAACATTGTTTGAATTATTCAGTGCGTCAAGGCAGGGGAAGGGGCTTCTAAGTCACCTTCCCCCAAAGAACAAGAATTATCTGTGATGTGCAAATGAGATCACGTAATTAAAGGAATCTAGTATATCTGCTTTTTGAAGGCACTCGCATTCATACCCTCCACCTTCCTCTGCCTGCCTTACTGTTCCCTCATTTAGACCATTATTTCTTCTCCATCAAGATTTTAAGACGTTTCAAAGACCTTTCCCACAGCACTGCTATGCAAACAGAAATCGGCAAGAGACGTTTAAGATCACAGAGACTGTTACGGGAAAGGCACTTTCTGACATCCTGCTGAACACTATTCTGCTGTGAGGCTGACCCACCAAAGAGAAGCAGGTATTACAGTCCTATGGCTACAAGGACTTCTACAAATGTAAAGTGACGGTGTGAAAAAAACACTATGTAGATTTGTATTTTGCATATTTGATATTAAATCCTGCAACACCTTTTTAAGCTCACACTTTCATTTCTGCATGAATCCTCATATAATGCCACAGTTCAGCAAGAAGAGAAACCACTGAGGCATGAGACCAGAACGGGCACTCCCTGTTCCCCAGAAAGACTTTACAGATATGTCAAGATAGTTTGGAAAATTACAAGAGCTTTTTGAATCCCACCTTGGGCAATAAGGAAATTAATTAACCTATTCTAAATCAAATGACAGCCAGTTTTCGTCAGGGAGTAGTAACACACCTGACACAGAATGGTGGAAGTACGGAATTAGGTACCACGATATTCTTTTGCCTTTTTTTTTTTCTTGGCTTCAAATGTGGGGAAGCTTCACACGTATACACCTACTCAAAAAAGGGTAAGTGCCTTCCCCCTGCTGCTGCGCTAGGCCACAGCAGGGCTCTTACCAAAGAGAGTTCCTATCAAATGAAGGCAGACCCTCTCATCCGGTGCCAGCAGCTGGACGACCGGCAGCGCCTGCCAGGCCAGGGCATCGTGGAGACGGGAGAGGACATGCTTCTTGCGCACCAGCTACGGATCAGAGACAACAACCCGTTAGCACTTCGGCCCCCGCCACCCCCCAGCTCCCACCACCCTGGGTGGGGGAGGAAGAGGTGCCAAGGCGATACACCTGGCCCGGCCCCGGCCCCAAATTCAGCGTGGGAGAGGGGGCAGCCAGGGCAGCGGGGCGGGGACGGCTGAGGGGGGAGGCCGCAGCCGCAGCCGTGAGGGGGCCGAGGCCCCGCCGCCGGCCGGCGGAGGCCAGCTCTCTGCGGGACAGGGCGGAGGGGCTGAGGCGCTGCCCACCGAGACGCTGCCGTCGCCCAGCGTCTCCACGGCGCAGGCGAGGCAGAGCGGCGGGCGGAGCGGCAGGGCCCAGCGCGCCCCGTGCTCGCCGCCGGGCCGCGCGCACCCCGCCGCCATCGCCCAACCGCCCACCAACCGCCTCCCGCCGCAGCCCTGCGCATGCGCGGGGACGCTGCCCGGCAGCGCGGGGGGTGGGGGGGAGGAGGCGGATCCAGGCGGCACAGAGCCGGGGGCGGGGGGTGGAGGCCCCGCCCCTCCGGCCCCGCCCCCAGGCTCGCGTCCGCCTGACTTCCGGCGGCGACGTAGCGCGCAAGAGCGCGCGCCCCTCTCCTTCCCCTCAACGCAGCCGGGCCGAGAGGAGCGACCGGGCCGCGCCGCCCTGCCCAGGCCGCGGCCATGGTGAGCGGGGCCGGATACCGGCCTCCTCCTTCTCTTCCTCAGGGACCGCCGGGGCGGGGGGGGGGCGCTGCCTCCCCGGCGGCTGCGGGGCGGGAAGCACGTGGAGGCTGGTTGCGGGCCTCCTGCTCGGCGCGCTGCCCCGGAGGGAGGATGCCCGGTGGGGGGGTGGCGGTCCTGGGGGCATCGAGTGATGGGGGACCCGGTCTCCCGGCCCGGCCCCGCTATGCCCCCGCGGAGAGACGGGAGCATGTGCTCGGCCGGCGGGAGAGCGGCCGGGGCAGGGCTGTAGCGGCGTGTGAGGGCGGGCAGGCGGCGGAGCACGGCGGCGTGGGGCCGCCCCGGCCGGGTGGCGGGAGCGCCGGCCTCGGTTGCAGCCGTGGGAGCTGAAGAAATGGCCGTTCTGCCGGTGCCGGTTGTTAATGCCGCTCGTGACTTGTTCCGCTACGCCATTAATGTTAATATTTAGAAGCTACTTGTGATTTGCAGAAATATGTGCTCTTCTCGGGATTTCTGTAAAATTCATGTCTGAGCTTGTTCACTTGCTGCTGGCAGGAGTTTGTTCCTTCATTTTATGTAGTATCTGTGTTAGCAAATGCTTGAAGACTGCCCTGTAAGTTAGCTGCTGCTGGTCTGTAGGATCTAAATTGGCTGTGTGAGTAGAGATACTGTCTACTCTGAATGCGAGAAGAATCCCTTTTTATAAATAAAATGCAGTGGGGTGTTTAGTGTATGTGCAGAGCAACTGAGAAGAGTGACTTGACTCCAGTAGTTAATACGTACAGTGGATGTGATGCTTATGTAGTGTTGTTCAGAACAAAGCCCTCTTTGCTCCTGTTGTAATACTCTCTACTTTTTTCTTTCTCTAGAGTGAGGCAGAAGTGAATCCCAAAGCTTACCCCCTGGCTGATGCACAGCTCACCAAAACGCTACTGGATCTTGTGCAGCAATCCTGCAACTACAAGCAGCTACGCAAGGGAGCCAATGAAGGTGAGACCCGTGTGTTGCGAAGTGTGCTAGAAATCATAGCAAGGATTTTGTGAGAAGCTGTGGCTAGAGATTGTCTCTTCTCCGTAGCAGTGGGCCACTAACGTTACATACATCTGGATATTGCGATTGTCCCTCTCCTTCCTCCTCTTTCTAGCCTGCTTAAGCAATTTTCAGGGACAGAGTTAAGCTGTAATCTTTTCAACATTTATATACAGTTCTGGTAGATGTCCTGGTGTGTGTCCTGTGATCACGTGGCACTGGCATTACCAGATGCCTAGCCAGTTTAGAATCATAAAAAGCTTTAAGTTTGAGGGGACCTCTGGAGATCTCTAGTGCAACCTTCTCAGAGAGTGGTTCCCTTCACAGTTGGATCGGGTTGCTTGGGGCTTTGCCTAGTCAAACTTTAAAAAAAAAAAACCAACCCCAATCTGTAAGGATAGAAACTCCACGGATCTCTCAGGATCCACGTCCCATGGCTTAAACCCCTCTCATAAAGGGTGTGTGAGTGCGTGTGGAATTCCAGCATGTCCCCAGAATCTCCCCGAGGCAACAGTCACAGTCTGAAAATTGTCCTTTTGCCTATGTGCTCACAGGGACAGTCTGTCTCCATCTTCTCCGCAGTCCCCTTGAAGCGGTAGAAGGCAGCAGCCGCATCTCCCCTTGCTCCTGATTCTTTTCTCCAGGCCAGACAAACCCAGCTCCCTCAGTCTTCCTCATCCATGGTGCACCCCGGCCCCCTGCCCTTCAGCAACCCTGGGCTGGCCTCGCTTAGTGACTCTCTCCCCTGTGCTCCAGGGTAGCACTGGGCACAGTACCCCCAGTGCAATGCTGTGGATAACCTGGCCCTATAGCTGCCATTTTCCTTTGACCTGTCCTCATGCTACCACTAGATCCCCTTCTTGCTTATGCCAATTTCAGTATCTCCTAATGTTTTTCATTAGATGTGCTTTCCAGAAGGACCTAGACTTACTCTTCTGTTTCTTTTACAGCCACCAAAACACTGAACCGAGGGATAGCGGAGTTCATCGTGATGGCAGCAGATGCAGAGCCCTTGGAGATCATCCTGCACCTCCCTCTTCTCTGCGAGGACAAGAATGTACCTTATGTGTTTGTGCGCTCCAAGCAAGCCCTGGGCAGGGCATGCGGTGTTTCGCGGCCTGTCATCGCCTGCTCCATCACCATCAAGGAAGGATCACAGCTAAAGCCTCAGATCCAGTCTGTCCAGCAAGCTATAGAAAGACTGTTGGTCTAAATGCCCATGAGTTTAAGCGTGTATGGAATAGGAAAGTTGAAGTCGGGGGGAATTAGTGTCTAGCTTCAGCTGAGATTACAATTTTGATATCAGTGTTTCATTTCAAAACACCACATTTTTGTTTAAAAATGGTTTAATTCTTAGTGTTTCACCTCTCCTCCCCCCCTCTTTTCTATTACTCCACCCCAACACATTCATTCTCATTGTATTACTTCTTGAAAAGTGATTGTACAATTGTATTTCCTGTTTGATGTTTAAAAGAAAGAAAAAAAAATCCCCCCCTTATCTCCATGCCTGCCTGCTCAGGGCTTTTTTAACCCACCCATTAGCTTACTCTGTGTTGCGGTATTTCTGCTAAGCTTCAGCCTCTAACAGGTGTGAGTGACTCTGGTTTCTGAATGGTTTTAGTCTAATGAGGATCAGGCATGTTGGTTCCCCACACAGTGTGTGTGTGCAGACTGCTGGAGTTGTTGTTTTGAACGGCATAGACCATGTATAAGGGCAGGCAGCAGCTACTGTGTAGCAGCAGACGGAGCCAAGATCAGTACATATAGCACAACCCTTTTTTTCTTGAAACCAGACAAGAGACTTCTGTAAGAGGTGTATGGGGAGCAGAAACCATATGGCAGTGCACAAGGGGAAATCTCTTATCTCGCTTATTTTTAAATACTGACTTTTTAAGAAAAATAAAATTGCTGACAAAGCTAAATACAATTGTCATTCCCTCGGGAAAGCCTTTGCAACTAACTGAAATGTTCCTATTTGTAAAGCTAAACTGCTCAGAGATTGCCTAGAGGCTATTGCAGTGTAATAGTTCATACTCCTTCAGTTTTCTTTGTGTGGACTGTAGCAATGAGCTTGGATTTCTAGGGTATTTAACTACAAAACACACGGTAGAGAGCAGCTGTGGCTGACAAGTAGGCTACGTAATGCTTATAGGGAAGCTGTTGTACTGTAGTCACCTGAGTAAAGATAAACCCTTTAAATCATCGCCAAGGCAACAGAGAGCAAGTAATTTTTCAGATAAAACAACTTGTGTCTCAAGAAGAGAATGTCAATAATCTCATGTTCTGGACAAGTGTGAAGCACCACCAGCATTCTGGATTAGTGGTGGTTTTACGGAGCTAACTTAAGTTAAATGCATATTGTATAATAAATCCACGTACTGCTCTAAGCAGAAGAGTCTAAGCCTCTGTGTTGGAAGGAGTCGTATCAAACGTGTCTTTCATTGCAAGATGCCAAAGCAAAGCTAGCATGGAAAGACCAACACGTACAACAGCAGAAGGGAAAGTAAGTTTTCCTGTAACATTTCCACAGAGGCACTAACTTCATACCTTTAGTAAGTACATCCCAAGCAGATGAAATCAGCTCAAGAAAGACTCAGAACAAATCACGTCTGTGTATTTTTGTAAATGGCTGGTAACTAATATCCTTGGTGAGGTAAACTTAATACAAAGATCTTAGAAGTCCTTTCATTTGTACAAAGTTTAGAAATGCTGCTGTTCCCTTCTGATGCTGACTGTTGAACTAGTTTTGTTTAAAACCACAGCTTTGCAAAGGACTTGCCCTAATGTACCATGCCAAGACAACTTATCTAAGACTAAGCACATAAGGAGGAAAAATAAAGGATTCTTGAGCAAGCAAAACTGTCTTGGTTTCCTGCTCTGAAGCCTTCCACCACCACCCCTGTTGAACTTCTGCTTAATGCAATAGCCTGCTTTTAACTAAAACATAAAAAAAAGCCAGGAGGAAGATCTAATAACCTAGACAAAACATGCTATAATCATCCAAAACCCGGGATATATTGTGTCTGGGGGTTAGCAACCTAAGAGAGAAGTTAACAAGGGCATTTGGGGAATGAAAATTCACAGAATTAAGGACAGGATAGTCTCACTATTTTATTGCGTTCAATTCAAGTCTTGCCTGAGACAAGCATTTACAGTAACTTCTTTTGCAAAAGGGCAAAATAAATCGGTTGCTTAGATGACTCTATTAAAAATAACTACTATAATGCAGGCTGATTGAAAGTATAACAGACTACGTAGCTTCAATACTGCAGAGCTCAACACGGGTTAGCTGCTCTTCTGAGAGGAGCTGTGGAGGTGGAAGTGAGCGGCGTGCTGGCACAGCCAGGGCGGTCACCGTGCCAAGACAGCGTTCACAGCTGGCTCCGATACGTGCGCCATACTACGGCATGGGCACAACATTAATATATGACTTAATTCTTCAATAAGTTGCCCAATAGTTTGTGTGCCAAACACAGGAATTCCTAAAAACACCACAAGGACCAAAATGGATACCTCGTGTATCCCATATTTGCATCCCATAGACAGTTACAGTTTAGCTAAACAATTAGTACTGTTTTCTAGAGAAAGGCAATGACTACTGGGTTTTATCATCTTGTGCTGCAAGACAAGTAGGGCATGGAAGTGGAAGTTTAAAAACCAAAACATAGACAGGTGCAGATGCTGCCTCCAGAAGTATGATTAAAAAAATAAAAATACGGGAAGTAACAAGGGCTACTCTCCACATCTTGCTTTTTTTTTTTTTTTTTAAAGCACGGATTTGAGAAAAGAAGCCTGCACAATAGTCTGACTCATACTCACTACAGAGGTACAAAAGCTCTATGCCATCTCAGTCATTTAATTGGGGTAATTGCTTCCAGCCTTCCAGGGAACATGACTTTTTTTTTTTTCCTTTTTTAAACCAGCTTTTGCTATTACCATTTAAAAATGGAATACCTGGCTGTGCAGCTTTGTGAAGTGCTGGCTTTTTACCCAAAGGATTGGCTACTGCTTCCCAGTAATGATTTTCCCCTTTATGATCTGCTGGTGATCTTTATAATGCCAATGATGGAAAAGAACCCAATTTGATTACAAGTACTGATACTGACTGGCTGTTTTGGAGAGTAGGAGAGTAATACACCACATTTATACCCTCTGTTAGCACACAGACTTGACCTGCTGCTTGAATTCATGTGGTGCCGTTAACACAGATCATTCTGTTTTCTTACTCGCATTTAAATGAGCTTTGCTGTCTTTGTGATGCAAACAAAGATGGTATAGCCAGTACTGCAAAGTAAGAAGTCCAAAATAACTTTTATTAAGAAACCAGGAAGGCACAACTGTGTTTACTCGCAGTGGGTGACCTGAGTTAGCCGGGAATTTAATTCTGCTTTTGGCTGCTGTGAACAGAATCCAACTTTGCAGAGATGTTTCACAACTAAGAGTAAAGATTTTCTCCACTGCTAGATTCAGCAACATTTAGTCACCTTCTCCTCTGTAGCAAGATTAAACAGACAGAGCATCCACATAAGACAACCAAAACTTTAAGCAGATGGAAGTCAACCAGGGCCTTCTGCTCCTGCTTAGTGCTCATTAAAGTATTCAGTCAACGCGTCCATGAGCTCCTGCTTCTTCCCCCCACCCTTCAGCCCATAAAGCCTGCATGCGTCCTTCAGAACAGGTACAGTGAGCTTGCCTAGAGTCCCCTTCTGCACATGGCTCCGCAGCTCATCTTTTGAGATTTCTACCTTGGGCTTCTTCTCAGTTTGACCATCAGAAGCTAGAAAGATAAATTTTAGGTCACTGAGATTTTAAAATTTTTTTAATGGAAAGACATCAACATTTCTTACACATACCACAGTTAATGCCCGTTAGCACATGGTACTTTAACAGCTACCTACACACTCACAGACTGGGGTTCCATATTTTGTTTTATGAAGTAGGTGTCACTCACTACCTAAGTCACATAGCGTATTTCATTGACACGAGCGATCTCAAACTCAAGTATGAAACTTTGTGTTCTGATGGAAAGACCACCCCAAATGAAACTTTTAAGGGATTCTCATCTAGACAGGAGAATGCAACTATTCCACAGGGAGTTCCACTAACTGACACTCCCGCTTTATGCAGAGTTTCATAGACTCTAAAACTACACATGTACTTCAGCATTATTTAGACATTTAGCCCTAAAGATGCCCATCTTGGACTCGCTAAACAGCCCATGCATAAAAGTCTGCTTCCTCACCAAGAACACAAACTGAAAGCATGAACGATTTTACTACTGTTAGAAACCCCACAAAGTTATTAATAATGATAACGATAAAAAAAATGTATATATTTTGCAGTAATTTACCCACATTGCTTCCTATATTTCTCTATGTTTTCACTATGCAGTTTCTCATTCCAGCAGTTCTCTAGCTGGATAACACAATATCCTCTACTCTCTAAGAATCACTGCTGGATATAAGTCCACTTTGTTGTGGAGATGAGTAAAGACTTTTTGCACAAGCAGTTTCTTTAAACTATGAGACAAACTGAAAACACAGAAGCCTCTAAACAAACACAGACACCACGTTGCATGTCTGCACCGTCATTATTTACCTTGTTTTCGCTTTACAGCCTTCCCATCAGGATTGTAGTCAGGGGGATAAACCAGCTGCTTAAACTCCTCCACCAGGTTGCCCAGCCTGCGGTTCATTTCTTCAGCCTTTGGCACTGGCAAAAGAGAAAGATTTGCCTTCTCAAAAACAAAGTGAACACAGGAAAGTCTAAATGAGGCCATCACCAGATGCAATTGTGCTTCTGTAATAACTAGCATGCAAGTGTCTTGCAAGCGTGCAAAATGCAAAGACCTATGTTATGATATTCACAAGTAAGAAATTTACAGCTCTCGGTAATAGTAAATGTTTGTATTATACATATGTAATGTACTGCCACATACCCCTGAACAGGAAATATATACCCAGAACAAAACTGACACAGTGGAAGTAATAGATAAGATCTCCTACTTGGTTGCACTGTTACCCAGGTCTAATCTCAGACATTTAAAATACTACAGGTTACTATCTAAGGTTGTGGGTACTTTGAGGCAGAACAGCTTGTTTCTGTCATGTATTTGCATGACACGCAGCACAGAGACCTAGATTATTCGTTAGGTATCACTTCAGAAGAGACAAATAGTTACTCTAACGCTATTCCCGGAGCACAACATAATTTTAAAAAAGAAACTTCCCCCTCAGGAAAAGGTTTCTATCCTTTGACAAGATATTCTTATACAAAAACTCTCACAGCCACAAGGTGGCATCATTGCCTCCTAACAGAAAAATAATTCTGCCCATTTATCAGACTGAAATATTAATTAGAGTCTTGAGGAGAGGAATGACAGAGAAAACATTTGTCACCATAGAAAAAAGGTGATTCAATTTTAATTTTTGAGGGTAAAGGGATTAATTTTTCCTTTATCTTAAAAGTGACAGCATTTGAAAGTAAGGTTTCATTATTTCAGAATGGACACATCCAGAATTCTACATCTTGGAACTGCACACAACTGAAATATTTTTTAAAAGACATTTGCTTTTGTAGTAACACATCTCTAACTTAGAACAAAGTCAAGAGCCCTTTACCCCACTTCCCTTCGCACCCATCAATAATTCTCACTTGTAAGATCCTCAGCTTGTTCTGGTTCCATCATATCCAGCGCCAAAGCCTCCAGATTCCTGAAGTGCTGCTGCAATACTGGGTTCTCAAAGCTGTCAGGCCTGTCAAGAATCCCCCAAAATGTCAATGCATGCTGCCAAGAAGACAGACAAGACACATAAGATCTGCCACCAATCTATTTCAAAGTAAAACTTCCCTCTTTCCCACTTAACAATCCATCTCAATCAGAAGAACTGCTTTTCCTCTTTCCAATTTACCTGCCGAATCACTATCCTGTCATCCATCAGCCACATTAGAAAGCTCTGTGAGACAAATGGAAACAGTGGCATTCTACTTTAATACCAGTTATGCTACCTTCCACATACCTAGAACAAAAATTCCCATAAAAGCACTTCATAAAATTATCCTATCTATAACGGAAAAGGCCTAACTATTCTCTCTAAAGTGCTCTAATTTAAACGATCCAGGTCTGATCTGCAATAGATGGGCAGAACCACAATAAAATGTGATACCTCTGCAACAAATGACAACAGCCCAGAGAACAAGAGCAATTCTATAAAGAACTCCAGAATGTGCTACATACCGCACGTGGTGCCTGGGTAGTCAGAATAATTAAGAACAAAGTTTGGACAAAGCTACTGCAAAGGGAAGCAATTTGCATCAAAATGCATCAAAATCCCATCTGGTGGACGCCACAGCCGAACAACATATGCAGCAGAACAAGCAACAGTGTTGTGTTTTCTTCCCATGCCAACCCCCCACCATGCAGACCATTTATCTCCGTGTACCTGTATTTGAATCGGAGTTTTTGAATTATTTCCTTCATCTTGTCTATCTGCTCTCGACTGGCTGGAACCTTTTCTGTAAAATCAACATTCCGTTTGTCATCTGCGTATGGCAGGAAAACGATGTGGAAACCTACACAGAAGAGAGAGAGCACAGAACAGCTACGCATAACCATCGCCTCGAAACAATTTATGGCAAAGACCAAGATGCTTATTAGCTAGGTCTGATGACTCCCCAGACTAGCTATTTGTAATCCGTAATACCTCCTAGCATCTACAGCATGACACTCAATCCTAATCTCAATGTATATAACCAGCATCACTAATGGCTTTTTGAAAGAAATTCAAACTAAACGCATAGCTAGGAGCTGGAAAACTTGTCATCTGCTTTTTATACAGGAGATTAATTTGTCCACCTTCCCCATTTCTCACTGGATATGAGCTTGAAAAAGGCTTGTTTGAAACTTAAGTTAATGCCCATATTTTATTTCTGAAATGCTTTACATTGTACACAAGCAGCGTTAGTCCCCTACTTTACATCCTTCCCAGGAGACGATTTTCCAGTTAAGAGGTGAGAAAATGCCTTTGCTCCCTGATCATTCCCTACCCAGCTGCTACGGTGCAAGGGTCAGTATGTGAGATTATTTATTTAAGGCTTTAAAATGTATCCAAGGATACAATAAAATTTAGGGAAAGACATTCCATCTAGTCAGCAAACAGAAAAAAGAGCTTTTAATTTTTAGGTCAGTAACCTGAATCTGCTGAAAAAAGGTAGGAGGTGGGAAAATACTGCAGCCGTGTTACACCTGAGCACACACTGATGCAACCGGAGTTTTAAAAGCAGATTCAACATCAGATGCTTACAATGACAAAACTGAAGAAAAGGGATGTTGGAAAGCACTCTCCCCAGTTTTAAGGGGAGCAGCACCAAGAATATATTTACGCAATACAGGAGGCGATTATGCTGACTGCCTCCAATGGTGCAGGGAAAGGCAGCATCTCTTCCCATACCTGGAGGGACTACCTGCACTTTCTGCTCATCCACCTCTTCCTCCTGGGGAACCAGGGCCACGAAGCGAGGGGGAGTGTTCCGGCGGGCAGTGTATCTGCACAGTGCCATCACTTCCTTCTCCAAGCATTTCATCAATAATGCGTTAAATAGCGTTGTACTCCCTGCAAAGTAAAGACTGTGTTGGTCAGGTTGACAGCTTTGCTCCTTTGTTCAGGACTGTAACCCTAGATATTAGTTTCAATACCTGTGATTTCTTTCAGATGCTTGCAATAGTTCAGAGGCAAAAAGCAACTTTTGGAAGGGGAAGCCCTCAAAAATGACAATGTTAGTGTCTCTCCTGACCAGACCAGCGAGAGTTCTGGTGAAAGAAATGAAATCACTAGTATCTGAGCAATGAAATATGGTTGAAAATTGGGAACATGTATCTGCAAAGCCTCTTTCTGGTCTGGTGGGACATCATAGTAGCAACACATCATAGGACCTTTTCCAGAAGTAACACACTAAGAATTCAGATGGCAATATTCCTCTTGAGGCACACGTCTGCTTTGTATTTTACCAGATATGGTGGTCAGGAAAAGAACGACATATCAGTAAGGTGTTTGATTGAGGAAACTGCTAAGCTGGAGAAGCTAGGGTAAAGGTTCTGCTTTAGTCAGACACTGCAAAGCATCTGGTCATAACTCAGCCCTCTTTATCCACTGGTAGATTGAGGAGCTGTTTTTTTCTTTACTGTCCCATCTTAGGATGGATTAATACTGTATTTCTAGATAAGCAGACTTACATATACACATAAAAAGGGGAGAAAAAGCAGTCCTAAGGATCCACTCCTTCTCTCTTTACAAGCCCATAAAGTGCTGTTAATTCAACCGTATTTCCTGAGTATTGTGTTTCCACTTTTAGCTGATATGGACTCAAAACCAGCAATTATCTTCAGTGGTTTGAAGTTTGTTTTTTCGTTTTGTTTTGTGGGGTTTTTTTTTAAACCAGCTTTGCCTTCTTGTTAGGTTCTAGGATCCTTCACTTTCATGAATGACAAAACTAAATATTTTGGGACATCTGCATAGTTTTATTAGCTGCTTGTCATTGATGGATGAAACATGAAGCCAAATCAGCTCTTTTGCTACAGAAGAAACCAAGAATTAACTGAAGCTCAGGGGGCAGTAACAGTTAATTCTATACTTTTTAACATTAGCAAGTTTTTAAGTTAGACAAAGATTTTACACTCAATGATCCCAACTCAAACACACTATGAATCAGCTGCTCACCCTAATGCAAGGCGGTGAATCTTTTCTTGCCATCTTTACTTACCACTTACTATGGACTCCTCAGGATAGATGAACTGGGAGGGCTTGATATGGTGGTGCTGTTTTAGCATTGAAAGTGGTTTGAAGCCAATCAGAAACAAGCCCGGAGAATCAAACCGTTTTATTTCTTCTGTTTCCTCCTTCTCCAGCACAATCTGACGGTTTCCATACATCTAAACCAGGGAAGAGCAGATAGTAGTGCTGCCAGCATAAAAAAAATTGCCAGGGGGGGCAACAGAATTCTGGCCTGTATCAAGAATAGTGTGATGAGCAGGACTAGGGAAGCGATTGTCCCGCTGTACTTGGCACTGGTGAGGCCGCACCTCAAACACTGTGTTCAGTTTTGGGCCCCTCACTACAAGAAAGACATTGAGGTGCTGGAGCGTGTCCAGAGATGGGCAATGAAGCTGGTGAAGGGTCTGGAGAACCAGTCCTGTGAGGAGCGGCTGAGGGAACTGGATTTGTTTAGTCTGGAGAAAAGGAGGCTGAGGGGAGATGTTACTGCTCTCTACAACTACCTGAAAGGAGGTTGCAGAGAGGTGGGGGTTGGTTTCTTCTCCCAAGTAACAAGTGATAGGACAAGAAGAAATGGCCTCAAGTTGCGCCAGGGAAGGTTTAGGACGGATACTAGGAAAAATTTCTTCACAGAAAGGTTTATCAAAATTTGGAACAGGCTGCCCAGGGAAGCAGTCGAATCACCATCCCTGGAGGTATTTAAAAGATGGGTAGACGTGGTGCTTAGGGACATGGTTTAGTGGTGGCTTTGGCAGTGTTAGGTTAATGGTTGGACCCGATGATCTTAAAGGTCCCTTCCAATCTAGATGATTCTATGATTCCCCCCCAACATCACAGAGACAGGAAAAAGCAGGCACATAATCAATACGTTACCTGAGCCCTTTTTGTGTCACTAGGCAGGAGCAAGCTGCCTGTTTTTCCATTAAACATCCTTGTTTTTGTTTTAACCGGTTCATTAGTTTCCCGATAAAGCTTCACTGGATATGGCTTATAGGCTTTTTGAAGAAGGTTGTAAACACCAATAGAAAGCGACAGATCTTTGTTCAGATACAGATTTAACCTGTGTAAAAAAGCAGGTACAGACTTGAGACTTCTAAAAGATTACTTTTGCAAAAGAAAGTCATCTCCTCAGAGACCTTATTTTCTCTGCTGTCCTCCTGGTCTCCTCCCACAAAATCACATGTATCTCTGGAAACATACTATTACTTGAGTCATAATCTCATTTGTATAAAAACATTCTTGCAATGCTGTCACTTCTGGTCATAAAAATGATTTAAACACAAATAATTTACCATATTTCTTTCACCTTTTTTCAGTCTGAAGGGCAACTATGCTCAAGCAGAGCACAGGACAAATTCACATTTGGGCACCCCACTTGTGCTTAATGCAATGTGATCTCTGAATTCACACAGCTGTTCATGCAGAAGGCAAAATTCTCCAAAAGAACCCCATCAATACAAATAATACCACGATTTAAAAAAAAATAATCAGAAGTTAGAGAGAAAAAGAGAAGTAAATGTTTAAAATTGGAGGTAATCTTCAAGTTCTGAGAGTAGAACAGTGAATTACTATGAACGTTACTTCCTCTCCTCTAAAAGGTATCACTGGTACGGGATTCTTCCTCCTCAGTTATTAGAAAACTTGAGGAACATTCCCAGAAGAGGAAAATAAAGCTGTGAGCAGGAACAAGAATGCCAGTGACAACAGCTCAGGTTGGGATTTTTTTAAAAATATATATTAAAAAAAAAACACTAGGCCGTGAAGTTCATTCCCTAACTATGCTTCCACATCATTCTACTACAAACTCACTCATTAAAAAAACCTGTTACGAAGAAAATGCTTCCAAAAATATTTTCTAGCTGCTTTGTCAATATCCCTTTAATCTCTCTGTAAGTATCTCTAATCTTTCAGTAGGAGGTCAAAAATATCAAGGCTGTGTGAATCCACACCAAGTGCCGAGACAGACTGGCCGCATAGAACTATTTAATAATAGGCCAAAATACCTACCAGTCACATTGAGATGAAATTTTTCTAAGCTAACACTAGTAAGAAAAACCTCATTTCAATCGGATTTCACTATAAACTAACCATTTTACATGACGGAAAAAGGAGGAGGCCTAGCTTCACTCTCCACTCTTCTCATCCATGAAGGACAAATATCCTTGGAAGCTACGGAAGAAACACCAATCTTGGACTAAAGAATTAAGATTGAGGAATGTAAGCACTGATGCCTTTATAGACCAGTCATTCCAGAAGAGGGAGTTGAGATGCAGCCTAAAAATAACATCAGGTGCCTCTATTGAATGAAATATCATAACTAGGCACAAACCTGACTAAAGTCCGTTTCTTTGTCTCCTTTGCTCGTACTTTCTTCATGAGATGTTCCAGTTTCTCTGACTCCTCAGGTTGGATCCCAAGGTCCTCATCCTCTGCTGTGTTTATGATATCCCTGTAGAACAAGGAAATATCGAACCCTCCAGGCTTCTTCAAGTGCATCAAATCCAGGATGATACCTAGAAACAAAGTAAGAGATAGGAGGAAGATCACAGAAACTGCTGTTTTCTTACATCGGTGTGTTTCTCAGCACCCTCAGATTTCTCTATCTAAGCAAAGAATTCAAGCAAGAATAAGCTCCAAACTGTCATCTGCACCAGATGTGAAAATTTCTAGGGAAAGAGGCAAAAGACATTCAATTTCAGTCAAAACAACATAGCATAGAAAATGTTCCTGCCCTAATTAAGAACCTGGGCAACATTGTGTATGAAACAGCTCTGACAAGCTCCCTATAAAACATCATCTCACCTCAGGCATAGAGGGAAGTAATGAGTTCAGAATTCCCCCTGTCCCAGTTATAAGGGCTAATGGATTAAGGAAGCCTCACAGCTTCTAGATCCAGCTCATCTGCTAAACTCCAAAAACACCAGTTTTCTCAGCTACATAGTTGAACTAATGAAGCATTTGCTCTCTAGTCTCTGACCTCAGGTTGCTGTTCTTCAGCTAATTCAAAATGGAGCCATTAAAGTATTCTTCCTTTTGTGTTAACTTAGTGTTACTATTCCCTTCCTGGAAAATGGCGGAGCAATGAAATAAAGTAGAGCTTGTTTTCCACTGTCCTCTCAGGTCCAGATTTATGCTGTCAGAGTAGAAAAAGAGATCCTAGAAAATAAGTGTAAGTTGTTGGATAACAGATTGGATAACAGATTTTCTAATTTAGACTAGATACCAAATTTGTAATTTAGAAAGCTTCAGAAATATTCCCCAGTTCTGACGATTTTACATTCTTTTTCCATCACAAACTTGCAATGCAGTTAACATCTGCTGCAAGGGTACATGACTTTTATTCTGCCTGAAATTAAAGGGGAAAATAATGACCTGTGTCTCTCAGATCACCAGCTCTGGTCCTGGCCAGCTTGGCTTTAGCGCTGTCATTGGCATGAGGGTCATCCTCGTTGGTGAAGAGCATGATCCTTTTGTGGCTCAGCCTGACTCGGACATCACTGAAGAGATTAGAGCAGGCCCAGAGTGCTTCACCCAGTGAATAGTCAGCATTGTGGCCAAAAGTCTCACGGAAAAGTGCGTGTCCTTCATCTCCCCTGTATTGGTCCAGCTCTAGAACACGCTTTGCACCTAAGGGGAGTAACAGCATTCACATGCATTAGAAATACTGAAAGAAGTACTGAAAACTCTTCTAAATATGCACCGAAGGTCTGTTGCAGCCATCTGAGTAATGCCCCCCAGCATCTCTGTGGCGGTGCCCTTCCAACACCTGGATGAGAAAATTGTTCAGTGTAGCCTAACATTTGCAATATTGCAAGCCAGTTACCACTTGAAAGCACCTACTAGGGCCAAGAGGACACAAAGTGCAGTGTTCTTCCTTTTGGGGGAAGGAAACAGGCAGGGATCAAAGTATTGCAAACCCTCTACACTGAAAGGACAAGAGGTCAGCAGGAAAGGCAGCAATTGCACCTGCTGCAGAGGCATGGCAGACTGCCGCGCCACCACAGAAAGGAGAGGAGCCTGAAATACATCCTGCATCTCCACGGCACGTTGGGAAGGTGGAGAATTCCTACTGCTCCCTTGCCCCTCATGTCAGACAGAATCAATCTAGAGGTCAGATGCAGTCCATAGACCACCACATGGAGCACAGCAACATTCAGGGCAGGTGTCGACAGCCTTTTTAAAGCTCTGCAGATTACTCCAGCCCAACTATCACTCCTTCTCCCACCTATCCAGGAGCAGATTCTCTGTTTTCTCCCATAACTCTACAAAGGGAGACAAGCTTTCATTTTTCAGCCACTGCATTCTGCAAAGCTTCTTACTTTGTCCTTCACTCAAATTCTATAGCACTTCTGAAATCTCATCTGAAAATGTCTTCCCCCCCCATTTACTATCTTACTTTCATCTCCTCAGCTGTCATCTAATTAATAACATAAGTGTTCATAATTATGTACAACATAATAACTAACTATAGCATTTCTGCCTTCTCCAGAGCACACAGATCTCCAGAGGCAGCAAATTCTCTTCCTTTTTAAGAACACCCAGTTTCCATCTGCACTGTCTTCATCAGCATGGCGAAGCTACTGCCTCTAACGCAGGGAAAAGGGCAAGCAGGGAAGGAGGAGGAAAAAGGATGAGCAAGAAGCCTAAGGCACTTGCTGCCAGAAAAGGGAGAAGAACCTAGGGCAGTCTTGTCAGGTCCCTGTCGTAATTAATTCTGAAACTAGGACAAGGCACAGTTCTCTCAGGAGAACCCCATGTGTTATTAAACCTGCACCTCCTAGCTAAGAAAATTAAATCAAACCTCCACAGAGATAAAGGCTGCTATTAAAAGCTAGTAGACAAAATCCCCCCACAAGACTCTCCGCTGTCAGAGAATTTGTCACCACTAGCATGCATTCTTTGCACTCCTCCTCCTACTTTTTCCAATTCAGCAACTGGCACTTGTTATCAAGCAGATGCTAGGTAATTCTAAGAAATTCTAAGAAAATGGAAGAGCTAAATTCAAATTGCAACTTACTACGAAAATAAGAGATGGAACACCCCAAAACAGGTTAACATATTGGACAACCTGTTCTAGCTGACCCTTCTTGAGCAGGAGGGTTGGACAAGATGACCTCCAGAAACCCCATCCAACCTCAGCCATTCTATGATATTCTCCATCAGCTGGAATCTGTGGTGCCTCAGCATGTACATGCACTTTTCTGAAGTGCAGCAGACGCATGATGGGCTTTCAAGAGCTCTGCTGAGATCCTCTTAAGTTCAGCAGACAGCAAGTGAACCACCACGGTAAAATAGAAGAGAAGACATAGGAAAGGGATCTGAACCAACTATAACAGAAAAAGCTAAGCTCCCACTAAGTTTCTAAGCTTTCAATAGATTTCTAAATCTATCCTCCCTATGCATCTCAGTAATAGGAACTTTGTTGTTTATCCGACAGCTCTGTTTTCAGAGAGACCAGTTACTGACAATGCTACTATACAGACTTCCTTACTCCATCTTTCTATGTAACCTTCGTATCGCTTTACTGCCTTTACCTGGATTGTCCAGCTCCTGAAGAACATAGACGTGCTTGAAATCTGCCGAGTTCTTGTTCTTTTCTGTACCATAGAACACAACACTTAACAGATCCCTGTCACTACTAATAATTTTGCTGGTATACACATTCCGGATGCACTGAAAAAAAAAGCACACACAGGTCAAAATAGGAAGAAAATCAGTTGCAGTAATGGTGCAGAAGTTTTGTCTTTGGCAATCAGCAGTTTATACAAGCAGACTCTAGCAAGCAGAAGAACTGTTACAAATGCTTTAAGCTAAATTTCACCAGGAGAAAGAATCTGGAATCTTGTTTTTCAAGAGGTTTCTTTTTCAGCACACAGCCTTAGCCATTCGTACTTACCATTCCCTTTCCACGAGCAAGATCAATGAAACAAACGCCTCTCAAACACACCGCCCTGCACGCGGATTGATCGCTCATTCTATAAACATTCCCCTCACCGAAATCTGGGCACGGCCCATCAGGCCACGGACCTTTCCAAACCCGCAGCCCTTCAGCGACCCGAGTTGCTCGGGTTTCACAGGCGGCCTTACGCCACCGGACGAGGCCGAGCGACAACCCGGTGGCCATACCCATGGCGGAGCCGAAGGCCATCCCGGCCATCCCCGCTGCTCCCCGCGCAGCCCCACCTGGATGGTCATGTCAAAGGGCGTCACTCCGTCCCCGTCGGACTCAAACATGGCCTTGGTGGCATCCACTAAGAAAATGAGGCTGTCCCGACCTGAGAACCTGTAGTCCGCTACGGAACGGGAAGGGGGAAACAAGTTTTAGCACGCCGGACCCTCCGCCCGCTGACCCCCGGGGGCAGCGGGCCCCGGGCTGCCCTCCGTGAGGGGGAGGTGGGCCCTTACCGACCGCCTCGGCCCCCTCCTCCTCCTGCTGCTGCTCCTCCTCCTCATCCTCCGCCCCCTCTCTCCGGTAGTAGGACACCCACTCCGACATGGCGCCTACCGCGACACCAGGCCCGACGCCGGCGGAGAGGCGGCCCGTGCCCGCGCCGGCGGCGCGAGCCGGCCCCGCCCCCTCTTTACCGCGCAACCAACCGCCGCGGCCGCGCACGGCGCGCCCCAGCCTGCAACTCAGCAGGGGCCCCGCCTCCCATAGTAACTCTGACCAATGGCGGGGGAGGAAGGGCGCCGCGCCCTGCCCCTCCCGCGGAAAGCCACCGCCCCCCCCCGCCCCTCCTCCGCGTGGATAGGTTGCGGAGGGGAAAAGAAAGGCGGGAGCTCTGCCCGCCGTGCGCGTGGCGCCGGCTCGCCAGCCAATGACAGGGGCACTCCCTCAGTCCCCGCCCACCCGCCTCTAGCTCCGCCCCCGAGACGCCCCCTCTCTCCCCCCGCCCCGGGCCGGAACCGCCGCGCTGCATAACGGCGCAGTGACGGGGCAGCCCGGCCGGTCGCCGGTTTCCGCGCATGCGCAGAGGCAGCGGCGCACTTTCCCTTCCGTCTGTCACCTCACGGTTGGTGCCGCCGCACCCGGGAGCGGCGGCGGGACCGACACCGACACTGACACCGGGGCCGCGGCCGCTCTTTCCCCTTCCCCTCCGCTTGCCCGGCGCCCGGCGGGGCGGCGGGTGTCTGCCAGGGCTCCGGGTGCCGCCCGGCGGCCGTGCCCGCAGCCCCATGGAGGAGCCGCTGGCGCTGCACCCCGTGAAGCTCTATGTGTACGACCTGTCCAAGGGCATGGCCCGGCGCCTCAGCCCCCTCATGCTGGGTAAGAGCACGGCGGGGACCGGACCGGCCCTCCCTCCGTCGCCTCCGGGGCTTCGCGTTCCCCCCCCCCCCCCCCCCCCCCCCCCCCCCCCCNCCCCCCCCCCCCCCCCCGACCGCCGCGGCCTGGCCTCGCCGCGCCGGGTAAACGGGGCCGAAATCACTCCCTTCAGCCCCGGAGGTGGCTTCTGCCTCCCGCTGTGGCTCTCCCCGAGGGAGCGGCCCGCCGGGGAGGGGCTCCCTGAGGGTGCGGGCGGCGCTCGGCGGTTGCGGGCACCGGGCCGCGGCGGTGGCCGGCGGCTGGAGCACGGCTCGGGGGGTGCGGGCCTGGCCTGGGGGCCCGGGGAGCGGGAGCAGCGTGGGTTTGAGCTGCGGCATCCCTGTCTGCGCTGTCAGCGGGACGAGCTTTGTCGGTAAGGCAGCGTCAGGTGAACGGGGGGCAGCCTCTTTTCCCCCATCTGTCCTTTGCTGCTTCGTTGGCATTATTTACTAAAGGCTAATTAAAAGTATTACTTATCCCCTGAAGTGAGAGCGAGCTCGGTTCCCGACTCCCCCGACTGCTGTGACGCCTCGGCGGGAAGGCTGAGCCGAAGGAAAGCCTTCTGCTGTTTACGAGGGGATTGAGTTTAAACGGCTCCATGTTGTGGTGAGGTTGGACTGGGCTACGCGTTGCATGGCTTGTGATGTGCAGCTAGCCACCTTCGCCTTCCAGAGAGTTTGTAAAAGTTTTTTTGTATGTCTTAGCAAGAATGTGTGCGTTTCCAACTGAACCTTGGACTGGGGATGCAAAGGAAACTTAGGTTTTGCTTGAAGTTTAGGAAGCGTGAATTAGGAACGCAACGAGAGAGTGGTTTATACCTGTTACGTGTGGACTCTGGCCCGTGTCAGACCAGCAGTCTGTGTGAGATGAGACTTCTCAACAGGCTCAGTGTCTGAACAGATGGCTCCATGTAATCTTGTTTTACAGTTTGTTGGCATTCACTTCGCTCATCTGTCCTGTCAGGAGATTCTGTGCTTTCCTGCAAGCTTAAAATGAAAATCCAAATAATTCTTAGCATGGTGTTTCCTACACGTCAA
Source organism: Himantopus leucocephalus (assembly GCA_003993805.1). NCBI lineage: Eukaryota > Metazoa > Chordata > Aves > Charadriiformes > Recurvirostridae > Himantopus > Himantopus leucocephalus. Next base: position 60,836,655 of record RSEF01000001.1, read on the forward strand.
CAATAGGCTTGCAAAGATGAGAAGAAAATATTCTAGAGAGCATATGTGATGTGCTCTGTTAGCCAGACAGCAACGACAACTTTGGGACATGTGTGTTTCCCGCACTGCATAACCTCAAAACTTCTTTTGTGGTCAGAGTGGCCCTCAGGGAAGTAACTTTTCACCTGTTAGTTCATAATAGCTTTGTTTATCTTGTGCAAAGAGTTATAAATCTTAAGATACAGATTACATGTGTGCTTGATTTACCTGTGTTTGAGGTGAGGAGATTTTAATCAGTCTTGCTTCCAAGTGTTGGTCTAAGCAAAGACTTGTACAGAAATAGGTTGTCACTGTATGTATCTCCATGTCGGAATCTAAACGTAGATCAAGCAAAGGCTTTTTAGCTCTCTTCTTACCCACAAAGTCAATCTTGGGATCTTGTAGCTTTCTGAATTTCCACATAAAAACACTTAGTGCATGACTTCATTTTTGGTGCTTTTTATGCTATCCAAACAACAACTTAAAAACTTTGTGCTTGAAATACAGTTTGGTGCTAAGTTTCTACAAGTCTGAGTAATGAAAAGGAAAACTTAAAAATCTAAAGAAGTCTCTCAGTAGTGTGGAAAGTGTTGCTCGTTAGTACTGCCTGGTAACTAGCTGAGTTCAGACGTGTTTGTGGAACGGGGCCAACTAGGCCTGCGTGGCGACAGTGACAAGGCAGACTGCAGAATATTTGGGGTTATGTGGATCCAGTGACTGGATTGTCTGTAAAGCACATCATTGTTTGTTCCTTTTTTCCTTCAAATTAAGTATCTTACGTGCATTTTTCACTCAGCTCTGTCATACCTCCAGATTATTTTAGAAACCTCCCCACGAACAAAGTTATGGAGAGAATGCTCCTCTTGCCTCATGTACGCACTTCTCCTTGAAGAACAAGAAAAACTGTTGCTACTTCTCTGTACGTCAACTTTCAGATGGTCAACAGCTATTTTTCCTTTTTTTTTGGTCAATGATGTTCATAAACTGTATGTCATTAGGGAAAGTCATAGAAATTCAAGAGGAAAGGATTTCTTAGATGATTTAGTGTTAAATATTTGTCATCTCTACTTATGGTATTCTTTCCATAGATGCCAAGTTTTATTGAAACTATGCTTTTTCTTTGAGTGATAATTGTGTAGCATCACCTATATTGAAATACATGTGTTTTAGAGAGAAGAAACAAATACAATAATTGGTTGTGCCAAAATCAGTTCCTAGCATGCTCAAAAACAGAAGCTCAGATCACTCTGCCAGACGGGGATGAATCCCTTCTTATGGGGCTGACCACTGTGACAGCATCACCACATGGTGTCTTCAGTAGTGCTAATAGGATCCAGAAGTATTATGGATTATGTCAGTACCGCATTCAAGGATCAGCTCTCACTACTAAACGTTATCCTAACTTTTTCAGTATCAGTTCTCTCCTCTGTTGTTGAATGATGAACCTGGAAGGCAGAGCTATACAGCAGTGTTCCTAGCAGGCTTCAGAGTAACTTAGTCACGCCCCTTGGGCACGTCTTCACTTTTCTTGTCAAGTTTCCTCTTTTTCTACCCAGACTACTTTTGTTCTTCTTACTTTTCTATGAGTTTCCTATAATTTTCAGTGAATATTTCTATTCTAAAGTATACATGACCAAATATTGTAGTTCATTTGCCTTTGATATCAGCAGCGGTGTGTTTAACTTTTGTGTGCTGTTGCTATACATGCATCTTCTCTACAGGTACTGTTCCCTCTCTCTCCCCCATTCTCAGTCTGTGAAACTACATTTGTCTGCCCAGCTACGTGATATAATAATAACATACGTTAACCTGAATGCAATGAGATTTCTGTTTTCAAGACAGGAGACATAATCCACCTGATTCTATGGAGGGTAGAGAGGAAAACAGAACAGTTCAGCTTGCGGTGCTGTTTTTGAAGTACGTGTCCAAAGGCAGAGAAATCTTTAAGGGAGATTAAAATCCTGTTGCATCATGGGCCTAAAGAAAAATGTCTTGCAGCTCTCAAAGTTCTGTCCTGTAACAGAGGTTATTGCTTGTGTGACTCACAGAATGGGCAGGAGCTTAGTTTACCACAGCAGCTTTGTCTGAGTGTAGTATAAATTAATGGTGAGTTGACTGGGAGTATGTATTGGTTGAAACTTTTAAGTAGTGCATTCAGCTGTAGGGACAGAGGACCCCAGAAAGATCGGAGCAAAAGGTAACTGCTGAAAGGAGGTACCTTCTGCTTTGTTCCTTTTTTCCAGACCCAGCGCATTACTCTGTCTCTCTTCCACCTGTTCTGAATTGCTCACATGTGAGATTCCATCAGCTTTGCTCCAGAGCATTTGCTAGGGATTTAATGAAAATCAAGTGCATTACCCTCCCCCAATCTAGCCTACTTCTTGGTCTCTCTAAGCACCTCAAGGAGAAGGGAACTGAAGCAGGCTTCTCCCTCGCCATTAGGTTTTTTGCTTCAGTTGAGCACCCTGGGCAGCACATAGGAGAAAGTGTTTGACTAATTAGGATAATTTTCAATTCAAAAAGGGCAGGAATCTTCATGGATTCGCTTAAGGAAATTGCAACAATGTGCAAAGCAATGCACTGCTAGAAATACCCACTCTGGTTGACCGAATTGTATTGCTTCCAGTTCCATGGGAGACCAGTCCACTACTTTTTTGGGGTCTTTTAGGGTCTTCTGGGGCTTGCATATCCATTGCAGAGCATAAGTATGCTGTTAAAAATACTAAGCTTCGTATTATTTCTTTCCAGCTCAGGGACAAGTGTTGTTCTTGTGCTGAGGGATGGATGGCCTAAGCTCTAAATGGGGTAAACTAAGTGCCCATCTCCTTATAGAATTCCTTCATGTCTCAGAACTCTTCTGCCCTTCAGTCTAATAAATTGGATTAATATACAAATGCCACTTTCATTTGATATTTAAAATGCACAGGAATAAACTACATCGTGTGGCCCTCAAGATTAACAAATTAACTGTGCCAGTAAAATAGATTGGCGAGCATCTAATCTCCCTTCTGCTTGGCCTTCCAGATAAATCCAAGCACGGAAGTAATCCCGTTTGATTGTATACTAAAATTATACAGGCTTGCTTGCTTGATTCTTTCAAAAGACCCTTGTATCCTAACAATGACAGTCTCCTGAATCAGTTGTACAACAAACAAATCTTAACTACTTCATTCTCCACATTCCTATGATTAAGCTGAGGGTCCTGGAATTGTCTAATGCATTTGAATGTTGTATTTTTCTCATAGGTTTCTGGCTCATGTAAGCACCATGAAAGTATTTGAGCTATGAATGTTATAAAGAAAAATAACAGCAAATAAAAAAAACTTGTTTACTTGCCAGAGGATACTCTGCCTCATTCAAACAGTTTGAATCTTTGAGATGCTGAAGCACACGAATCTATGCTGAACTGGCATCCCTTCCTGAGTTCCAGTGAGTATTTTCAGGAAAGATCCATAGCACCTCAGCAAGAAAGAAAGGGGGGGGAAAAAAAAAAAGCCTTAAAGATCAGTTATGTGATCAGCTTTCCAAAGATTGACAAGCTATCACCCTAAACTCTCACAGATATAACACAGTAACTTTCATGTCCGTGTTCGTGGCCTGTGACAAATGCAAGGTAGTTTGACTTGCATTAGCTCGTAATGGAAGCAGATCAAATTAAGCTGAATTGTTTCACATTTACTTCAGGCTGAGCTTGCACCCAGGCAATTACTGTGGGACAGCTGATACCTGGTAACTTGACCATGTGCACTAACTGTTGTATGTTTAAGTGTGTACATCTAAATTTGCAAGACCCTTTCTAGCTCAACAGCCCTCTGTCCCTTGAAATATTTAAACTCTTTAGGCATCTTGATGTTTCTGTGTTTTACCTGGGTGAACAGTAGATGCCCAAAAGATTATCATCAGGACATTCCTGTTCAGCATTATATGTGTCTACATCATTTGGATTAGCTTTCCTCTAGGTATTGAGTGAAGGGTAATGCCTGCAATTTAAAAGCTTTTGCAGCTCGAATGGAAGTTACTGGGGAATCAGACTTTTCTATATAGTTAAAGACAGCCTCAGGTTATGAGTAAATGTGTTTGGTTTGGTGGCAGGAGGAGCATATTGTTCTGCCCACATTGCAGCATGCTATGGGAGTTTGGAGTGTTGCGGCAAGGAATGGAAGAGCATGAAACATGACAATGTCTGCCGGTATCCCTGATGGTATTTGCAATCCCTTCTTCTAGACCACTCAGTTGACTACGGGATGTAACCTCTGTTGCATTGTAGGATTATTTGGGGAGGCTCCCTGGCAAGCCTGACCTTCTATTTTTTTTTTAAGTTGGACAGTGTTGCCAGAAGCAGCTTTGTTGGAAAGTGTCGCTGCATGGCCTGGATACAACTTGTGCCTTAGCACAGCTGCAGCAATACTGTACTAATGCTCTCGCTTGGGCAGCTAGCTGTGGAAACAAGCAGCGCTGATCCTTGTTTGGTCATACTGTTTGGGCTGGTGTGTGTATCAAGCCTTCAGAGGCTGCGAGCAATGTATTTTGTGTATAGTGGACAATGTCCAGCAGAAGGCAAGACAACTCCTTAGTGCAGGCTGCCCTGATTGCTTTACATCACCTTGTCAGGAGTGGCAGTGGTTGTGAGCTATCGCCTGTTCTGTGCAATGTCTGAGTTTGAGAGAAGGGCAAGAAAGGTCATAGAGGAGGATCACCACCAGAGGCAAAACTTCAGGAGGAAGATGATGGTGTCCATGAAGGGCTGTACAGAACCTCTTACATGATGCAGCAGCCAAACAACATTGAGATTCTTGTTGAGCAGCAGGAAAGGGAGCTGCCCAAATTCCTCAGAAGCTGGTGGCCATTGACTTATTACTCTGTCAGTGAGTTTGGAGTTGAGATGACAACAGCCAGCTGTGCAGCATAGGAAACTGCAGCAGCATATCAAAAGTTCTTGGTCTTGGATGTTTCTGGGTGATGCATATGTGGCCAATAATGGCAGGTTTCTTAGGCATGGGATTCCCCAATGGTATTGTCATTGGAGAGGCTTGCACTGCCTCTGACCAAGCACAGTCCACCAGTGGCAGAAAGGGATTTTATTTTGTCTGCAGCAGGCGGGAGAGCTACCATGGATGCCTTATTGTCATCAGTGCTGCAGATCTGGCATGTGTTTTCCACAATGCAAGCCTGGTTTATGTCTTACGGGAGCCAAGCAAAAATAGCAGGTCAGCAGCTCCATTAAGATGATCAAACCAGTGCTTGGCACAAACTGACCTAGCTGAGCAGCCTCAGACAGACCTGCCTTGTGAAGATAAGCAGCTTCACTTTCCAAGAGCTGTTCTGTTATTGCCTTGGCGGTACTGCCTGTTGTTGGCTACGGATTTCATGTGTAGCAGCCAGAGAGGAGCCCCCCAGGGTTGGACTGCAGTCTAAGGCAAAGTCCCTTTCCTGAATTCTGTTTGGGGGTGGGGTGTTTGTTTTTTTTTTTCATACAATCAGAGAATTGCATTGGTGGAAAGGGACCTCTGGTGGTCCTGCTCGAGGTAGATCTGGCAAGAGCAGATTCTTCAGGGCCCTGGCCAGCTGAGTTCTGAGTACCTCCAGGGATGGAAATCCCACATGCTTTCTGGACCCCTGCCCCAGTGTTTGACCACCTTCATGGTAATTTTTTTTCGTCTCTCACTGAGTTGGGAATTTCCCACTTTCCAGCTAGCATCTGTTGCCTTTCACTGTGCACCTCTGAGTAGAACAAGGCTCTCTTTCCTCCACACCCATGAGGTAGTTGTAGACAGCAATAAGGACTTTTGGCCTTCTCTTCTTGCGGCTGAACACACCAGTTTTCTCAGCCACTGTTCAACCCAGAAAATGCTTCAGCCCAGTATGTCAGTGTCTTTTGTACTGGGGGGGGATCCAAAAGTGGACACAGCATTCCAGATGTGGTCTCACAAGTGTTAAATAGGGGGAAACAGTTACCTTCCTTGAGCTGCTGGCTGCAGTCTTGCTAGAGCAGCCCCACGTGTGGTAGCCTTTGCTGCAATGATCTTTGCAAGTAGGTGTTGTAATTGTTCAAGCAGGTTCCCGGCAGCACCTGTGACATTGTCAGCATCTGCTATAAGATTAATCTGCACACAGAATCTAGGTGCAAAGTAGCAACTTTGTGCAAAGTCTTTCATTGTTGTTTGCTGGAAATGCATGTGAAAGTAAATATTAAGGTGTTCTTTTTCTGTTTAGTAGACAAAAGGTCACATACAATTCTAGCTTGTGCTGCCTTTGAAATTGTTTGTTTCTCTGCCCTGAAGGATAAAGTTCAAGTTTCCAGTGATTTATTGTGAACAAATGTGTAATAATTTGTTAACAGTTATGCAGAACTTGAACTCCGCGATGCCAAGCAAGCAGTAGAGCCTGTCGTGGGCCAGGTGCTAAAGTTAGGGCAGTGCACTATACCCTACCTCGCATGTTGTTGGTGAGACTGCAGTGTCACTGGTTTCTGGCAGCTCTAGAGCGCAAGGCGTAAGCTCTGATGGGGAAGATACGGAACAAGGGCTAGAGGATCAAGTAGCACAACAAGGTGGGGACACACTAAAGGGCAGCAAATGTTCCTGAGGTGTTGCAACAGACTGCTCCGCTTCTCTCATCATTGGTACTATCTTTTGGCCTTCATCCTACTCCATGCCTACGTTTCTGCGCGACGGGTTGACAGTGAATATGCTTGCTGCCTGGCTGTGATCCGTGGTAGTGACAGATCAGTCCACCTACTTCAAAACTGCGTGTGCTCGCTTTGACTGATGTCTCTATTGTCACAACAGCCCTTTCCCTGCCTCCACTCTTACACAACCCTCGTCTGAAGCAGGTATCTATCTCTCAGCCTATTTTGTTTCAGACTTGAGCAAAAAAAAATATGGTAGTGATTGTTTATTCCTTGCTTGGACACATGAGCATCCATCTATCAGAACTGTTGAAGGATTATCCTCATCAGTTTTGTTCCTCTGTTTTATCCAGTTATGATGATGACAGAAAGTTGGTTTTGCCCAAGAGAAAGGACTCTTGAAGAACTACTGCTGCTTGGAAGTAGCATGTACGCTCCTGGCACGCAGAGACCAAAGCAGCCCCAACAGAGAAGTAAGAGGAGATAAATACCCCAAGACCCTCTGCCTATAGAAAGGGAAAGGCAATGCCTCTGCCTCCCATGCCCGTGGGTGCTGTGGCACTGGTCTAAGTAAGAACCATCAGAGAATCTCTGACAAGTGGAACTGGGACAGTGTACCCCATCGCTGTTACTGCACCACGTACCTTGGAAGAACCTGAACACCAACAGAAGAGTGACCCCTAAAGTTTCAGCAGAGAAGCCAGCATCCTGGAGGCTGAGGGGTGAAATATTGCTCTGTCAGACTACCGTTTAGCTTTAGGCCCCTGATACACTAACTGGGGCCCAGTGTGTGATGTTCTGCCTCCGCTTTGGGAAGTGGGGAAGAGCAGCAGAATGCAACTGTGCTGGGCTTCATTTTTACCAAACTTCTTTTTAATGAGTGGAATAATTTATTCTTATTCTGAGCATCTGATTCCAGCCTTTGAAAAGCAGTCGCAGGGCACTTTCAGCATCATAAGCTGTGGGAATACAAGCAGGGTGGCTGGTGGAAGAGTTGCTGGGGACAGGCAAGGCTGACAGTGTGTTGAGGGATGCAGCCAAATCCTGAATTAAGGCAGAGGCCCTCAAAATATCGAAGAAAAGACTGAATGTCGCAAGTATTTGAATAAAACATTAAAAAAAAAAAAAACCAAAACCACAGCTCTGAGGCTGTGTTTAAAGGAGGATGATAGTATCTAGACTGTGGCTGGCTTTGGGAGGCCTGAGTCTGGTCTGGTGCAAACAGATGTCCAAACCAGAGCAAAGCCTGTTGGCCAAAAGTTAACCCAGCAGCGCTTTCTGAACAAACTTTTACTAGAGCAGTGCTTCTCATGTTCAGGTGGGTTTTTTTTTATTGTGCCTACAGTGTTTCTGGTCTAGCTCTGGGAAACCTGCACATGGCTTTAGCAGATCATCACATCACATTCTGGTATCTAAAAGTTGAAAAATAACAGCAAAACTTCTTGGAAGAAAGTGCTGCTTGGATGTAAAGGACAGTGGGGTGAGAAGTGGTCTGCTGGGGGGAAGGGTGCTGATAGATGGAGGCTGACTAAAAGGATCAGGAGCCTGCTGCAAGCAAGCAGAAGCTAGAGCAGAGGAGCACTCAGTCTACTGCATGGGTTCAAGAGAATACCAAATGTGGGTATGCACACAGCTTTTCTGTTCTAAATCCACTTTTCTGGGTGTTGTGCACCTTCTTTGGCAAAATAAAGTTGTAGCGCATCTGTCATAGCATGCTGGTGCTGCCTACAAGTTTACAAAGGGGTACGATACCAGGGACTGAGCTCTTAGGTTATGATAGATAATGTAATTGAACCTGGAGCAGTAACAGCTGGTGACCCTTTGAAGAGAGGTTTGATCTTGAGATCCTACCATGATAGGTTTAGGTTTCCCACTTCCAGGGAACTGCAAAAGCATTTCAAAAGGGACTTTTTCTCTAAGATGCAGTTATATTATCAGTTTAGTGCCTGAAGCAAATCTTTGCTGTTGCTCTGTTCTACAAAACACACAATTTAATTTTATAACTTGTGTAAATTTCAGCCCTGCACGTCTGTCCCACATCCTCCACTTAAGCTGTTAGTTTTTAAAGGCAGGGGGAGGAAGCCATGGAATAGATTATAGAGACTATCACCACAGATCATATATTCAAGTAAGATCTCTCGTAAGTTACTGACAAAGAAAACTGAATACTCTGTGCTGGCTAACTGCCTGCAATTGTGAAATCAGTATAAAACTGAACTCTTCTGGTCCTGACTGAAGACTCTAATTTTAAGAAAAGGTTTCTTTTCTTGGTGTGTAGATAAAAGTCCAAGGAAGGTGAGTACTGGCAGGATAGGATGGTGTTGCCAGCTGTGCATGCAGGAGGAAAAAAGTCCAGCGGTAGTGTGGACAGAGTAGTTCGTTCGAAAGAAAGACATTTTGTTTCTTTAGAAGCAACTCTGGGATGAAATCTCTGGGATTACTGTCGTGGTGAGATAATAGGCATGGTTCCTTAGTGACTGACAGAAAGTAGGCTGAAATCTGGAAAATACGTTGCTAATAACTCTTCTTTTCTCTGCATACAGGGAAACAGCTGGATGGCATCTGGTAAGTGACTAGATTTAAATTGCATAATGTGTGTTAAACACTGTGTGGTGTAGGAAGTATTTTCAATAGGAGATTATATATACTTCAGATCTTAAGAACATTTTGGTGCTGAAGAGAGACCAGGGCACTTTATGTTCCTGAATACAAATTGACAGTAAGATGATGTACGGTCTGGTGCTGGTTAAACCTCTCCATTCAAAGCTCAGTGGACCCCATGAAAAAAAGTGTTGGTAGTAGTCATTGTGTTTTAGTGCACTTGTACCCATTTTCAAGGGTAGGATATTGTCCTCGTCCCAAGAATTTTCTCTAACTGCAGGCATGACTAAACAGAGGAGTAAAAGAGTAGGTGGGAAGAAGGTATTACAGAATCAGGCCTTCTTGCACTTAAAAGCAGTGGTTATAAAACTCTCCCCAATTTGCTATATATAATATCCAGTGTTTAAAATAAGAAAAGGGGGGGGAGCAAAAAACCCCAAACCCTTGTCCATCCGTCTTTCTTTTCTATTGATCCATCTCCAGTGATTGTCTGACCTTCTCAAGTCAGTATCTATCAGACATGCCCTGCTTCTGTCAACGTGGTAGCAGGGCTAGCTCTGTCCCTCTATCTCTGCAAGTTCACCGTCAACCCTTTAGCTGAAAGAAGCTGCTGGAGATCTCATGTTGGTGTGGAAGTCCCTCTCTTCCCATGTTCCTTCATGCCTGGGCACCTAGCTAAGCCTGTTCTTTCCTAACCATTTACAGAGTTGCAGTAGGCTTGATAATCATTGCTTCCATTTCCATTCATGTCCCAGCAGATCCTGTTCCTACTCACACAAACACGTTGACCTTTCTTTCAGTTATTCACTTCATGATGTTCTTGAGCACACAAACTGACCAGAGATTTATGTGCTAGGTTAAATATTTCCTTTGCTTCACCATTTTTTTTTTTGTTCTCTGTGGCAGGCACACCTCCATAATAGTCCATAAGGATGAGTTCTTCTATGGCAGTGGAGGAATCTCCAGCTGTGCACCTGTAAGTTAAACTTATTTTTCTGATAAGGTAATTTTGTGATAGGGTTACCTGATTAGAATTGCTTGTGTCATGTCTTTTAGAAAAGCAGAAAGAGGCTTCTGAATTCAGCCAGATGTGGCTACTTGCCATAGTTGCCCAGGGCATCTGAAGAGAAGGGAGCATGGACAGTGGGTTTAAGCCCAACTAAATACAGGTTGGGGGTTGCTTCTGCTGTTAGAGTCTATCTATCCAAGACACCTTCTGCAACTGCCTTGCCAGAGTGACACCTTGTCTAATTTTGTATGGATAGGTTTTATGTGCAGACTTGGAAACTCGAGGCATCCTTTTTTAAAATTAAAAAAAAAAAAAAATCATAATGCTTTGTCAGACCTTCCTGTTCTTGGAGCAGCAAAACTGATGGGCCAGTCTTCTAAAGCAGTATTTTGCCATAGTTTAGCACTTTCATCAAAAGGAGCCATGTATACAGAGCCACGTATACAAGCTGAAACGTAACTTGCATGTTACCTCTCATTATCTCACTGGAGGACAGAGAAGGCCAGTGGGGCTTTTTGCTTGACAAACATACCAAAAGTTCCTCCTGTGCCTGGACAAGCCACAATAGCTCTATTCACTAGAGTCCTGCAAAAGAATTCAGTCTGTCCATTTAACATTGTCTCCTGGTTGTTAATTTTTACAGGGAGGGACACTTCTTGGCCCTCCGGACTCAGTTGTTGACCTGGGAAACACTGAAGTTACAGAAGAAATTTTTCTAGAATATCTTTCCTCTTTGGGGGAATCTATGTTCCGGTAAGTAGCAGCTTGCACTATATACAGTCTGTATAACAAAAAAAGTCTTTAGGGGAAGGGGTACAGAATGGAGGAAGGTATTATGAAACCAATCCCACTCACAAAGCTTTGTCTGCTTAGTGTATTATTTGGTACTCTCCAAATACGAGACTGGAACTGATGCACGTATACACAAAGAGCTACCAGCTAGGCAACCCTCTGGTGTGCCAGCCTTGAGCTAGGCCGGGAAAGCGTCCTGCCAGGAAGCCTTTCACACTGTTTTTCATAAAATGGAATAAAGCCTGAAATGCCTTTGAGAGAATCACCAGGGAAGATGAAGGCACTGTATGAAATATTTCAGTAAATAGTGCTTTGCCCCATGAGTCATAGGTGAAGTGTTGTAGTAAAGCTGCCAACTTTCAGATGAGTGAAAGCAAGGTCTTGACTGTTAAAGAGACTAGCCTGCTTCTCAAAAGAACAGGAAACAGTAGCATCTAGTGTTCTGGCCAAATTTCAATGTCAATAATTCTTGTGATTTCTCATTATTCCTTCTGTGGTTTTAATTGAAGAAACCTGACCTCACTTATCCTCCAAAAAAAACTTGTATAAAGTCAGTGATGCAGAGAGATGTCATTTTCCACCCTGATTCACTTGAATTTCAAGGTGAATTGATGTCTGTATTCTACCTAGTTGCTTTAGAATTCTTTGTGGGGAAAAAAGTGCTAATGTAAGGAGATGTTCCTCATTAGGGGTCTAAGTTTTTCTGCTTGTTAGATTTATTGCTGAGTCTGTCTTTCTACATTCCAATTCCTTTCTTATTGCACAGAGGAGAGTCTTATAACCTCTTTGAACATAACTGCAACACCTTCAGTAATGAAGTGGCACAGTTCCTGACAGGAAGAAAAATCCCTTCTTACATCACTGACCTTCCATCTGAAGTTCTTGCCACGTGAGTATGAGTGCCGCTCCTCTCTGTAGTGTATGGCTTCATGCTAATGCTTAAACATTTGACAGAGCCAGCAGTACCAGTTTCTGCCTGCTCTCTCTGAGAACCAGCATAAGATTAAGAGGAGGATGCTATTTGCTTTACTTCAACACTTCCAACACTGTACAACAAGTGCTGACTGGCACTGGCATTACTAAGGAGACAGGAGAAGGTGGTTGTTCAGCCTTTAACTTAAACTGCTTATTTTGTGATGGTCGCTTATATGTGACCAGCCAAGCATAGAAAGCTTCAGAAAATGATGCAAGTTTTTTTTGTCTTAGGAGACCAGTATCTGTTAAAGGTCAGTTCTCTTGCTCTAAACACTGTAATTGCAGTGGAGATGTCAGCTTTGCTTGCAAAGAGGCAGGGGAGATGTAATTTTAAAATGAACGCCGCAGTTTTAAAGCTAGGACTGGATGGAAAAAGAGGATGTGAAAAAGAGGAAATGAAGAATTCCTGCCTGGTAGTTCAGCTCAGTTTTTATTTTTTTTTTTTTTTTAACTCTCAGCTAGTGAGGATCCCAGTGGGATGATTTAAGCTCCATCATTTAGGTCTTATTTCTCATAACAATGGTATACCACATTATTTGGGAGACACATGTCTTCTATCCTGGGCTCTAATTGCTTCAGATCTCTCAAAATTAGATAAAGTCTATAACAGCGTGAGTCATATTGAAAGATAAACCAGGTGCTACAGATTGCAACAGAAATTATTCTGTGACTGTTGAGCCATTGTCTTATAAGGGAGCTAGAGGCTATTCTTCTAGCAGTCTTTAATACTGATGTGATACTTAATGGAGCTCTGCAGTTGCATAACAGGGATTTCGTTCGCACGCTTAAGTAGACTGAATTACTAAAAGCCAGTTTTAGACACAGTATTACCACATTAGCAGTCTGGGCATGTCAGGGCTACGAACTAGCTTATATAAAATCATGTTTAAGATTCTTTTTTATTGAAGAGTAAACTCTCTTTGATAGGTTAAAACAGTTTAGTTTGTAGTGGAAGTCTGTTCTTCAAATTTGCTTCTACAATGTTGGTTTGACTGCACTCTAGGAAGTGAGTGCACTTCAGTAGTAAGTGGGAAAAGTTATTCATCAGGTAAGCTATTTGAGATGTTTATTTCTTTGCCTTCTCAGACCTTTTGGACAAGCTTTAAGGCCCCTCCTGGACTCCATCCAGATCCAGCCACCCGGAGGAAATACGTTCAGCAGACACAATGGACAGAGCTAACAGGAGTGACCAGTGTGCCCAGCCTCACCAGGCCTCTTCCTTTTTAAACATGAATCTACCAGATTTCTATTTTATAATTTCCCATCGGAATTAACTCTACAGAAGTTATGAGACAAGATTGAAAATGTCCTAGGGAGAGGATTTATCGGGGTGCATGTAAGACAATGCTACCAAAAAGATTGCCATAATTTCTAATAGTATTATACTAATTTATAAAGGCTGTCTTGTCCGAGTAGGCTGACACTTTCTAAGTAACTCCCGTGCTGGTAAGTGGGAATTTGTTCCATGAGCATTCAAGGGCCCATTACACAATTTGGAGTAAATAAGGGGATGTCCTAGCCATCCCTTGCAGGCTTGCATCTCTTTCTTCTGTGACTGACTATATTTTGGGGGTATTTGCTGAAGTCTGTAGCAAAAAGACAAAGGAAGTATTGGTAGCCTAGGAAGTGAAGGTGTCCCAGGATTAGTCTTCTACATATTTCATTGACATTATATTATTTACTCAGGGGAAAAGCATCTGATTAGAGTACTTGCAGTGGCACAGCTGTATGTAAAAGGTGATCAAGCTGAACTGTGTGTCAGTGTCACAGTAAAAAGTTGAACCTTTCAATGGGACTGCTGTGGGATGGGAGGGATGCTGGAACTGAAGGTTACCAAGAGCCTTGTAATGCTAGATCCAAGAGTTACGGAAAGAATCAGCTGAAAGAACAGAATCTCATGAGCAGAAGTGGTGGAAACAAATTTCAGGTGAAAGTAAAATGAAGTGAAATGTTTCCTTTTCTCACATGTAAGCTTATCAGCAGATAGACAGAACCTTGTTAACTGCTTACTTTTGCATAAGAGCTGGGGTTTTTTTTTTGTTTTGTTTTTTTTTTTACCAAGCCAGAGTTACAGTACAGTAAGGCAGGAGTAGCATGGCAACTGCACCATAATATAAGGTGGACCAATTCTGCTTTCAGTTTCTAGTTGCAGACACAGTAGGGGTTCCAACTTTCTTTGATATTGTTGTTGTTTCCGAAGCAGTCAGGCACATCACAGGGAGGGCTCTGCTTAAGCGTAAGAGAAGTAGGTGGTAGGTCTCCTCAAATGTAAAGCAAATGAGGAAGAGTAAAATTAAGGTTTTCTATGGAACAATTGAGTTTATTGGGATACGTGCAGAAGCAGTCCTGTTGTTAGATTGTATCAATACTGCATATTCTAGATTAAGATTCTTATAGCTTTGCAATTATTTGCAGTGGACAAAGATCAGGGGAATGAAAGAATAGGCACACTGATTTCTTTTCGTGCATGTATATACACTATTTTCCTGAACAATTTTGTAGCAGTTATACTTAGGAAGGAACACAAGAAAGATATCAGACAAACCCCAAAGCATTGCTGATGCTCCATAAATGGGGATTGTGCATTTGAGATGCTGCTGAAAAAGCATCTATGCAAATTTGTAATCCTTTGTCCAGTGCTTTGTTGTGAAAAGTATTACTGCAAGGTCAATCCTGCATCTCAAACTTCCTGCACTGGAAACTTCTTGCCATACCTAAAGGAGATGTCTTTCCTCTGCTGGGCTCTTTCTCCCAGAATAATACAATTTGGTAAATTTCTCATGCTGTTGCTCAGTGTGGACTATAATGGTTCATATTTTTGAGGGGATAGAATGGAGGAAAACTGCAGTTTAGTCACTCTGTCAAATACTCTGTTGCCCCACACCAAGTGGAAATAGGGTACCGTCAGTCCATTTTGCAGTTCTGTCTGTACCTGTTCTCAGTGCACAGCTGTGGCCCTTGCAGCCTGATATTTTTTTTTTCCTTGTCATTCTCTGCTTGTGCCATCAACTTCTCCTTAAGCATTTCATTTGAGGGACTGGACTTAGAGACAACTGTAGCAACTAGTACAGATCAGTTTATACAAAAGCTTTCAATCTTTCCCCATCAAAACGTCCAGTTTGCAGAAAGCATTCTATAATAAATCACTTATGAATGCCTTTTGGTGCTCCTGGAGGAAGGATTGGTGTTTGTTTTCTGCTAAGCCATAGCTTAGTTTTCCTGTTTGGTATGTATATCCTCTCCAGTCTTTTCCCGTAACCTATTCTGTGAAGAGTAACCAGTCTCTCAATAACACACGTGACTGTGCCACAAAATGCTGTAGCATGTTAGAGATCTTGGAGCTTCCTCAGTTGAACAGGTATACTCAAGCTGATACAGTGCAGCCCAACATCTAGGTATGCTAGTTTGGTACCTGCAAGCAGCACAGCTGTGGTTGCTTGTCTTTCAGCAAGCTATCACTTCAGATACAGCTGCCTGCGGTGGAAGCACGGGCGCCACAGTTTCTGTCCCACACTCTTGCACAATGAGGATATCCCTTGCGTGTCCACCATTTTAGCGGTCCTGAGCCTGGTTTCTGCTTGGCTGCCTACTTCAGGACTTTTTGCATCCTCTCAGCAGGCAGGAAAGAAAAGAAAGATGTTTACCCTGTGCATTTTGCAGTCTGCCTTTTCCCCTCCTGAGCAGCCCCTTTGCAGAGATAATGCTGCTACTTTAAGGTCACTGGGTAAGATTTTGCTTGGCCATATACTGTTTGCAATAGCGAAGGAGCTCCCAGAGGGTTTCCTGGGCTCGGGGCCTATTCTGTGTTTCGTGGCAAAAGAGCTGCAGGAGAGAATCCTGTTTGTTTGGTCTTACTGGGTATGGAGACCCCTGTAGGCTTCTTAGGAAACCTGTTTTCTCCAAAGATGGTTATGTGTAAATTGCAGGACTGTGGCCCCAACATTCCACCCAGCCATACCTACTCATAGGAATATAAACTAGAGAAGTGTATGTAAGTGTATATAGGTGACGAACTTCAGCCAGCCGATTGACAAAGGGGCAGGGAAGCTGAACTCCTGAAAGGGAACAGAACCCATTTGCCCACACTCACTATTCTATCTTGTATTGCTGGGGTTCCCCCCGTGCCATTTTAAAGGTGTTAATAACGTCTTTAGGCAGAAAGTGATGTTTTGATTTATTTGTGGTTTTTTTTTTCTATTACAATAAAAAGAAATACAGCAAGTTTGCCTGTTTGAATGTATGTGTCCACACAGCTGCCCAGCGAATGCAGCTGCCCAGAAGTCACCGTCTTCACTCTGGTCCCAGCTGGAAAGTGCAAGAGGAGAAACTGTCCAAGCAGTTTGTCCCAAGTAGCAGTGGCTGCTGCACTTTGCTAGGACTGGTCACAGGGAATATTCTTATTTAAGTCTGGGAAAATTTCCCTTCTGTAAGCACCGTGGTATCTTATAAAGACCACGCACCTGAGGCTTGACACAGCATGGATGAGGTGAATGAAGGCTGGACAGTAAGTGTTCTGTCAGCACAGGTTTTGTGCAGCCCTTGTTCATCCAAGTGTGCAAGAATTAAACATCTAAGTCTGCTGTTGAAGAAGAGGCCCAACAGAGCTGAAACACGGGAAAAGGCTCTAAGTTTTTCCTGATTGTCTTGATGCTGCTGCTTTCAGGAGGAAAAAAAGCAGCTTTGAGAAGTAGACTTCATGCCTGGGTTCCTCTGGAGCTGCAGAGGGGATATTGGTGAGGATTACAAAGCACTGCCCATCACGCCTCTGCCGGTGGGCTGTTGAGGAGCAGGGGAAATAGCTGGTTCTGGGGAAGAAATGAATTCTACTTGGTTCAGCCTTCTGAATGCTTATTGATGGCATCCAAATGATAAAGCACACAGTTCACTGTGTAACAGTTTGTATCAGGGTAATACAGAAGAGGGCTTGTAACAGAAGGGGGCTTTAACACAGATTCACGATTGTGGTTATTTTGGGCTGTGTTATTCAGATATGGTGCTGGTTTGCTATCAAGTACCAGTACTAGCCCCACATAAAATACCTGGGAACATGTATAAAAGGAAAACCTTGACCTTGATGGCAGCCCTAGACAGAGCGTAAGCCACTTACCTTCTAAACTTCAAACAAAATATTTGCCCTTGCTGCCAGTAACAGAGATTTTATTCATGATGACAGCTGCTGCCTATCTGAGCACCAACCAAGGGAACGTATCAAGAGTGGTTTAAGTGCAAAGTATTAAATAACAGAACCAGCCACAGCGGCCCTGTTCTCAGAGCTAACCCAGATGAAGGAACAGCTCTGTGCAGCTGTGCACTTCACCAAAAGGCAGACTCATATTCTCAGGGAAACCAAGATGGCACGAGTCCCCACCGGCTGATACCAAATGGCAGTCGGGGTGCTGCAAGAGGTGTTTCGAAGTGAATAGAGTTTCAAAAGAAGCTTGATGAATAAGCTGGAGAAAGCACGGCAGGTAGTTCAAGTTTGGGAAAGATCTTCTGGTAGCATAAACCCGATGGCACTGTAGGGGTGCAAAAATGTGGACGCTGAGCCATATTTTAGCAGACTTCCCAATTCTGGGAAGCGCCCCGAGGTGGCACTGCTGCCTAGCTGTGGAGGGATGCACCTGAACCAGGGGAGAGTGGCTCCTGCTTTTGGGATGTCCAGAGTAATGTCAATGCAAGAGGCAAGGAGGAAGGTCTCTCCCAGACAAAAAAGCTGCGGGTAGAAGCAGCCAGGAGACGAGACCGTAGGGCAGCTTGGGCTCTGGCAAGAAGCGAGTGCTGCTACAGGGGTGCAACGGGAGTGAGCCAGCAGGTTTTTCCTAACACCAAACCTCTTCCATCCAGACATGGGAAGTCTCATCCTCGTACCATGTCGTGGCTTATGAAAAATAAAGGCTTGCATTCCTGAACCCCCAGGGGTTCACCATGTGTCTGACCCCACAGCTGTCTTTTGAGAGTCCTGGGCATTAGCTCATGGCTCTGCTGCATGGGAGAGCAGCTCTTTGGCTTCTGGTAGTTGAGCAACCCAAATCCATGAAGGCATCTCTACTCACTCTTCAGCATGCCATGGTAGATACACTTTGAAGCATTCATGTTCTGGAATATGCATCCACACATTAACTGCTGAGGGATATGTGTAATAACACCTAGACAAGCCCTATAAATGAGCATAACCCTAAACTGAACTAAAAATTCAGTGCCCAATTACATAGTAAGCATCTGGATGCTGAGAAACCATTCCGGGAGCTTCAATGCATCTGCGAAAAGACTCCAGCTTTCCAGAGGTGGGAGCTCATAACCAGGCTCTGATCCAGAAGGCCCCAGAGGCTTTGATTTTGCGGGAACATCACTACGAGGACAAATACCACTTGAAATACCCATCCAAGATTGCCTGACTCGCCGTGTTACAGAGGCAACTCACAGAAACAGCGTGGAAATAGCTGTCCTGGTGACATTAACGGGTGGACACCATGAATGTCCGTGTGTCTCTCCGCCCCCCCGCCGCCCTGCTCCGGGCAAGTAGTTGAGGATGTTTTGGTAAACCTTGTCCAAGGCAATGGCACAGGGGTAAATTATTAACGTTGTAGACATACACACACTCCCCCGGCCCTTTCACTGAGCAGGGAGCAGGAAAATCAAAACCGTGAGCAAACCCCAGAAGCCGTGAAGCCACCCGAACGCTGGAACCTGGCGGAGAACTGGGAAAAAGGGGGTTTGCAGGACGGCCTGGAAAGCAAATAATTTGCCAGAAAAGAGAAAGCTCGGGGTGGGGGGGGCCGCGCCGTCCTCCCCCGGGCAGCCGCCGCACGTTCGTGCGGCGGCTGCCCGGGGGAGGGCGGCGCGGCCGCCGTCGCCTCCTCCGGGGGCGGTCCCGCCTCCCGCTCGCAGAAACCGGGATGGCGGCACCGGCGGCGGCGGAGCGGGGTCGGGTGTTGTGCCTTTTCGACGTGGACGGGACCCTGACGCCGGCCCGGCAGGTAGCGAGGGAAGGGGCGGTGGGACGGACAGACGGACATTGAGATTTTTTTTTTTTTTTTTTTTTTTAGGGGGGGGGGGGNGCATGGCGGAGCTTGCCCTCACCCGCGGCTTCCCCTGCAGAAAATCGAGCCGGAGGTGGACGCCTTCTTGCGGGAGCTGCGGGAGAGGGTGCTCATCGGCGTGGTGGGAGGCTCCGACTACGCCAAGATAGCCGAGCAGCTTGGGGACGGCGACGAAGGTGAGATGCGGCCCCACCAGGTGTCCGTGGGTGGGTGGGTGGGTGTCCCCCAAACCCCTTCCGCGGGGGTCGCTCTGCGCCCTAAATCCGACCCCAAGCCTGCCCCTGGCCGTGCCCCGGTGGGGGCCGCCGCTCGGCTCCTTATCCCTCTGCGGAGAGCAGGCAGGGAGGGATGCTCCAACCCAACCCGGGCTGCCCGGCTCCGGCGTTGGGTTTGTACCAGCTTCGTCTGGGCTCTGACAGCTCCCCCCCCCCCCCAAGCCCNCCCCCCCCCCCCCCAAGCCCCTTCCAAATTTTGCCTCCGTGGTGGGGTCTCCAGGGGGAGGGGGGGGGTGTCCTTATCGTGTTCAAACAGGGCCGTGGGGAGGGGGGGTAGAGGAGGGAGTGGGAGGGCGAGGGGGCAGCCTCCGCTCCCTCCACCTTGTTTTCCTCCTCTGGCGTGGATGCCAAGCGCGGATGAGCTCCGAGCGCTGCCTCCTTAGCGGAGGGAGGCCGAGAAATTCCCCGCTGAGGCCGATTGCTGAGTCGGCAGTGGTGTGCGTCCGGGTCGCAGGAGAGGCTGGAGTTAGATAACCAGTGGCTGCATCACCCCAGCAGCCTGGCGGAGGGGAGGGGAGAAGAGCGAGCACAGTAACGCGCACGTGGTTGAATGCCTGACATTTTGGAGCCCTTATCTTTGTCCTGCCACTGATTCAGCCCGTGACCTCGGTCAGGTCGTTTCCCCCTGCATGCGTCAGCTCCGCACCTGTGAGCCGAAGATAATCTCCTTGCCCACTTTGCGGAGAGCGAGGAGGGTCGGTGGCCCTTTGCGGAGCACGGGAGATGTGGAAAGCGCAGTACTAAGCAACCGGGCGGATGGCTCACTCAGTCCTGAGCCCAGTCCTTCTGGCCCCTTTTCCCTGGCAGTACTCATTTGTACCTCTTTTGTTTCCTCCCCCGCCAGTCATCGATAAGTTTGACTACGTCTTTGCTGAGAACGGCACAGTGCAATACAAGAACGGGCAGCTGGTCTCCAAGCAGGTAGGTCCAGCTCCCCTTGCAGCCACGACTCTCCTTCCCCGTGCCCTGCGTGCCGTGAGGAGCAGCGTCTGGCCCCGGGCAGATGGGCAGCCTCTTCTCTTTTCCCCAAATGCCAAATCTGAATGTTCCACTCCTCCAGGTCATGTCCTCGGGTAGGCTTCACAGGAGGTCAAGCACCTTCCTCACTCCCCCTTCTCCTCCCGCAGGCCATTCAGGACCACTTGGGGGAAGAGCTGCTGCAGGATCTGATCAACTTCTGTCTCAACTACATGGCACTACTGAAGCTGCCCAAGAAACGGTAATAGCCCAAGCCCATGCAAATGGCAGTCGTATCACTGATTTCTAAGGAGCTCTGAGCTCCACAGCTCTCCTAAGAGCAGCTGAGCTACTGAGCTTGTCTTGCTCCAGGTTTTATCTTAGCATCTAGAAGCCCCGTGTAGGATCACTGTCCCACTGAGCTGGGCACTGTGGGCAAATAATGGAGGAGGGTCTTTGTTCTGGAGAGTCTGCACTATATTTTAGCATAATGCCTGCTCTTTTGCTCCTCGGATTTTCTTCCCTGGTAAGCAGGGTACAGCCACTGCGTGCGTCAGGGTACTGCCACTGCATGCATCTCATTTAGGACAATGGTACCAGCTCGTTACTGGTCAGGGCATCAGGCATCATTGGTCATATGAGTTTCCAAACAGACAAACAATGGCTCTTAAGAAGGGAGGTCCAGCGCCTGAGCGCACAGTTTCACAGTGTTTCTAACCCAGTGTCGCTCGGCGCCACTGGTAATAGGGCTGTCCCTGCACTGCCCCCAACCGTGTGTTCCTGTCTGCTTCCCTCCATGAGATCCAGCAGCCACAGGGTGAGTTGGGTTGGTACACCTCCTCTGAAGGAAGACTAGGCCACTGCCAGGAAAGAAAAGTGTAGTTTTCCATTGGATCGGCTTGCCCTGTTAACACAGAAAGGAGAGAAGAGGGGGCCAGATGGCAGGAAGGTGGAAGGGGAGAGCAGGAGGACCTCTTTCAGAGGCAGCCTGCAGTTAAAGCAGCCTGGGTGCAGTGTCAAACCACCCCTCAGACCACGGTTTCACAAATGCTTGAAGCCGGCGTGAGCCAGCAGGACTGTTGAAAGCAGCAGCTCTGCCTTCCCCTTGCCCCAGCTGGTTTGTTCCTGCTCTCCCCTTGTGTTTTTTTTACGGTGAACCCGAGCAGGCGAGCTGTCAGGTCGAAATTAAGCTGGTAAAAGTTGCTACACTGTGGTCCAGATTAGTTGCCTGAGGTGAGTCACCATGTGGCAATACGAGGACTGGTGAGGGGGGCCAGGGTGGCTCCT
The DNA here is from genome assembly GCA_003993805.1 of Himantopus leucocephalus. Classification (NCBI taxonomy): domain Eukaryota; kingdom Metazoa; phylum Chordata; class Aves; order Charadriiformes; family Recurvirostridae; genus Himantopus; species Himantopus leucocephalus. Next base: position 60,858,237 of record RSEF01000001.1, read on the forward strand.
TGCAACAGGACTGCCGGCTGAACGTGCCCCCGACAGCGTGGGCTGGGACCCAGACCCCTCAAGGCTGTTTGGTTGCCTCATTGCTGTCTGGTTGCCCAACAGCCCGGCAAAGTTTCACCTCCCAAGTGCCTCTGTGGATTTAAGCTTATGGGATTTCTAGCAAAGCAAGGACTTTAACCCGCATCTCCCGAGTCTCGGCCTGAGGCACGAGCCACCGAACCCTTGGTGCTGCAGAGATGCTGCTCCCAGGCTGCAGGCATGGCTGCCCGTGTGTCCGTTCCCTGTGACGTTCTTCACTGTGTTAGGAGGCAGGAGGTGGAGAGTTTTCCTCCAGACTGAGAGTGGTAAGCGCTTTATCACAGAGAAGCGGCTGGCAGGGACATCAGAGGGCTAATAAGCTCAGGGCTCCTCAGCTGGACATTAGAGGGTTAATGAGTTCAGGGCTCCTCAGCTGGACAGGGAAGGGATCTCCCTAGGTTTCCACAAGAGGAAACCAGCTAGGTTTCCACAAGAGTCTCAACCTATTTTCAGATTGGCAGTGCTGCTATCCCCTGTTGTTTCTACCCATCCTGTGGACCAGTGCTGGTACCTATCTGACCCCTCTTTGAGCTATTCCAAGGTGACACGCAAACAGAACCGTCCGGGTTTGTAGCAAAGAGAAAAGAAGGGAGCAGTTTTTTGCTGGCTTAGTGCTTTGAACCAGCCCACCGAGGAAGCGGCAGAGTAGTGATCCCACTGCAAGGCGAGGGTGGCAAGCAGGAACTGGGTCCTGTCCGTGCAAGCTTAGGTAAGATTTGCAGTCAAAGGTGCAGGGGACAAACAGGAGATGCAAAGGCCCTCCTGATTTGTGTCTCAGGAGGAGGTCCTGATTGCTCATCTGCCTGCTGCTGGACATCAGCAGTGGGTTACGCTCCCCTGTTCCATCCCACTGCCCCAGGGTACTGCCAGCTTCACCCAACCCACCCAATGTTTCTTCAAAGCCTCCAAGGGTGGAGATGCCACAGTCTCGTCAGGTGGTTGGTCCAGTCCAGGCAATAGCTGTCATTACAGTTGTGATACTAGAAAATGTTTCCTATCATCTCACCTAAGCTCGTTGCTTCCAACCTGTCCACAGGACACACAAGATCTGTTTATTCCTCTTCTCTTACAGTCTCTTTTTATGAAACTATGAGCCCCTTGGAGACCTTAAGCAGAGCTGTTGAAGCCTGGTCTCTGCCTGCTGCAGCAGGGCTCTTGGGCAACCTTAGAAGTTCTTGTACACCTGAAGTGTGAGCACCCATGAGTGGGCATGGCTGCTCTCCTATGTGTCCCTGCAGACACTGCACGCCTCACCAGGCAGCCATTCCCCTGGAAAGGTCTGTTTTTCTCTCCCTGCCCCAGATAACCTTGTGCCCTTGCCCACCCACAGAGGAACCTTCATCGAGTTTCGCAACGGGATGCTGAACATCTCCCCCATCGGACGGAGTTGCACGCCAGAGGAGCGAATCGAGTTCTCTGAGCTGGACAAGGTATACAGGCCAGACTTGGGCTCGCCCTCCCCTTTGCTGGTTTTGCACCACCGCAGATCTCGGGTCTTACTTGCTTCCCCCCACCCCGAGGAGAAGAGCCCAGCTCCAAGCTGTGCACCAGGCCAACACGTGCAGCAAGGTGGAGACAGGACTGGGGGTCAGAAAACCCAAGGAGAGACAGAGATGAAAGGAAGAATTTTACTTCATTGGGGACTACTGATGCAATGGGGTGGCCAGCAGGATTCCTTGTGCTGTGGGAGAGCCCCAGGGAATAAGGCACTTATTTAACAGGGTGTTTCCTTGTTTACAGTAACCAAAGATGGCCCAGCAGCTGTCTTCTCTCTCCCAGCCCCAACAGAGCTGGAACTGATGGGTTTTCTAGACTGGTAGGGCCAAGGTAGATCTGCTGGGCAGATCTCTGGAGCACTTGCCCCGTGCTCACAGCAGTTTCTGCCTGGGGGAGCTTTCCTGGGACTGAGGCATCAGTCGGACTTTGCAAGACTTTTTATGCGAAGCTGGAGACTTTGGGTTATGAACTGGGCTTCTGTAAAAACTGAAGCAGTTGCATTTCATTGCCAAGGAAAGCCTGGGATCTGCTTTTCCCCGGAGCCTCCTGGAGCTGCACTGAGCTGGTGGCTTTTTATGCAGACACTGGGCAGGACTGGTGAAAGCTAAATGGCGTTACACTGGGGCTTGGGGCAGGTGGGAAGGGGGAACGCAATAAGCCAGAGTTGCCCAGCACACAGCTTATGGTGGATTCTAGTAGACTGTCAACATCTAATTATTCAAACCCTCCTTCCTTCCCTTTCCTCCTTCTCCTCTGTAGAAAGAGCGGATCCGGGAGAAGTTTGTCGCAGCCTTGCAGAGGGAGTTTGCTGGCAAAGGCCTGCGTTTCTCTCGAGGTGAGCAGAGGGGACTTCCCTGGCTTTGCCTTGGCCTCTTTATCACGTTCCCCATAAATGGTGGGAAGGGGAGCAGGAATCCTGGCTGTTCCCTCCTGGGGGCTTGGAGACCCCAGGAAGAGAACAAGGAGCTTATAGTCCTGGAGAGTAGCCCCAGGGACATCACGTTCACATCCGCGGCAGGGCGACGGCAGAGAATAAACGGTGCTGCAGATTTGCCTCCCTGGGAATCAGCCAGACAGACGGGTTTCTGTCCCGTGATGTTATCCCTGCCTGAATTTCACTTAGCTCTGCGGTGCCACCCCTGCCCAGGAGGTCTATTCTGGCCCAAGCATCAGCATGACGAGCAGAGCTCCAGACACATGCACTCCTCTCTAGGAACGAGACAGGAGCCTCATGCGTGTCTCGGCTCTGTGGTTTTCTTGGGAGGGTTGGCTTCAAGGGAAACACCTTTCTTCCTGGAGGAAGAGCTGCCGAGAGGCAAGGAGTCTGCAGCTCCGTGCCATGGGCTTTTGCAGGGCCGCTTCTTGGGGTGGCTCTTACAGCCAGCTTACTGAAGATGAGGAACCGAAGGAGAGCCTTGAGAAATCTGGGGATCTGGCCAGCACAGGGAGATAAAATGAGGGTGTGTAAGTGGTGGGGCTGAAGCAGAGTGGATGGGCATGTGTGAGATAAGAAGCTACCACGTGGCAGCCTAGCCAAAGGGCAAGGGGGTGACGAGGTTGGGAGGTGGCGGGTGACACCCCACTCTTGCACCCAGCGTGGACCGGTACTGAGGGTCTGTCCCTCTGGTCCTCCAAGGGCTTTTCTCCTGAGAGCCTCCCCTCCCCTTGTCCTGACGGGCATCGTGTGCTGCCCACAGCACTGACACACACCGTTTGTCACAGCAGAAAAAGACAAGGCCCCCGCCGCCATGTCCCAGCAGGCACGGGGGACGGGAGCAGAACAATGGGCCTTTCTCCTCTGACTTTGGGAAGCCGCCATGAAGAGCCTGGGCCTGTTGTGTAAAAGCATGAAGACAAGGGGAGCTGTGGGCCCCATGGCTCCTCCACAAAGAAAACCTGGGGTGTCTCAGGTCAAGCATCCAAAAACAGGGACACGTGGAAACAGGGCTCTTCTGCCAAGCTGGCTCCACTTGCTTTGTCCCAGGCTGTGGAGGACGCAAGCCCTAGAGGTGGTAGGAGATCTCCCTGCAGCCCCCCAGACCTGTGCTCTGCCTAGGTGAGGGACAGTGCTGGCTGTCCTCCACACCACCTCTTCTCCCTTTGATTTCCTACCCTCTCCAGCTGGCATCAGGAGCCCCTTGTTGCTGCCCAGCTCTGTTTAAAGGCCAGAACACAGTGAAATGCAGCGTTTTTCACAGGTAAATGGCTTTTGGTACAAAACCAGGAAGGATTTTAACAAGGGCAGCCAAGTTTAGCTCCTGTTCTGATGCTGGCTCCTGCTGCAAGCCTGGAGGCATCCCCATCCATGAACTTGTAGGGCACTTGGTCCTGTCCGTATTGCAGAGGGCTGCTTGGGGCAGCCTGTGAATCCTCTGCCCTGAGCTGGACACACGGGCTCCATTACCAGCTCCTCAGGCTCTGAGGAGGGTTGGTTTGGGATCCCCAAACCAAGGGGAACACCTCAACCAGTCAGGGAGAAGAAGAGCATGGCATCAGGATGTAAAGATTTGAACAGCCCGGGGCGATGGATGCCTCTTCTGTGGCAGGGGCCATCCCCTGCGGGTACCTGTCACTTCCTAAGAGAGGTTGGGTTATGATTTATGAAGAAGGAGAGTGTGAAACTCTAGGATTGCTGGTGGCCCACCAGATTGCCTAGAGAAGCAGGGGGGCCCACTTGAAACCAACAAGAACTGAGACCTGCTGGGGAGAGGCACATCCCAGCTCAAATCCCCTTTCCTCCGGCTCTGAGGAACATACACATGCCCTAAGTTGCAGGCTTTGTTTTGGGAGGAGCACATCACCAGTGTCAGTGCTGGGACAAGGGACTGGCTCTACAGCCTGTGCACGCAGCAGGGCTGCTCGGAGGATGGGGAAGGTGTTGCCTCTGTGCACCCCCAAAAGGCAGCACAGTGCTGGCCTAAACTCTGCCTGGCCTAAGAGCAAGGGCTAGGACATTCATTAACCCTCCATGGCTGTGGGTGTCCATGTACACGTGTATGCACGCTCTCTAGGAAAGCTCCTTTACCTCCATACATTTGCCCCATCTACCTTAGTGCCCCTCCAGATGTTGGCAACCCATGCTTGACTTGTGGCAAGAGGTGACAGGCCAGGGTTGTGCCCCAATTGTGTTGATGGGTTCATGGTACCACCATGGCAAGGTCCTTGGTCCTTGATCAGTGTGCAGAGCCTGCTCGGGGCCTGCTGTGCGGCCAGCTGGGATCCTGGAGCTCTTATGGGGTTTGCTTTGCATGTGCAGGGTGCCAGCAGCCCCCAGTCCCTGCAGGGTTAAGGAGCATTGGAGCAGTGGTTTTAGAAGGGCCAGTGATGTCCATGCAGGAGCCTAGGAGAGACCTTGGTGCCAGTCTCCAAGGGCATTGTCCCCCTTTGGGATGCAGAACATGCTGATGCTATCTGCAAGGCGTAACCCCAAATCTCCCCCAACAGAATTATCTCTTGGGACTTCCCACCTCAGCATCCCCCACCTGCAGCCCGCTGGTTCCTGCATGCCTGCCTGCAGGCGGGGAAGCCAAGCTGATGTCACCCCAGCCATGCTGATGTCACTCCAGCCTGTTGTTATAGCAACAGCATCTGCCACTGTCCTAGCCACGTGCAGGAGAGGCACACCAATGCAGAGCTGGTGCCGGGCTGCTCTTTTGGGGGGGAGTTCCCTGCACCCACCCAGCCCTCTCCCCTCCTCCCACCTGTCCTGGGGTGGGAGGACACCCTGCCAGCTTCCACCAACATTGCCCGATGCCCTCCTTTCTGCTGGCAGGTGGCATGATCAGCTTTGACGTCTTCCCAGAGGGCTGGGACAAGCGCTACTGCCTCAATGTGCTCGACGATGAGAGATTTGACACCATCCACTTCTTTGGGAACGAGACGACCCCTGTGAGTATGCCCCACTCGCCCCATGAATGGTTGCCTTCTCTCCTTTGGCCTCGCAAGCCTGCATGGAGCTGCTCCATCACACTGACACAGACCTCTAGCTGTGCGAGGGCGAGAGATGCTCTTGTGTGGTGAGCGTTTGCGGTGGGCTCATGATGATGGCAGGCCCACTGGGTCATGGGGAGGGCTCATGATGATGGCAGGCCCACTGGGTCATGGGGAAACCACTCTGCATTCACTGTGCTGGAGAGCAGGTCTACCTCAGCATCGCTTGCCTGCCCCTGGCACCCTCAGGAGGGGAGAAGCCACTCCTGCAGCTGCAGGACCCAAAACACAAGCTCCCAGCACTTAGGAGAGGGCTTTTCAACAGCAGGAACAGCTTCGCCTTTGCTTCAGAGCAGTGGAGGATGACGCTTCCTTGCATGGCCAGCTTGGCCATCCTCTCGCCTCTTTCCAGATGATGGGCAACCTCTGCCCCCGCAAATATGCCCACCCCACCTTCTGCTAGCCCCTCCACAGGCAGGGCAGGGGTTAACCCCAGGCTCCTGGACAAGCTTTGCTGGTGTAGGACCTTCCCTATCCTTTCTACCTCCTCCTCTGGCACGGAAGAGGGGAGGCAAGAGGGACAGAGCATGGCTCCCAGCCCAGCCTCTTCTGCCTCTCTGGGCCAGCAGAGCCCTGGCAGCCCCTTCCCAGCAGGTCCCTGCCTGCCCAGTCACCGGCTCCCACCACCACTTCTCACAGGACAGAGCAAGATGTGGATTCACAGATGAGGATGCTCTGGCGAGACCCAGCTAATGCTTTCCCTATTTTCTGTTCCCCTGCAGGGAGGGAATGATTATGAAATCTATGATGATCCCCGCACAGTGGGACACAGCGTCCAGTCCCCCCAGGACACGGTCCAGCGATGCCGCGAAATCTTCTTTCCAGAGAGAGCAAATGAGTGCTGACTACCAGGTCCCCGCAGCCCTGCCCCAGCCCCACCCTCTCCCCTCGCCAGGAAAAGCACCTTCATTTGAGGAATCTGCTCAGGGTAGACACAAAAAAACCACTTTCCAGAGCTGGTTGGGATGTAACGCGTGAGTTGCGGGTAGGTGTGCAGGAGGGGGCCTTCGCTGAGCAGCCCTTCGGCACTCCCCATCTATGGCTGGGGCTTGTGGGACCAGACCCTCCTCACCTCCAGCGAAACTTCTTTCTGGACAGTTTGGCCGTGGTGGGAGGCAATGCAGATGCTTTCATGGTTGGAAAGCATTTGAAAGGGCCAGTCACAACAGCGTGTGTGTGTCCATCCTGTGCTCCCTCCCCTTTTCTCTTCTTTTTCACTCTGTTTCTCTTAACACTTTTTGCACAAGGGAACATGCATCTCACCTTTCTCTCCCCCTTGCGCCTTGACCAGGGAGGATGGGGCTGCGGGAGGCCCCAGGCACTCTCACCAGAGCTGCTCCGAAGTAAGAGGCTAGGAAGGCTGTTTGCTCCAAGCCTATGGTAGGAAGGGGTAGCTGCGACCTAATGGAGAGGAACACCGTGCCAGTCCCTACAAGTGACCTGGGAATGAGTTTTAAAATGACTCTGCTCCTGCTCTGAGCTTTGCTCAGGTGCATGAAGAAACTAATTCATTCTTTAGCTTACAAAGAAAAAAAAAAGGCTCTCGTGGGTTTATTTTCCATGTTCTGCAGAAGTTGTCAAGTCAGACCTTGCCTGGCATAGCTGGAGAACCCCACATGCCTGTGTGTGCAGAGCACCCTGTGCTCCAGAGCCATTGGGGGTAAAAGCTGCCCAACAGTCTTCCCACCTTTGTGTCCATTAGGCATCACAGATGTGTCAGTGTAAAACCTTACCCAGGACATTCATAACGGACTGAGTCCCATTCCTTCCCAGTGCTCAGCTTTCCATCATGCTGCCACAGACATTTTCAGAGAAGGCCAACGCAGGCCAGACCTGGTTTCTAGTGCCAGTGGAGGTACACACTCACCAGTGCCCTCCCAGCTTGCTTTTCCACCCCATCTCGTCCCACACACTTGGTTTACATGGTCACCTTTAGGGACGGAAGTTCTCCAGTGCAGCTGTCATGTGTCCCCCTGCTCTTCTCTTCTCCCAGGTCTTTGTCATGGGTTGCAAAACCACATCTCTCCTTTGGCCCTTGACCTCCTCCCTCACATTGCCCCTTTATTCCCAGCTGTTATGCTGGGGTGTGTGACCGCACCAGTGATGCTGATCACAACTCGCTGTTCAACAGGAGCTCAGGGATCCCCTCCAGGGAGATGTCCTGCTTATAGCTCCCCAGGACACACGTGTCAGGTGTTTGTGGATCTGGAGGGTGCCTGAGGTTCCTGCAAAAGCTCCCCACATTGCTCCCTGGGACCCTTTCTGAGCACAGCCCTGCTGGTATGGCACTACCCCATCTCTTGGTCTTGTTTTCCCTCCTCTTTTTCTCCTGTTCCTGCTTTCCTCACCATTGCTCTTCATCTCCCACCTCGCAGCTGGACTGCAGAGCGAAGTTTCTCAGCTGGCTACTGCCACTTAACCAAGGGGCCAAGTTCCTCAGGTGAGATACATTGGTGCTTTTAGACCCAGGGCAGGGCTCCCATGTTGCCATGGGCAGAGTCCTGAGTGGACCTTGGCACTGCTGCCTGGCCGCAGGAGCAGGGGTGCTGTGTGATCAGCACTGGTGGGGTGCTGTCTCCTCCACCTGACTGCACCTCTTAACTCTACAACACATCAGGTCTGTAATGCATCACATTTGCATGAGCACAGCAGTCTGCCCAGCATCTGGAAATCCCCAACAAATGCACAAATTCCTCTTTCTACCCAGAGAAAATTTCTGCATGGGAGAAGAGGACCTGTTGGGGGAAGCCTGGATGCAGGGTACCCTTTTCACAGGCCACTGGTTTTGGACCTCCGCTGCAACCTGCATGGAGGAATCGTGTGTTTTGTGGTTCCTCCTTCTCTGTTTCACTGTGGATCAGGTTACCTGTGGGTTTTGGGGGTTTATTTTTCCTGTAAGTCTATTCAAAGTCAGCAGGATCTCTAGAGAGCTTGGTGATGGGTGAACAGCGGGGCCTGGCCTTGAAGGCACAAGGCACTGTGGTGGCCGTGGGGGCTGAGATGCCTTGTATATTTGAAGGGAAGGGCAGGCTCTGTCCAAGGCTGCTCCTGACGACGGCACGTCCCTTGTTCAGGGTGGGGGGAGTTGCAGGGCGGAGGCAGGGATGACCTTCAAGGCACCAGCCATCACTTTCTCTGCTCAGGAGCTCACGTGTGCATGGGTGAGAACAAGTTCAGGAACATTCCCCGTTCCTGTCTCTGTCTTACACCAAGCTTGGGCTAGTTGAGAGCACCTCCCGCCAGGAGACCCGGTCCTGCTGGAAGGATGAGGAGGAGGATGGCATCAGACGTAGCTGGGGCAGCCCCAGGGTCTCAGGGCCACCGAGAGCCCTGACTGCCTGCCCTGTGTTTTGCAGGCAGGGATGAAGCACAGCTCTGGGGTTGGAGCCCTGCACCTAGGGCACAGTGCACGCCTGTCCCCGAGACCCCTTTGCCATGATGTTCCTCTCCCAGTGGGTGCCCATGGTATGAGTGGTGGTTTCTCCCCACGTGTGTGTGTGAGTGAGCGGACACGGTGGGCCCTGTGTTGGAGACCATCGTGCCATATGGCTCCATATCTGTGTGAGACGGGCAGCTCCTGTCTGGCTGATACCAACTGTTAAATAAGAAATATATTTAAATACATATATATGTATGTATATTTAAAAAATTAAAATTAAAATCAATCATATTAAAGCTACAACATGCAGCGGTTGGAGGCAGCGTGTGCTTTGTGCCGGGCTCTGCTGGGGTGAAATGCAACCAGACGGCAGGCAGCTGCACTTTGAAATCCCCGCAGTAGTGGGGGACCAGCCCTGGTTCTGGTCAGCCCTCCTGGTGGGCAACAGCCTCCCATTCCAGGCTCAGGGTCTGGTTCCCCCGAGCAAGGCTGGAGCATTCTGGGACCCCCTGGGACATGCTGTGCAGAGGTGGGTGAGTCCATCCTGCTGTCTCAATAAATCCCTTGGCGCTCCATGTCCTTTACCCAGTAAAGCCACCAGCATCCCCACTGCGACACATGCACACAGGACAAAGAGCCAGGATGGGCAGGGATCATGGGAAAGTCACTTTTAATGGTTTATTGCCAATGTTACAAAGGTTGACACACTGTCAGACAGGCGGAAACTACACCGGAGTTGTAAAAACACCAACAAGTCTAGGGTTTTAGTTTATTTCCCAAAAAAAGAGAGAGAAAAAAAAAAAAAAGAATCAAAGTTTGCCTTGGCCAAGCTGACTGCGTGTCCCGGGGATGCCTGGGGCCTGAGCTGGGGTCGCTGCAGCCCCTGAATGAGCTGGGCTTCACGTTGGCAGTGAGATGGGCTGCGGGGTCCTGGGGCAGTCCCCATACCAGCCTGGGCAGCGCGCGGTGGTCCTCCCGAATCCACAGGGCCCCAGCTGTCCTTCGTGGCACCAGCCTTGCACCCCTCCTCTCCCCGCTTATGGCAGACCCCTGTCCCCACCGCAACAGCGGCAGCAAGAAAGGTGAAAAACGCCCCTCTCCATCAGTGCTGAGGACCGGCAGCGCCGGCGGCTCCCACCAGCACCACGACTGGGTGCCTGAGGACCCAGCCGTCGTCGCCTGCCCTGCTCGCAGGGCTGCTTGCCCTGCTTTGAAATAAACCCCTTAAGATGCTGATAATCTCTGGAGCGTCGGTGCAGGCACCGTTTCCCTGGGGTCAGTTCAGGCCCGGGCTGGTGCGCACCGTCCCTGTCCCACCGCCCTCTGCCCCTTCCCTCCCCGGGCCGCTGGAGCCCGCCTGGCCAGGCTATGGCGGAGAAGACCAAAAAAGAAGTTTGTGCTTTGTATACGAGACCCTGCCTACACCAGGGGGGCTGGGGAGGAGGTGGCTGCGCTTGCCCCACGGCCGAGGCTACCAAAACCCCTCAGCCCCTTGCCCCCCCCCGGCAAGCTACAGACATGCACACACACACACACACACACATACACACACACGTGGGAAAGGGAGGGGTCCCCCTGGGGGCTGGGGGGGGACAAGGGGAGGAGGAGGAGAAGGCGGCCATCTCCCCAAAACCATGTCAGCACCGAGCCGAGAAAAGTGCGTTGCCGGCCCGGCAGGGAGCACAGAGGTGTCAAGTGCACCCTCAGCCCCCCCAGGCACAACGCCGAGCACCCCCGGCGCCCTGCCAGCAGCCGTTTGCCCCTTAAAACTAAATTTTTTTTCTTTCTGTAAGCCACTCGCCTCCCCGTGGCACCGCTGTCCTGAGATCTTTTGATGGAGGGAGGTGGCTCAGGCGGGTGCCGTGAGCTGCCAGCGATGGGGATGCGTCTCAGCCACCCGGTCCCTGCGCAGTGACATAACCGCCCCATGCCCCCCTGTTTCCCTCCAACCCCACAGCATGCCCCACTGCTGCCGTGCTGCAGGCAGCAGGACCAAGCCGGGTGCCCGTCTTGGCAGAGTGGGGTTCAGGAGGATGAGCCAAAACCCCCCGGCCCTCTCCTGCTCTCAGCACCTGCTGCAGCCCAGGACAGCTCGGGAGTCGGGGTGTAGGACTGGTTCCCCTGCTCCCCATGGCCCCGGGGGCAAGGAAGGGGACATGGGGCTCGGCACTGCCCCCAGAGCTGGGGGGTGGCAGGGGAGGGCTCTGCTTCTCCCGTCCCCCTCAACAGACACTTACAAACACACACAGAGAAAGGAAACCGTAACCTTATAAAAGACACCGAACGCAAACGCCTGCATGTTTGGGGGCAGCCCCGGTCCCGTCGCCGCCTCGGCTCCCCCCGCGCCCCCGGCGAGCGGCCGAGCAGGCTTGCTGTGTGGGGCCGAGTGGCCGGCGTGCCCCCCTGGGCGCCTAGGAGCCGATGATCTGGCCGGACCACGTCTCGTGCTTCGTGTGGGGTGCCAGGTTGGTGAGGACCACCTCCACCGCCTGGAACTTCTGATTCTTGGGAGGGATGGGGCAGACCTTGTACGTCACCTCGTCCCCCTCCACTGGGACGTACTCCCCCTCGATGCTGTGGGAGAGGAGAGGAGAGGTGGTGGGGCTGGGGCCAAGAGCCAGACCCCCTCCCTGGACCACCCAGCACCAAGGAAGGCACCCGACGCACCAGCTGTGCCTCGGGAAAGAAAACCCACCGGCGAGGTGGTGGTAGAGGACAGGCAGAGCCTCATCCCCACCCCATGGAGACATCCCCAGCCCATGGGTCTCCAGCCCCATGGTGATGGCATGGCTCACCCAGGGGTGTCCCAGCACCGCGTAACCCCTGGACTTACTCAGACACGTGGACGAAAATGTCCTCTGTGCCGTTCTCGGGGGTGATAAACCCGTGGCCCTGGGAGCGAGAGAACTGCTTGCAGACGCCCTTGAAGATGGGGCCGGCGGAGGCACGTGCTGTCCTGTGGGAGGAAAGGGACGGAGATGTCTCAATGGTGGCACTCGCCCAGGGGGCAGCACAGGGAGAGGTTTGCCATGAAAACATGGCGTTCCCTGGGAGAGCGCATGGCACCCACCCACAGTGGGTGCAGTGATGTTGGCCACCGCAGTGGCGACATGCACCAGGCGTAAAGGGTTTTGCAGGCGCTGCTGGTGACGACAGTCCCTTCTCGGCTCAGCCGGACAGTGTCAACCCCACTCACTGTGTGCCAGGTACTTACGCCGAGTAGGTCCTGGTCCTCTTGGTGGGGAGGGGGCTGGGCAGGTCCCGCAGCAGGAGGTTGCCCCGCTCCCAGATGCGGCTGCCCTCCCGCTGGAAAGGGAAGGTGGGCCACACTGGCGACTTGGGGGAGTGCAGGGGTGGCACCGCCGGTGGGGCGCTGGGGTCCGATGACATGGTGGGACCAGTGGGCTCCTCCGTTTTGGGGATGGGCGGGCGGGTGGCAGGAGAAAGGGCAGCTGGGCACACGGGTCTGCTGCCTGAGGCCTGGGGAGCAAAGCACAGGGGGTGGTTACAGGTCCCCCCAGGGGGGGCTTTTGGCAGGGGCAGTTTGCTGTCAGGAATTACCCACTCTGCTCCCGGCCCCCTGTCTGTGTGGGCAGGCAGCATGCCACTGACATTCGTTACTGGGCACCAACCCCTGGCACTGGGAAGCCCATCCGGGATGTCCCAGCAAATCAGTCCCGAGGGAAGGAAAGAGCCTGGTTTGTTGCTGCATCTTTCATTTTCCAGGATAATCCCACATATTAGAGATGAAGCTGCTAAATTGGCAGGTGCCCTGGGAGAAGGAGGAGCTGAGCGCAGGCTGCTACGGGCAGGGACCATTTTGGCAAGGATGCCAACACTGCACCAGCATGCCTGGTCCCCCTGCCCTGGCCTCTGAGATCTCTCCCAGCTCGAGATTTCTGCTAAAAGGGTGAAGGAAACAGTTTGAGACAACAGGTAGGTCAAGGCCAGGGGTCTGAGGTCTCCCCACTGCTGGAGGTTGCCTCAGCTCTATGGGATTTAGAACCTAACCCCAGCACCAGCCAGTGGCTCGCTGCCTGCCTGGACACATCCCTACGGGGAAGGGACACCAGGAGGTTATTTTTGGGCCGCTGGCAGCACACACCGCCCTTGGGCACCTCAGACAAGCCACAACACAAGCACAACCTCCTGTCACTGCGGTTATTGGGATCCAGTTTTTGGCTGGCATCATGCAGTTTGCAAGGAGTTAAAGTCCCAAGGGGCAGAAACCCACAACCTTTGGCTGCCGAAGGATGGCCAGGTCACCTGCCGAAGAGCAGGAGCCAGACCAAGCGTGGGCACGGCTGTCCTCGACGAACCACCTCCAGCATGAAATTATGGGGTGGGGGGAGTTGTGCATTTTTAAGCCTCACAGCAAGATGCTCTGGTGCGTGATCAGCGCTGCAGCCGCTTGCTCAGAAAGCCTTTGCACTGCCAATTTCTCTTCCCATCAGTCGCTGATTCTGATGCCGGGTGCCTTTGTCTCAGGGTGCCCCTTGCCAGCAGCTGCTTGGGGGCACTGTTCTTCGGGGGTGCTGGGTGGGGGCTCACCTGTCTCCATCACCCCTCAGGCTTGAGGGTTTCCCCATCACCTGGAGCTCAGGAGCCCGACATCCCTTGGAGTTACCATTCCCTTCCCCACCACCCCCTCCAGCCCTTCTTGCCCCACTGGGGCATGCAGCATCTTTTGGGATGACACCTGCACACACCGGGAAACCCAGAGAATATTTAATTTGGTTTCTGACTCATCCGTGGCCCCTTGAGATGCAGAGGCCCTGGGGGGACGTGCAAAAGGGGGTCACCTCCACTCCCAAATTAGCAGGCACCAAGGACATGGGAAACGGTTTCTAGAGCAGCTGAAGTTTCAGGGAGGGACCAGGCAACTCTTGTTCCCCTCACCCACCTCCTCTTGCTTCCCCTGCCAGGGGGTCTGCCTGTCGCCAAGCCCTGACCGCTGCCAGTCCCACTCTGGTGCCCATCCACACCATCCACACCACACACCACACATGTTTCCTAACAGCTGCCCCCTCTCAGCCCTGCAAAGCTTCACCCCAAGGTCCAGGCGGCAGAGGCCACACTGCAATCCCACCCCAAAGCCTCCTGCCCTCTGAGACAACTTCCAGCTGCAGTGGCAAACCCCTCCAAAAGGTCTCTCCCATCCGTCCCCGCACCAAACCCTTCATGCGCTTCAGTGGCTCCTCTCTGCCATGAAGCAACTGGAGCACATGCGTCTGCCTTCTGCTCCACAGCCCACCCCACTGCAGGGCTGCTCAGCTCCCGGCCCGCTGGGCTCAGCGTCTCCTGCCCCCATGCCCAAATTCAGCATCTCCTGCCCCCATTCCCAGGCTCACCACCTCCTTCCCCCACGCCCAAGGAGCTCGGAGAGGCTCAGGTAGCATCCAAGCAAGAGACCCAAAAGCTGGAGCAGCCACCAAGCTGCTTCTCTGGTCCCATCTGTGCCCCTCATCTGACCACTCTGCCTGTGCTGGCGAGCAGCCTGGTCACTTTTGGGCAGCAAAAAGCAATGTGGTCCCCAAGCATCGCTGCAGCATCCGGCACCTTCCCAGGAGGTGTCAGGGCTGGACTAGCAAGACGACTTGGGGGAAGCGGCCCTCAGTTCTCTGCCACATCATGGAGCCGCCACTATGAAAATGGCTTCACCACGGCGTGCGCGCTTTCACTGACAAGGCCTTTTGGTTCCCCCACCAGATTAGGGACAATGGAGGGTATTTAACCTGAATAACGTTGCTTGGAGCAAACTATTAGTATGCTGAGGGGGTTGGTTGGTGCCAGGAGAAAGAGCTTCCTCTGGCAGGTCCACAAGGGGCTGGAAAAATGGAAGTTTCCCAGAGGCAAAACAAAAATAAGAGGCAAAGGGGAAGAGGCGTGCAAGAGGGAGAGCCTTGCAGGGACAAAACGGCGTGGGCAGATGAAGTGGCAACTGAGAGTGGGTTTGCCCCAGCTTCACCTGTGGGACCAGCGCAGGCCAGGGTGCCCTGGAAGGCCCCCTGCTCTGGGGGACGAGCGGTGATGGGGAGCAGGAGCATGCTGGGCATCGCTGGGGGAGAGGAGGCAGCCAGTCCGCTCCCAAGGCCCAAGGGCAGCAGTGGAGGGTGCCCTCCCAGGCACCCCATTTGCCCCCAGGAGCTGAGCTTGCCTCATGTGGGAGAACAAGCCAGGCACGACTGCACCTGTGCACTTTGGGGGGCTCTGGCTGGCCCATGGGTATATGGGGGAGAGCCCTGGCATGGGGTGGCAGCTCAGTGGGATGAGCACAGGGACAGGGCACAGTGAGGCTGTGGGATCCCCATCCTCGTGGGTATGCAACCCCCCCACGGACACATCCCTCATCAGCCTGCGCTAGCTGAGGCATTGCACCTAAGTCCTGCCTGGAGTGGGCGGTGGAGCAGACACCCCCATCTGTCCCATGGCTGTGCCGAGGCCGGCTCCCACGGCCAGCAGCGCTCTGCCCTGCTCCAGTGCCTGGCTTGAGCACCCCAAATTTGTGGGTCAGCCTTGGGGCCTGGTGGCTGAATGCTCAGCATTGCAAGTGCCAGTGAAGCTGAGGCTGAGCGGGAGCTCTGGCACCAAGGGGGGCTCCGGGGCGGTATCCTGTCTCCCACCTCACTTAAATCCCTGCAGCAAACAAAGGGACCGAGGAAATTAAACTCATGGCAAAAGCAGGCTGAGAGAAGAGGGGAGAGGCTAGCATGTCCTCACCGGTATCTTCTCCCCTCCCAGCCCAGCCAGAGACCAGGGAAAGCCTCTCCCATCCTCCTGTCCTTCTCCTTCCCTCCCTCTGCTCCACCCCACCATCCTCCCCCCAGCCCTGCAACCACCTTTCTTCACGATGCAGCCCCAGCAGGCAACAAGGAGGGGGCATCTGGGGGGACAGGAGGCTTTTTCCCCCCTCTCCTCCATCACCAGTAGTCACCCTAACCCCCGCTGAGGCTGACAGCATCTCTTCCCACCCCGGGTCTCTCCTGGCCTGGCAGACATCACCCACGACACTGTGTCCACCCTGCGCACGTATTCGGTGCCGGGATGAAATCCAGGTCACTTGAGGAGGTGAGCAGAGGCTGCAGCAGCCTGGCTCTGCTGTGGGGCACGGGAAGCCTCTCCAGTGTAACCCCCCCCTCCTCCCACCACCACTGCAGGACCTCCACCACGTTCCTCCCCATCTCCCCTCGGTGGCTTTGCTCTGAGGGTCCCCTGGGGTGACAGTCCTCCGAGGCAAGGACGCACGTAAGCAGCACCAAGCCCAGTGCTCCCTGGAAGGATGCTCTTCGTAAAAAACACCCCCCACCCCGTCCATCTCTCCCCCTCCCCAAAGAAACCATCTCGGATCGAAACCCCAGAGCCCTCTGGTGGGGCAGCGGCAGCCAGCTTTGCTTTTATATTTTTCGCAGGGCAGGCTTCCGAGCCGAGCTGACAGTCGGGATTGCTCACAGGCGAACGCACGAAAACCCAGGCCAATTAAGGCAGACAGGCAGTAGACACATCAGCTTTTATCTCGAGATCCAAGTACCCCATTCATCACCAGCCACTGAAAGGTCTGTGGTTTATCAAATAAAATCAAATAAAATCACTGTCTCTCTCCCTCTCTTTAAAGCCAAACACATTGACTTGGGTGCTGGCTGTGACCTTATTTAACTAAACATCCTTTCAAGGTCCCCCAAAGGGGGGAAGGACCCTTTGAAGAGGCATCAGCCTCTGTCTGCCACTCCCCGTTCATTAGCGGCAGCGAAGAAAAACCCCTCTACGAGTCCCTCGGCCGGGCGGGGGAATACATATTTAATTGGCTTAATCGCCCTCGGCGAGACGGCCCTCCCGCGCGGTGTTTCTTTGTGCTCCTTCTCATCCGTCGGGACCCCCGGGCTGCCCAGGACGGATGGACGGATGGATGGACGGGCGGCCGCTCTGCCGGCAGCTGTCACGCTCCGGCTGCGGGACGTGACCCTTCGGCTGGCTCGCCGTTGCCTTTATGGGCTGTTTCCTTTCATGCTGCCACGTCCCTTTGCAAATCCCCGGGGCTCGGATGCTGTCTGCCACCACGTTCGGGTCTCTCGAGTGCCGGTTGAGGAGCTGGAGGTTATTTTCCCTCTGCTGCCTTTTCCAGTGAGCTCCCGCATGGGCTTTTCCCTGCCGCTCCCCATCACGTTTTCTCCATCCCTTGTGACTGCCAGTGGCCCCAGTTTAGGAGTCAGGTTTACCTCCCAGCTCCTTCCACCCCAGTAGCAAAAAGGTCTCAGTATGTCAAAAAGACACCCTCATCTCCGCAGCCGGCTGCCGGCAGCCATCTCCTCACCCCAGGGAGCAGGGAAAGCGATGTTCTGGCCCACCGCCATCCTGGGGGAGGCTCATGCCCCCCCCGACCCAGCCTGTCTAGACACGGGCTGAAACAGAGAAGAGATACTCCCTCCCAGACGCGGGAGCATATCCCCAGAGCTCGATGCAGAAACAAAAATCCCATTTTTCAGCCGCTTTGGCACATGCAGGCGCCGAGGGACCCACCAACAACGCGGTGGCCAGCAGAGACCCCGAATCGGCATCTCCCGAGGGGGCTGCTGTGAAGGGCAGGAACCAGCTGGGGAACAGGGATGGCTCCAGGCAGGGGTTACCAAAAGCAGGGCCACCACAGCGCTCGCCGGGCTACGTTTCTCCATCCTCCCTTCCTTGGAGGAGGCTCACAGCCTCAGCGTCTGGCAGGTTTTTATAAATGCTGTCTCTGTCCGATGCTAATGAAAGCCTCTCACTGCCCCCCCCCCTTATTTTTTTTTGGTTACCGGATTGTGCCATTAAGAGTTAAATCCCAAGCCAAGCAAATTCCTTGCCTACCCTGCATGTTAAAACCCCCTTTGCTGAGACAAATTACTACAGGAAAAAATAAACCAGGCGGTTTTTGGGGAATACACACTGACAGCGTCCCCTCCCCAGCTAAGCCAATCACGCTCACAACTCCAGGGATCTTTGCTGAGATAGTCTCGCCTACGATACAGCCTGCTTAGCGCTAAAATATGAATGTCACCTTTATGGATCGATTATAAAAAGCTCCCTTAGTCGGTGCAGGGCTGCCCAGTTCTCGGGGAGGCCATGGGGGAGAGCAAGCAGGCTGCCAGACGCAAAGGGAAAGCAAAGGGAGAAGCCATCATGGAGGCTTCATTTACCTTTTAAGCATATATGCATAATCATCACTCCCAAATATCAAATTTGTGGGATTTGGTTGTTTTGTTGTTTTGCTTTTTTTGGTTGGTTTTTTTTTTTTTTTTTAATTAGAATAGGTTCTGTCCAAAGACCTGGTGTAAATGTCCTCGTCCGCGTCCTTCCTTCCTCCTTTGTGGATCTAACTTGCCGTCTGCAGGAATGAATAGTGCAGCCAGTCCCAAAGAAACCCCAGTCCAAGCCCCCATCGTTATCAGCCCGCTTTAACAAAACAGATTTTTTTACAAATCGCCTCTTCCTCACCCAGCAATTGGAGACCTGGGTCCCAGCTGACCTCAGCCCTCCGTGGCAAAGCCCCCGGTTATTTGCCCCCCAGTCAAAGCAGACACGGCAACAACGCCGCCGCCACCACCACCACCACCCCCAGAGGAGTTATTGTTCCTCAGGCTGGTGGGGAATAACCAAACCGGAGGAGGGAAGTCGCGCTTCACCCTCGCACCTCTCCGCCGTCGAAAGGAAAAAGCAGCTTTGAAAGAAAAAAGGCGGTGCGCGAAGTTTAACCTCCAGCTTACAATAGCCCGGGCAAAGCTGGATGGCCATTGTGCCTCCCCCCCAACCCCCCCTTACCTCCTCAGCAGTGACGGGCTCCCTGGAGCTGCGCTCTGCAGAGCATCGGTGCTCGGCGGGGCCGAAGGCTCCTCGGCTGCCTTGCGAGGAGCAGCGGTCTCGCCCGCAGCCCGGCTCTTGGGGGGCTTTCTCCGTCTGCCCGCCCGCCTGCCTGCCTGCCTGCCGGCTGCCTGCTGCTGATGGATCCGCGGTATCTGATGTGTGTATGATGCGCGCCTCGCACACACACCACACACGCACGCATCCGCACGCCTTCCCCTGACGTCAGGGCCAGGCCAGGGGGAGCGGGCAGGTGGGAGGGATCAGCCTGGTCATTTCTGAGCTAAGGCTTAAAGGAGCGAGTCTGTACGGGGGGCTGGAGGGGACGAGGGTGGGTCCCGGTGGGGGGCTGCATCGCTCTGGTTACGCAAAGTGACGCGCATCAGTGGCGCGGCCGGACACGATGGGGCTGCAGGGACCGCAGGATGGGGGGTGAGATGACCCCAGACGGAAAGATGGGGCCAGGACGCCAGGTCTGGACCAGAAGGAGTCCCCCACGACGGGTCAAACCTCTCCCCCGTCACCCCGAGTCCCGCTGGCATGGCTGCAGCCCCTCTCCCCGCCTGCCCATGCCTGCAGCCCCCCAGCATCCACAGGTGCCATGGTCACCCCTGGGCACAGCAGGGGAGCATGGCGGGGCAGGGAGCACGTGCCACAAATCCACCCCACCATCCCGCTCCCCAGCTCTGGGCTCGCAGCCGTCACAAACCCAGGTGCTTTCTAAGGGTCTCATTTCCAGCACTGCACTATGTCAACCCCCCCCGAGCCCAAAAGATCTTTCCTTTCTGTTTTCCCCTGTGCCGGCGTGACCGTGCTCAGGAGACCAATCTCCACGGGCAGAGGGAACGTCATAAATCGGCCCGAGACTTTCTCTCCTGGGGGCGCGGGGTGATGCAATGAGGACAGGAATCAATCGTTTGCTGCGTCCACTGGGGAATAGGGCGAGGAGTAATGGGGTTTAAATTGCAAGGAGCAAGATTGATGCTAGACATTAGGAAACGCTTTCTAACAGAACAGACAGTTAATTACTCAAGTAGATTGCCTGGGGAAGCACTGGAGTCTCCATCACTGGAGGTTTTTAAGAACAGCCTGGGCATGCATCCTTTGGGGGGAATTTGGGTGATATTGGCCTCATTTTAGAGCAGACGGGTGGACCACACTGGCATCTTAACACACAGGTCCCTGTGATCCTGGAATAAAATTTGCGAGAACCCCAAACAACCGTGGGGCAGTGTCAGTGCTGCAGGGGGCTGTCACAAGCATCTTGTGATGCGGGGTGTTTGCGGAGTGCTTTTGGTTTCTTAAACGTGACTCTTTCCTTGAGTCATTCTTAGTAGCTGAACGCCATGGTGCACACCAGTCCTGTTCCACCAACGACCCCCAGGGCTGCAGGGTGGCGTATGAACTGTGTGGGAAGCCATGAGGCATGGCACAGGGTCAGGAGACAGAGTCATGACTGCTCTGCCTCGCTGTATCCATCCATCCAGGTAGCTGAGTGTTGATCCGTGGCTGTCCCAGGGGCTTTGGAAGTGGGACTGGATGGCCAAGCAGTTGTGTCTCTCCTGTCAATGAACAGTGGTGCTGAAAAAGGCCCAGTGGACAGAAGAGACCCAGCCCACAGCAAGAACTCCAAGAAGCACTGAAACCCCAAGGGCTGGTTGGTTCTGCCATTTGCCCATCATGCTCTGCTTGTGGCTTTTCAAGCAGCTTTCCGTGACAAAACAGGAGCCCCATTCACCCCTCTACAGACACCACATGGCTTATCTCCCCAGTCTACTCTTCAAAACCTTGTGAAAGAAGGGAAGGAAAAACCCAGCCAGCTCTCAGTCTCCACTCTGAGTTTCTCCTGAGATGGCCCATCCTATCCTGGGGGACAGCTCTACACACCCAGCCCAGGAGGGCCTTGCATTGGAAACAGCTGGAGGCCAGAAGAGTGCTGGGGACAAGTGGTATGGGCATTCCCTCTTCTTCCCCAGGCATTCATTTAACATTGGTACATTGAATATCATAAATACCTGTACTTCCCCGCCTGATTTGTGGTACACTGGGGTTAGCCGCGTGCCCAGCTGCACGTGTTAAACAATAAAAACAGAAGAGAGGAGATGAGCGTCAGAACCCGAGTCTCCCACGCAGTCGCTAAAGGCTTTTGACGGAAAAGGCACGGGGAACTCAAAGTACGTTTGACTGGAAGGTGGGTCTGGGCATGCGCTGCAGCAGAGGAGGCAGAGAGTCTAAAGCATGCAAAAATGATAAAAGGAGAAGAGGGGAAGCTTTGATCAAACAGAGAGTGGGAGTGGGGGTGCTGGAGATGCCTGCAGAGACAGAAGCAAAGGCAGGAGCGTGGAGGACTTTGTACGTGAGAAGATACTTAATTCTTTTGGAGTCAATCAAAGGAGAGCCAAACCAGTCTAGATGCAAATTACCACTCACCTCCTCCAACGTCCCTGAGCCAGTTTTCCCAAACAGCAATGGGGATGGAGGGGCAGAGGAGATCGTAAACAAAATAATTTGGGGGTTCCTTTCATTTTCCTCCTAGTTTCTGAGTCTTCAGGTAACTTCAAATGTTATTTTCCAGTTTTCCTGTACAATCGTGAGAGTGAGAAATATAGAATCATAGAATCATAGAATCGTTAAGGTTGGAAGGGACCTTTCAGATCATCTACTCCAACCATTAACCTAACCTGACAAAACCACATCTAAACCATATCCCCAAGTACCTTGTCTAAATATCTGGGATTTTCTCTGAGTGACGTAAAGACCCTTGTGCAATCCCTGGATTCCAGCAGCTGAAGCTTTAAAAAAAACCTAGCAACTGAGAACCATGTTCCCAAATGTCGGAAAAGACCCAATACTGCTGAGAGAGACTCTAGAGGCATTATGGTTATGTATGAAAAGGTGTGAACAGGTGCTGCGGATTTGTGGATACTCATTGTGTCAGTACTACTGGGACAAAAAGAGACCAGTTGGCAAAATGAGGCTGTTCACACAACCTCCAACATGAAGATACCTTAGCCGCAGCATTACATATAGTGTAACTCTGAGCGCTATCAATAGCTCAGTTGAGACAACACCCATGTTTTTCAGGGCAAAGTTTGGCTTTGGTTTGTATTTTTACGTTGGAGACGGAATTCCTCCAGAGATAAAACCCAGGTGGTTACTGGGCAACATCTGTCACGTACAGAAAGGCCTGGGCACACACCAGCTTGGGATCGGGGAGGGTTACCTGCAGAGGGTGAGACTGGAAATCATGTCCCACAGCCTGTTACTGGTGGAGGCTGAGAAATTGCCTGTCAGACTCAGCTCTGGTGGTGTTTGTAGCCTGGTATCTTAAGGCGTTGAAGCTCATCTGACTGCGTGGTTGCCAGCTTTCCCTCCGCACTTTTCAAGTCAGTTTCCCCACAGTAGTATTAAAGTACCTGTAAGTTTCAGCAAAATACTTAGCTTCATAAAGAGGAGGGATCCTGTTGTGCTTACCGAGGAACAGCCTGCAGCGTTCAGCCCTTGTTGGCAATCATAGAGCTGGTACAGCAGAGAGATATTCTGTACATCCCCACCCCAGACAAGCTTGCTTGGTGCCTACAATTTATGAGACACCAAAGACCCAAGCGTAATACGCAAGCCAGTACAAAGCCAGGCCTGGCTGCTCACACAGCTGATTTTTAGGGGCTGTGGATCAGGCTGAAGGAAGATGCATCTGCTTCGTACTGGGCACCCAGCTGCCCCCGATGGGGCACGGCTATTTGAAGCATCAAAAATGTTAGCTCAAGGATGGGCTAGAAATGGAAGTGTGATATGACTGTCCAAATCCACCTCTCTCCATCTCCCATGTTCTCCAGGGTATTCAGCTTACTATTCCCCCCAACCCCTGCCCCTGTTTAACCTTACAGTTCTTATATACGAAAGTATCCAGAGTGATCACCTTGCCAGCATCAACAGTGTCTAACTTCTACATCCTCATGTGATACCAAGGCTATTTCTTCCCCTGTCATCAGAAGAGGGACAGGGTCAGGAACGTTTCTCTCTTCTGAAAAAGTAGCTAAAGACACCCGCAAAACCTGCACTCCTGCTAAAGGTCAAACCTCGCACTGCCAGACCTGCATGAGGCCAGGACAGAACAGCAAGGGATGTGGCACGTGTGCCAGCAAAACTGTGCCGTGCCGAGATTAGCGCAGCTGCGACTGTAGCGCAGGAGAAAAGAGCCTTTGTAAGGCTCCCTGAAGTAGGACGAGAAGAGCAGAAACGCTGGGAATTTGGGTTGAGGTGTTCTGATAGAGTGGTGTCTGCTGCTTTGGCAGCAGAGCTCCTTGCTGAGACAGTAGATGTTGCTCCAAGAAAAATGCTGCTCTTCTCAGGTGACAGGGGAAAACTTGTTCCTGGGCACCCCATTTAATACAAACACGCCAAACACGTGCAGACCAGCCATGTTTATTTAAAAAAAGAAAAAAACAACCACCCAACAGATCCTGGTGAAACAGGAGTAATTGCGAAGAGATCAGAAACTCCTTGGCCAAGACAGGTATCTCGTTAATGAGGCCTAGCCACAGTATTTGCAACCTCATTTTCCCCCTCCTGCTCCAAGACAGCTCAACATTTAATGGTTTCTTATCTAAAATACTCATTACTGTCCCACTACGTGCTGCTGGGGGGTGTGAGGGATGACATACTTAGCCTTTGCATCAAAGCCATTATGCTGACAGTGCAGTTTTGACTGTCAGCCAGAGATGTTTGGCTTTCCTGGCACATCTTTTTTTAAACACACTTCAAACAACTTCCCTTCATTTTTCCTAACAAATTTCAGACATTAGCACATCCCCATTTTCCACCATCCCTCATGATGCTTACCTTGCTGCAGAACACACCAAGGCCTGCAAAATCATACCATGGGGATTTATTTTTTTTTTTTAGTGAACACTCAGAATAAATTATTCCAGCTCTACGTGATGCCAATTTGTACCTGATAATAACCTTGACCTAAGTATTGGGCAGTCACTGCTGTGAAGAATACCTTCCAGGTACAAGGAAGGTTTTGCTGTACACGTAGGCAAACAGCTGAAGTATCAGCCCTCAGAGAGACGTAAACTCTGATCCCTGCTGTCCTGTTGGGACTGAAGCTTAAAAAAGCATAAACAAATGGACAGTAACTGCAATTACGGATTTTTTCAGGTGAATCACCAGCAGTGACAGAGGAATACACCGGGCAGGGGGGAAAAGCGGGTATCCATGGAGCGCCCCTGCGCAGGGCTCCCGGTTCCTGAGGGCCTTTCGACGTTTATATTGACCAAAAGCACCGCCCTCACGGGGACCACCAGAAACCGGGCCGAGCCCCGCACCGCTAAAGGCAGGTAACTGCCCGGGGCCCCTCCCCGCACTGAGGAGGGACAAAATGGCCGCGGCGGGGTGGGGAGAGGCTCCGCCCCCACGTCCCGTGAGCTCTCCGCCCCGCGTCAATCAGGGCGCGGGTCCGCCCCCTGAGGGCGATTGGCTGAGGCGCCGGAAGTTGCCGTGAGGTTGGGGACCGCGCGGCGGGGTTTGGCGTGCGGCAGGTGGGTGAGGGAGCGGCTGCGGCCGCGGCCCCGGCCTGGGCTTCGCCGGGCTGGGCGGGCTCCCCGGCTCCCGGCCCGTCCGCTGCGCTCCTCCCGGTCTACCGGGCGGCGCGGCTGTTAGTGCGCTCCCCCCGCTCCCTACCACCGCGGCTGCCTGGCCGCCCACCCCTAACAGTACATGCGGGGCCGTCTTCAACCCTACACCCCCCACCCTCCCCCCGCAACGGCCGTTGCGCGGCCGCCTTCAGCACCCCTTAGTCCCGTCCCCCCTCGTTTCGGGATAGCCAGGGTGCTGGCCCACTAAGCTCCATGCAAGACGTTGGGGGGGGTCCCCAGGCCCGCCCCGCATCAGTCGCTGGGGCTCTTCTGGGGCTCTTCGTTGCCCCTGCAGTGCTCCAGTTCCTGAGGCTGTTGGTGTCTTCTCTCTCTCCTCAGAGGCGCTTCCTGCCACCATGTTTGTCCTGGTAGAGATGACTGACACAGTAAGAATTCCTCCCTGGCAGTTTGAAAGGAAACTGAATGAATCCATTGCGGAAGAGCTAAACAAGAAATTGGCCAATAAGGTAAAGCGGGGGTCATGCATAGGTTGATGCAGAATGCAATCATAATATCCCTGAGCATCTCTTCCTTTTATTTGTTCCTAATGAGGTGTGTGGGTGAGGTATCAGAATAGTTTAGATGTGAAGGCCGCCCCCAGAGACTGACATGTTAGAGACTGTAAACAAAGACACAGCCATGTATCATCTCAAAGCGGACTTTTTTCTAATAGCTAGTGCTGTAATGGGAAGATACTGGGATGCAAGATGGGGCAGAGAAGCATGGAAGAGAAGTGAGAGTAACTACTGGTTTGTGTGTAGAGTAGCAATCTGAAAAGCAGTCTGAAAAATGGATGCAAACTAATCCATCCAGTGCGGGAAGTTTTAAAAAGACGATGTAAATAAATGTAGAACAGTAATACTGGCAGAGAAATTAAGATGTTAATAGCTGACTCAGTCTGTACTTAGTACTTGAAATACAGCGTGGCAGTAAGAAGTTGGTCTTTGGTGTAGGATATAAAAAAGTGTTATGTCGTAGGCCAGGAGGTCACGGTTTCCCTGTGCAGCCTCTGGGACTGTGATTAGCATACAGCTTTCAGTGGGAGGCAGGTGCAAAACTCAAAATGCAGCTTGTGAACGGAGCTTAAAAGAGCAACCTGAAGTGATTGCGCAGATTATACAGACAGGATATGAAAAGCAAGACTCTTCCCTCATCCACTGATGACTAGTAGGCACCTCAGATTTTGTAGGCTGTGAAAGTGTCTCAGAAGTGGCAGAGAAACCAAGAGTTCTCATCTCTGCCCAGATCTAATATAGGTTAAGGTAACGGCAAGCCTAGAGGCTTCTGAGAGTATAACTCTGGCGAAAAGTATGTTTAGCATTTGGACAAGCTGTGGGGCTGGTGAATGATGTCTGTGGGCAACTGTTTGCTATCTTGGCAGGTCGAGTTCTCTCACGGCTGACAGTTACCCCAAGGGTTTTTGTTTGTAGCAATGCTTTTTCCAGTGCCAATGAAAACACATTCTCCCATAACACTTGAGTAAGTTAGGGGTTCCCTTACAGTGCGGTGTGGTTAGGTCTGGGGCTGTTGAAGGAGTGTACCAAAACAGCCTCCCTCCCATCCTGCCACCCTTCTGTTGCCTCTTTTGAAAAGGTGTGCACCGTGTATAAATTTGATGGTTTGCTTGATTGAACCTGGTGTTCTGCTTGATTTATTGCTTTTTAAATTATTTTTTTTCTTTGAGCAGGTTGTATACAATGTCGGCCTCTGCATCTGTCTGTATGATATCACAAAGCTGGAAGATTCATACATATTCCCTGGAGATGGTGCATCACATACCAAAGGTATATTCTTGTCCTCAGTTGTATAGTTTTGCAGAAGGTTAGTGATCTGGAAATGTAAACTGAGCTCAATTGTTAGGGAAAGAAAATTTAAAGGAGTTCACTGAAGTTAATAGCCTTAACTCCCCTCCTGTTAGGAGGGCAAAAGGAACATGGTAAATGTCTTTTTCCTTTGCATTTTTGGGGTATAAATACAGCTTTAAATAGCCAGTCCTGTCTGCCTCCTCCAGCAGTCCGTTTCTGTCCTACAATTAGAGCTGTACGTGTGGGATAAGGAAGGGGTTAATTTAATTTAAAATGATTGGAAATCTGCACATAGAAAATAAGTTGTATTAATTGTTCTGCATTTGTCTAGTGTTTTTTCTTTTTGAAGCTTATTTTTCGTAGCTAGAATGTTGAAACATGTTTCTAAATATAACATTTGCACAGCATTTGATGCTGTTTTCCTAGCTGGAAGTTTTGCTACATTTTTGTTTGAGACTTAGACAGATCTGGTTCAGCATACATTACTAGTCACCTTTTTTTTTAAGAGGAAATGACTAATTTCTGTGCTTTGACTTTCGGCAAATCCACCTGAGTAAAACTTGGAAGTAAATGCATAAAAGCAAATTTCGTATATTTTTTAAAGTTAAAATAAATTTCTTTAAACTGGAAAGAGATGTGTTGTTTATAGCTTCCATTTTCAATGTAGAAGCATAGCTTGAGCAAATGAAATGTTTCCCGTTAGAAGGGAACTGGACTGACTGTATGTCGTTCCCCTTGTCTAAAGTTTAACTCCAACAGAACTCGCTCCCTGCAAATAAAAGCTGCTCTGATACTGAAGGAGAATGGCAGGCTTTCCTGCTTGCTTTAATCTCCATACAGCTTCTTAACTTTGAATTCCTCCTTGAACTGAAACAAGAGAATATATTCTCTCTGAGACTGGAAAAAATGCTTTCAGAATCTGGGGTAGCACTTTAATAAATCCTGCTGTGTCTGGTAATAACTCTCTAATGTATTGCTTGATTTTTATGTAAGAGAGGAGCACAGGGTATGGACAGCTAAAGTGATGTTAAATTGCTCATTGGAATTGTTTGGCTGTCTTAGTATAGCTTTCTTATAAATTATAAATTATGTTAGAAACATCATTTTATTTACCCTCGGTGAAAAATGCAGTTATGTTAGAGAATCTTACTTACTCTCATACTATTTGATATAAAATATTTCATTTAAAGAAAATACAGCATTGCTGAAAAAGATAGAAGGAGCAGAAATATTACAAGAAAGTATAATTACAACTGATATTCTTGGCCTTGAAGCATTGTGTGGGAGGGATCACATCTTAACGAAAGCAGAGGTTCTGCTCTGTGTTCTTCATTTCTAGTTTTATTCTGTGAACTTAAACTCTTGCAAGCTTGAAGAGCAGAGAACAGGAGGCTGCTGATCAACAGCTGTCATAATTCATACAAAACAGTGAGGAATCAGAACTCTTATTCCCATTTTTCTAATATCTAATCAGTGCCTGTAAGGAAATTGTAAAAGAAGCTGGGTTAAGCATTTCAGAGGGCAGATAGGATGTGGGATTTTGTTTTAATGGCTGCCACCCTGTGGAAGGAGTATAGTTCACTAGCATGGATGTAACATTAATGATCTGTTTTCTTTTAAGTGCATTTCCGCTATGTGGTCTTCCATCCCTTCCTGGATGAGATTCTGATTGGACAAATTAAAAGCTGCAGTCAGGATGGCGTTCACGGTAAACCACAACTTCTAACTTTAGGGACACAGGAGCTGCAGAGCTCCTGGGTTTGTTGAGATTCTGTGATTTCGGGTTGTATGGTGCGTCTGTAGGCTGGTTAAAGACTGTTTCTGGCCTCTAGCACTGCTGTGATCTGAGGGTGGTCAGTAGTTCGAGCCTGGCAGCTTCCCCTGCCCTTGATGGTTTTGTCTGCATTCCCCTTTCCTTTTGTCATTCATGTGCATGCCCGAGAAGAACAGGCAAGCCCATCTGGAGCATAGACTGGGTTTATTTTCTCGCTTCAGTTAACAGAACTTCTTTTTTAAAGTGGTAGTATCGGCTCATGTTGGTATGATATACTTTCCCTATAGTTCCATGCAAATTCTTGATCACTTCCTGCACCTGAAAACTTGTCTTTGTGAGCACAAAGTGCTGTCAGATTCATGGAATACATAATTGATGAGTTGCTTTCCTTTCTTGTAGGAGTCTTCCATGCAAGCGAGCGCCTCTGCTCCGTTGTTGAGTTAGGACAATAAGATTATCTTGGGTGCATTTGTTGCTGAATTTGGGCATGTCCACGCTCTGATAAAATTCAACATCGTGAAGTCTCAAGAGGGAGATGGGGGCTGTTCTAACTTTATGTTGATCTTTATTTAACATGTTATATCTGTGATTTCTAAGCTCTTTTCTGTCGCAGACCTCTATAGCATCTGACTCATTTCTTGGAACGCTTTCATCTCTAGTCCTGCTCCAAACAGCCTTTTCCTTTCCCAGCGGGCATGAAGACTGTGCCCTCTGTTGCTGTATGTACTTTTGGCTGGGTGGTTGCTTTGCTGCCAACTGAAATTGAGCGTAGTAGCTCAAAGAATAATGCCGGCATGATCTCAGATGTCCTTTCTGAAAGAGGAAGGAGAGTGAGTCTAGAAATGCATTTTAGGAATCGCTGTGGTACATCATTTGCGAAGAAGCATTTCTGTCTTAATCAAATTATTTTCTCCACAGTTTCTATTGGATTCTTTGATGATATTGTCATCCCACCAGAATCCCTGCAGCAGCCAGCTAAGTTGTATCCTTTGATCACCTTTGATAACTTTACTACTTCATTTCAAAAGATTGTGCAGTGCTGGCCCAACAGGCATTCACTACTGCAACAATGAAGGTGCTCAGTGGCAGAAGCTAAGCTGTTGTGTCGAGCAAGTCCCGCAGAATGTTATCGCAGCTAGACAGGCCTCATGCTTATTAGGTTTTGCAGGATCATTGTGCTCGCTGATAGAAATGAATGGCAATGTCGCCCAAACAACCGCATTGTAATCCCTGCCTCTAGTCTTGGCTGCTGCTGAAGACGAAATGCTGGTTTTCCCACATCGTGTAATGTCTAGATACATGGTGTGTGTAATGCACTTACTTGTGGTAGGCGAGGTCTTCTTGGGTTTGAGGAGTTTTGTTTGGTTCAGGTTTTTTTGTCGTTTTTTTGGGGGGTGGGAGTAACCCCAACTCTGTCCAGCAGCGTACACCTTGAAGCAGGAAAATCAGAAAGAAGACGGGGTTCCTGGGCTGTGCAGATGATGATGTGGGACAGCGCATTGCAGTTTGAGAAATAATTGTGAAAAGGCTTTGAATTTTGAAGACTTTGGGTTCAAGTTAAGCCAGGCGAGGTTTAGGTTGGATATTAGGAAAAATTTTTTCACTGAAAGGGTTATCCAACATTGGAATAGGCTGCCCAGGGAGGTGGTGGATTCACCATCCCTGGAGGTGTTTAAAAAAAGGGCAGACAAGGTACTTGGGGACATGGTTTAGAAGTGGTTTTTGTCAGGTTAAGTTAATGGTTGGACTTGATGATCTCAAAGGTCCCTTCCAACCTCAACAGTTCTATGATTCTATGAATTGAGTCTATTCCTAAAACTGTCAGAAGGGGATCTGTCAGGCGGAATACTGATTGTTTCCTTCCTTAACCCTTGGTGTGGCCAGCGATGAAGCAGAGCAGGTGTGGGTGTGGGAATATGAGACAGAAGAAGGGGCCCATGACCTTTACATGGACATTGGGGAGGAGATCCGCTTCCGAGTCGTGGATGAAACATTTGTTGATACATCACCGACAGGTCCGAGCTCTGCAGAGGCCTCCACTTCCAATGCCACAGAAGAAGTCCAGAAGAAAGAGGCGCCCTACACTCTTGTGGTAACTATGTGCACAATTCACAGAGCTTTGTGAACGTTGTGGTTTATTCTATGTCTAAAATAGCAACCCTTTCCCAAGGAACTAATTGCCTTAAGCTGACTGTGAAGCAAACAGAGTCACAAAATGAAAGGAGTGGAAAAGGGGAGAAACAAGATTGTTCTTGTGGTCGCTCTGTTCGCTGTGTCTTTTCATTGGAACACATTGTGGTGGTTGGTGGAGTTCCCACTGGAAGGCTGATTTAAAGCAGACTGTGGATGCCGGATCTGCAGGTGGGAGTGAGCATACAAGGCGCACAGAGCCGGGAGAACCACATCAGGGTTTACACAGCAGCTAAACAGTCTTTCCCATTCAGTGTTTTGGCGTGTTTTCTCACAGCTGGAGTATGGTGGGACAGTCAAGGTGAACACGCAGGTGCTTGATTTTTCAAGTGTTGAAGGTTTGGTGTAGTGTTGACAAGGTTTAAAGGAGTCTGGGGAAGCGCTGGGCAAGCTGATAGGGAAAAAAAAAGTGAATACCTCATCCATAAATCAAGTGGGAGAGATTTTTATATATTTATGCGTATACTCCTGTGTTCTCTATGCAGTTTATAATTGCACACTTTCTTCTTCTGTCTGTGAACAGGGATCAATCAGTGAGCCAGGCCTGGGCCTCCTGTCGTGGTGGACAAACAGTTAGCTGCAATCACAGCCTGCTCCGCAGAAAGTCTTTCCGGTGGATGTTTGGGGGATTACGGGATCCTGCTGGTGCTCATTGCTCCTCTGAAGCTGAATGAGAAATTAGACCTGCCATTCTCTGTTTCCCCTTCAGCTTCCAAGCTGCCAGATCGAGACAGTCGCTTTCAAGAAATGTCTTCACTGGTCTGTAGAAGTGAATTTACAGGCACAAAAAAGCCTTGAGTGCAGCAGCAACAAACTCAGCTGGAGCTTTGGTCTCGTGCCCTGGAGGGAAAACTGGGGAGGTCTTTACTTGCCTGAATTAAGAAGGGAGTCGACTTCAGTGAGTGAAAGTGGGAGAGAATGCCTGTCAAGATGGATCACTCCCTTGGGCTGAGAGCTTGATCTCAGAGGGGTAGAAACCTGCCGTTCTTTTGACAGGAAACGGAGAAGAAACAGCAAAAGACTGGAGTTAATAGAGGTGCGGTACTCTTGTGGACCTGGAAAATGCTGCTGCTGGGAGAGGTGGGGATAATGTTTTGCTACGAATGGGAACTTAACCCATGGATGAAGTCAGGCAAAGAGAATTGGAATGACAACAGTTTACCCAAAAAGTGGCTTAGGGTCTGTGAAGATGACCGCTGTGGAAGGCTACAGGCTGCTTATTGTGCTGGATGGAAATACTTACTGGGTGGGCTGTATTTATGTAGAATGAGCTAAACTTTGCAGGAGCTTGACTGAAAATACATAATTATGAACTGAAACAGACCAAGGCTGCTTTGAGCAAGTTAAATACTTGTTTGTGGGGGGTGTGTTTAGACCAGAAATGGAATAAATAGTAAAAACCACACAGCCTGCCTTCCTGTACAATTTGTGGGGAAACTATTAGCTTCCTGCCTAGCAGGAAGGAAAAAGTTGCCTCCTGCAGTTTAGCTACTTGGATTTCAAGGCAGGCAGTGTTAAGACCAACACTTTGCTCTGCTCTAACAGCCAATAACAAACAATTGCCATCACCCTCCCTGACAGCAGTGAAAGGAAAGGGGGGGAACAAAACGGTGAGTAAAATCTATGCAGGGCCCACTGCCAAGCGAGTGATGTTGCACATAATTACAAAGCCAGCCACGTTTGGCAGGAAGGGACTATAATTCCCTGGGATAGCGGGTCTGCTTAACCTCCAACTGTGAAAACAAAGCCTGAGTCACCAGCGCCCTCCCTGCAGCGCTGTTAGAACCCCTTAATTCTGAACTGTTATTCCTGGTGCATTGCCCTAATTAAAAGAGAGCCTCGAATTCTTTAGGTTCGCATAGTAACTGAGGTCCATCTGCGCAGACAATAAGCTTTACTGAAAGCTCTCTATAGAGCAGTAGTGCTCAGACATGCAACCATCTAGACATGGGGGAAACAAACCGGTTGCAGAACACTCCCAGCTGTTTGTAGAGGTGGAAATTGGGGTGAAGCAAGTTAGAGCCTCAACAGCCAGAGAGGCTTCCACAGCACCTGTTCTGGGGTAGAAAACACCCCAGGTACCTCCAAGTAGCTGTTGAGCTCAGGTCCCTTTCACAGGGTCAGAGCTCCCTGGAGTGTAGCAAAGTGGTGGCTGCACAGCGTTAACATGATGATCTAATGAGGTACTCCTCAGCATCAGTCTCCTGTTGCAGAGAAGGCGAGCTGTGCTTGAGGGAACTAGTTTACTGTGCAACACTGGGAAAGCGCGTAAGTCACTTGCTCCTTGCAAGTTTGTCATTGCTGCAGTAGTGTCACTGTTGCCCTGGACGGAAACATAGTGACAGTCATGAGCGCAGCCTGTACTAGGGTAACGTCAAGGGATAAACAGTGCAAGACGGCTGTGAAGGCTCTTTTTTTACCATGTGTTTTTGTGCACAGCAATGATTTACAGAGTAAGAACTGGGCAGGTACCATCTTGTGTCTCCAAGTTCTTTCCCGCCCTCCCAGCGACAGGGGAAGCAGGGGCTGAAGAGCAGGATTATGGATATAACAACACAAGGCAGAAGAGATGGTCACATTCTTTATTTTCATTTTATGTCTTTAGCCATCAGTAAA
Source organism: Himantopus leucocephalus (assembly GCA_003993805.1). Lineage (NCBI taxonomy): Eukaryota > Metazoa > Chordata > Aves > Charadriiformes > Recurvirostridae > Himantopus > Himantopus leucocephalus. The sequence goes on from RSEF01000001.1 coordinate 60,891,033, forward strand.
GTGAATGGGCAGAAAACAACCAACTGAGCAGACAAACTCACCTTAGCTGGTTATTTCCAAATATAAATAACTGTGGGACAACCAAAATTGAGCCAAAATAGAAAAAGGGAGCTGGGGAATTTAAAAGACAAAAAGTAAGCCTGGCTGCACTCCCTTTTCATAGTGTCAGTGAAGAGGAAGTGCCATAACAAAAAGGAAGCTATGGTTAACATTTGATCAGACATTTATTCCAACAGTAGGCATGGAATTGCACTTTCATGAAAATGCCAAAGCTGAATCGAGTCCAGTGCACTGGGGGCATTGTGCGCACTTAGCTTGATTTCTGCTGCAGCTCCTTCATTCTGTTCAGGGCACTGCCAGCCTGGAACCACTCTATCTGCGACTCGTTGAAGGTGTGGTTCAGCATGATTGTTTCTTGGCTCCCATTGGGATGCTTGATGATGCATTTCAGAGGCTAAAGGAAGAAAACGGTTTTTATTTCCCCCCCTTCTCTTTCAAGGGAGCAAGTTAACTGAAGCTTCTCACAGGAAAATTCCAACACGTTTTTAAAGGGTTGAAAATGGAATATTATAGCTCAGGGCGGGTCTTACCATAGAAGATGCAGTTCCTTCTCTAGAGAGAACTCATGCTTAAGGCAACAAGTCCAGGAATTCAGAATGTCATACCAGGGCTTCTTGTAACCATTCAGAATAATGCAATCTGGTTCTGACTTGCTCTCTAGCCCCCTGGACCACTGGTCCAGTATCTCATCTGGCCAGCAGGCCACACTGCCCATGGGTACCTGCGTGGCTTCAGGCCCCGAGCACACAGCTCCACACAGTTCCCGGTCAGTGGCACATCCCTGCCCCCCCTGCCCCCGCCAACTGCAATGACAAGGTGCCCCATTACCTTTCCAGGTGCGAAGTCTGCCAGCCCCACAATGCTTAGCTTGTCCACAGGATGAATCTTGTTGTAGTCCGCTGGATCAGCGAAAGTGAGAGGCAGTAGACCTTGCTTCTTCAGGTTGGTTTCTGTGGAGAACAAACCACCAAGCACACTTGTAACAACACGCTGCAGGGGATCAGGATTGCCTTCTGGCTGCCCAGTGCTTCTCAGAGTAGTATATTCCAGCAACAATTACTATCTTTGTAGCAAAATCAGATACGCCACAAACAGTGGATATGCTAACTAGATACCTAACAGGGTTCCTCACAAGAGGGGCCATGGGATCTGTCAGCAGATAGGGTTCCTGCCCAAAGGTGCTGAGCCCTGGGGCAAGGTGAACATGGCATCCACCCAAACCAAATACATCCTGCTTACACACATCACAGGGAAAGCACGACTCACCATGGATCCTGGCAAAGCTCTTGGTGATGATGACCCTGCCCCCCAAGTGACGTGGCTCCAGTGCAGCATGCTCCCGGCTTGATCCCTCACCGTAGTTTTCATCCCCAATAACTGCCCATTTGACACCCATTTTCTGTGACAAAGGAAACATATTTACATTTCTGCCGTCACTCAAGTGAGGAATTAACAATAAATATTCATCCACACATCTAATTTCAGTGCTACACCACCGACATTGCTGTGCTATGACACATTCTCCCAGAAGGCTCCCTTTGGTTCTGAGGAAGGACAGAAATAAAGGAATTAAGTGCTTCACTGCAGTTAGGCACTGCCATCCTTCGCTAACGAGGGCTGAGGAGGAGTGCCCTTGAGACCCAGAGCAAATCCTTGCTGCCACCTTTCCTTCCGTGGTCCTGTGCCAGAGCAGCGTTCACACCAACCATGATCCCTGCCCTACTTCTGGAAGGAATATAACTTCTTAAGGAAGGAACTTAATAACTTCTGTCTACTGGAATAACCAATCTGAGATCACTGTCAAGCTGTCCAGAGGGTGAAAGGACATTTCTTGAGGTTCTAAGCCAATTGTTAAAGAATGAAGGGGACGAGATCAGAATTTGTTTAAACATTAGACTAGTCATAGGTGAAACACTCCAAGAGGCGAGATTTAGTTGCAGTCTGATGACACACGTGCCTTGCAAGGCATGCAGTGCCTAGAGGAGTTCTTCCCCTTTCATCTATGATTTCTCGTCCCCTCTGGGTCACACTGTCCTCCTCCCTCTTCCCTGTAGCAAGCAGGGAGACAATCTTCTATAGGAACTGCCATCAGAGTAAGTCCCAAGAAAAAGCCTCATCGCTGAGTGAATTCACAGCTGCTGTTACTTGAGAGCAGGAGGGCGAGATCCTCAGTCTTGGCACAGAGCGCCAAGTAAACACCCTCTTTAAAATAGATGCATCAGGGGAAAGTCTCACCTTGTAGTAACGGGCTGTGTCTGGGACTGGCCCAAACTCCTGGGTTAACGCGTTCCTCACAGAGTTGGCTTTGCCATTTTCAATGTTGATGGCACCGATGAGCAGGTTGTTGGAGATGTTGTCCAGATGGCCACGGAATTTAAGCCACGGTCCGGCTGCAGAAATATGGTCAGTGGTGCACTTCCCTTTTACCTAAGGGGTAGTAAAAAAAGAAGAATGTCTTAGGACAGATTGGTGGCTTGACCCTTCCTCAACACTTTTTATTGTGAAGGATCCTCACATCTCTTTTCAAAGGCACAAACCCAAGACAATTGCATCTGTTACAGAATCAAGGCAATCTAAAGCAGGACACAGTGGCCATTCTGCGTGTTTTGGGCAGGAAGAACATCCCCGTTCCAAGGGGAAATTACAAAAATGAGCTTAGCCATGACACCTTCTGCCATGTCCTCACTTCCCTCAGCACCAGGTTCTTCAGGTACAAAAAGCAATTAAGTCCTTCCTGCTACAGCTCAGCCTCCCTGCTGGGGGAGTTCAGCAAGATGCCAAGTGTTTCCTCTAAGTTTCCAATCTGCACATAAGCCTTCTCAGCTTGTAAGAACAGAATTCCCAACCAGACATAATGGCCTTCCAACAGGTAAGCCCCAAAGTGCTTGCAAAGGAATTATCTGTGTCAAAAACTCAAGCAGAGCTCAGTATGGCCCTTGGGAATATCTGCAACTCTCTGCCGCTGAGAATCAGCAGAGTTCCTGAAGGTCAGTTCCTAAGGGACTGCATTTCAGAACATGTCACTGTATTAACTGAAGTCTTCATCCTTTTAACTCACCCACAAGCAGTGAGGAGAAACCCATGTCTTCATTAAGAGACTGAAATGCAATGTTTACTGTGAAGTAATTTCTCTTTCTATAAAATGGGAAGAGAACACACATACTGATGGATGAGAGGTTCCTAATGACCTCATTTCAGACAAAATGCATCTTAGAACAGTCAGGTATTAGAGACGCTAATTAAAGAACCCATCCACCTTTCTGCTGCAGGTTATAAATGGGAGAACTTCTGCAGACTGCACAGTATGGGTAGGATCGTATTACATGGTATAACAAACTTCATTTTTCATGGTATTAGCTAACCACTACCCCCAAGGAGAAAAGTCTCTTAGTTATAGTAAAAAGAAGTATCAGAAGGAAACACCTGGAAGGAAGATTCTTGCTTCACTTTCCATACCAATGCGGTTGTAGGGGAGGGAATCACAGATAGCTCAAAGGCACATCCAAAGCTTCTAGCAGGTGATGTGCAAACCCCTGTTCGAGCAGTCCTGTCATAGCTGGTGTTCCCCTACTTTGCTCCTGACCTTGATGAGGATCAGCATGTCTTCCAGATCCTTGCCGTCCCACTTATCGAAGGGCTCAAGAAGCTGAAGGCGCTGGCTGGTGGGGCTCACATCCACATGCTGCCCACTGCCATCCTTGGGAGGGTACTGATAGGTGTCCTGGCCTGGGTCAAACTCCTTCCAAAGAAAGGAAAATCATCAGCCTCAGCCATCCCCAACAGCACATGAAGAGAATAAGCCAATACAGGCAACTGCACCCATACTAGCTTTAACACTAAGGCCAGTGCATGGAAGTTCCCTTACTACATATTAAATACCACTAGTAACAAGCCTTCCCTCCCTCCATCTCCAAACCGAGCAGTTACCAGCTTGGGCAGCTCATCTGCATCAGGTGCTTCTAGTTTAAACTTCTTCCCATCTGCTCCTGTCAGGTAATCTGTCTCAGGGTTAAATTTTAGAGTGCCAGCAATGGACAGGGCTGTGACAATCTGAAAGAAAAAATTAGGAATTTTAAAAGCATGTTCTACCCGTCCCCTCTTCATTTGAAAGTCCCATGCCTAACAGTCTCAAAGCCAGCAGCCAAGCCACAAACCAAGCTACACCGGGTCTCTTCTGCAGGCAGAGGAATTAGCTCCCAAGAAACACTGAACAGTCCCCCTCTGGCTGTCTCTTACCTCCGGAGAGGTCACAAACGCATGAGTCTCTGGATTGGCATCATTGCGACCTGTGAAATTCCGGTTGTATGATGTAACTATTGTGTTTTTCTCTCCTTTCTTGATGTCCTTCCTGTGAAAGAAACAAACACGGTCCTCAAATCCCAAGGGAATATTGCTTCTAGATGCCTCACTGCTAAAATCCCCCAGCTTAGTTTTGGTAGCAATCACTATCTTTTGGAAACATGAATCGGTGCCTGGACACGTTTTCCTCCCTTAAGCACAGACTCAAAACCAAGGGCAGTGCAAAACCAAGTCAGACACTGATTCCTGGAGTAGTTTTCACAGCCCATGTTGTGCACTGTTGACCTGTCTAAACAATAATCAACTAAGTACATTGCCTTTGGACATCCCACCATTAGTGATGACAAAGCCACATGACAATATGTCTCCCATCCCTTCTATTGGGAATTTCGCTCCCTGCCACTCCAATGATTGAAGTTGGACCAATTCACTTTTCCTATTTCAAAAGGACCATACAAACTCCAGTCCACCCTCTCACAGATAACAAACCTCTCCCCCCATTTTTGCCTACTATCAGAAAGCTACAGGTGTGGCCATTTTGCAGCTTCATTCATCTAAAGGCTCAACATAAATCTAGTCTTTCATTTCTCCTCCTCCAGTGCATATTGGGCATCTATGGCCAATGGGTTTTTAAGCATTTATTTTTAATTCCCAGTGTGTTATATTTACAATCAAATTTGGCTTCATGGAGCACTTTAGGGAGCTAAAAAACACAAAGCTAGAGTGAGGTCTGTCTTTCACTTTACCTGTCCCACTGGCCAATGCATGGCCCACAAGCGTTGGCAAGAACCAGCCCTCCAACATCTCGCAGGATTTGCGCCTAAGGGCAGAGAACAACTTTGTTACTAGTAGCAAGTCTGGAATAAGTTTCTGGGGTTGCTCTTTCAGGGGAAGAGGACACCTGTCTTCTAACAGAAAGCGCCAAGACTGAAAAAATTCCCCTCCTTGTTTCACTTGCAAGTTTTGAATCACTTTTATAAATACATGGGGTTTGATGCCAGTAAAGCTGTAAGTTAACACTGAGGAAGAGCACGAGATGACTTGCCATGATGTTCCCATTCTCTACCTACTTCAAACTGAGCAATCCAGCTACTCGCAGATATTTGACTGAAGGGCAGCGTCTGGTCTGATTTAATATCCTACACATTTTCTGTCCGTGCAAGGACAGAACTGGTGAAAGTGCAGGCAAGTGTGTGTGTCTGCTCAGTCCATTCAGCAAACAATTCAACTAAGAGGGCAGCTGTTAAGGAAAGATATGACTGTGGACTTGGTTGGCGGAGGCATTAAGCACTGGCTGGACATACCTCACATGCCACACTGTGACAGCATCTAGCATTTACTAAATATTAGGACTAATTAAAACATAGTTTTCTGCACAGAAAAGGGGAGAAAGTAGGTGATGGTTCCTCTACAGAAACACTCCTTTTAAATCAAATATGTTTTGCCACAAGTTTAGTCTAAAATGGGAACCACCTTCCAACAAAGGGCTTGCTCATGTCCTGAACTGTTCTTAAAGGAGAAAACTGGATTGCAGCTGGGTGCTAGCCCTTCATCAGCCATGGTCATCCACAGAATCCCAGGAGCATGAGACATCCCTTGCTATGCATATTGTTATCTCCTCAGGGCCCCAGTTCCTGATAACTGTCTCAGCTCTGTCCGGTTCCAATTCCATTTTTATATGCCCATGTAGTAAAGGTATCAGTTCAAAACACTGTCAAGGTGACAGCAGGACCCACAGGCTGGTTACTACTTCAGTAATTGCACCTCTAGTGATAAGTGAAGACAAAGTTTAAGAGGTTTCCATTAGTTACCTCCTGACTCCCGAGTACTGTCTGGAAAAAGAGGTTAACATACACTGTTTGGAAGTGTAAAGAGCAGCCATACTCACATAACCGTCTCTTTCAATGGTGGCACGGATCTGCTCTGAGCCTGGTGTGATTGTGAACTTAGATTTGCACTTCAATCCATGTGCTAGTGCCTGTTTTGCCACTGCTGCAGAGCGTCCCATGTCCTCATAGCTGGAGTTGGTGCAGCTGCCAATCAAGCCTGTGGTGTTTGATAGAAAGAGGGAGGTGGTTACTGCAGCCCTGATTCTAAGAAACTTCTCCTTGACCCATCTCTCAGCAGAAAAAACAAGGGACAACCACCTTTTCTGTCGACAAGGAATCTGAAACAGTTTCAGGAACTAACACTGCCAAACCTCCCAGCAACACACTGCTGTCACAAGCAATCCCTTGCCCAGCTTTGGAGGTTGCACAGTCAGAACACACTACCTGGTCACTAGCCTGGTTATTGTTTTACAAGATCCATGTGTCACCTACTTGCACTTTGGTTAAGCAAATTACCAGAGAGGTATTGTTCCACAAAGACAGGAAAGGCTTCAAATCAAGATGGCAAGAAACAGAGGAAATGATGAAAAGAAAGCATCCTTTGTTACAGTATGAAGACCACATGAGGACATACATACTGTATCATCCTGACAGCATTCTGGTGCTAATCAGCAAAAAATAAATTCTTTTTCAGTCACAGCTGCTCTTGATCCTATTTGTAACACCATTGAATAATACATTTCCCACCTGGGATGCGGCCTCTACAGTGTATTTGCATTCTTTTCATCCCTCCAGTGAGCAACACTTGAGAAGCCAGCCAACAGGTTACTGTCCCACAAGTGAGTACACAAATATCCAAACTTGCTCTTTAGGAAAGCAAGTACTAACTTCACTATGTCCTGAGAGCTCAACAGCCAACTGCTGGGAGGACTGACACTCATGCTGCTGACAGATCTTTGCAACACACAAATCCATGCAACAGACTTTTAACAAAGGTGCTCTTCAACAGGTAACATTCCTGTCAACCCAACCATTCAAAAGTTTCCAAGAAGGAAAAAAAAAAACTTGTCTGCCTCTTGAGATTAAAAACCCTCCGACTATCCCAGATATCATCCCACACACCTGGCCCAGGCAGTCACTACTCTTCGCAGCAAATGAACAGATGACACTGCAGCAAAGTCAAAGGACATACAGCAGTAATTAAAGGATTAGATCCCAAGCTATGTGACCAACAGCTTATTCCAAGACAGCAACATTTATGCCACAAAGATGAAGACAGAGGAAAGAGCAAATGCTACCCACCAACTCTGATATCAACAGGCCAGCCCTCCTTTTCTGCCACAGCACCAATATCTGACACAGGGTGCGCCAGGTCTGGTGTGAAAGGTCCATTGATATGCGGTTTCAGCTTTAAGAAACAGTGACAAAGTCAGAAATTACAGTAGCCAAGAAAAACCTCAAAACATCGCAGCAAATCAATTCCTTTCATAGGTCTATCTGGAAGCTGTTTAAATAGGATTCTCCTACACGAACGCTGTAGCAGGAGCAGTCAGAGAAGCAGACCTCAGTGTTTTTTATATGTTCTAGCACAGCACCAGGGGTGTTGCATCAACCTCCCAGCTTGGTCCTCATTCACACAAAGCAGAGTCACATCACAACATCCAAGATGGCAAGCAGGAAGGAAGCCTTACCTCACTGAGGTTGATTTCTATCACCTGGTCATACTGACAACCAGAATCCGGTACCAAGTGTTGCTGGAACTCATCCGCCAGTGCAGCTATGTCTGGAATAAGAAAAGAGGGAGATCTGAAAAGTGCAGCCCATATGAGGGAAAAGAAAAAGCTTGGAACAGCTAAACACAGGGGGTTCACCATATACACTTCCCCAGCCACTTCATGTATAGACTACCTGCTTGTATCAGATGACCTGTGGGACCATGCAAGCTCAGAAGTCACATCAGACACCACTGTAGGAGCATGCTGCTCCCAGAATTCACTTGAACCCATGCTTCTACCCACTTCAACCCCTAAACCCTCTTACCAGCTCGCCCAGTCTTGCCCAAGTATTTCTTCATCCGTGCGTTGTACGGGAAGACCGATGTGGTAGCTCCGATTTCAGCCCCCATGTTACAGATTGTTGCCATTCCTGGAGAAGGAGTGGGAGAAGAGACCATAGGGTGAATGAGAAAGTCCAAGGCCATCCAATTCTCCAAAGGTCAGTCCACGGAAGACAGCAAAGCCAAGAGAGATCAGGGAATTTGCCACAGAAACCAAATTCCACAGCAGAGAGGACACACTGACTACGTAACGGCTGGCTCAGCCCTTAACGTTTCCGATCAATACAGTGCCTGCGACCAGACTTTTCTGCAAGGAAGAAGCTGAAAGCTACACTGATTCTTGCAGATCCTGGAAGGGATGACAGGAAACCCCTTGTCTGCACTGAGCACCAAATATATTTACAGCAGTGAGCAGTGGCTCTGCTACCTGCAGTGAGTGTCCTATCCCTCCCTACCATCTCATTTATCTTTATTGGAAGAGCCAGAAATTTGTGAGAAATTTAATGGGTTGAATAAAAAGCTTTCAGTGACGGAACACAATAAAACCCCCCACACACACTTGCTAACAGCTCTGTGATCACCCATGCCTTTCAAGGACACAGCAATGAAGCTGTAGAAGCTGCTGTTTTACATTTAATGAATCAGAAGCAGATATCACAGGTCAAGTTCCTCTGATTTCACAGAATAATCTCAAATTGCTCTCAGTTTTTAAAACCAAATATTCCAAGCTGTAGCCAAGCCATGCAAATGAAGAGGAGAAGCCAAGCTTGAAGGCTGCACTTCAAGCCAAAGGAAGGGACACTTCTCATAATTTGGTCCTAACTAGCACCATTACAGACAACTGCAATTTTTGCTTGTTCAAATTCAGCACCCAAGAGCCACAATTAGCTAGTGTAAGACTGCATGTTACAGACTGCTGCTTTCTGGTCTCCCCTCTGCTCTGCTTCTCTAAAAAGGTTTTTCTTTAGCAGCTGTCACACATGTACCCCCTTCAACGTGTTTCTCTCCTCTATCCACAGACTATTTTAGGCTGAAATGAAAATGTCATCCTTTATCTCTGACATCTTCACCCTCTAAGTATACGCCAGAATACCTCCACCCTTACTCTTATCCTGACGCACCATCTTACAGTATTCTTCACAATTAACCATTCAGCGTTCTCAAAGTCACAATGAGATTTAATGGAGAGAGGTCACTTTTTCATGGAGAGGGAGTGCTATCTTGTTACACCGCTCTCACCCACTCTCCCAATTTGCTGTGTACTAATCGCCTGGCCAGGCTAAGGGAGAACATTTAGTACTTCTTGCCTGATTCACTTCCCAGCTTCCACAGACAACTCAACACCCAGCTCCAACAACAATCTGCTCGGATAAGAGATTTGTGTTGTCTTACCAGTGCAAGAGATTGAATCCACACCAGGCCCGTGGTATTCGATGATGGCGCCTGTCCCACCCTTGACAGTGAGGATGCCAGCCACTTTCAGGATCACATCTTTAGGAGAACTCCAGCCTGAAAGCTTGCCAGTCAGTTTTACACCAATAACCTGAGCAACATTAATGGGGGGAAAAAAAAATTAATACTGACACCATTTCCTTTCAGCAGTGAAAACAATTTCTCAGAATTTTTCCTAAGAATCTGGGTGGTCACAATACCAAAAAGGAGAAAACCCTGAAGCATCAGAACATGTGCACGAGGGCTGAAACCACTGACAGGGCCAACTGAAGGGAGGTCATCACTTACCTATCACTCTCAGTCCCTGAATAAAAAGGCTGAAAATGAAAATTCAGAACTACCAATGAATTGTAGACCAGCTGTTTGAGCCAGCGTGTGATTACAAACAAGACTGTAATGGTATATAGTGCCAGAAAATCAATGTTTCTTATACAACTTGTATCTCGCCCTTCACATAGAAGATAAGTATTCGTTCTGCTCCTACCTTTGGGCATTTGAGCTCCCAAGGGATTCCTGCCATGACGTCTACAGCATCAGCTCCACCCACACCAATGCAGATTCCTCCCAAGCCACCTCCGTTGGGGGTGTGTGAATCTGTACCGATCAGCATAACCCCAGGGTAGGAGTAGTTCTCCAGAATGATCTGAAAACAAAAATGGATTGTTTGCTTGCTGGTTTGTTGGGAAAGAAGGGGGAAGACAGCAAGAAAGAAAACAAGAATTTAGATCAGTTTGTATTTGCAGATTTCAGTAGCAAGAAAGTAATTGAATTTGGTTTGGATTGGAAATTCACTTCTGTTTCAAACTCCTTGTGGAGAATGTAATGACAGAACGAGATACCAAGCCTAAGTCCCAAGATCCTTGTTTATCCCAGAACAGTGAGAAAACTTAGAAAATTGTCTCAATTTTTTCACTGGAAGACTCCTTCCTTCCAGTTTAGGCTTTTGCTAAGGTGCCACCTTTGTTAGGGCTCAAGAGTCTGTTCCTTAGTCTCCACACCCTTAATCAACTGCTGAGCAAGTCAGTTCACCTATCCAATGCTAGCAAGACCTTTCATAGTCTTTATTCTCCCATCGCAGTAGAATACAAACAGGCTCCTCCAATCCATGCTGCCAGCTAAAAATTAATCCCATAGAAGAATCCCTCACAAATACACCAAGAGGTTGCCCTTCCCTTATTGCTGCTATTGATTCCCTGTAAGACTCTTCAACTATTAACAAAACCACAAAACAGTTATTTAATGAAAAATTATGAGTTTTCTATAGTAGCAACACAGTTGAGAACTCAAGCTAATGAACTTTTCACTGCATATGTGCCATACCAACATTATGGACAGCCCTTCTGGGAAGCACAGAACTCACAGCACATGCATCACAGAACAGCTTGGACAGAACCAAGGTGGCCCTTTATTGAGAAGACCAAGGCTTTGCTTCTAGTACTTTCAGCTTTATTTGCTTTTAGCTCACATAGAAGTACTTGTGTGAGAAAGGTCACTTTGCCAGAGCTGGACTCTGAAGCTATACAACATAACCAATTTTCTCCAGTCAGAGAAAGTCAGCCACAAGAAAGCTGGTAACCACGGCATGGAGCTATGTTGCCACGTGACAGATATGACGAGTGGTTTCAGAGCACAAATGACCTGAGGTGTTCCCATAACCTTTTGGAGAGTTCACCTGTTCTATTTCCTTTCTCTGTTGCGTCACACCAAATTAAGGTAACCTTAGTAACTCATTTTGTAGCTAAGAAAACATAGCAGAGAGCTCTTGACTGCACCTAGTCACAAGTTCCCTGCTGACAGGATGCTTACCAGTCACCCATTCTCCTCTCCACTCCTTTTGCTTTGTGCTGCACTTCAATTTTTACTGCCTGCGACTCAGAGGAACAATGAAAAATGTCTACTGGACCCACAAAGCAAATCAACCAAGAGCAAGTTAGGGAAATCCTGCCAGAGGTGCTGGTTTTAAAAAACAAAAAGCCTCATTATGTGGTAAGTTATCTTGAGACAGTCATATTCTTTTAAGACGCAAGTGCTATACAAGAGAATCTCAGACTTGGAAACTGTTTTGCATTTTATTCAATTCACATAGCAACTTGTTATGTGTTGCCATTCTTGAGTACTTAAAGTAAGCTGCTCTGTTTGGTGTCCTCATATACACTCCTATTTTTTTTTACGGAACCAAATTCATACAAAATAACCCTAAAAAAAATTTTGTTCCCAAAGCTGCTTTCCTTACCATCAAAAGCAATTCACATTAGCCCATGGCATCACCTTACTGTCCCAATCATACCAAGAAGAGCCAGCCCACAAGCAGTTAAGATATTTCAAGCTTCTGTGATTCACATGGCATGCTGTTGGCACTACCTAATCATGCATCAGGTTACAGTTTGTCCAAAATAACCTTTAAGAAAAAACACTGTTGTCAAGATAACAGAGAGTGCAAGGAAGAAACCTCACCTGCCTCAAGGTAAGCAAGTTGTTTCCCTAAGCCGGTGAAATTCTCTAAGGGTTTGCACTTGACCTCTCTCTTCACCATAAGGTAAGAGAGACACTGCATTTTCAAAGACTGCAAACACGTACACACACTTTACCTGGTGAATGATTCCTGACCCAGGTTTCCAGAATCCTACTCCATACTTGGCACCAGCTGTTGCTAGAAAGTTGTACACCTCCTGGTTTATGTCCTATTCATACAAGGAAATGCATAGCATTAGTAACGCATTTTGTTCTTCCATACATCAAGAGCTCAAACACATTCCCTTCCCTCCCATGCCTGTCTACTTCACTCCACAATTTTGTAGCAGCTAGAGGGAGGTGCACACCACTCTCAAAACCAAAAGGGACTGTTTGCCAGCCAGTTTTAACAGGCCATTTAATTTCATCCAAATTGTAGCTCTACTAAAGCATCTTTTTTAGTTTCCAATTCCAAACAGCACAAGGGAAAGAACACAATTAAATGAAAACCCTGCCAATAAGGCATTTAAAATGCTCTGCTCATTTCTTGTATTCTCAGGGGTTTTTTTTAACCCATTTCCCGCTCTTCTTCTAGCCCCTCCTTCCTTCTCTACCAGCTGTTCCTTTTGCTTTACAGATGCTTTGCAAGCATTTCAAATCCCTTAGATAAGCATTTTGGCTTTATTTTTACAGATTAAGAAATGGAACTGGAAGTTGCTCGCTGCCAGAAGAGTTGGTGGGTGTCATTTCTCAATCTACCAAGTCCCCTGTTTAAGACTCACACAATGCTGCCTTTCTTGCTGCACTATCACCATTACTGGTGGAGGTCACACCGTGAAAATTGCTTGTAAGAATAACCATGGTTGCCAAGGAAGTATGACACTATTATGTCCTGATAGTTCTTGGCAGAGGAGTGGCAGAGTAGATAAGATAAGCGCTAGGAGGAGAGTTTCTTAAAACTGCTCTCATGCAGCTACGCTTCAGAATACAGAGAAAGGGGAAACTGGAGATAATGGAAGAATTGTCTCAGCACACATTTGCTGAAGTTTCCCATGAGGCAGAAGCAGTTCTTTAAGCCTCATTTTCCACTGGGAGTCGGGTCACTTCACTCTGTTTGTGCATCCTTCCCCCAGTAAAGCATGCTGATGTGCCAGGAGCAGATCCAAACCACTCTCTGGCCTGCCAGCATTCATTGTGCGCCAACTGGCAGAAGCAGAACCCAGTCAGAAGAAGGCAGGACCTTTACTTGCTCTGCTCAGAGCGGATGGCAAAGGAGGCACTCTGCTCAGCTCAGGGCTGCAGCAGAATATAATTGCACTACAGAAAACAAATGTAGGAATAGAGGAAAGGGGAAGACAGGAGGTGAAGGGAAGAACAGAAACTTATTTAGTAAGTCCCAAATTCTTAATTGTACAACTTGGGCACAACTTAGGACTGAGACAAGCAGAGCAAGAACTCCCCAAATTCACTCCTGAGTGGTATAAGCTGCTTTACTGTGGCCTGAAGGAGGAAGACACAGAAGCAGTTACTTCAATATCAGGAGTTTCTGAGAACAGATATGGACTAAAATCTTAAAAAGCAGCTGAGCCCCCCCCAAACTGTTTACTGTGTGAAAATTTTGGTATCAACATCCAAGACACAATTCCTCCTGGCTCTGACAGTGGACTTCGGCTAGGTCCACTTGGAGTAACCTATGCTAAGAGCATGTTCTTCCTTGACAGATGCATTGTGGTATGTAGGACAGAGGTGAATGTGTCTATATTTAACAGAAGCCCCTACGGAGGAATATGCAGTAAAACAGTGAGCGGGAAATTTAAACAAGGCAGTGAATCAGCAGTTAGACAGACATCACATTGAAATTCTCAAATAAAAAATGACATCCTCCATGCTTCTATACACATTCATACCTATCCTTGCTTGCCCTGAAAGCTGCACACGCTTCAGTTAGTGTTCTTCAGCTAATCACTAGCAAACGGTTTGGGAAACGAAAGTAGTTATTCACTCCCTCTCTGCCCCCCAGCCCAGGATATACCAATCCAATGCAGACACAAGTTTTCACACTGCCATCCTGCAGCATAAACAGCATAACTCTCTAGAGAAATCCATCTTCCTTTTTTTCCCTTTGAAACAGATTTTTTTCTCTTCCTGAAATATCTTATCATTCTCCAGAACACACATATGACCTGGGCTTCCACCATTAACGATTAAGACTAGCTTTTCCTACACTCATGATCCTTTAAACCATGTAATGGATGAACCTCAGCTGAAAAACTCACGAAGATCCATTTACTCTGTTTCTTTGCTGCATCTGACCTATCTACAGAGCTGACCACCATAGGCAATCTGTTACTATATCCAATTCATGGCTGTCTTTCTGGGGGTGCGGGTAATAAAAAAATCTCTTCCTTCAACTGGAAAGAGGCTTTCAAACAGACAGAATTTAAGTCTCTGCAACAGTGACCTTGGCTCTTCGAAGATCCTTCTCACCACCTGACTGGGCTTCAATGAGGTGATCACAGTGGATGGTGGAAGGCACAGCCACTTTTGGCAGCCCGCTGCTGATGAACTGTAGCATTGCCATCTGAGCAGTGGCATCCTGCATGGCCACACGGTCTGGCCGTAAGCGCAGATAGGTCTTGCCTCGCTCAATCTCCTGTTTTGCTGGGTCATCCAGGTGTCCATATACAATCTTCTCAGACAAGGTCAGGGGACGGTCAAGCCTGGGGAGAAGAATTTTAGTATCTGCATCTTGTGTACTTCAACATTTGCCCTTTTAAGCATGTAACAGAATGCTTCCCTATACCACTCAGGCTGTTAAGACCTATTAACACACAGAAACCTGCGTGCTCTTCTTACAGCACTAAAATACCAACTGACAGCTGGCTAACACAAGGGCTCAGTCCAGAAAGTTCAAAAGTATATGGATTATGTCACTTTATACTTTCTTTTATAATCTTCCTATACAGCAAAAGAAACATTGAGTCTGCTCATTTCTTGAGTCATAACTCGGGACAGCAAATGTGGAGGCAAGACAGAGGTCAGACTCAATTCACAAATACCATATCCCACAGCAAGCAAGTACAACTAAGTGCAGTTTCATGACCTCAGACCTTTCATCTTGCAGCTGTATCAGTTGAGGAACCTATTTATGTCAGTGGCAAGATCTTCTGAGAAGTAACTAAGTAGATACAATGACTTGAAATGAGAGCTACCGCATTTAACAAAGGACACAAAGACTGAAGGACATGTCATACAAACCACTGCTGAGGTAAATGGAGCAGGAATGACAACTTAGCAGGCACACAAGCCTCTATCAGCAGATTAAGGTCACCATGTTTACATATGCTACCAATTCCTAGCCCTCCTTTCTGTGCCTAACGCCTACAGTGGAACACAGGAGAACATTCACTGTCGAAACACAGCGCAAAAGAGCATTAGCCTATAATGACCACTGCCCACACGCCGCTTCCCCAGAAAGGAGCATGGGCCAACATGAAGCCTGCTCAAAGGGGGCATTAAATAAAGAGGACAGAGCCCTTTCCAGCACCTCCTCTGCATTGGCCTGGTTCTCTGCGTGTTGCAGTGCTTCACTGTAACCCTCAACCCCTCCCACAGTGCCCCACCACTATGTGGAGACACTACAACTTGTATTTCACTACATTTGCAACTGCCACTGCTCAAAGCCCCTCCCCCTAGTAAATATTCCCTATGCCAGGGACCCATGACATTTTCTTCCTCCTCTCCCATCACTGCAGACCTAAATTCTGCATATTGACCCCTCACCTCCTCCACTCTTACCTCTTACGGACAATGTTGATGTTCTTCTCCAGCTTTTCATAATTTATGTGTTCATTAGGCTCAAAGTGGCTCATGGCCACCTTGGCCCGCTGGCACAGGACAGGAGCAACATGGTAGCGTCGTACCCCACTATTCAAGGCATGCTGGAAAAAGAAGAGTATTAACACTGAAACATTGCAGAGTGAATTCCTATAACGTATCAATAAACCAATTGCTTTTCAGTTGTTATTCCTGGGTTTTGACAGGCTGAGGAATAGAAAAATTGCAAAGGTTTTTAAAGGCACCCAATGAACGTCTGATCATACAATACTGTGTATTTTGTTAAACAGTGAGATACCAGGTTACCCAGAATGGGTAGCATTTACCAAATTATTTCACATTTCTATTTATAGCACCAGATGCCTTACGCTTTCAGCGAGAAATCTGTTTTCAGGCAATGCTGAAATAATTCTTAAGCAAACACCAGTTTGCTATACTCCTGACTTATTACAGCCATGGTGGAGAATAACCCACGCAGTTTCCAAAGCAAGCTAACCCTAGGTTTGTATTTCCTCACTGGTATTGAGTTTATATTGAAGGACTGGCAGGTGACACAGTATGGGACTGAGTAGGTACCCATCTGTTCCACCATCACATACTAAGTTCCCTATGCAGGGTCCCTGCACACCATTATAAAGCTTATTATATTTTCACATAAGGTGAGCTGTGTTTCAATGGTAGCTAGAGTGACTTCGATGTACACGCCTGGCCTATGATATAACACAGAGCAGGAGAGAGGCAAGTTGTGGAACAAACACATCAGCTTCACCAACCTGGCTATGCAGATCCACATGCTATTTATCTTCCCTCTCACAGAGGCATCCTCACCTTTCCCCTAAGAAAAGCCTTCCACTTGCCCCACCAGTGAGTTAACAGCAGGACAGATCAGCTATACTGCGGGCTGAACACATCAGCAGAAAATGCCATTAAAAAAAACCCAAACCCAAAACCAAACAAATTTTGCTTGGCACCCTCCACAGGGAAACAGTTGCCTGGAATATGGGAGAAGGGCAGGCTATGGTGAGGCACCTTTACAGCACCTGACCTGGAAGAGGCAGGTCAGTACCCAGGTTAAAAGGCTCTCACGCAGCTTTGAAAACTGAGTCAGAGGGCAGCCTCCATAAAAACTTCCAAGGATTTGGCACATGCATTTCTTACATCCTTTGAAAGTCTTAGTCATCAGCACTAGAAGTCTGGAAACAGACTGAAGACAAGAGTTCAGAGTTCTTTCTTCTCCAGTATCACACTTTAATCTTAATCCTGTTTTTTCTCTAAATCCTCTACTTTAATGTTACAAGATTTTGATAAATACAGGTTAATAAACACAGCAGTACTACACCAAATATAAATTTGTATGTATGACTGTAAATCAGCAGATATTCCTTGCACAGAACACAACCACAGTACCAGTCACTGGTTTTGTGTTATCAAAAATGCTAGTCAATTCTTTAGATCTATTCAAGCATTTTTTACTTTTTCCCTGGGAATATTTTTGCCAGTTTTCTTACTACCAGAATTGAAAACATTAGCCAAAATAATCACGATCAATGAGATGACGTCATCAATTTTTATCCAAATCTCTTGTTTTATTGTCCTTTTGATAGCATTTGTTAGCATCTTACACAATAAAAAGTTTGGGAAATCTAGGCGACCTCATAATAACCAGCACACTAGCAATAAGGGTGTAGTTTGCTTTTTTACCAAACAATCATAAGCAATTAGATACACAACTTTCAGTTGGAGCAATACAGACCTACAGCAGCTGCGCACCATTTTCATTAAAAAAAAAAAAGTTTAAGTCTACCGTTCACATGTAAGTGAACATGGTGGTACAAGAGAGGGCATTGCTCTTCCAGGAGTGCAAATGAAACACAGTCATCAAATTTCACTGTGCTGCACTTTATAGTTTAGACTTTCCAGAAGGTATCACAGGTGTCAGAGGTGAGACTTTTCCTTCCTCCACCAGCAAAAAAAAAAACCAACCACAAAACGAACCAAACACCACTCAGCTTCTCATTATTTAACATAAGCTGCTCTTTACCTAGTAGCCAGGTAACTTCTGTGTTTGTTTTGGTCTATTTTTTTTTTCTTCTTCTCACAAGATATTCATTATCTTGTGGAAGTCTCCAACTGCTGGAGTGGCTGGAAAAAACACTGAGTGATTTCGTCAATGTTCATGGAAAAAATCATCTCTTCCCCACGTCAGGGAAGGTATTTTGGTTTAACACAGTATATTTCCTTCTTTCCCCCCCAAAAAACTAATCCTGCAACACAACTGATTAATGGAATTCTTCCTTGTCACCCAGTAAACTGAAAGCTAAATCTCACCATAATTCAGAGTACAGAAGAACAGAATTGCAAATTAAAGTAATGGCAGAGGCTTCATAGCATTCTAGTCTTGCCTGGGACCAAAGCTGATTATGATAAAAATCTGAAGCAGGGCTCTCCAAAGAGAGGTGCAAAGAAACTTTTCAGATAAAATCTTTTCAGTTTGAACATACATGTCTACTTTTTACCTTATGAAATGGCACAATGAAATGTAATTTTTATTCAAATACTATATAAATATTCAAATGGTAATCACAGAAGTAGCAATACAAAGTAGTTGACTTCTGCTTGACCACAGCTTCAGGCTACTGGAAGTTTGAAAGGAAAGAAATGAGCACATCTGAGGTGAAGGATCCCATTTGCACATGGAGCATGGCAAAAGAAGTCTGGAAAACTGAAGGTCTGTTTCTGTGATGGCCAGTAAGAGTGGAGAAAAACAATCACCAAGGCCAGTCAGTTTCAGAAGACTAGAGAATCATTTTTGTCTAATAACACTTTAGAAGGCACCTTTCCTCATCCCCACAGATCTAAGACTAATGGCCAAGTTTCCAACATTCACCACGATTCAGCCTAAAAAAAAGCAGTGTGATATAATAAAATTGTAAATGCAGCCTAATTTTCTAGACCTACCTCCAAAGAGCAACCAAAATTAGTGTTCTGAAACTGCATTTTGCCAGCATACACAAAGCTTCCCATAAGCAATTTCAGCACTTGCCTACAAGGCCTTCAATAAACCCCTAATACTTCAGACAGTTGAGTTTTACAGTACTACTCTTTCAGACAATCCTTAGCCAATGTGGCTCGAGAAATGGGATGCTACTAAAAGCATCTCTCAGCAAGGCATGAAAAAGATCTTGACCTTTTGAGGCTATTAGAAGAATTGTACTTTAAATTTAAATAGGACAGTCAGCCCAAACCAGGCTAATTCCAATTTATTTGCCTCAGAGGTAAGCTTCCTACACAGTTCCAATTCCAAAACAGTTCTACGACAGGAAATGAGTAGAACCAATGTTAATAACATGTGCCATGCTCAATGCTGGCACTATCACAGCAACTAGCAAGGTGATCCACGTATCATTAATCTCTAGGCTGCTACATACGTAAAAAAAAAAATTGCTTCCTAAAGAGATCACCTAGAAGCATGTTTGATTACCATCACAAATTAGTGGAAAATTTGTGGGAAAAAGACAAGTACCCTGAGCCTGATAACAGAAGACAGCCTCTCAGAATACTAAATTCCCCATATTCACTGTGCTAGAACCACCTTTGTTTTACATTATAGAATATTAATTTTAGCAAATGACTGCTTGTTCTTATGCAATGCCACGCCATAAAATGAGAACCAATTCATTAACCTAATAAAGAACTTGCCATCATTTTATGAGTAGTCATTTCTGTTCCAAGTACAAATTAAAAACTATTTAACAATTGAAAATGAATATACCAAGCTAACTGAAATGGTGCTATTCTGTAAGTTTTGCTTAAATTAAAAAAGCTATGCTTCACTAAAACACCTACCTCTAAAGTAAGGAAGTGATATAAAACACAAATTAAGCTTCACAAAGTACTTTCAAAATCCTAGAAGCCAAGCTCTTATTTCAGCTCCCTAAGAAAAGGGCCAAGGTCACAAATGGCAAACTGAGAAGTTAAATTGCCTGACTTCATCACATGCTTTATTAAAGGGAGCACTGCCTTCCTTATCCCTGTTAGCAGCCCTAAAAAAAAAAAAAAAAAAATNAAATTGCATCCTGGTATTTGCTTTCCAGACTTTAAAAGATCATTAAATCTTTATTATTGAGTCCACATTAAACACAATTACGTCTCAAGTAAGACAGTCTCTGTGGCGAGCTCATATTACAGGCAGATATGATTTTTAGAGGTCATGATAGACAAGACTATGAGAATCACTATCACTTCTTTGGAAAAAAAAAAAAAAAAAAACAAAGTCCCCTAACAGCTTTGCTCTAAGNCTTTTTCACTCTTCCTAGGTCCCATTTATAATACAGACCTTGGCATCTGTTTCACCCAAGGCCCCCTGTTTTTATTAAAAGCTGGGATTTTGAAACAGAGTCGCCAAAAGATAGAGAGCCTTTGCACTCACTCGTACAACGAGGAGTCACCTTGTGCTGCTGTAGCTGATAAGAGGAAAAAACAGAAGCCGAGAGGAACAAAGAAGCACGCCCCCGGGAAAGGCTTTTTATTTCGCCGTTCGGGCCCATGCCCTCAGGCTCACCGCCCCGCCGGGCCCGGATTTTGACAGCGACCCCGGACTACCCAGGCAAGGTCCGGCCGGGGCGGGGGAAGCGGCGGGGCCAGGCCGCGTCCCCGCCGCCCCGTTCACCTTGCCCTCACCTTGAGGGCCGGCCGGGCCCGGCGGCGGCGGCAGCCGCCCTGCCCCGGGGCCCGGGAGGCGGCCGCGCTGCCGCCGCCGCCGCGGCCTCCCCGCCATCGCCATGGAAACGGGGCGCTGGGCCGCGCCGCGCCGGGGACACGTTGACCTACACGCGGAGGCGGGGACAGGCGGGGACGGCCCGGCCCGGAGGCAGCGCGCGCCCGCTCGCCCGCCCGCCCGGCGGGTAACGGTCCTCGCCCCGCCGCGGCTCCCGCCCGCCGCCGCCAGCGCCAGCACTACCGCCCGCCGCCGCCCCGCTCACCCGCAGCCGAGCCGCCAGGACGCAGTACGGCGCCATTTTGTTCACTGACAAAGATGAAGTCGCGCCCCGATGGCGTCACGCAGCCCCTTTCACACCTCCGGCGCGCGGGCGGGGGCGCCTCGGGGGCGGAGCTTCGCAGGTCCTGGCAGGGAGGTATCCGCCCCAAGAAGGCGACCACCGGTCAAGGCGCGGGTCTCTCCCTGGACGAGAGAAGGTTAACGGCGGAGCCGCTGCGCGGAGAGGGTTTTCTCGGCATCCCCCCCCGGCGCGACGGCGTTCCCGTTGGGGGCGGCGCTTCGGCGGGCGCTGTGCCCTCACCCCAGCCAGGACCGGGGGCGGCGCGGCGCGCGGGTCGGAGGTGAGCGCGCGGGGCGGCAGCGCCAGGCGGGTGTCGCGTCGCCATGGCCAAGCACCACCCGGACCTCATCTTCTGCCGCAAGCAGGCGGGCGTCGGTGAGTCCCTGGCGGGGCTGTGGGTGTGGGTGTGTGTCCCTCACCGAGGCGGGGCGGGGGGGCGCGGGTGTGCCGGTTGGCGGCCGTTAGGGGCGCGCGCGCGTGGCCGTTAGGCCTGGCGGGGAGGAGGGGCGCCCGCCTCGCTCCTCCCTCCCTATTTTATTTCGCTTTTAATTTGACGTTCTGCTGTGTTTTGTGGGTTCCTCCCCTGCGGTGGGAGCGGGGGCTCGGTAAGGAAGGCCCGCGGCCCTAACCCTGTGGCGGGTGCTGCCGCCGGGGCCCGTCCCGAGGCGCTCCTGGGCCTCTCTTGAGTAGAGCTGGATGGCTTTAACGCCTGTGTTACAGCAGCCTCTTCTTCCTCAGGTGTGGGAGGGGGGGCAGGTGAAGTTGGTGGCCGTATACAGAAAAATACGATTTTGATGTACTTTAGTCCTGTTGCGTTGGCCGTACCAGTGCGGCCAGAAGAACGAGCTGGAGGCCTCAGCCAGCACTGGGAGCGTCTTTCTGGCTGCAAGATAAAACTGTTTCCCAGATTAAGCTTGTATACAGGCATAGGTTTTTTCTTGTCACTTGGGTCAGAATTTGCCCTGCCAAGTCTTGAAGAAGTCTTATACAAGATTAGAAGTTGAGATCTCTCTTCCAAATTTTTTTCACTCCTTGGAAAAGCGAATTTAACATGCTATTTTCTGAGAGAACTCTAATCACAAAATATTCAGCTGCATTGTTTGTAGGAAACTCCTTTCTAGAATAGTTAATGCAGCTAACAGTCTGTCTATGTTGAAAATTCATTTCCAGCCTGATGAATCCCTTGACCCTCAAATTTCAAAGAAATAACTATTTAATCTTTGTAAAGATGGACGTCTGGTCTTTAGAACTTTATGGCATTTATCCAAGTTACTAACATAATTATTGTGAGTTTCCTAGACAAGTTACAAGAATTCTAAGACACATTTAACTCTGTGCTCTGAAGTGAAGAAGGTATTTGGGCTGCCTTAAATCAAGTAGACACTTGATTTTTTTTTTTTTGTCTTGTTAAAAGCAGCGTGAAAGCTATGCAAAGACTCACGTATAAGATTTCCATTGGTCAGGTGCATTGGCTGTGTTTGAAACAGAATAATGAATGTGGGTTTTCTTGTTGTCAATGGATGTCATTGCGCCTTCACAGTGCATCCAAACTTCAATTTTGGTAAATGTCTACAGGAGGATATATATTGTTTATCAAAAATATGTTTGTATTTATGCTCAAACTGTTTATGTGGTTTAGGTTTTTTTTAAAAAAAAAAGACTGCTCAGTGCAGAAGATAATTATTTGACATTTAAGCTCCTGCTTCTGCCTCAAATAATTTTTTTGTTCTTTTTCTTCTTACAGCAATTGGAAGACTTTGTGAAAAATGTAAGTATAGCTTCTACCTTTAGTTGCTTGAGAACATGGTTAGAGTGCAGAGTTTGGATTTAGGGATTTGATTCTACTTTTGCTTTAACCACCAACTTGATGTCACACTCTGACATGGGAACAGTTACTTGTGTATTGCAAGTGTAAATCAATGAATACTTACAAAGTTACATGCTGAAATAGATTGTCACACAAACGCATGCTGTTCTAGAGTATATTCTACCAGCATTTTCAGTAATTGAGGCTACAGTGACTTCTTGATTGATTTTTTTGTAATCTATAATACAAAACGATCAGCCTGATCATTTCAAAGCAGGGGAAAAAAATCATTTTTTGGAATCTGATTTCTTTGCACCTTGAGAAAGGTGCCCTTCAGTATCTAGGAGAATAAGAAATGGTTGTGGTGGGGGAACATCTGGAGTTAGAACAGAAATCAAATCTGACGGAATCAAATGTCAGTGCTCAACTGCAGAAGAGAAGAAAGAGTATGATCTGTCATTAGATCCTTGTAGGGGAACAGCACAAATAAGATGTCTGGTTTGTGACTCAAAAATAGCATGAAAATAAGCAAAGTCTGAAGCAACAAGATTGTTTTCAAGAGCACTCGGCAGTGAAACGGGTTGAGGGCTGTTGTGCTGGAGATTTAAGAGCAGGTTAGATGAGCTGTTTGTGGGAGTCAAGATTAGATGCCTTGGGAACTGGTAATAGGATATGAAGCCTTTCATCCCTAGGTCAGTGTTTTGGATAAGGTCCAGCACAGCAGAGACTGTCAATGGCGTCTGATGGCAGCTCGCCTGTATGATATGAGTACTTGAGTTTCACTCAGTTCCTTGTGAGAAAGCAAGAGCAACTTTTGTGAAATGGCTGTTTATGCCAGTTTGCCCTTTCTTTGGCCTTCTCACAGATGAAGGATTAAAAGGACCACAGGTACAATCTCTTATCTCATCTCTTTGAGGATAGTAACTCCAGACTTTTGTTGATGTGGCAGTGTGGGAGAAGCTTACACTGCTGCTTCTGTGTAGGTAAGGACACTAGTCCTGTCAGTCCAGCATTTTTTCACAAGTCAAAAATTTGGGAAAATTTCTACAGCAAAAGTAATGGTATGATCTAAGCAGGTGCTTGCTAATCACAGAAGTGACTTTGGGTTTCTTCTCTGATTGCAAATGCACGATTTAAAAAAAAAAACAACTCAAATATTGCAGGCTACTGGCTTTTGTTCTTCTCAAATCTGTGTGCAAATACGAAGTTGCACCCTGTGCCTGCAAGATGAATTTCTGCAGTTCAGTTGTATTGGTTTTGAGCGTACAGGCAAGTTCTTTGACTAGGAAGCTTTTCCTCTTCAATGAGGGGGTGGATAAAAGGATGTTCTGTAACCAAAGGCTCTGCTGTATTTGCAGGTGATGGCAAATGCGTGATCTGTGACTCCTATGTGCGGCCCTGCACTCTTGTGCGCATATGTGATGAGTGTAACTACGGCTCCTACCAAGGGCGCTGTGTGATCTGCGGGGGTCCAGGAGTGTCTGATGCCTACTACTGCAAGGAGTGTACCATCCAGGAAAAAGATGTATGTTGTCATCCAGTCCCTTGTTGAATTGGTTATGTCTTTATTTAGTAGCCATGCTTATCTTTAAGGGGCTTGGAGCTAGTGAAATTAGTGTTGGGACATGGGACGCTTGGGTTCCTCTACCAGTATTGGCACTGTTTTTCATTGCCTTGTACCTTTCTTTCCCTGTTGGTAGTTCCCTGTGTTTGCAAAGCATTTTGAAATATTGTAGCATTTTGGGGTTTCGTAACTCTCTTCATCCCGAAGGGTCTTTGACTACTTTGCACTGCACAGTCATGGTTCACTTCCTCCCCACACTGCTTGGTACAGCCTGAAGTTGTTATCTTGCTAGATCTCTCAGCCTAGGTTTTATCAGGGTCGGAGGTATTACAGACACTGCAAAGGCTGTGGTAGGAGCAGCACCTCACTAGAAGTCCATTATCAGCCACTGACCAAGGACACGTGCGGGACTGTAGGGCCTATGGAATCACCACCTGTGTTTTCCTTTGGATTACAACATAAAGTTAGATCTTAGTGTCCTGTGTCTGCACTACTAATTATGTTTTACAAGTTTAAAGTTTCTTGTATAATTTCAGTGGAATATAATTTAATTTTTTTTACTCTTCTTCTGGAATGGCCTATATTGTAGACATCTCCTTTCCTGCCAGCGCTTTTTGGTGTAATGTTCCCTTATTCTATAGTCAGTGCTGTTTAATCTGCGCATGTTAAACAAGGCAGCTGTTTACCCTGTAAGGTATTTGTTAATATCCAACACAATGACTGCAGGATGTGAAGAACTGCAAATGAAGTGGTAGGAAGACCTTAGGGAGAAGCAAGAACATGATGCTTACAGTTGCAATATGCCCAGAACACAGACCTGGTAGCTGTGAGAGTGTCTATTAAAAGTTGTTTGAGTTTTGGTTCCTTGCAAATGCCATTTCAAGCACATCCTAATGACAGCGGAGAACATACTGAGAGAATGGTTCAGATTGATTTAGAGGAACACGCTCAGCTGAGTGAGTTGCTGGTTTAATTCTCTGCCGTGCCTATGTTTTCTCTAGAGGCCTGCAGCTCAATTCAGGACAGGGACAGGTCCTTATCTGAATTTAGTCATTAGATCTGACAGGACCACTATCTTTCTTAGCATCTAAATACGGATATAAGCGCTGTGATGGTGGTGCTACCTCCTACTTTGGAAATGCTGTGAGAAACAGTAATTTTGTTCACTTGCCTTTGGAATCAAGACACCTGGCTTGATAAGTCATGAGTAAAATAGGCTTGGTTTTATTTTTACCAGTTCATACTGATTCCCAACAGGTATTTTTCATAACCTAAGCTCACCTGTAGCTTATCATGTCTGGTTCAGGTGTGAAATAGCCAGCTGCTCTGCAAGGGAGGATTGTAGAAATTGTACAGCTGGAGGAGCAGGAGGATGACAGGTCAGAACTGAGGTATTTTGACAGCTGGGTGAGGGCTGCTGTGGGTGAACACAGTTGCTCTGTACCAGCAAACTCAACTGTTACGGATTATTGCAGATGTGAAGTTGCAGATCTGAAACAGCAGATTTGACATAATTGACTTGCAGGACTGAAAAGTTCTGGCACGGGTGTAGGGTGCCCAGAATGAGAAAAGTTAAGTGTGCTGCTTGTCACAATTATGGTAGCTGGTGCTGATTTGCATAAGAAAAGCAGATGGACAGAGCTCTATACCTGAAGCTCTAACACTCCAAGGTTTCAGTCATAGCCCTTCCATCATCCTCAGAGAAAGACTGAAAAAGATAGTGAAGCAGGAAAGCAAATACTAAAATGGAGGGAGAAGATGGAACACTGCTGGGCCTGAGGTAAAGAGCCTGGTTACTCTTGGTTTGTTTGTTCTGATGGAGGGAGGAATGAGGTATTGTTTCACCCCACTGCTATCCGTACATAAGGGCCAAAATCCTGCCTTGTCACCGAGGACAGCTATGAATTGCAAAAAGTAATCTTTTCTTGGGGACAGGAGCATGCACATGTGCTGCCTTCTTAGGAGGAGGTGGAAGAATGAACAGAGCCCTGCAATAATGCTGTCAAGATTGTCACAGGCTCCCTGCATCGTGGGAGGCAAGGCTTGGAAGAGTCCTACTATTGAGGCTCAAAATCAAATAAGGAGGCAGTAGCGAGAGAAGTGTTGTGGCAGGTGTATGGGGGAGGGATGATTTCTTTTCTCCTGTTAATTCTACCATGCAGACCCTCCTCACCGGGTTCCATCTCCTGCACAGGAGCAGGTATCAGTGAGACAACTTGGGTGCAGTTTCTACAGCAGCTGACATCTGCCCAGAGGCTTTCTAAATCTAATCCGCTCTGGCTTACACAGCAGCCAAGGACACGTGTTCCTCTGCCTGCTGGGCCCCACACAGCTGCTGTTGCCAGCCACAACATTTTGCCCTCAACAGTTACGCACATGCCAGGCTCAGGTGGCCCACAGACAAATCTTCCCTGGTACACTGAGTGATACATCTCTCTGATTTGTGTTTGTAACCACACTGCTGAGGTGGGTCTCCTCCTCTCCCCTTCTTGCTTTTCTTGTGGCTTTTTTCTCACCATCTACTGGAATTCAGGTACAAGAACTTACCTGTGTAGTTGCTGTGAATGGCTGTCCTCTCCCAAGATGACCATACAGCCTCTGCAGCAATCAATCCAGGATGCAGGAAATTTGAGATTCAGTTCTGCTGTCACAGCTGAGAGGGGTCCCTAAACACGAGAATGTCTTGGTGACATCTAAAGCAGCAAGATTCTTTTTGGCTAAGGAGGGGAAAGGTTATTCCTCTAGGCCCTATAAATCCTACATATCCTAATTCAGAAAGAATCCAGTCTTGAGGCACTGAGCATCCTTTTCATTAAACTGCTGATGTTACATGAGCTGTTTCCCATCTTCACCCTGAGGAAGAGAATGTCCTAGAGTAATGTTAAAAAAGCGTCTGTCCTCTTCTCTGTGCCAGTCTGTTCCTGGTAGTAACCAGAATTGGAGGGCAGTTTGTCTGCACAGGTGTTTGCAATGTGTGTTGAGGACAGGGTGAGTAGTGTGGGAACTGAGAACCTTCTAGAACTATGTAAGCAATGGTTGTGTTCTGTTTGCCCATCTCCTAACTGACATCCTCTTTTCTTCTTACAGAGAGACGGTTGCCCTAAGATCGTCAACCTGGGCAGTTCCAAGACAGATCTCTTCTACGAAAGGAAAAAGTACGGCTTCAAGAAGAGGTGATCCTATCCGTATGTGGCTAAACCTCCTGTCAGGTTGGCAAGAGGGTCTTGAAACATCTCTGGACTTTACTATTATTGAAAACTGGTTGATTATTTTTTTCTAAAGCAGTACAAATTCAGTAGTATACTTAGACTTGGAGAAGTAACAGACTGAGTGGGGACTGAAACCTGATCAGAACTGACTATCAGAAAGAGCAAATGAGGATTACTGGCTCTTGCCTTTTCAGAAGCTTTGCTAGTAGCTGCCCCAGCTCGCTATAAAAATCCTGGTGAGCAAGTATTTACACGTGGAGGAGACCAGCTCAGTAAAAAGCAAGTGCTGTTTCTCGTTTGGGGAAGACCTTGCGGTTGTTCTTACCAGGCCTCTTCTCAATTGTCTGAAATTGCCCCCCGCGTCACTGTTGGAAGAACAGAGCTCCAATCCCACGTGTCCGCTCCTCCCCCCACCTTCTTCCAGTATATTTCCATGCTGCCCTGTTTTGTAAGGAACCTGCTTATGGCTGGTGCCTT
Organism: Himantopus leucocephalus; assembly: GCA_003993805.1. Taxonomy (NCBI): domain Eukaryota; kingdom Metazoa; phylum Chordata; class Aves; order Charadriiformes; family Recurvirostridae; genus Himantopus; species Himantopus leucocephalus. The sequence goes on from RSEF01000001.1 coordinate 60,919,134, forward strand.
CCTAGGGAGAGCACAGCTGTTCCATGTTTTCTTTGACAGATTAATCCAAGGCCCTTTCTTGTAACCATTTCTGTAGGATGCATACCAATAAAGCTTCTTTTGGTTTTTTTTTGTTGGTTTTTTTTTGGTTGGTTTTTTTTTTATAACAAGGATTTCTCTCTGGTTCATTCTGTGCCTAGCCTGTCTGGAGCTTTCTGGGGACACACAGGATTAGCCCAGCTAGAACTGCACAATGGGTTATCTGGTTTCTGACAGTGCCTGCTTATGGCCATGTGACCTTGCTGCAAGGAGCTTCAGGGAATGGCTATCGCTTTTGTCTGCCTGTGATCCCAGCCACTGATCATTTTGTCCCATAGCGTGAGGATCGCTGAGCTTGTAACCCTTATCCTAGCTAATACGGCTGTGGATGTTGTTTCACCATGCAAACATCCAATCCCTTTCTAAAACCTACTAAGCTATTTGACTCGCTATCCTGTTCTTGTGAATAAGTTAAAGCCTTCCCTGCTGTAACTGGAAACCAACTATTGTGTTCTAGGCTATTAGCCGTATGCGTGCTGAAAACCAGAGGCTGCTTGTTCGTCAAATACCAGTACAAGCTAAAAGCAGTCTGTTGGGTCAGCAGAGATCTGGGAACGGGTGCCTTTATGCGGAGGCGGAACTGTTACCTACTAGTGCATGCACTCCTCAGATGGTTAAATTAGGGTCTTAGTTCAGCGTGCCCTGTAAAGTCTTCATAGTCTGAGCAGAGCGTGTGCTACAATAACGGGATTCTGTTTGCACTGTCTCAAGGTGCAAAGCCTGTATCGTGCCCCTTCTGGGATTTCAGTTGTTCCCACGAGGCTAGTTCTGATTCCTTTAACTCCTCTCTGGCTTAAACGCCTCTTCTCCCTGCTCCAGCCATTTAGGTGTTTAGGATAAGAGTGGAAACAAGCAGACAAGTTGTGATCATCCTTCCCTTAAAAGTAATTTCTTCCTGCTGCAGCTGGCTTTAGCTATGACTGGTCCTACAGCCATCTCAGCTGCTCCTCCCTCTCCTCCCCCCAGCTATTAATTCTGTCAGGTTTCTCTTCCAAGCTTTTTGCAGTCCTTAGAGCATCTGTACGTCTTCTTCCCCGCACCATGGTTCCCTTACACATCTTCTGGTTAATTTTTACTAACGTGGGTGCCATTTGCCAAGATGTTCAGAGCAAACTGGTTCGCTGGTTCGAGCAAACCCACTCACAGGAATTCTACCTAAATAAGCAGCTACCTCTTGTTCCTGACTGGGAAGCCCATGTCAGGGCCACTATCAGCCGTGTTAAATTCTGTATTTCTTTAAAAGCAGGGCATGACATGCAGATTTTTTTTTTTTTGTACCTGGAACTTTATCACTTCAACCAGAATTTATCACTTGCTCTCAGTCAGGCTGCCCAAATTATCGCACTAGGAATGCAGAAGGTTTGTACATATTTTTTTGTTTCCCGGAAGTTTCTAAGATAACAAAAGTTGTTCGGTGAAGGTAGAGGGAAATGAAGTTTGTCTCGCAATTATTGCCCTTGGCGCAGGGACCCCTAGACGATCTAATTTTAGAGCAGCCCTTGTTCCCCATTATTTAGCAGGATCAGCCAGGCAGGGGTTGCTATAGAGACACGAGTATCCCCATCCCTTCCCCCACCCCCAAAAACGGCTGAGCGTACTTACTTTCTTGGCACTCCTGGTGCCCTCACTCTGACTGCTGGGTATATCGGTCTGCATTCTGGCAGCAATGAGAGTTAAGCTGCCATTTCTAGTTGTTCTGAGTCACTGGGCAGGTGGAGAGAGGGAGGGACAGGCTTTTTCCCCTTTGCCTTGTTTGCTCAGACGGCTCCGGGGAGAATGCCAAATGCTGCTGGTGCTCAGATCAGTTCAGCGCCGCTGCCTTTCTCGTACTTTCAGAGCACGGACGGGACGTTGCCCTGAAGCAGCTAATTCAGACAAGGGTAATGGATACAGTCGGATAGCCCAGAAAAACTCAGCCTTGCCTGCATGGTAATGACTTCTGTTCGCCAGCAAATGAAACCCAGGCAGGGCCCCTAGAGAAATGCAATATTTCTTACCTAAATAGATTTTAAAGTACTTGTCCAGTAGAAGGAGATTTCCTGGCAGTACTGGAGACCAGAGCACATGCTAAAAGGGCGAGCTTCCCTGCAGGTGGGGGAATGAGACCAGACTGTCCTGCTACTGTGTGCCTGCCAAGCTCTGGAAGGGCTTCATCAGACCTTGGAGTCTGAAGTAGCAGGATTCAGGGGCTCCCTGGCTGCCAGCTGTGAAGCACACACTTGACAACTGCGAGGAAGGGTGGGAGGGAGGGAGGGCTGTGTCTCTGCGGCAGCTGAACCCCCGTGGTTCTGCCTGCAAATCTTAATTGCATGGAGCTAAATGTGTCTTCCTGCCATTACTTTTCGAGGTAAGGTTATCTCTTTCTTTTTTTTTTTCTCCTTTTTTTTCTTTTTTAAATCAAAAGGATGTTATGTAATAAGTAAAAAAAATCATTTTATTTCAAATATTTACACGGGGGTGGGGACGGACGTGGGACCTCTTGGCCTATTAGGTAATTGGCCTCTTAGTTGCCAGTACTAACGAGGCATTGCTGCGTTCTGAAATATAGATGTTCCCTGTCACACGCCTCTTCAGACCATCTACCAGCCACAGCGTCGCAATCTACAGCCAGGCTCTGCAAATAGCTCCCTAACACACCTCTGGTCCTTTGAATCATCTAGACCTTGTCTTGACAAAGCCCTTGAGCCCGAAGCGTTACCTTTCTTTAAAAATAAAACAAAAGAAAAAAAACCCAGACCAAAACCCAGAGGTAGGCAAAGGCCTCGAGTCTGCCCGTGAGCTTTCCCTGCGGGAGTCGCGTAGATGAAATCCTGCTTCTGAAACCTCATCTGCACAGGGGCTGTTATTTTCTCATTACGGGGATCAGCTGGAGATGTTGTTTGCCCGTTTCAATAGCAGGAAAGAATTTTTCATTTCCTTGAGGTCATCATGTGACTTGAATGTAAAGAGGATTTGGGGTATGGCGGTGTTAATTACGCCTGATTATAACCTGACTGCCCTTCCTTGGCATTAAATAACCCAGCAAAACGAGCTCTGTCCCGGCGGCCTGGCAATTCCTTTCCCTCCCGGCACGCACGTGATTCAGTAGCTTTGCTTTGACGTAATAGCCAAATGGCCGAGAATGCATGAGCGGATACTGTGACAGAATTCCTCTGCCTGCATGCGTACCAGGGCGACATGATAATTAAAGGAGCACGGTCAAGGCGCAAGTATTTTAAAGAGCCCTAATGTGTAACACCCTCTTAGTAACACCTTATTAAAACAACAATAGAATTTTAGAAATGCAATTGCCTTTTTTTTCTTAATGATGCTAAAAATAGTGCAGTCATTTTAATTTCTTGATCTCTGGCTGACAGCGTGATTTTGTTTCCAGCAAAGCAAGGGAGTATTAGAAAAAAAAAAAAAAAAAAAAACCAAAAAAAGAGTTCTTTTGTAACTGAGTTCCTTTTTAAACTAGGAGTGATGAAAATAAGGCTGCTCATAATAGCTCTCATAAATCTTCCCCTTCTCTTCCTCTCCCTTCCCCTGCAGAAAAAAAAAAAAAAAACAACTTCAAAAGTTGTTAGGTTGTGGGGTTTCTTTTTAAAATCAGTGGGAAAATGAGCAAGGATGGCTGCTGTGGCTAGGGAGGAGAGCACGGACAGGTTGGTGCTGGCTGGCTTCAAAAGAAGTCCTCTTCAGTGGCAAAGGCAGTGCCTAGGGTAAAGGGTTCCTGACCAAAGAAGGACAAACCAGACCCGGAAAGATGTTGAGGATCTTTGTGGAAATGGGGCAAGAGAGGAACTTTGTATTTTTGCACGTGGGAGACGGCTGCTACATTTAACCAGAGGGACACGGAGCAACTCAGGAGGCGTCTGGGGTCTTTGTCCCTTTTGAAGATGGGCGACGAATTAAACATTCACATGTAACTGTGTTACTGAGAAGATCCGATTCCAAGATGGAATGTGACTCCACCATGGGATTTTTCTCGGGAGTTCTTCAGAACGCTACAACAGGGGCTGCCGTAGCCCTTTGGTCACCGAGACCGGTTCTCCCTCCCTGGTCTGCTTGTGCCAACGCTGAGGAAAACTCCGGGCAGAGCGTGGAATCGCCGATCTTGGTGTCCCTTCTGCTTGTTCGGAGCGTCACTTGGATCAAAAGCTGCCTCGCCCGTGGACAGCCCTTTGCGAGTGGTGTCTGTCCAAGAGGATGGCCCCGGGGATGCTCATCTCCACCGCTGCCCTTCCCCAGGGCAGCACGCAACCCCCGCCTTGCGTCCCGGGTCTCCCGGAGCCCCCGAGCACTCCGCGGTGCGGGACCGGGGCGGCCAAGCCGGGGTAAGGCCGCGGCCGCCGCGGCGACTACAACTCCCGGCAGCACCCGCGCCGCGCCCGGCACCGCCCCTCCGCGCACACCCCCTTCGGCTCACTGGCTGAGGCAGCGTACCAATCCGGAGGCGCCGCCGGGCCCCGCCAGCCAATGGGAAGGCTGTTGCTAACACGCCGCAGTTATTTTTAGCACGGCCGCCGCTCGCGCACCTTGCGGGTCCCTCGCCTCCGCCGCGGCCGGGCCGGCCCTCTACTGAAGGCGGAGGTGCATAGGCGTGTGGTGACGAAATAGTCCGGCAGAGACAGGAGTGGTGGCGGGGCTGAGGCCCTGGGGGCCGCAGGGGCGGTTGTGCCGGTCTCTGCCCTCCCCGTGGTAGCACCGGCAGGCCTCGCTCGGCCTCGCCCCCTTGTCCCCTGAGGCGGTGTCACCGGGAGGGGGGTCCCGAGGGGTTGGCAGGGAGGGAAGGAGCCGGCGTTCCCCCGCCTGGGCGCACCGGTAGCGGGGCTTGGGGCTTCCAGCACGGGAGGTTCTGAAGGCTTCGCTGGGGTTGTGCCGGGGGCTTGTCCCCTCGGGAGCCCGAATTCCCTGGGCCGGCCCTGTCACTCAGCTGCGGCCTGACAGCACCA
>RSEF01000001.1:60926688-60949770 GCA_003993805.1 Himantopus leucocephalus
GGGGGGGGGGCGGGGGGAGGTCTGAGGGGGCTCCTGCGCTCGCTCCGCAGAGCAGAGGAACAGCCCTTTGTTCCCTGCCGGCACCTTGATGTTCTGCCCACGGTACAGTACGCCTTCGCGTTGGAGATCCTCTCCTTGCAGGCAAGCTTCTCTGTATGGAAGACTTGTCAGAATACCTTTTACAGTTGATATTTAGGTGTTTCTTCTCTTGAAGCCGTGCTGCTTCAACTGTTGTGGTTTTTTTTTATTTTATTTTATTACTATGTTATCACATTTTGGTGCAGTAGAAAGAGATTGAGGGGGTTCTGCTGGAGCACATCTTACCGTGTCAACAACCTGAGGAGTCGGTGGTATCTCTGACTTCTTGTGACTTCTGCAAGTGTCAGTTACAGGCAGCTACCTTGGCAGCTGTTGGTATTATTAGACTAATTAACTCATCTTTTTCATAGTCAAGGTACAGAGTATTCCCCTCTTAGGAAGGGGGAGTACTACTTAAAGAAAAGAAAAAAAGGAGGTAATGATTTATAATTGTATCTCCTCACTGCCTTCTGCAGAAGGTTGATGAGGATGTGGGCTCCTCAAAGTATATTGACACATTTGTGTTGCAAATAGGGTGGTAACAAATTTTGGCCTCTGCTCCTTTCCCAATCTGTAATTTCTGATTTCTTAATAGATTTTGGATCTGGATTAGAATTTATCACACAAGATTAAAAGACTTACAAAACTGGCTGTTCTCTTCCTGCTTAATTTGCTGGGATCCCAAGCTGTCCTCTCCCTAGGATGCCTTAAAACCCAAGGAGTGAGAGGGCTCCATGTAATCCCCTTTTGAGGTACAGTGGGCTGTATAAGTTCTTGTTAACATTTAGGTGTGAGCTTTTGGGGGTTTGCTTCATGCCATTTTCTCTGGAAAGGGCTCTGTCATTGTGGCAAGACTCCTGCCTTCTGAAAATGGCTTCTCCTTGCTGTTCTCTGAAAAAACTCTGGTTGCTTATTTCGTTGGTGTTGGTCTGTTTGAACTTGGTCAGGTCTCGGTGACCTACCAAAAGTTGTTACACTACAATAATTCCTTAAAGCAGGTTTTAAAGGCAAGACTTCTTTCCTGCTTTTCCATCCCCTCACTCCTGTATTTCTTCTTGTTGCCTAGTCAAACTCAAAGGGGATTCTTCCTTCCAGAACTTGACCACCTTGTTGGCGGACTTGAGGTGTGGGATCTGCTTATGGTTACGATCACCCTGAAGCCAAGCCTCTCTGAGCTCAGACTAGTACAGAAAAAGCATAGAAACAACACTCCGTGGTGTTGGTTTTTTTTAATAAAGCCTCAAAATACTTCAGGGTTTATTTAAAATTTATTTAATCCATCTTGTCCGCTGAACTAGACCAAGCAAACAAGTCTGGTCAGTTTTTTCTTCCTCCTGACCTAGGCCAGCATGGATACCTGGTTGTGCTGCTGGGGTTCCTGGTTTTTCAAGGGAATGCTGACACTGTGTGTTTGTACTCCATCCCCACCCCCAAATAATTGGCACAAGTCATAAACATTGGCTTGAGTGCTGCGTGAGAGCATCCCCGAAGCCCATTTTAGGAAGATGGTTGAACATGGTGTGTCTGTTTGAGCAAGGTGAAGGCAGCTGAAAACAGAGCGGCCTCTGACTAAGCTGCCAATTAAAAACTGGATATTCTGCTTCCCCCTGGAGAGGTGTGGAGGCTACTGGAAGTGTGCTTCCTCTTAAAATGTCTGTGGGATTCGTTTTCTTTGGATGGGTGACAGAGTGCGGTGCTGACCTACCTGGGGTTTTTTTTTGTACTCAGACAAACGTTGTTTGCAAATCTGTGTATAATAGGAGAGTTGAGTGTTGTGGTTTTGCGTTGTGCTTTTGTGGGCTCTCTCCATTTCAGAGACTTCCTCATGAGGGAGGGGAGGAAGGAGGATTACTTCAGTGTCTGGCAAGCAATTTCAGTTTTTATGAAGTAGGTACCTCATCCTGGCAGAGCTCATCTTCCCTCTGCCCAGGGATAAGCGATGTGAACTGTATTGGACAGGCTGTTGGCACGTGTGTGTTTTGTGACCCTGCGGATGTTTCCTGCCCCCTCTCCCCTGCAGCTGAATTAAACTGGGATTTTTAGGCTTGTAGCTCAGCAGAGCCTCAACTGGATACAGTTAATAAGATATGTGCCTGCCAGTCAAGGGGATAGTAAACATGGACTGGCAGCTGGTGCCTCAGCACCCTCCCTCGCTCCTTCTCATCCCTTCTGCGCTTGTGCCAGCAGGACGTGGCACCCGGCACGACCACCCGGCCTCCCAGAGGAGAGGCTGGCCCTGCCGTTCTGAGCGTGAGCGGGTCTCTGCACGAGCTGCTGAGCGAGTCACGAGGCTGTTCAGGTGGTGCACTTATGTTCTGGAGAGGCTGGTGCAGGTGAGCCGTGCTGGAAGCAGCTGAGTGCCAGGGCAGAGAGAGGCATGTTAGATGTGCTGAAACAGCTCTGCCAGAGCAGACAGTTGGCCTGCTGGGTTTCAGCAGCGGTACTTGGCAGTGAGGTAAGTATAATGGACCTGCCTATGTGCAGGTAGTAGCTACACACTTACTTCTTCTGTAGAGGAGCAGGGAGACTCCTCCTTACCAGCATATCTCTGTTTTCAGGGCCAGTAGATGTGGGGTAATTCTCCTACAGAGCATCACTGCTTGCTAGTGTTTGTGCAAACTGTTCATGTTAACAAAAAAGCGTGTCCGTTTATCTCAACGGATGGAGAGTTTTTGTGTTCTCTTGTCTTCATTCATCCTTTTCTCTCTTCCCCTAGGTCTCTTTGGAGCCAAATCTTGTCTATGTGTGTGTCATTTTGTCTCTTTTAATACACTGCCCTGACTTGCTTGCTGCGAAGGGAGTATGCATCTGGAGATCAAAGTTGCTCTTAACTTCATCATCTCATACCTGTACAACAAGCTTCCTCGGAGGCGGGCAGACCTGTTTGGTGAGGAGCTAGAGCGCCTGCTGAAGAAGAAATATGAGGGTCACTGGTACCCGGAGAAGCCTCTGAAGGGATCTGGCTATCGCTGTGTTCATATAGGGGAGACAGTGGATCCGGTGGTGGAGCTGGCGGCCAAGCGGAGCGGGCTGGCTGTGGAGGATGTGCGTGCCAATGTGCCGGAAGAGCTGAGTGTCTGGATTGATCCTTTTGAGGTTTCCTACCAGATCGGCGAGAAGGGCTCTGTTAAGGTCCTCTACCTGGATGACAGCGAGGGCTGCAGCGCCGCAGAGCTGGACAAAGAAATCAAGAGCAGCTTCAACCCTGATGCCCAGGTATTTGTCCCCATCGGCAGTCAGGATAACTCGCTGTCCAACTCCCCATCCCCCTCCTTCGGCCAGTCGCCTAGCCCTACCTTCATCCCTCGCTCTGCCCAGCCCATCACTTTCACCACTGCCACCTTTGCTGCCACAAAGTTTGGCTCTACCAAGATGAAGAAGGGTGGAGGAGCTGGAGGAGGGGGTGGCGGAGCAGGGGCTGGGCAGCAGCCGAGGATGGTCAGGTCTCCCACCACCAACCTGCTGAAGCACAAGGGCCTCTCCCTGTCTATGCACTCTCTGAACTTCGTCGGGAGCGCTGGGAGCCAAGCCCCGCAGTCGCAGCTCTCCCCCAATGCCAAGGAGTTCGTTTACAGCGGCGGGTCGCCGGGAGCCAGCAGTCTCTTCTTCGATGGTGTTGCCAGTGAGAGCCAGGCCAGCAGCATCCCGCCGGCATCGCAGTTCAACACCGGCACGGGTGGTACCTTTGATATGGCTCAGGTCTTCGGTGGCAGCACCAACAGCCTCTTTTTGGAGAAGTCTCCCTTCGTGGAAGGACTCAGCTACAACCTGAATGCCATGCAGTATCCCAGCCAGTCGTTCCAGCCTGTCGTCCTGGCCAACTGAACACAAGGAAGGAGAGTATTTTGGGGTGGGGAGGGAGGGTGGGGGTGGGGGGAAAATAAGAACAAAACAAACAATAAAGAGGGAGAGAAAAGAAAAATAGAAATATACAGAAAATATTCAAATCTTATAAATAGAGCTTCTTGGGAAAAGAGAGAGCCCAGTGTTGTTGCGCTGTGCTGGCAACGCTCCTGAAGCACTGACTTGTTTTTTAACTCAGTCCCTGTGCTTTTTTCCTACTCACTTTTTTACTCCTTAGATGAGTCTTGGGATTTTTTCGGTTTGTGTTTCCCCTTCCCCCGCCCCACCCCAGGACTGGTGCAACCATAGGTCACGATGCTTCTGATTCCCTGCACTACCACCCCCAGCGCTGGACACAGGGTCCTTCCACCTGGGTGTAGGGATGTCTTCTTCGTACCACCTCGCTGGAGGCTGGAGGAGGGATGGGGAGAGGATGAGTCAATATCGGTGGAGAGACACACGCTGTCGTTGCGTGCTAGCCAGAAATGGGTGGGTGAGCTTGCTTTTTCTGTTATGGCTCTGCGTGTAGACGGAGAGCATCTACTGTGCCCACTGGTGTAGACCGTTGTCCTGTTGTTGCTCCAGCCTGGGCTGGTGTCAGCTGTTCTGTCTGTGTGTTGAAAAGCACTAACTCTTCTCCTCGACCGCCTCCCAGCACGTAGCAGGGAGGGCAGAGCATTACTGTGAAATGGCTTCTTCCTGCTCTATTCCTCATCTGCACTTCCAGCCGTGGCTACAGGAGGACAGGGCTTTGGCCTGAGTGACTCTGGTTGTTGTCCCCTTCAGCATGTGAGCAAGGAGGCCTTTCCATGCCCTCTCAGGGCTGTCTGGTCGGTCCAGGTGACAACATTGTGGTGTAGAAACAACCACCCACCTGTCCCTGTGTCTGGGGGAGGTTGTGCTGAGCCAGGCAGCCCCACTTGGATCCTGCCCCTGCTTCCCAGACCTTCTCCCCAGCAGCAGGGACCAGCATCCACCTGGGGTGGCCTCTGAGGTCTGAGTTCTCATTCCCTGCTGTGAATTTGTCGTCTTGTCTCAGAGAGGGAATTCCTTCTTCTTTAGTTGGAGGCAGCACTACTTTTGAGGAAGAGAAAGGGCTATGTTGTTGAAGCTGCTCTCTTGAGTGGTAGCATAAGGGTATGTGCTTTCGGCCAGGTATATACCTGACTAAATCCCCTCCTCTGCCCTTCTGGAGGAGTGGGAGGAGGTGGCTGATCTGGTGCAGAAGGGAAGCACCTACCATAAACTCATCATTCCAGCCAGATCACGTCAGTGTGGACGGCGGCAGGCTTAGAGCAGAGTGGGGATGGGCACTCCGAAGGCAAGCAGCTGTCCCAGCATGTGAATGTACAGTGCCTCCCCGTCACAGGGCCGAGATCTGGGAATGCCCCTGCAGCTTTCTTCAGGACGATGTGCTGCAGTCGGGTGGTAGTGGCTTTTCAGCTAGGTCGCTTCTGCGTGAGGGACTCCAAAACCCACCTTCATGGGAAGCTGAAGGAGGGCTGCTTCTTGCCCAGGTAGGGTGGAGGCTCTCTAGGTGGGAAGGAGGTCTCCTTGGCAGCTGTTGTGGGAGTATGGAAGTGTGCAAAGAGGAGAGAGATGGAGATGATGAGACTCCAGTCTTTGAAGTTCTCAGTTTAAAAGAAAAAAATAAGCTTTTTGCTGCCTCGCAAACCTGAGGTTTGGTTTTCTTCTAATGATGTCTCTGGAGCACCCTCTGAAACCCACTTCTCCTGTATCTGTTGAACCAATGTGCTCTTTCAAGACATCCCTGTTTCAGGGGAGATGGGCTTGAACTCGTGCTTGTCCCGCTCCCTTCCCTTGATCTGAGATGAAGGCACTCCAGCCCTCTTGTAGTTGTGTTGCCAGTGAGCCTTTGCAGAAGTAGCGGCCTGTCCCAGGGAGACTGCCACTGCCTGGAGCTCATAAGAAGAGTTTCCAGCACATCCTTCTCCTTGCTGCATGACTGGGGAGACCTGGTCCCAACCTCGCACCCGGCGTGGGTTCCCAAGCAGGCTGCTTGCCATCGAGCTATGACGACACCAACACAGTGGGTGGGCGAGGAGAGTGGACCCCAGCTAGCTTCCCCCAAACTGGTGCCCGTGGCCTCAACCCTGCAGGTTTCCAGACTAGGACGAGTTGCTGAGGAACGGCGGAGCTGTTGGGTTTCCCTTTTTTCTTTTTATTTTTGTTTTTTAACCTACCCCTACTTAGGGATGTTACCACTGCCACCCCATCCTTCTCCCCAGGAGTGTGCTGCTGAGTGCCGGCCCACTTGCCACACTGGACTGAGGGACGCTCAGCCCGCGATTGCGGGACCCGGTCCAATTATCCCCACACTGTCCCCGCATCTGACAATGCCACCTGTGAGCCGCTGCTGTGGGACAGCGTGTTCTCGTCTGGCACAGGGAGGGAGGGGAGAGGTGGGGATGCTCCCCCCGGCCACCTGCTTATGTGTGTGAAGCTTTGATGCTGCTTTGCCCTGCCACACGTATTATACCTGCTTTAAAAATTAGTGGTGTGAGAGGAAGGAGGAAAAGAGGAGGGACCAACCTCTTTGTATCTTAAAAGGAAAAAAGCGTGCTTCAGAAACGTTCCTCCAGCATCAGGCAGCAATGGAAACTAATGGCCTTTTCGGGTCTTTTCTAGTCTTGGATGTAGGCGTTCAGCTTCAATTTTATTTTTTAAAAACCTGCACTAATTTACCTGGTTTCTTAGGAAGAGAAGAGAGAAATTTTTTTTTTAACTTTTATTTTTTATGGGTTTGTGTTCTTTTTGTTGATGTCCGTTTGTATTGAATAATTTGCTACATTTGTAAAATGTAAGAGGTATATATAATATATGTATATTTCTAACGTAAAAAAAAACTGTAATTTTTTTCTTTTCAAGATTTTTTCTTAAAAAGAGGAGAGAAAAAAAATATTTTTTCAGGAAAAAAACTTTAAAAAAAAAAGAAGCGGTGAAGATTCCTTTCTCCCCGCTCAGCCTCCCTCCTTTCCCTCCCGCCCCTCTCCGAGGAGTGAATCGACAGTTGCCTTGTGGGAGAGGAGTGAAAGAGGACAGAAGTCTGTATGTCTCCGAGCGGAGGGTTTCTGTGTGTGCTCTGCTTGGGTTTCTTTCCGAGAAGGGGGCTACTGAGAGGGGGAACCAAGGGGTTGCTGTCTTTTTTTTTTTTGNCTTTTTTTTTTTTTTTCTTTAGCGAAGGAGGAATACAATCAGAGTTTTGTATTCAGAATGTTGTGCAATATTTTGGAACGGGACATTGGTGTGTCTAGAGATTTAGTTAAAAACAAAAAAAAAACAAACACAAAAAGGTTGATCAAATCTGTACAGTTTCTATTGTTCCAGATTTTTTTAAGTTTGTATTAAAAGCATGATATAATAACCTGTTGTTGTGTGGTGTGTGCTCGGTGGTTCGAGAACACCTCTGCTGTGCCTGTTCCTGGGTGAGGAGGGATGCGGCTGCCTTCCCTGCCTGCTTGCAGATGAACCGGTGCTTGGTGTCATCTTCTCGCAGGCACAGCCACTGGTTTGCAGTGCGCTCGGCAGAGGTTTTGCTGCGTTAGGAATAGCCTGGTGATGCCCAGGCTTGTGCAAGACGGCGCGGGCAGCTGTCTCCCTGACCTCTGGCACTGCCCAGAATAGCAGCGGCATAGGAAAAAGTGGCGGTGTGCCTGGCCTTCCTGGGTACTGCCGTGATTCAGCTCCCTAGAAGTGGGGAGAGGAGGGAGCGGGAAGCTTTGCCTTTGGTGCTTGGTGCCGCAGGGGCCTTCAGTCAATCGGCAGAGTTCCTAAAATACCCAGCTTCTGCGGCAGCTCATTGCCTGCAGCTATCACCTGCGGGGCTGTGCTGGGATCCACCTGGTGTCATTGCGTGGGGTAGGTGGACCCTTTCCAAGCAGTGGTTTCTGCAGAGGGGGGTGCTGCGTGGGGGTTGATTTCTCTCCCTTGTGTGCAGACCAGTTTGGGTTTACTCTGGGGCATCTGGGGTACTTGCTAAGGAAAGGGAACCTTCAAGGCGTGTGTGCAGGGCCATGCCCTCCCCACTGTGAATGTTCATCCAAGGTGACTTCTCATAGCAGTGTGGGCTTGAGGCTGGATGTGAAAACAAGCAGTGATGATGGTCTGATTTTCGTTCCTTTTTCTTTCTAACCTCTCGTTCAGCTTTAACCAGAACTTCTGTCAGAGGGAGCTGCTGCTTTTTAGCAAAATGAGATGAGATGGCTCCTCTGTGCTGAGGAAGATGCTGAAATGCCTGTCCCACTCAATGTGTGCTGGATCGCTCTGTGACCCAGCTTTCCCCAGCCCCACTGCTCTCATGCTGCCTCCTGCTCGCGGGGTGGCTCACAGCTCCCTGTGCCGCCTCCTTAAAAAGCTGTTGAAGGGAGCTGAACGTATTTGAGGAAACCAAACATGGAGCTGGTACTGGCTGCTGGCTCCCGGTAGCATCCTTATCCATGCCCCCCTCAACCCCTCTAGCCTAAATTTCTTCCTGGAAGAGCTTGCGCTGCTTTGCCCTTGGCTTTACTAAGCCGCGGGAGCTGGGCTGCTGCTCGCGCCTGCTGCGCGCCACGTGACTGTCACACTCTGCTAAGCAACAAAACTATTTTTTCCCCTTTGTGTCCCAAACCCCTTGTAATCATTTATCTAAAGCAGGCACAAACTTCTGCCCTTAGACATGTTTCTGGAAATGGAAAATCGAGGGCGAGTATGTGCCTTCCTGATCCTTGCCCTGCATTTGCTTGGCTGTGACGCAGGGAGGCATGGAGCCTTTCCCTTTTTGGGCACAGGTACGCCAAGCGGTAGGGCCTGGAGTTAGTTTACAGCTGATAGCTGTGCAGCCTGGGCAGGGATTAGGGAAAAGGCTTAGTATAGCCTCGTTCCTCCCGAGGGATTTGCTCCTGTGCTGTTTCGGGGAGCCTGAAGGGTGTGGGGAGGTGAAATGCCCCTCTGCCTGCCTCAAAGCATCGTCCAGCAGGGGAGGGGAGCCTGGCAGGGCACGGGGACGGGGATCTGCCCTCCATCAGCCTTCAGAGAGGAAAGGAGGTGCTGGAGCCCCGCACTTCGCCGGTGTGGGGTGGTGCTTGGGTGTGGGAATGTTTGCTGGGTGCTTGTGCAGTGACCGAGTCGGTCCCCAAATAGGGTGCTCCAGCAAGGCAGGGCAACAAGATGGGACTTGTCTCCCAAAACCTCCAAAGTGAGGGGCGTGGGGGTGTTGTTTAGACACTCGTCACAGGGGACTCCGTTATTAAGAAGGAAACTTGTGACTTGAGTCACCGAGCAGGCGGGCTTCCACCTGAAAGGAGGAGACAGCTTGGGTAGAAAATGCCACGCTTCAGCCTTGGGCTTTTCAGTCTGTGACAGCAGCAGCTTCTGACACGAATCGGGCTGTTCTGGGAGAGGGAGGGGGCTGGTGCTCAGAGGAAAGCCTTATGCAAGCGTGAAAAGCTGGCTGCAAGGCAGCCTTGCCATGGACTGTGTGTTAAATACAGGCCCAGAAAAACAGCCTGAGTTTGCTCCGGCAGGAGAAGCATCTCCCACTGCCCCAGAGCCTCACGGAGACTTGGGACTATTGGGATTGAATAACACACGGCGCAGGTGCGGCCAATAGCGGGTGTCCCTCCTGTGCCCTGGCGCCTGCCGACGTGCCAGGACTGGGAGGTGGAAAAACACTGCTGGCGGGGGGGCCGCGACCCGCCGAGTCCTTGGCATCCCCAAGGATGACTCCTGCCAACGCCACCTGCTCCCCGCTCACGTGGCTGCGGCCGCGGGCGCTGCCCCTGGCCCCAGCCGGTGCGAGGGGTGAAGCTGACGCCACGGTCGCAGAGGGACAGCCACCTCTTCCCACCCCGTGTGTGTCCTCCGCCGGAGCGCAGGCGCCAGCCCAGAGGCAGGCTGTGGCCAAGGTTAGCCACCTCCTAAACCTTGTGCTCTTTCCTTCGGTTTCTATGGCCGGGCTCCAATTCAAACACGGCCGGGAACACGCTCACCCCGGCCCTTGCAGAGCTGTTCTTCCACTGGCACCCCAGCAGCCGCCACCTGCGTCGTCACTTCCAGAAACCCGGTCTGCTTTTTATAAAGCTGCTGAAGAGTGAAGCTTTCAGCCCCCCCAGCCCCAGGACACCTCAGTGATGGTGAAGCCCCATCCAGCAGGCATGGTGCTTTTGGGTTGTGCCAGTCACTGAAGTGCCAGTTTGCGTGATGGCCAGTTTGTGTGTGGCCATTGCCAGTGGCAAAAGTGATGCCAGCATGGTAAGTGCCTGTGCCGGGGACAGGCATGTGATTTTTTTTTTTCCCCAAGAAGGCCTCAGAGGCACAGCAGGAGGTTAGGAAAAGATCTCTGCAAAGAAGGTTCAGGGTCAAATTTTGCTGCTTTGCCTTGAGGAGGGGCAGGGAAATGGTGTAGATGGAGCTGTGGGGGAACTCACTCCCTCTTCACCGAACACTGAGGAGGCGAGTGTGGTCCCCATGTTATTCCGCAGTTGCTGAGACGTAGTTGAGAGGTTTTTTTGCTTATTTTTGTTAGCCTGGCGCAGCCTGCCGCGCTGCCGGCGCAGCCTGACTGCTGAAGGAAGCAGATCCCTGGGAGGGAGCGTGTCCCTCCCACTCGGCAGGGTGTTTCCACCAAGGACAAAGTTTTCCTTCAAGTGAATCAGCCAGAAACTGTTTCCAGAAGGTGCAGCTGGGGCTTCCATCAGGGAAAAAAAAAAGAAAAAACCACACAAAACCAACCCCAAAATAATCCACACGAGGTGATACGTAGGGAGGGCAACGGGCAGAGTTGCTTCAGCAGGACATGCTTCTTCCATGGGCCTCACTTTGCCTGCAGAGCTCGGTGAATTCAGGCAAGGACCAATTCCAGTTTCCCTCAGCAACAGGCGCTTTCGCATCTCCTGAGCTTCCTGCGGTTGGGTTCAGTGTCAACACGTGCTGCTCCGGGCTCCTGCAGAGGCCTGAGCAACATCGCAGCAGGCCCTGGCTGCCTTTCCAAAAATCTGCCAAGGTCGGCCTCCATCCGTGCCTCTGCCCAGCATCGCTGTGCGGCACCCGGCTGCAGCGAGGAGGACGCACCGGCATCAGCCGCAAAGCCTGCCGCCTGCCGAAGCGGCAGTGCTCACACAACGCACGGGGTCAGTGAGGGTCCATGGGCACGCAGGAAAAAACTGGGGGGTGAACCCAAAGATACCTCACCTGCTGGAGGAGCTCTGGGGTTTGCATCCATGGGGGGACAGAGCAGCAGCATGGCGGAGAAGGCGGGGAAAGGAGCAGCAGAAATGTCTGGAAGACCACAAACATGAGCTGGGGGAGGACCGAGAGGAGGAGGGGGAAGGAGGACAGCACCCTGGGGACATCTGAGGTGTTTATACACAGATGCAAATGTCACAGGGACGCTGCAACTCTCCTCTTCCCCTCACCACCCAGTGAAATGATGCGTGTTCCTGGTGATCCAACATGGGCAGCAGCTGCGTAAGCCTCCTTCCTGGCCGGCACAGCCCAGCGTAACCTCCCTGTCCCCACCTGCTTGTCACTCTCACGCACGATCATCCTCTGACTCTCCCTCTGGACTGGTCCTGACATGGTGGTTCCCCTCTGGGGGCATGGCCAGCTCTTGCAGGGCGCCCGTGAGTCACAGTGCTGTCATTGCCTCCAGCACAGACGTGGAGATGCTGAAGCTCCGGGAGGGGCCATGGCTTCACCACATTCATGGGGAGCACAAGCACCAGGGCCGGCACCCATCGATCTCCTCTGCCGCCTCGTGCTGATCCCGACAGTGCCGGGAGCTGCCCCAAATGGGAAAGGAGATGATGCAGAGGGATGGGATGGAGACACACCAGGGGAGGACAGCTTATCCCTCGCAGCCACGCCATTGCCAGCCATCCACCAACGGAGGGAAAGGGCTTGACAAACCCAGACAAAAATAGGATCCAACAAAATAAGCCCAGAAAGGGCACAGGTGGGCTGTGACGCACCGAGGCAGAGCCGAAGGTGCCCAGTGCTGCCGAGGAGAGCAGGCTCGCTGTGTAAGCAGTCGCTCTTGGACAGGGCATTGAACGCTATAACCTACAGCCTAAGTGCTACCACATCAGCACAGGGAACCACAAATTGCTGATTTTTGGAAACATAAGCAAAGGAACTTTCCTATATTCCAGATTGTAAATCACAGCACAGATCAAGTGTGTAAAACCACACAAGAGAGACGTCACTTGGTCCTTCAAACTAGAAACTTGGCCATTGAGACTAACTGGTTGGTACAAAGCCAACTAAGAAAGATTATTGTATTCTGGTAAGATTTATTTTTAATCTTGGAATCATTCTCTTCTCCAAAGGCACAGTGCTCTTTGAAAAAGATTATTTTCCTCCACGGAGATACTTATTCTGTGAATTTTTTGACCAACCAGCGCACATAAGTAGAAACCTTCCCAAAGCCAATGGTTACAGAGGTGATAGTGGGGACTTCAATAGCCCCATAGCAAGTAGAGAGTAATACAACATCTAACCAACACGTACTCCATCAAAGTCATATTAGACCAGTATTTATTGCAGGAGAAAGCCACTGACCACATCTCTCTGTCATACAGATATTCAGCCCACAGACAACATCAAAGCTGAGGAGATTTTCCTACTTTATATTTTTAAGAAAAAACTCCAGGCTTCCCAATGTACACCTTAAAATGCTATGACAAGACCTGAGTCTATCCAACCTTGGCCCCTGTGTTCTATATCATGGGGTGCCTGAGACCGAAGCGCTGGCTGCTCTGAGCGCACAGAGTGACTGCCAAGAGCTGCTGCAGTGGGTCGTCCAGCAGCACCCAACTGATCTCTGCCCCCCTGTCACTGAGCTTTCCTGGAAAGCGGGATAAACTGGTTGAACGAGGTTGTCTGAGGACCACAACAGGAATCTGCAAAGCATCACTAGGAAGTGGAGGTCTGTGTTAGTAACTGTGTGCTGACCCTTCCCTTGCCTGGCCAGTAGAGCTTCATAGTCTAGAACCGGTTGGGGCTGGACATCTTCCTTTAACATACCTGGAGTGTCCTGCAAAGTTGCACAAGTGTCTGCCCCAGAGCTGCTCTGCCCACGTAGGGCTGCAAGAGCTGGTGGGAGCCGCACATTACCATAAGGAAGCCACAAAAGTAAGACCACAGCACCCCACTGGAGAAGGCCATCTCTTCTCAGTGGTGCAGCAAAGCTTCCCCGCGAATGGCTGAAGATGCCTTTTGGCTTCTACAGCCTGGGAGGTAAAAGGCGGCGGGGGGGGGGGGGGGGGGGGGNGGGGGGGGGGGGGGGGGGGGGGGGGGGGGGGGGGGGGGGGCCGCTGTATTTGCCTGGTTGAAAAACCCCATTGATTTTACCCAGTGAGGCTTGTTGACCTTGACAGACTTGGGTACAGGGAGCTGGCTGTCATCTCCCAAGAGAAATCCCCTCCCCGGGTATTCTTCTGTGATACAACTCTGCTGAGGAAGGTACGATTAGCAAGGGGACCCCCATTTACTTCACTGTCTTTAATTTTGCCCCCTCTCCCTGCGAAGTCTCCATCTCTGGCTGTGCCACTTCCCTGCCAGCCACATGCACAGAGAGCTCTTCCTCTCCCCACCATGCCTGGCGAGGCTGTTGGTCACCCTCTTCTTCACCCAAAGATATTGGTGGGGCAATTAGTAACTGCCGCTCCTGAAGGGAGCTACATTTCCTCCTGGAGATAATTGTCACTTGGCAGGATCTTACTCGTCTTGTGGTGGCAGTGTCTGGCTTTCCAGGCTCTGCCACCGGCAAAGCAGGCCGCGGGGCCACGGCTATCCACCTTGCAGCCACTCAGAAGCCTCCTGCCCAGGGGCACAGCCAGCTGCACTCCAGCCTGGAGCCTGCCCTGCCAAAGCATTTGCTTGTGCCGGGTGAATGCTGGCCTCTTCACACCTTGTTGAAAAAAGCGGGTCGGACCTCAGGGAGTTAAATGCTCACGCTGGCCCACAGCTGAGTCTGCTCTCCCTTGTGGATGCGCTTCACCAAGCAGACTAGAAAGGAAGGTGAACAAATAGAGAAGGAGACATCTCTATAATGTTTGCCGTTACATGCACCCGCTGCTAGAGGCTATAGGAAGACCCCAAAAGCATGGAAGTGTTTCCCAGCTCTCTGGCTATGAGACCATGGGTGCTGGTATTCCCCAGGTGGGAGCTCATCCATCTGGGGAACTTGGGAAGCCTCCCTTGGGCTCTTAGAGCCCCAGTCTTCTCTTCTCCCTCCCCTCTCTGTCTTTCTTGCTCCAATGGATTATTTTCCCTAAATGCTGCGGTCTGATCCTGCGAGAAAACAGCAGCCAGCAGCAGAGTGCAGGGGAGAGTCCTGCCACCAGTGAGCAGCAATATGTCTCCCCGTGGTACCTTTGCCTCCTGCTGGACCCATCCCCTTGTGCCGTTCACCTGTGATCGGCCTGGTTCCCTTTTTTTCCCCACCAACAGCTCCTCCTGGTCTTCTCCACTTCCCACATGTGCCCTGCCTGGCTGGCAATGGCTGACCTCCATGCAGCCAAACAGCATTTGCAAAAATATCTGCATGGCACGTAGCTGCAGGAGCTCATCGCTGTATTATAGCATGGGGGGCTTCAAGCACAGTGAGAGCACTGGCTGCACACTGGCGTGTCTTGGAGCAGTTGGCTTGGCTGGCAAAGGCGTCCCAGCTCTTAGCGCTGCTGCAATAGCCCAATTAGTAGTTCAGGTGTTGCCACAGTTTTTGGCTACGGCCCAGGAGCTAATGACAGAGCAAGTAGCAGATGCGAGGATTGCAGAAGCGTGGCTGAAGATGACGGGAGCTCGTTCTGAACAGCTTGTTGAGACCAGTCTCTGCTGACCAGCTGGGATGATGGGTTTTGCAAGGTGGATTCTTGCTTTGTGGAAGTCTCCAAAACACCCTTCCGCCTTTGAAGGATGCTGCAGCTGCATTTGGCTCTGCCACCCCTCCCAGGATGTCCAAAATTATCCTAGGATTACTGGGGTGACCATACCCATGACCACTGCTTTACAGCAGGAGGAAAACTCATTAAACCCTAGAGGTGTTTAATCAGAAGCAAAGTGGCAATGGGGCATTGACACACCATGCATGTTGATGCAGTATGTTGATAGAGGGGCATAAACGTCATTGTCTGATGAAAGACGCCTTTGTCTTACCAAATTCCTGCGCTTCATGTCTACCACAAATAGCCTGAGGCACTTGGGAACTACTGACCCCAAAGCAAAGCTATGGAGGGAAGCTGGGAGGGAGGAGAGGAGAGGCTGAAGAGCAGCAGTGGAAACTGTAGAAGTGCATGGGCAACACAGTGAAGAACGTGCAACTTGACATGCAGCAAGAGCGTGAGGAGATTTTTCCAAGCACGTTGAAGAACTGGTTAAAAAGAGGCTTAGAGCTATGACCAAAGAAGCTGTTGATGCAGTTTGACTCCCGCTGTGCTTACAGAAGCAGGAGTTGGTGTATTCTTTGTAGGCAAACAGGATTATGTCAAACCACCTAATGCCATCATTCAGTTCGCTTACTAATGGAAACATTGAGTACGGGCTAATTGCTCAAGCCAAAAGGGAGGCAGGTTTTTGTGATCACCATGCTGTGTTATCTGTGAGTACAAACTGCTCCTGCGGTGCTCTGTATAAAGCAGGAGTATAGGTGGAGCTCTGCTTGCTTACACGCACAGAGGAGTCAGGATACACGGACCCTCTGAATCTTCTCTGTCCCAAGCTCTTGTCATTGCCGTCCCTCCCCATGGCCTGCTTCTGCTTCTGTTGCGCTCAATACCAGAGTTGACTTCAGTGGGAGCATTATGGCCCTTGGGTTTCAGTCCCCAAGTGGGCTGTGAAGAAAAGTGGTCAAAAGGTCTGCTCTTGGGTCTGTGCCCAGTATGCTGATGCCTTTTTCCCCCAATGGCTCCAGAAACACCTTGAAGATCGCCCCTTGCTACTGGAATACAGCCCCATCTTGCAAAGAGCTGTTTGGCAGTGAGTGTCAGGGCAGCCATTTTGTACTAATAACAATAATTTTGTACTAATACCGTGTCATGGTAGGGAAGACAGAAATGACTAATTAAAATGTTGGGGTGATAGTCAAGTCATGAGAGCATTACTCAAGTGCAATTTAGCTGGGAAGCTGAGATTCACAGCTCTGCTATTACAAAAATACCACAGGACTTAATTCACCAGACATCGTCGTCAAGGTATCAGGTTATCATCCCACCTGAAAGCAGCTCCAGGCGACCCACCACCCAGCCCGGGCATCGGGTCAGAGCCATCCACAGAGCACGGTCCTGGCTCCCAAGTGGTCGGCGCCATTTCCAGCAACCGTAATTTTTTCTGGCCTAATACCAGGCAGGCCCAAGATGTCTCAGCTTGCAAACAGGCTCCTAGCTCAGTGTGGCCTTGCTCAAAATCAGGATAACACTACCGTCAATGGGAAGCAGAATCCTAAAGCCCTGCTGTTCCTCACATAAATACTTCTTCATGCCTTATATCATTTTGCAATTGTTGCTGTCTGTCCTGATGCCTCTCCAGATCCTCTAATGAAGAAGATGATGAAGAAACTACTTCATAGTGAAGGGAGAAACCCGAAAGAACAGCTTGGTGCTTGGTAGCTGGGGGTCAGGCCAGGCTCAAAGTGGACTTTACGTAGCCCCTCAGCACGTCCCATCACTGCAGTGAAGGTCCCAAGGTGTGCGGGGGCCTGCGGCACATGGACTTCAGGTCAGCGGAGAGAAGACAGGAATAAACATCAGCCTCTATGGGCCTGATATTGATTAAAGGGAGAGCTGGTGCATGAAGCACGTGTTTTAGCAGCTACGATCCCTCCCCTGCTGTGTCAGTCCCTGCTTTTACAGCTGTAGCAACAAGTAGTGGAGGTCTAGTGTAGTGGAGCTGCACAAGGAGGAGGGCTTAGCTAAGAGAGCTTTGAGTTGCAGATGGGCTTGGAGCCCACGGTCTCAGGTAGAAATGGTGTTTGGGGCAGTAATATGGTTTGTAGGAGTTGAAGGGCTCTTTTATTGACAGCTCCAGCACTGCTTTGGCTAGTGGCCACCACTGTTTGGTGAATGAAGGGGGAGAGAGATGAGGCAGTGGGGGGAGAGGGAAAAGGACAAGGAAGAGGACAGAACAAAAGAAATGCAAAGATCAAAGCCTAGCCAAGAGAAAAATTAAGCGCAGAGAGCAAAGGAGATGGAAGGGAGGGAAATCAAGGAGTAACACAAAAGGAGAGATGAAAGAGAGACAGCAGCCCTCCAACGGGCCAGAAATGGGAGGCAGGAAGGATCAGGGCGTAGAGACGACAATGGCTCCCATACCTGGCATGTTTCTCTCCTGCTGCTGCTGTCTTGGAAAAGATGAGCCTGGCTTTTCCTGGAAATGCTTAATGAGAAATTAGCACAAATACCTTCCCTGATACCTTTTGTGACACTTTTTGAAGCTAAATGATGTATGTTACAGGAGAGAAAAGTGATCGTGTGTGGGCTCAAGGAGGCATCGCACCCCTGTGAAAAGAAGCTCCCTGAGAGGTCAAGGGGGGGTCATGCCTGCGCAAGAGGCAGCAGAAGCAGCCAGGCTCTGGGGAAGGGCTGTTTCGGTCCCGAGACGCCTGATCCAAAGGAAGGGAAAGTTGCAGCTGCATCTTGGCAGCTCAGTGGCCTGCAATCACTGAGAGCAGCCCTATGCTTTCGCTGTCCCGGATCGGGAGATCACAGGCACTTCCCCTGCTCTGGGCAAGAGAAAATAACTTTTGTGAGGAAACACAGCTGAGATCTTTCATGTTGCTGGCCCTCACATGGTCCCCCTGCAAAACTCTGCTCTGCTCTTTCATCTCCTCACTGCTGACCACCAATGTGGACGTCACGCTTACCAGTGACACCTCCTTTTCTGTACACTAGAAATGTCCGGTCCCACCTCAGCTTGGCAGGCAGCAATCCCTCAAGCCTCCTGCCAGGGTACGAGGTGAAGGGCTGGCAGTGCTACTACCTCTCCTCAGTGGGGCAGGATGGGGTGGCTGTGGCGAGGCTCAGCCTAAGCATGGTGTGTGCCTGGGACCTCATTTGGTGCCAGCGGGATGCAGGGGGAGAATGAGCTTCCCCGAGCCTGGACTCATTCATAGGCCAGCGGCCTCACAGCAGGTCTGGCAGAGTGATGCGGAGCCAGGAAGGACATACACTGGGACTTACTCATTGCTCTGGGATGTCAGTCCTAATGGAAAACAGCAGGGAGTAGTTAGAATATGCCATAAATATTTACTAGCTAAGACATCCATTTCCCCAGCAGTTGTTAGAAGTCCGTAGCTGCCTGAAGTTTCAGGGCTGGACTCTGGCTCCTGCTCCAGCACCAGGAGAACCCAAGCATCATCCCAGCGCCGTGCCGGCAGCTCCGAGTCATGCCTCCCGTGCAGCGGGCGGCTGCATGGCTGCCAAACCAGCCCCATTCATGCTGAGCTCCCGGGCGACAACACGGTCACCTTCTGTGAAGCACGGTTGGTTTGTGGTTATGAAAATAGTTCGGCATTGTTTGAGGCTGCGCTGAGCTGTGTTCTCCCCACCAAGTCGGGGGCTGCTGAGAAATGCCGAGGTTTCCCATTGCTCCGGGAGAAGCTGACCAGAGCTCAGTGTTTCTTTCCGTGGCCGCCCCTCTGTCTGTTAAACTCTGGGGTCTGATAGCGCTTTCCTTCTCAGCCTGCGCAGCACAGGCACGTGGCTAGCGCTCAGAAGACACACTTTAAATAACTGCACCACAATGACTCATGCCTTACCCAAGGCAGTCTGGCTGCTGGCGTATAAAGCATGAAAGCCGGTGATCTTTGGAAGAAGAGAGGATCCTACAGTGAGCAGACATATGGCTCAGTTCCTGGCCAGAAGGCGGGAGGGGGGGAAGTGTTGCTAGATGAGATGATAGGCTGGGAGGCTGAGGCTCAGAGGCACGGAGCGGTGGCCTCCCCACCGCTGCCCAGCTCTGTCCTCTTGACCTGCTGCCACATGCGCAGCCCCTTGTCTCTGGAATTTCCCCAAGTCAGCAGTCTTCAGAGCTCAGGGAGGTAGGGAAAAGGCATGTGGGAGCAGCACCCGAGCCCAACTGTGGCTGACATGGAGGGGGCATGGAGTGCTCTTTTTGCCCTTTGCAGCGTTTGGCCTGTAGCACCAAGGAGACAGACAAGGATAGGCAGTCCTTATGGCTCCAATGGACCTTCACCTTTCCCTCAGGCTCTTGAATGATCCTCCATTCCCCAGCTCCGACCAGTCCCAGCACTGCCCTTCTCACCCTGCCTCCCTCTCAAATCTCTCCCCATCCACTCAGCCCCGTCGGACCCCTCCTCACACCAGCTCCCCTCAGCACTGTCCCTCTCCTCCTCCCCGAGACCTGTCCTCACATGTCTGCTGCTCTCCCCTTCCCAGTTTCTAATCCTACTGGGAAGCTGCTCTGCAACCCCCGTCTTCCTCCACTTCCCGGTGCCATCTCTGCACCCCTCCTCCTCCACTGCCTGCGGCCACATCTTCCCCTCTGGCAGTCACCCCTTGGGACCTACTGCCGCATCTCCCCCAGCCCTCCCCCCCAGCCCCTGACCCCTTCCCACAGCCGCGTGCCCCAGGAGCACCACAGTGGCTCGGCAGCTCCTGCCTGCTCTCCGCCAGCAGCCCGTACCAAGAGGACAGCCTTCGCCTTCGGGCTGCACCCCGCTCTCGCTCACCTCCTCCCCAGCCCGTGGCTGTGGCTTGGTTGCCCCTGCCAGCCACGCCAGCTGCTTTCCCCAGCCCGGAGGCTGTTTCCAGGACCCAGGCTCCTGGGAGCTGCTCATCGGCTTTGGCAGGGCAGCGTAAATGCCACGTCCCTGCCTGTTCCGGGCCCGAAGCGATGCCCGTGTGTCTCCCATTATGTAAGGCGCAGTGTGTACGGGAGCTGGGAGGCCTCGGGCTTGCTTACGCACCGTGAATGACAGCTGCAAAAATGAGATGGGGACTATTTTTAAATCTCCCCCCTCCCTCCCTCCCTCCCTCCCTCCCTTCTTCTCCAGCTCTTCCCCGCAGCCCCAGCCAAGCTGTGCGGATGTCCAGACCCGTCCCCGTGGGGGCAACTGGCACCGCTGAGCTGTGCCAAACTGGTCCTGAGCAACACTTTGTACTGCCACAGAGGGACATGCAGCGCCTCAGCACAGGGCTGGTGGTACCTGGAGGACATGTCCTCTTCCAGCCCTCCTTGCCTATCAACAGTCCCCTGACATCCTCTCCTTCACCTCTCATGGCCCTCCTTGCCGGCGGGACCCGCGCTGCCCTTTTCCTCCCCCCAGCCTCTCCTGGTAACTTTAGAAAGGTCATTCCCTCCTCTTCAAGCCGTGGGGTTATCGCAATTCCTTGGAGCAGAGCGGAAGGGATCTCGAGAGGGGGGGAAAAAAACCCTACCTTCTCATGCAGAAATGTGATACCCCAGCACCACCCTCTCCCTCAGAGCCAGGGCAAGAGACAGATGGTCCGAGCAGGACTGCGTAACATCTCGTCTCCCACTGAACGCTGCCGGCAAGGGGACCGGCAGGGAAGAGGCAAGGGGGGTGAGGAGCTGGCTAATAGAGAGGCGGTGTCAGTCCCAGGGAAAGGAAAGTTGTCAAAATTTGCAGTGTTTTGCACCAAAATGCCGTAAGACAGGTGCCCCTCAAGCCAGGTGCCCCTCAAGCCAGGTGCCCCTCAAGCCAGAGCAATGGAAGAAGGCGGGGGGGCAGGATCCATGCATCGTAAATACATGTTAGGGCAAAAGTCTAATTCATTCTCCCAGAAGCTCATCTGGATCTCAAATATATTTAGACTTAAAATTAGAAAGAAGTTCCTAGCCAGCCATGGTATAAACTTCTGCGACAGCCTGTCAGGCTGGAAGGTGGGCAGAAGAAGCCTAATTTGGTAAGAGATCCAGCCGGCTGGTAGTCGCTGCATGGCAGGAGAGGAGGGAGCCCAGAATGAGCCATACACACGTCTGAAATAAAGCTTGCAATCATGTCCCCAAGCTGTTTCCCAGAGGCAATGGTATGGAGCTGAAACCTCAGCATGTTGCACGCTCGTTAAGTTACATATTATTAATCTTCTGCTTCAGGGTCCTCCCAGATCTGTGAAGAGGCAAGGAAGAGGTCACCTCTTTTCCTGCTGGGTTTTTAGGAAATTCTTTAATTTCCTTCATCTCTGCAACCTCTCTGGCCGGGGTAGCCACAGAGTTGGGGTGAGGCAGGGAGGAGGAATGGGGCCACTCCTACTGCTCTTAGTCATGCTTTGGGTGTGTTGGTTTCCCTTGCTCACAGGCTCAAGACAAAGCCAGCTCTAGGGCCAGGAAGGTATTTCCCTAAGGCTTCATGTGCTGGGGCAGCATGGGGAGCTGGAGATGTTCACTGCAGGAAGCAGTGCCCTTATGGGACTAACTGGCTGCATTTTCCCTGTTGCAGTAGCTCAGGCACTCTAGAGACACCTTTGCTCTCTCCCACTTGCTCCTTCTGCTGTATTCATATCTTTAGGCTTCTGTGGAGCTTCACCATGGGAAGTGAGGGGTGCCTTCAAGCTGAGGTGGTCAGGATGTTCCCTGGATGGTCCCTACGTGTCTGGACTCGGGCACTGCACTACGGTGTGTGCAGGTCAGAAAGCCAGGAGTCAAAGTCCCAGGCCTACGTTTCCATGTGGCATAAAGCCCACATTACCACACTACCATGACAAGGTCCTCAGCCTTGTGACCAGCGTGCCAGCTATTTTTGCCTGCTCTGAGTCCTCCTCAGTGCCAGGGGCAGCTTGGCAGAGCCCCAGGCAGAGCTGTCCTGAAGTGGAAGCCTGGATTAGGGCTGCGGTTGGGGTCATTTCAGGAGACTGTGGAGAGCTGTCAGAGGACAGCAGGTCCCTCAGCAGGAGGGTTAAGGCTGCCTCCTCCAGCCTCTCATCTCTTAAGAGTTCACTCCCAGGCCACGACTGTGTCCTACCCAAGCCCCTCAGCTGATCCTCATTGTTCTCTCCCCACCACAGAGGTCACCTGGTTTGCTGTCAGGCTGCAGGGACCAGGAGACACCTGTGCCTAGCACCGGGCTGGAGGAGGGGTTTTGGCACCCGTGGTTTTGGGATAAGGGAGAGCCTCCCTGCCTGTGCTGGGGCTGTGAGGCAGACAGCAGAAGCCACAGCGCTGTCGGCTGCTGCCTGGCCAGGCTCAGATGGGTCAATAGAATCACAGAATACCAGGTCAGAAGGGACCTCAAGGATCATCTGGTCCAACCCTTCTTGACAAAAGTGTAGTCTAGACAAGATGGCCCAGCACCCTCTCCAGCTGAATCTAAAAAGTGTCCAATGATGGAGAATCCACCACTTCCCTGGCAAGATTATTCCAATTCAATGTTCTCATTGTGAAAAATTTTCCTCTTGTGCCCAGTCAGAATCTCCCCAGGAGTAACTTGTACCCATTACCCCTCATATTTTCCATGTGACTCCTTGTGAAAAGGGAGTCTCCATCTTCTATGTAGCCACTCTTTAAACACTGGAACATGGTGATAAGGTCTCCCCTAAGCCTTTTCTCAAAGCTGAACAAACCCAGTTCTCTCAGCCTTTCCTTATATGGCAGGCTTCCCAGTCCCTTGGTCATCTCTGTGGTCCTTCTCTGGACCCTCTCCAGTCTGTCCACACCTTTTTTGTATAGCAGGGACCAAAACTGAATACAGTATTCCAGGTGTGGCCTGACAAGTGCTGAGTAGAGTGGAATAATGACTTCTTTATCTCTGCTGGTGATGTACTTGTTGATGCAGCCCAGCATCCTGTTGGCTTTCTTTGCCGCAGCAGCACACTGTTCACTCTATTTGAACTTGTTGTCCACCGGGATGCCGAGGTCCCTTTCCACAGAGCTGCTCCCCAGCTAGGTAGATCCCAGCCTGTGCTGCACTCCTGGATTATGTTTTTGCAGGTGCAAGACCTTACACACCCTTGTTGAACTTCATAAGGTTCTTGTTAGCCCACTCTTCCAGCTTATCCAGGTCTTTCTGTAGCATGGCTCTCCCTTCCGTAGTGTCTACTTCCCCACTCAGTTTGGTATCATTAGCAAACTTTGTCAGGATACACTTGATCCTGTCATCCAGATCACTTATGAAGATACGAAGAGGAGGGCCATGAAGATGATTGGAGGGCTGGAGCACCCCTCCTACGAAGACAGGCTGAGAGAGTT
>RSEF01000001.1:60949870-60975443 GCA_003993805.1 Himantopus leucocephalus
AAAAAAACCAAACCAAAAAAAAAAAACCCAACACAAAACCCCAAACCAAATAACTAAGGTTTAGGTCAAAAACCAGAAAGGAACAGAGAAAGCTGTCCTGGTGGCCAACACTTGTTTACTCTAAACTCTGCTTCTTCCCATGAAAGAAAGAAAACTAGATTCTGCTTACTTTGTGGTGGTTGTCAGACCCAAAGTAAGAAACAGCAAGGTTCAAATATATGCAGCTCCCATATATATATATATATATATATATATGTATTTCTCACTACCTGAAAGAGCTCAACCTAGAGTCACTGCAGGACAAATGCAAAAATCTTACAAATTAATCCAGAAAATAAAAGTGAGGAATTGTATGCCTGTTACCAGCACACCTAACAGTTAACACATGGGAAATGCACAGCAAGAGCCTAATCCCAAAAGGTGATCAGCTGGCTTTAGCGTCTACCAACTTCAGTGTAAATTGCAGGTGTAATGGTGGCAGTTGAGGTGTATAGCACACAGTATGCTATCTAGAGAACAAAATTACTGGATCTCAGCATAGTGGAATATACATTTTATTTCTTAAAAAGGAAGGGTACTAACAGAATTTAATACAGTCAAAATTTTACATTTTAAACAAAAGCTTTTCTTTTTCTTAAAAACCAGTTACGAGCAGAGAGGTGAGAGGATTTAAACTACTCACAAAATCCAAGCTGAAGACTTTGAGAATTCAAATCTGTGGTTTATACATTTAAAAAAGTGTAATAAATGGAAATATAAAATAATACCAACTCTGCAACAGTGAAATGCCCTTTCCTCATTAGATTGCTGTTTAAGCACCTTTATTTTCACCCACCAGCTGCCAGGAGTGTGTAGGTTTATGTACAAAATAAGCAGTTTGGGACAAAAGACTCATATATAAATTAAAACCATTTATGGCAATACAGTTTTACCCAGTCACTTTACAATCTTTATTATCTCTTTCATTTCTATAGAATCTTTCAGTCCGGATGATCTCAAATGCACTTGATGGACTGCTTCAAAAAGCAGCTACATTTACAGGAATTATATAGACAACCTCAAGGAGTAGACATCCAAGAGATTAAACAATTTAACACGCAGCAAAACTAAGATCGGATTTATATCTTATATAAATACTGTGCAGATCTATCATCCATCCCCCTGAATGAATGGGACAGATCAGTGTCACATCTGAAGCCAAAAAAAACCCAAAAAAACTTTTATCCAAGAGGCAACAGAATTTCAGGCCAAATATAGCAGATAGAGGTTCCCTCAAACTATTTAGTTAAAAACTGTATGTCTCTGAAAAAGCTTTACAGGAACAGAGTTTTCTGAATAACTTGCACGTACACTTAGCTGTTTCCTAGCTATTTTACAGCCTAGAGACACTGAGAGGGGAGGAAAAAAAAGAAAAGAAAAAAAAAAAAGAGATGCCACCATCTCTGCCCACTACAAAAGATGTTGTGGCTTTGTCATTTATGGAACACTGCAGATGCAGCTGTTACCAGAGAGGAGACTGCTCCAGTACAGCATTAAAGAAAAGAAGTTGCGTTATGGCTGCAGAAAGTGTCATCATGGGCTAATCTCTTTAGGTGAAGGCTGGTGGTTCAATCTCACCTCTTCCTCAAAACCCATGTGTTCATATTTCCTAGCAGACTGCTCATGATTCTCACTCCACTCTTTTGTTTTGGTTTTTTGTTGTTTTTTTTTTTTTTTTAACACAAGATAGAAAAGGTCATGAAAGCTGATGAAAGTTCCAGCTGTGCAGCATCCAGTGAACATGTACTCAGCAAAACCTCAAGTCATTAATCACTTTCTCTCTCTCTCCACAGCTCAACAGGATACCTGTGTCACCTATGTACATAATAGAACTAATAAAGATGTAGACTATCTAGGTTACAAATGAGCTTCAGTAACAGTCACTCACTGTTTCATTGCAACTTGCTGCAGTCTGGCTGAAGGGTGGAGACAGATCTGTTTGAGCCAAAAGAGAGAATAGTTAAAAAAAAAAAAAACAACAAAAAACAACTAACAACCTTTAGTTTTCCTCAGTCAGTAAGCTTTACAAATAATTAAATATCGCCACTTCTCAAATGCTACTCACAAACAACAAATCAACTGTCCAGCTAATGGGATGGGAAGAGTACAGTTCTGAATGTCATCAGTGACTACTGTTAAAGAAAGACTGGAAGAGAATCAATTCCCTCAAATTCTCAGTTTCTCTGCTTAAGTAGCTCATTATTATTTTTAAAACATTTTTTGTTGATAGAAAGCATCACAACTAGACTAGAATTCCACAACATCAATCTTTGTTTTGATTTCTGTAGTTCTCTAGGAAAAAAAAAATCCCAAATCAAGCTACATGAAGCATTAACAATATTCAGATATTACAATGGAAGCACTTATTTATTACTTCATAGAACAGATTAGTTTTAAAAGTGTATTTACATGTTCTAAGTTATACAAAATACAGTATTCCAATAACTCATGTTAATCACCATATTTCAGACAACTTTACATAGAAGTGCAGTGGATGCATTCATCCATGATCCTGGCCAGTAGCAAGCGGTCACCCGCAGCGTGACAGATGAGAGCTGCTATTGTGCCCCCTCGGGAAAACAAATCCCACCACACCTTCTCACTGAGACATAACTGCAGATCTAAGAAAACATTCAGGCAGGTACACGAGCAAAGTTTGTTGAGACCCACAGACCAAAATCACATGCCTTAATTTACTAGACATATGTGAAGTACTTTTTTTTTTTTTTAATTACAGATGTTGTACAGCAAAGGGCTTCTGCTCATGCCTTAGTTAGGAAAATGAAGTAACAAGGGTTTTGGCTACGTAATAGGCACCCAAATTACACTTAATATCAACAGCCTTATAACTACAACTGATGGCGTGTCAAGGACAATTCTGCAACTGACTGCCTGGGCAGAGCTTCACATTCAAGAACAGATCCTGTGAAGTCCACATGGTTCTCTACAGATACAGGGCTCACCCCATGCAGAAATGACAGCAGAATTAAAGCCCTTAAAATATTGGGGCCTCGGATAGTAATTTCTTCACGACACAGCACTATCAGTTCACATCGGCAGGTCAAGTCCCAGTGCAATAGCACACTTAGTTAAAGCAACAGCTATTTTTTCATGCCTTTCTGCAGTAACTCTCCTCCCTATCTGTATATTCCTTTCACTTTCTTCTGGACTGTGGAAATGAGATCAAGAAAAGGAGATTCCCAAAACCTAAACAAGTAGATATCTTCTGTATGATGCTAAGCTGAGGGGACCCAAATTGGCCTAAAATTGTAAACAGTAAGGCTTCAGTTTTAGCAATCTCGCTAAGGTCAGACTCTTGCATTACTCTTCTCTTCCTCCTTTCATTCTTTACTCTCCTTGCCAAGTATTTATGTCTATACACGTATATTCCTCAAAGGATTCCTTTTCCCCTGTAGCTGCTTAAACTTGAAGTTTGCATTCCAAAAGTGACTGACTAGGGGATAGCAGACTATCAAACTAACAAATTATATTCTGTATGACAAGTCTGCATTACCATGAATAAGATAATTGTCATTTCCAAATTAACATTATACTAGCATCCCCACAGAAGTTTAGCTAAGCCTATTCTTTCTACCTTTTTCCTAGTCTTTCATTGTAAGTTTATCTGTCTTGACCACGTTACAGTGGCAGATATACAGATCAGAGTAATTATCTGAACATCTATAAAGCCAGCCAGTGTCTTCCAGTGCTGCAAAGGCAAAACACTAGCATTAACAAATTATTTTGCTGTTTATGAAATTAGATGTAGGTTGCCGAAAATATGAGATTTATGCATTAAGACGAACTTGCATTTCTCATCTTGTGCTTAGCAGCTAAAACCTTAAGGGTGAACAAAAGCCTATCTGGATTTTACAAAGGTCTGAGATACCTCCACTCTCATGACAAACGAAGGCATCTGATCACAAGGAACAAAGCCCTATTACGCTGAGGAGGCTTGCAAGGCTGAAGCAGCAATATTATCTTCTGTGCGAGTCCATTATTTCTGCTGTCTACACAAAAATATTTTTCCACACAAGTGGTTTTATTACAGTATTCCCAAAGCCGCTGGCCTTCCACTGCACCTCTCAACTTGAAATGGATTTGGTACAATTAGTAGCAGTCCTGCAGATAATGCTGAAAGTGATTTCTGCAGCTAGAACACCTTGGGCTTTCAAACAGCACAGCAGGAAAATGGAGAATTGTCAGAAAAGACATAAAATGTTACTAGAATAATAGATTTTTTTTAAAACATTTCTTCTCCCAGCACAAGTTTATAGTACACTACTTTTTCCCCCCTGTCCGTGCAGGGCAAAAAAAAAAAAGAATTCAGATTATCTGAATATCAAAACTATCACTAACTGTATAAATGAACAAGCAATAGGACCAGTTTACCAACATTACACCTGCAATACATCCACCTGATCCCAGCACAGAATGCTCCAGAGTAAAGCAACAACACCCATGACTCCAGTGCTCGCTAAAGCTTTACGATAACCATGTGAGAGCAAAGACTTTTTCCTGTGGGAGTTAATGAGATCTTTGTTACTGGCTTCAGTGGGAGCAGATCTTGGCAACAGGTGAAAGATTAAGCTTCTAGGGAATTTTTAAATACAAAACCACATTATTATAAGGAGATATAACTATGTGTAGATTAGAAGACCATGTATGAAAGCAATACTGTATTAACTGTTGCGCATCATTTATTCATAGCCTGTTTCTTCTGTAGAGTAAGACAACACTCATTGCCCACAGATCTCATCAACAGTTTATATATTTTCAAAGTTAGTACTGTGAAATGGCCATTTGGTGTCAATCTAATGAATGTACAGCTATGTCAAAAACTGCTCCCTTTACTGGCAATCCCTGCAGTGATGCTGAAAGGTGCACTCCCTTTATTCTCTCCCCTTGGAGATGGTCCCTTTATGGCTGGAATGGGGTATGTTGGCATCAGGCACACTTATGGCCTCTACCAAGCATGTTCCAAAGTTAGAGAACTTCAGACTCTAACAGTGTCAATTCAGCATCTTTTAATGTTCAAATTGAGCTAAAAGAATATTAGTCTTCTTATGACCACTATAAAAACATACCCAAGTTATCACTTACGGATAGGATTGTCATCCTAGTCAAAGAAACAGGATTATATAGTTACTTGTTCTGAGAGGAGCAGCGAGCTCTGAAGCGGTAAGCTTAACTTCCTGAGACTGCAAAAACTGAGAAAGGAATTCAGCATTGCACATATTGTCTGGCAATACCTACGCTCCTTTAAATAGTTACTACCTTCTCAGCTATCTTTGAAGATGTTGCTTCTTAACGAAAAAAATTCTCCAACTACAAAAGTTAAGCCGCACTCACCTTAAAGTGCGATTTTCCAGTTTTGCAACCTGTAGGCACATGAATCACAGAATGTGCAAATTTGCACTGTCCTACAGGGAAGCACAAGAGTTTGCTAACAGTCTTCTCTGAAAGAAATATCTAATGAACATTCACTGTTAGCTTCCATTGTGTAAGCTTTTAACACCAACACAAAAAGCTAACAGAATTGCACATACTATTCTCACTGAATATTTTGCTGTTAAAATAGCATGACATACTGCAAAACCAAATCCTGTATACAATATGTAAGTCTTTAAAAGATATTCCTAAAGCAGTAAGACAGCAAGACATGAATGAAGGACTAGCAGCTCCTTGCCCAGTTACAATACTCTAAACTCTGATTTAAACAGGAAGCATGACTTTCAAGAACAGCCATTCAAAGCTAACTGAAAATTTAGAAATGAGAAATGCATAAAGACTTGCTACATTTACATGCTGTCAGGGTTGTTTGTTTTGTTGTTTTTTTAAAATCCATGGTTTGGCCTTTATCACCAAAATAAAACAACAAAAAACACCAGTACATACCAAAAATATCAGTCCAAATCAGGAATACTTGATACAGATATAGATATATGCTGCAGCAACATGGAGCTAAACTATTCACCTATTTGAAGAGAATACCCCAGGATTCTCTCAGAGCTTTATAATCCCAAATTATAATAATACACTCATAAGTATACTTTTGTAACCAGAAAAAAAAAGTTAAAAGCACTTTGACTTCAGAACATGGTCCATTAAAAATAATAGGTCAATAATTGCATTTAATGTATATGCTCTTTACAAAGGTTATGCCTCCAAAAAACTGGTTATGAATTCTGAGTTTTGAGATTTTTATTTTTTAAATGAAGTTTACATTAGCTGCTTCTTTGCACCTTTTTCTCTTTGCCTTTCTGCTCTGAAATTAGGGGTGGAATCTCTTCGGTAAATGCAGAGTCAAAATACTTGTTCAACATGATAGTGTTCAGCTTTGCTGGTAACTAGCTGTGCCTCACAATTTTGGCATTTGTGCTTCTGAAAGCTTTCAAGATTATTTTTCTTGAGGTGTAGGCTATTTATCTATCTCCAGCCATGAATACATTGATCATCTTTCACTCCTGTCTTACAAGCTCCATTTTGGCTACAAGCACAGCCCAGAAATTAAGTACTCTTCTTCTTCCCACACAAATTTAGCTCTTAAGCTTCCTCAATATAAGAGTAGATTCTTGTTAAGCTGATGAAACTCTTACAAAGGAACTTCCACCTACTTCCTCCATCTTCTACACACAATAAACATCCCCACAATCTGTCCAAGCTTTCATCTATTCTCCCACACCAGCACAAGGGTCTTGATACTTAGGCTGCCTGTTACAACTGTGGGAAATCGTTGGCTGTTTCGGTTTTCTAAAACAGATGAACAATGTACTCTTTCGCCACCGCAGCTCTCATGCAGTCAAGAGACAGAAAAATTGTAATATGGCAGCTAATAGCCATTGTTTTTCTGGAGCTAATACTCATTTGGTAGTTTCAGACTGCCAAAAAGACATGAGGATCAGCAGCTCAGACTAGCACCTTTTCCACGATTGCCAAATCATTAACAGAAGAATAGATCTTGTTTCAGCAAGATGCCATAAAAGCAAGTGAGCCTGATAAAAGAAACAAAGGAAAAGGCAGGTTACAGCAGTACAGCTGCGGAGCAGGAAAGCAACCAAAATGTTTTACTATAACATGGGTCATTTGATAGAGGTTTATTACTACTCTTTGTATGGCAAACTGTGGTGCTTTCTGGATTGTTTCAATACATCTGCTGTAGTTTTCTGCACTGGAAGTCTCACGCATCACAGACTGCTGTTGTCCTGGTGTCTTTAATTCTGCACCCACAGTAGTCCACAAGCTGCTACACTGTACCAGAAGTGAGCTGCAGTATTAAATAAAATTCATTCTACTGCAGGGAAAAAAAAGAGTCTTAAAACACACCAGTTCTTAATATATACACTTTCATTTAAAACTCCCTATTTTCTTCCACTTGAGTGCCAAAACAAAGAGTCACTATTCACACAGGCTGTCAACAGACTTTGAGACATGAACTTTGAGTGTCTTGACAAAACCCCAATAAGTAAGCTTACTGTAGTTCATAGTTACAGTGAGAAAGACAGATAAGAAAGCCATATACAGAATTAAGGAGACTTTGCACTTTTCATCATGCCCAGCCCTGGGTAGTTCAGATGGGGTACTTGCAGGCAAGCAGGCAGGCAGGGTCATCGTCAGTTGTTTGTGTTGGGACACCTCATAGATTTCACTGCTCACTCTGAAGACTGGCGATTCATGTGTGCTTTTTAGTTTCTTTGTTTTTAAAAGTCTTTAAAGTTGCATCACTCGGAATCAGATAAGTCACTTTAAACAAAGCAAAGTGTTAAGTGTGACAATTTATTTGTAACATACTTCCCACCATCACCACCACACACCACCCTGTGAAAGAAAAACCCCTGCTGAAAGGGTGACAATTTTTAGGATGTTTGACAGAAATTAGACCAACACTGCATAAAGAGCCACTCTAGTCAAATTAAGAGCATAACAGAGGGGGAGATAATTCAAAGCATACATTTACTTTAAGCGTTCTGGATTAGCCTGCTCCTCCACCTCCTTAAAAAGTCAACACACAATTGGTCTAAACTCACACCAATTTCCACATTATGTTTAAAAGACAAGCTAGGCAAAAAGCCTTTAGTATAGAAAAGAACCCCCAATGCTTTTTTAATAAACTTTTCAGGTTTCGATAGGGGAACTGGAAACTAGCCTAAACATCTCCTATCCCACATTTACTCCCTAATATAAATATTAGCCCAAGAAGTGTAGCCTAAGAGTTCTGACACAGCCACTATCTTAAGATAGCTTCTCTTGTTAAGAGGACTTCTAGACATGTATTTCTGTTCAAGCTTCTGGTTCTTGCAGTTGTAGGTCATGTAGAAGGTCCCAACATCACACATAACATATTTTTCTTTTAACACCACGTACTGTTGAAGCAGCGCTTGATACTGAGAATGGATTACTTCCAAGAGGGCAAGTCTTGTGTGCTAATTTTGCAACAGGAAACATGCTGGAGAGAGAACCAGCAGGCATGGAGAGACCAGATATGCTGCTACACAGGAGATAGTGAGGTAAACTGTTCGTGTTTAGAGTGGGTGTAGCTTGTTCCATAGAGTGTTCACGAGGCAAAGGACCAAAACTCTTTCTCAAGCTCTTGTACAACAGGTAAGGTGCAGTAAAGTGACAGTGGCTTATTTGCTTCCTAAAAAAACCTCCCTTCTTCCAAAGCATAAGGTACTGGCAATTCCCTAACAGATGGGACTCAGGGTTCAGTCTAACGAGCCAGACCTCTTTTCCTAAATCTCCCTTACTTCTCAGTTAAATGTGACATGCTGCTTTACTAGCAGTTCAAGAGGGAAGTCCCTCTAAGGAAAAAAAGGAGGGGTGGCGGTAGAAATACAGCCTAAAACCCACAGCAAATTATTTTGTCCATATCTGTAAAGTGAGAGATCCCCTTCTGTTCTCTCTCCTTGGTTTCTGGAAATTATCCAGGACTAGAACCTACCAAGATGTTTGAGCAGTATTTTAATCAACGCTGCACTGACTCTGGTCTGCGTAACACTTGTGCATTCACCTTGAGATACCTCAGTTTTTACAAGAGATTGAATATATTTCTGTCTTTCTTTCCTAAAGGTTCTCCTATTCCTCTTCAACAGGAACAGAGTTCTATACAACAGGTACTTCCCAGTGCCTCTGAATGGGAGAGGAAATAATTTCATGATGCTGCCCAGCAACATCTACTTACATCTTAAAATTATGTTTTACAATTTGACTGGGAGGGGTGCGCAGGGTGGAGAGGGAGAAAAGAGCAGGAGTTTAAAAAGAAAAAAAAAGAAAAAAGCAAGGAGAGTCTCCTAGGCTCTTTCTCCACTTGAAATGGAGATTAGAACAGATAGCAAAAGCCCTGTCCACTCAGGAGGGATCCACATCTATTCCTCTAGACAGGTGAATCTGCTCTATTGTATGACATCAGAAAATGCTCTATCAGTGTTAAAAACATCGTTGTAAATATGGACATTAAGATTTTGGGCAACACAATGATCAGGAAAGGGCCTGAACAATTTGTGCCAACAGAAACAGGGTTTGGGTATTTTTTTGTGTGTGTGTAGATGCAAAATGGCAAAGCCTCCACAAACTTTATTTCTGGGTGTCTCTACAGAAGGCAGAGAAGTCTAAGAGGCTAAAACAAGGAGCCCTAACAAGGAAAAGGGGTGTGCTTACAAGGGTCCGTATCTGGTCTCGTATTTAGAAACAATGTTCTTGCATCGTCCCACTTCCTTGCGCAGCTCTGCGACCTCCGTCCTCAGGGCTGTATTCTCTTTCTCAAGAAAGGCTGCCCGAATTGTGATCTGATTCTCCTTTAATCGCCGAGCATCACGGGAACGCTTTGCTGCCACATTGTTCTTCTTTCGCCTTGTCCAATATTTTTCATCCTGCAGCAAAAAAGGAAGAAAAAAAAAAAGAGAAGAGATGCCAACCTGACAACTACATCAAATAGACACCTCTTTATTGTATAATGACATTCATACTGACTGCTATATTGAAGAATCTCCTTCATTGGTTTGCAGGGCTCAGACACCAAAATGCAGGCAACACAGTACTGTAAGATTTCATCCTTACGTGAGTCTTGTTTTGGGATGAACCAAGTGCACTGCTAGAACTAGGGAGATTAAGAGACTTGGCTACTAAGAAGCTGCCCAACTGAAATGTTCCCTTTACTTAGTTTCAATTTGTGAATGAACTTCCACAGAAAACAATCAGTTCTGTTGTCTGGGCTACTTAAAGCCAGATCAGACATAATGCTGGGCAAATATATATAATGGCCTTCAAAAGTGCAGTTGATGAGGATGTGATTTGATAGTTCTTCTACTTCTAATTTCTGTGTATAGCATGGCAAGTTGCTCCTGCCCAGTAATTATCTCATGATACCAAAACAGCAAGAACAGCAGTTGACTTGCCAATTCTATTCTTGGCAGTGCTTCTGCCCAGTCACATAGGTATGAGGGCATTAGTTTTACATGTCAAAATGTTTGGGCAAAGAGTCAGTAACTTTGATCAAGGCCTAGAGAAGTTTGCACCAATAAATCTGTTACCTTTTGCTCATCTGGGACAAAAACCTTCTTGGCTTTTTTAATCATTGGTTGTGGTTTCAGGTCCTCTTCAGTAAATTTGTGCTTGCGAGGATTGAAGAGCTCACCACCAGGCACACTGGACAGCACTAAATCAGCAGGGTCAGGGTTAAAATTCACCTCAACTTCTACGCAGTCAGGATCAATGGGGCTGGGAGTATTTCTCTCATTTTGTGGTGGGGACTCTGGCAACAACAGGAGAAGTTACAATACGTTCAACAGGGTGAAGAGAATTAACCAAGAAGCCAACTTGGGTATCTCTGTTTATTGCCCCACCATGGGCAGTATTTAATAGCATTATTTGGTATGTCCCTAAGGCTTGGTGCTGTACAGCGGCTGGTACAGAAAGAAGCTACACAGTCCAGTTTGTAATACAAACTCTAAGAACACATGCCAGACTAACAGACATGAGCAGACAGATGCAGGGCAAGAGTTAATACTTCCTCAGCAAAAAAATCATGCTTTGCACACTTAAGAAGTGCCTTCCACAGCAGTAAGAAATGAGAAACTTTTATCAGCCCGAGTTTTGTGCCACAGAAAGCCTTAGGAAACAAGCCTGCCCAAAGACACAGGTCCCTGGGTCCTTCAAAGGTCAGACATTTGTATTTCCAAACAAAGGACTAAATAAAGGTGGGTTTTTTACAAATGCAACAGTATTCTACTTCTTCACCACATGGAAACAAACGTCCCAACAGATTTTCTGACACTGATAGTGTTCATATGAACTTTGTCATATTTATCTATTTTTTTTACATACTTTACACACATGAATTGCAAATGTCGGTGCAATTTGAGGTAGTGATCAATGAATAATTTTTTCATATACCACCTAGAAAAAAAGCCACACCCTATGTCTTACTGAAGTAGTTCCACATTTTGCTTTTTTCTTGCAGATTCACAGAAGAGGCTCTGAGCAAAATGCTTTCTGTAAAGCCTGCTAATAAAACAGTACTGTGAAAGTTTAGTGACTATCATGTTTAAGCTCCAAACCCAGGGCAAACTGAGCTGCTAAATTCTTTAACAGAGAAGATCTCCATACTACAAATGAAGAGTAGACGTTTCCTGGTACCATTTAAGTACAGTTTTGTTTCTTTGTTCCTCCATTCCCACTTCAAAGCACCACAGAACATCAAACTGCATCATTAACACACCCTTTCCAAGTGCCTGTTCTCACATTTCACAGGCTAGCGTGAAAAGATTGCTTCATTGTTTTTCTATTAAGCATTATTATTTGAGGTACGTTAAGTTAGCATAAGTTCACCCAAGCGGACCAAGCCACCAAGGTAGCACAAACGACTCGTCACAAACTATCAAATCTGTTGTAAAATAACCTGAGAAACTGTTTTCTCAACATGTCCAGCTTCCCACTAGATTAGCAATACCAAGAAAGCAAATACTTTATGTTGGTGTTTCAACTCTCCTAATTTCAAAAGAGAAACAGACTGTACACTGATAGACACTCACTCATTTTTTCCAGGAGGGGGAGAGGGGAAGAAGAGAAGAGGCAACATCTTCATGAACTGACACATGGAGCAAGGCTCTACACTGACCACCTTTGTGCTACTTAACCTGCCACAGCCAATGCTGACAGGTTAGCATGTCTCCTCTTTGATCTAAAGAAGCACCTTTTAATATGAGAACAACAAAAGTCCCTCAGAGCCCCGTATTATGCCATCTACCTGTGCTGGAGGCTGCTTCAGATTGCTGGTAAACTGCAGTGGAAGAGGATGATGCAGGAGAACCAGTGGAAGCACTGGCAGACTCCTTTCCTTCCAGCTCAGCCACAGGCAAGAGTGGATTCTGGTTCAAATCCAGGTGAGTAGGGCTGGAAGGAATTCCATTCTCCAGCAGGAACTCATCCAGATCCATGTACTCCAGGTGGAAAGATTCGCCATCATAAGGAATAGTTTTGTCCCAAATGGGCGGCATAAGGGAAGCCGAGACTGCCATAGTGCTGGCAGCTGCTGCCTCATCTTCCTCAAGCTTTATCTTCTCCTTCTCTTTATCTGAAAGATACAAGTAGGTCACTGTACATGCTGCAACACAGGAGAGACTCAAGGTTTAAGAGTCTAACAAAATCCCCATGAAAGGAAATTCAGTAAGCTGTATTTCTGCCTCATGACGTGATCTGAAAAAATCAGATGTTGAAAGGCAACATTCATACATTCAGTATGGAATGCTCTGACCCCCTGTGATGGCCAGACCACAGACATTTGAGTAGCCTTGAAGACCAGCATCTTTGCTGTGATAACTTACCAAAGTGTGATATAATACTGCGTGTAGCTTATTGTTAAATAGTCACTGCAAAATAGCCTGGCTCATCTTGGAAGACAGCGAAAGTGAGTGTCCGTAAGTAGGATTATATGGGAAGCCATTAAGAAAACTCCAAGGAAGCAGAGTAGTTTATTCTATGCACAAAGAAAGAAGGCGCAGAAGAATAATCTAGATACAAACAAGAAAGGAATATGGGTTTTCAGATTACATTTGAAAATTAGTCAAAAGGTCCACAGGACACCAGAGACCTGGATGTCTATTGTTCAGTATTTCACAAGCATTTATTTCTGAAATGACTCAGCATGTCCACATAAAGCAATAGCTCCAAATGCTGTTCACTATAGATAGCTGAGAGTACCTACATACAATTTTCACTCTTTGGGGAGATGTCTAATAAGGCATACTCCCACACCCCACCCCCAAGCCACAAAAGACTGATGAAATTTTCTCCACTTACTATGCTACAGTGCACATATTACAGAAAAATGGCTGTTTCTATGTTCCCCATAGCTACTGAATCTTAACAATTGTCTGGGACAGAATCCAAGCAGAAAAGTCAAGTTATGGAATAATTACATAATTTAAGAGATAAAAATAAGCTGGCAGAAAAGAAAAAAGAATCCAAGTCATTTTCCTGATCCAGTTCTCCATGTAGACATGCAGTTCTACCAGCACTGAAGGAGGCATTGCAGAAACAGTGCTAGCACTGCCAGCATTGAGCCAGCACTGCTGTCAAAAGGAACAGTCACCAGTTGTACCCTAACTAGCTGCAAATTGGGTCTTACCGTGGAAGCTGACAAATATTCAGCTCAATGGAACATGGACTCCAGGGACTTAGGCTGGACCAGCTTGGATCTCCAGTATTCACACAGGTTAGCCCAACAAAACGCACAAACGTTTGGCATTAGGGTTTTCTAGACTGGCTACAATATGCTAAAGGAGCATTTTTCTTTCTCGGCGATGGGAGTGGGGGTGAAACTCTGCTCTAAATCAGAAAAGCCTATTTATATAAAACCTATTCTGATAGAACTGGCATTCCTTCCGCTGTTGCCTTAGCTGCTGTGGAACTGGGACTGAAAGAGCTTTTTATGGCTTAAAGAACAGTGCTGCCATATGAAGTAAATTATCATTTTAACCTACCATGCTCTGAACATCTTATACAAAAGGAGATACACATTTTAAACTAAACAGCTGAGAAAATACTTACCAGCCATAGACTTGGGTCTAAGAGCAAGTACCTAAAGAACACATTAAATTCAGACCAGTGCCTTCTGGACCTGAGCTTTGTTAACATAATCTTGTAGTTTTGGCCTTCCCCCTTGCTGCTTCACACTACTGCCTCTGAACAGCCATCTCCCAACTCCTATCCCTGCTATCAACTCCTTTTTGCAGGGAGTTTTGCCATTTTCCTACCCTTTGCTTGGGCAAGTGTGCAGGTTAACAGTCATGATCCAAATAAACTGCATGTTTCTAAATAGCTCCTACTTGAAGCTAGTAAAGAAACAGTGTCCACTCTGCTTCACATATAAGGATGGTTTCACTTACTACTGAAGGACACCCCACCAAATTGGAACTGCCATTTTACATTCAACTCATGAATCGGGGATGGTGTATTTCCATAAGGTTTGCATAGTGCCCAGCACAACCAAACCCAGATTTGCACCAGAGATCGTGGACAATATCCTAGTAAAGATATCATCAAAACAAATGCAAGTGACAATAATGAATTCTTTGTAAATCACTTTATTTTTTAATCAACACAATAAAAAGCTTGTGAATGTTGAGTACAAACAGCAGAAAAAAAAGAAAAAAAATAATCAGTCTTTACTCTTGAAAACAACAGTATTCCGTTCTAAGTTATACCAGTTTTAATGCAAGCTAGCAGTGCTTTTGTTTTGCAACACCTAATACAACGCCTCCAACAGAAGAAAAAAGAAACCTTAAGTGACTAGTAGACTAAACATAAGGCTTAAAAATATTTTTTCAGAAGGCAGACGCCAAAAAGACTATACTGCTGGCGTATGTGGCTCTTCTCAGATCTTTTAATGCCTTTTATATGCGCACCATCATTCTGCTGTACTTCAGTAACCTGAAAAGACTGTGCTCCCTCCAACTTCCCCTTGCTATCGTCCCTAGCTCACGCCAGATTAGATCCTTTCTTGACATGAGAAGACCATCTGAAATTTTTTGTCCTTTTGCTACATGTTGACAACTGGACAAGCACTGGGCCCCCAGCGCTGTCTTTATTTAGCTATGCTGCCTCTCTCTCTCTCCCTCCTCACTTCTAACAGCAATATCTGAAAATCTGAAACAAATTAAAATAGCAGAAGTTAACATGCATATTGGGTGCCTGTGTATTTCACACAT
Organism: Himantopus leucocephalus; assembly: GCA_003993805.1. Classification (NCBI taxonomy): domain Eukaryota; kingdom Metazoa; phylum Chordata; class Aves; order Charadriiformes; family Recurvirostridae; genus Himantopus; species Himantopus leucocephalus. The sequence continues at coordinate 60,965,116 of RSEF01000001.1, forward strand.
GATACATAAAAAGATAAAACCTTTGTATGATCATTTTTGCATCGACATTTTCCCACTGGCTTTCTTTCAATTCATTTAATCTTTATTTCTGCTGCACAACATCCTGCTGGGTGCACAATATCTAATGAAACACTAATTAACTTCTTGCATCTTGAGGGGGAAGTTTCCGCCCGCCCCATCACAGGGAGCTGAAACATTAATTCTCTTAAGATATTTATAGTGTAAACAGGTATTACCTGACAGCAGAGCTGCAGTATCCTAAGAGGCTCCATTTGCAGTGATTCAAGGTCACCCTGATAAATCTGGACTGTACTTCTGCAGCTGATAGCTCACGTCCAATTTAGCCCCCTCATTCTGCTACTGTGACCTACTAACTAGGCTGTACGTCTGCTGGTAACGGAGAGGTCACTAGTTTATGCTAAGTAATTTAGGCAGAGCATTCCCGTTCTTGAGCTATTGGAAATACTGCTGGTTTAGCCAAAAGCAGCAGCCTGGAAAGAGCTTTATGCCACATCCTGGTTTTTCCTCAACCACCACCACCCCACCCCCCCAAACAACAACAAAACAAAAGCACACCAAAAGGTACTTTGGCCACAACTGTCAAGTGCTACCCCTGCCACAAACAGAACAAACACTTCTTTAACAAAGTTCCCCTTGTTCATAAAAAAATAGCATCAAATTATACCAAAACCACTATACAGACTAAGGCCGATTGCTCCATAAGTCTTTAGTCCCACTTGTGACAATGGAACAAGACAGGTTATAGGGTTCTGTATTCCTGATGCCCATTACTGTGATATTTGTTGAGGCATTCCTCCTGAGCAGCACACAACTGGCGATTAAGGCATTCTTTGGAGAGCCTGCAGCAGCTCATTATTAGTAGGAGAGACCTACACTCCTGCTCCAGAATATTAATTCTCTTCCCCTACCCCACAGGACTACTTTTATAAAAAGATTATTACTTTTATTTATCTAATCCCTACACTGTACATGATGACAACTTACAGCGAGGCCAGTCAGATATACTTGGTATATGGCAGGGCATTCAAGATGATGGCATTCAGTTGGAACTGGATGTCCTCCTCTGTTGCTCAGAAGGATTAGAAAGCCTGCTGTCTTACTGGGTAGTCAAATTACCTACAGCAGTTGGAAAACCCGCAGGTAGCTTGTAGAGACTATAAATGGACACTACAACTAGTTGATACAATTTCTTGCTGCATAAGACAGAAAATAGTATTTTTGTCAACAGGCATTCCAGACAAAAGGCATGGGGTCTTTTCTCAGAAAGTTTGCTGAAAACATACCACTGTATTAAGTAAATCAGTAACTATTTAACATTTTGGCTGTGTCACTGTATTGTAAAGGAACAGAAAATAAACAAGGATCCTCTGAAGTCAGTTGAGTCACAGTTCTACTGACAAGTCTTTTGTAAAATTAAGAGTAACTACCTGCTAACACAGAAGGCATTCTTTCTTTTGTCTTGCAAATATGCAAACAAGAAAAGCATCAGAGATCAAAATAAACAGAAAGCAACAAGTTCCATAAATGTGAAGTGAAACAGTACAACTTGGACTAAGGAAATATATGGAGAAATTTTAAGAATGAGAACAATCTGAACTTCATCTCAGCATGAATGGGGAGGGGTCATCAAGATGCAATGGATTCACTAGCAAGCTTTAGAGAGTCAAGCTGAACACCTTCCCAAGCTGGAATGGGGTCATCTGGTAAAAGGAAAAGTATGAAATATTTCTAATTTTAGAAAACCGCACTACCTCAAAATCGTATTAATTTTAAAATTTTACATCTCCATAGACCAGATCATATGATTCCGGACAAAAAAAAAACCAAACCTACTCCTAAGATAAAGTCGCCATATCACAGTCAGCTACCATCCTAGTTTCCACACATGAACTTAAATTGCTCCTGCTGGCACTGTCGCCTTTAAAAAGGACTGGGTGAAGAAATATTTTAAGAAACCCCATAATGTTGTAGCTTCAACATTCTATGTACTGCAGCATCCTGCACCACGGCAACATAATTAAAACTTTTTTTTTTTTAAACAGAAAGAAGAGAAAATATTTGCCAGAAACACAAGATGGATACATTTACACAGTATTGTGCAATGTTAGACATACAAAGTAAACGAATCTTAACTAGGATCCTCATTGGGAACAATCTTGCCAACCTTGCTTGCACTGCAGTCTACCCTGGATTTTGCCTGATGTTCAAAAAATTATTCTCAACCTCAAAACTCCTAAATGTATGGATTTATTTTATTATACAATAGTACTCTGGGCATCACAGCAGGGCAGATAAACCCGATCCTTCCTCAAAAATCAAACTGATGCTCAGAAAAGCAAAAATACCGCCAGCTGAAAAAAAAAAAAAAAGAAGTTTAAAAAGAAAAGTGTGCCATCAGCAATGAAGACTATAAGCACTGTTATTTACACAGCTGCTGTCTGCATAACCAGTGGGAGAGAGGCAGCTCCAGCCTATGCAGCACTGCATGTGCAGGAGGCAGTCATACCCCTATGGATTATCACCAAACCTCATCTGAAGAGATTTGCTATTTATGCGTGCCACCGTGCAACTTTTCAGCAATTAAGGTCAAGGGAGACTCCAAACCTTTCCATTGCTGCTCCCAACTACGCGCCTGACAGTCGGGGAGGCTTCATACAGCTGAGGGAATAAAACCAGCCTGTCACGTCCTGACTTCCACCTACCCCTCGTACCCGAAGCGTTTTAGTTTGCCCAGCGCATACACCTAAACACACCCGAAAGGACGACGGCAGCAGCTGAATTTTCCAGTCGCACCGGCTCGCCGGCGAGACCCAGCCCGCGGGGCGGCCGCCGCTGCCCCGCGCCTCTGAGGCGGGGAGGCGGCCGAGCTGCAGGCCGGCGGCCGCCCCGTTGAGGCCGAGCCTTTCCCGGCGGGATCCCGTGCTGCCGGCACTTGGCACGGCCGGCCGGGGTGGGGGGGGGTGGGGGCGGAGGGAAGGGGCGCGGGGCGTACCGGCAGAGGACGCCAAGCCCGGGCGTGCGGCCTCTCCCGCGGGCGCCCCCCCCCCCCACCGCGGCCAGTCCCACCGTGACCCGGCGGGTCCCGCCCTCCGAGGCGCGGGGCGGGAAGACGGCNGGGGGTGAAGCTGGAGGGTGCCGCGCGCTCCCGCCGCCCCCGCGCGCGCGCTCCCGCGCTCACCCAGGCGCGCCTCCCGCGGCGGATTCTCCATCAGCTTCTTCAGCACCAGCGGGAAGGCGCCCGCCAGGCCCCGCTGCTCCTGCTGCGCGGCGGCCCCCGCGCTCCCCCCGGCTGCAGTGGGCTCCGGTCCTCCCGCCGCCGCCGCCGCCGCCTCCTGGTGCGCGGCGCGGCCGGGCATACTCCCCGCGAGCTGGCGGGCGGGCTGTCAACGGCTGTCAGCGGTCGCGGCGGCCGGCGCGAGGCTGCGACAGCTCCCCGGGACCCGTCGGCAAACGACGAGCACGGAGCAGACGGACGCGCGAGAGAGGCGGAGGGCGCATGCGCAGCCGGCTGACGCCTCGCGCGTGCTTCAGTATTCATGAGGGCGGGGGCCTCGCCCACCCAAGCCGTCGCGACCCGCCCCCTCCTCCCCGCCGCGCCGATTGGCCGGCGCCGCCCGGGGGGGGCGGCCCCGCGCGGGCAGGCCCCGCCCTTCCCGCCTTTCCGCGGCCGGCGCGGGCACGCGCCCCCCGCCCGCCGGGGCACGTGCAGGGGCGGGCTCCAGCGGCTCATTAGCATGCCGTGCCCCGCCTCCCGCCGCACCGGGCGCTGCGTCACGGCCAGCTGCTCTTGAAGGCGGCGGGGGGGGGGGGGGNGGGGGGGGGGGGGGGGGGGAGGGGAAAGGGCGCGCGCGCGCGCGCGTGGGCGGCGGAGGAGGAGCAGCAGCGCCTGCCGCGGGGCGCGCGCCCGCCACTCTCCACCTGTGCGGGGGGGGCGCTACTGCGCCTGCGCAGGAGCTCCCCCCCCGCCGTTCCCCGAGGCGACCGTTACCAGCTGAGGGGGCCGTGTAGGCGGCCCGAGCTGCGCGGCGCTGAGCGGCTCCTTCTCAGCCGTTAGGCCGCTCCCGGCTGCCTCAGCCCCGGCCCGGTTGGGTTCGACCGCTGGGGCAGCCGGCGCGGTGCGGGAGGGCGGCGGGCCCGGGCTCGGAGGTCGCATAACCGCGTCGGCCGTCGCGGGGGGCAAGACGGGAGCCCACCGCCGCCGGTGCCAGCCCTCCAGCCCGTCCTTAAATATCCTGCTTCAGGATCCCGAGATCACCTTTCCCACATGACCTGGATTTAATCTCCCGCTGTCCTACATCATGCCCGCAGCAGCCGCAGCGGTGTGCCCTATATAGCATCAGCCGGGAGAAGGACTTTACTGCGGCTGCTGGCGTGGCTGGGAAGCTGGAGAAGAAGGGGATCTCTCCCAAGTTCTCCTGACCACAAGCGATTCCTTGTGATTCCCCAAACGGCCCCCCTCTTCCAGCAACAGGGTGCCGTGCTGGGATTTACGCTTTTGAACATACAGAGGGAGCAAGTGTTGCCGAGTTCACCCCCAAGAGCACAGGCAGATACCGAGGAGCTTCTGCCGAATGAACGAGCTTGCAGAAGCGACAGACGCTACAGCCACAGGCTTCTCCCGTCAGCAGTTGCTGCCTCTTGCCGCAGAAGGGCCGGCTGCAGCAAACCTACCGCATAGCGCTGCGAGCGGGGAAAGGAAAGGAAAGGCAACCTCCCTGGGAAGGCCCCATCCGCACCCAACACAGCCACAGGTGCCAGGGTGGGGATATCCTCCTAAGTTCCAGCAGAAAAGGGACCTCTTCTTCCCAGGTAGACACTCAGGCATCTGCTTGGTTCAGCTGCTCTTCCACAAACAGACATTTCATTTTGGTTGCGAGGCGCAATTTGACCTGACCCTTCCTAATAAACCCTGATGGTCTTTGCGACACAAAATCACATCTGAATTCCTCCCTCTGCACCCCAGGAAAAGGAATGGATTGGAAGTCATGTGGAGGAGGTGCTTTCTCCCCTTGCCTTACTACAATGAGGACTGGGGGACATCTCCATCCAACCCAGTCAGACAGGGAGCTGCCCTACCTGCCAGCTACTCCTCTTGCGTAGGCTGGGAGGCTGAATCTGCCGCCTCCTTTGCAGGGGACAGGGGTGGGACTCCTGATGCAACTCCTGCGTGCGTGCTCCCCTACAGGGAGCTGGGAAAGGGCCACCTTCTTAATACAGGCTGTGGTCCAGAGACCAGAACAGCACAGGTTAATGCATTGTTTATCAAGGCTGATAAATCCAGCTGCAAGAAGCAGGCAGAAGAGGTCATGCCCTGCTGCCCAGTGTGCTCCAGGGCTGCTGCTTGCCCTCTGTGGACTCCCTCCGCCTTGCCAAGCTCAGCTGGCAGAAGAAAAAAGCACATGTATGAAAGGGAGATGCCACTTCACACGGGGCAATGAAACACAGATGTCGGACCACACATGACAGAGACAGCACACACAGCTCGGCGAGGGGCAGCGGGCTCACAGTGATGCTTTTGCCTGGGAAACAGCCAGTGGTAGGTGGTAGACAGAGAACACAACCTAGTGAGTTCAGGAAGGAGCAGCTTCTAGGAACAGGGCGAGGGGATGTAGCCAAAGCGGGCAGCCCGCAGGCTTCCCGTTCAGTTACAGCTCTCATGGTCGCTTTGTTCCATTGTTGTTGATGCTGGGGGCCCCAGGGGATGACGCTGTGTCTCAGTACTGTACAACGCTCCTTCAAGGAACAGGCTCTGCACGCATCCCCACTGCAGATCTCAACGCCAACTGCTTTGCTGGGTACCATCCATACGAATGGAGGTTATTAAAACCACTCAGCCTTTACTCCAGGGCTCTTTCCTTTAGATCAACCATGTTCTTCCTCCAGCACATTTCCACCCACACTCCACTGTGCTAAGGTTTGTTGTGCACCACCACTGGGTTGTGAGTTTGCTTGGAGAGGGTTTAGCCTGTCCAGTGTTAGCTGCTTGGCCCGAAGGCAGGAGGGAGTTCCTGGGGAGCATTCCTGTGGGTTCCCTCTCACAGCACCCTGCTCGGGCATCAGCTCTGCCATGCCAGCAAGGAGGGAGGTTGCTCTGAGAGCTTTTTCTGGCCTCTGGGGATTAGGGGCTCAAGCCACTGCCAGCAGAAAGTGGGCGCTGCACCATCAGCTGTACCTTCTTGCTTAAGCTGGGATCTGCTTGGATTTTTACAATTTCTCTTTTGCTCTGCAGCTGAGAGGGAAGAGGAGGACAATGAGACGTGAGGAGAGGAATGCAGTGGCCTTGGCTGTTACTGCTGGGAGTCTTGTCAGGGCCAGATGATGCAGAACAGCCCAGCTCTGATGCAGCAGGGAGGCAAGCAAGAAGTAGCCCAGCACTAGGCCCGGGGTGGGGGCAACACATACACCAAGCCCCACTGGGAGGTCTGAATAGCATAACACATTTCATTCAGAGGCCTGAAACCCAGCAGATCCAGACAAGTTGTATATAGGTATGGAGACCCAGGAGGAGAGAACAGAGCTCTGTGGGAAGAGGGCCATGATGGGAACACTGGCCTGGGGAGGGAGGCGGCATAATAAGGACAATTCTAAGGGTTACGGGAGGTGATGCTGAGAGGCAGGGTGGTCCTGGGGCTGAGGAAGAAAGCTGCCACAAAACAGCACTCTCAGCTGCCAAATAAGCCGTATTGAGTTAAGACTAAATTATTCTCTCTGCAAATCATTGATCCCCCCTCTACCCCCCACATCAACTCTTGCCAAACAGAAAAATCTTGCCAGCACTCCTCCCTTGGATTAATTCAATCCACTTGGCTGTGGAGACCAGAGATCCCAGAGAGGCAGCCAAACTTCAGCTTAGCCACAGCAAGGCTCTGCACCACGTGAGCTTCCCTTGGCCATTACTGCCTCCTCCCAGCCAGGTCTGCTTTCTACCTGGGTATCACTCAGCTCAGAAAACATGCCCTGGTCCCCACACACAGCTTCATACTGTGTGATATGTAAACACACCCGTTAATGGGCAAAGTCTCAGCAAAGGAGACAGCCAGCTCACAGGGGGCAGCAGCGGAGCAATGTGACAAAATGAGCCCCTTAGAGGGTATGGCAGCTCCCCTTGCCCTATCAACACCTTTTCCACTGGGAGCTGTGCGGGTGCCGAGGGCTCGCTGTATTCCAGCAGGTATAGGCAGCTGCCTTTCCTGCCGTGAATGCTTTACTGCTGCAGCAGCAGCCTTTTCTCCTGTTGACACCGGACCAAGAGCAGGGTCCCTTTCCACATTGTGCATCTGGCTGTTCTGCTCCCACCTCCTGGATCATGCTGCCCCTAAAGACTGCAGAGCCATCTGCGTGTCCTACAACTGCAACTCCCTACAGAAGAGCGAGCTCAGTGTGTGTTTGTTTCTGTGAGTTCAACTCGCTCATGCCTAGACATGAGCTTGTTGAGCCAAGGTGCTCCCACACACCTCTCCGGAACTCGGCAGTGAACATTAAAACACAACAACGAAAAAGCAGCTTGCCAAGAGCATGTGACACCCTATCCAAAACCAGAGAGTACCCAAGTTGTGCTATGGGCACTTGGAGCATGCCCAGCAATAGAGTAGTGCTCAGTCCAGCAACAGCAAAGTGTTCGGCATAGCAGAAGCCCAGACTAAATAATCTCCTGTGTGCTTTCCATTTGTTTTCTAGGATACTGCACAGAGAGTGGGAAAGCCTAGGAGTACAGAAGTGCTCTTGCAAAGAAAACACAACATTTTCTGTGCTCCCTACCGCAGCTTTCCACTGATAAACAACTGCAGCATCAAACACCAAGTTTGTACGGAGTCAGCCTGCCTCACGTGGGCTGGGCTCCCTGGACAGTCTGCATCTGGGAAGAAGCAATGTCTGGAGGCTCAGCAGTTATTAACCATGGCACAACCTGGATAGGAGCGACTTACAGGATTGCTACGTGAGTGTGGAGATTTGTGCCCAAGCCTTCTCTATGCACAAAGCTTTGAGGGTTTCCAAGAAGTAGCTGAGCACAGAGATTAAAAGGATCAGGAGCTCAGCACTCTTGACTGATTTTGTAATCAATCCATTGCTGCCGTTTTTCCTCCTAGCTGCACAACACACTCCAGTGCCAGAACTCCCTGTCTGACTTGGACACTTGGGGGAAACACACCCTTGAAGGGCTTGCAGCAAACAAGATCTTCTGCCCACTTCTTGCCTTGCAACTTAAGGAGTGGAAGGAGAAATCAAAACAGAAACCCCAGCACGTGTTCCCTCGATCCTACCTGTCATCTTGTTGGTCCAGGGTAAGGAGTACTCCAGCAGGGACTTCAGGACTTCAGGGAAGTCCAGGGCAGCGGGGCCCCCAGAGCCGTTGCAGCTTGACATGTCCTGTCCTGGGACTGCGCTAGCACAGCTAAGGGAGGGCCAGGTGCCTGGCCACCAACGCGACACTCCACTCGCCTGGGTGTTGTGAGAAGGGCTCGGAGGCACCCGGAGCAGGCTTGCCAAACTACTCCGGCTGAGAGAAAAAACAAGGAGGAAGGGAAGGAGCCTGGCGGAGATGCAGTTTGCCTGGCTGTCTTCACCTCCCCCTCTCCCACTCTGAAGTGGCCAATTGTGGAAATAGCTTGCAGCCTCGCAGGGCTGGGCTGGGCGGCTGGCCAGCGTGGTTTTACAGGGCCTTTCCCAGCCAATCCGGCAGCAAAGAACTGGGCCAGTTATCTAACTTTGCAAAGGCAGCACCCTTTTCCTTCCCAAGGTGTTATAACAAATATACATGTTTGGGGAAAAAAAAAGCAAGCACACGCTGTCAGGGGTACACACATCGGCAGCAAACGCAACAGCAGAGGGATCCTCTCAGGGGCTCTCGAGAGGCTCTGAGGAGTTCCGAGCTGCGCAGGCTGCCCAGTGGAGATACACACGCTGTCTGCATCTGCCTGCTAACTTTTCAGCTCTCTGAGATGCAGATAGTGACAATATTTGTATGTGATGCAACACTTACTCTGTGTCCCTCCTAAGTCAATATTGATAATAGCATAAGGCATCTTTCTTGTCAAGTGCGCATCATCCCCAAAATGCAGAATTTTTCTTCATAAGTGGCACAGAGTTTTATCAGAAAGCCGACAGCCTCCTCTTGGAGCAGCGATGTAAGGCAAGAGAGTTCATGCACCCTGCAAATACTCTGATAACAGCTGGTTAAGTAAGATCTTCACCGTGCAAAGCCCCTTCTCTCTTGTTACTGAAGTTTTTTAGCATGGGGGGATGGATTGGAGACAGGAGGGTAAAGGTCTGATCTTTATCGGGATCTGGCTCGGGAAGGAGTATCTTACATGTGCTGCAGTCTTCTCTTTTGCTGGGTGTGATAATTAGAACAGAAGTGCCTTTATTTCACAGTTTGCTCCTGTCCATTTTGCCAGGCTCAGCCTTACAGCGCCAGTGAGAGTTGACAGGAACCAGGTATTCCTCCGCTGGTTTGTGAGCCCCAGCTCTCGGGGAGAGCCCAGCAAAACTGTGCATGGCTCTGAGCATGGAAGTGGCCTGAGTGAAGTCAGTAGGAGTTTTCTTGTGCCTAAAGTGAAGCATTTCTCTGGCTCAGAATTTAGAGTTTTAAAAAGTGATAGGATTTTGCTCACTCCTGATAGCATGGTGTTTGTTCCCATAAGGAAATGCATTTGATTTAACCCCACAGAAACCAAAAAGAAAGAATTACCTTGTCAGGCTGGGTGGTTGGGAATTTCAGATTAGCTGGGGAAGTTTCATGATCTAGATCCCAATATAATCAGCTCAGAAATCACATGATAAATGCTTTGGTAGAATTCTTAATTATGATACAACTACATTACAACCTCTTGGGATTTTCCCTGTGGTTTGTTCCCCCCACACCCATAGACAGAACATAAGAAAGCAAACAGTGATAACCATCAGTGGTGACGCCATTCAGGGAGAACAGTCCCCTACTAACCCCAGCCCATTACAGTGTCCTCCACTCACCCAAACCTGGAGCCAGCACACGGACCCTGCAAACATTCTTGAAAGTCAGTGGATTCTGGCCACTGGGAGCAAGAAAAGCGATCACATCTCTCCCTCCTGGAGCACAGCCTGCCAGCTAGGAGGTCCATGTCCTTTCCCAAAATCTTCTGGCCCATTCTGGCTGGTCAAGGCAAACGGAGTGGGGTCGCTCAATCCTGCCAGGCATTGCTAACATTTGGGAGTGCTATGGTCATGTATGCTGTTATGGTTTGAGAGACCTGTAACAATTTGTTGTCATTTAGACAATCATTCTATTACCCAATGACCCCTCCCCACCTGGGAAAGGGAATCGGGAAAAA
>RSEF01000001.1:60975543-60993971 GCA_003993805.1 Himantopus leucocephalus
GTATTAGAAGAGAAATTAGTCCTGTGTTGCTCAAACCGGGACATATGCCTAGGTCTGCTTCTCATCAAATGATGGCAAGGTAAAGTGACTGGGAATGTAGTAGCTGCCCAGTGCCAGGTGCAGCTGGACTTCCTGCTTTTGCCCCAGGCTCAAACTTGTCGTGAAAGCTGGACAAACATCTGACCGCATGTCTTGAGGCACCCAAAGACTTCACAGCAGCTGCTACAGCAATTGACTGACATTTATGGCTTCAGAAAATGAAGTTCATTGAGAGGAAATTGTCACTTAGCATTTTGAATTATTAGCTTGCAACAGACATCTACAATTTTTTTTTTCAGAGATCTGAGAGCACATGTATCATCTTGTGTTTGCCATGTCCACAAAGTCTCCTGCCAACACTGTGTGTCCTTCTTGATTCATAATCCCTGAAAATCAAACTCCTGCCCAGGAGGAGAGCTTGGGTAACATCACTAGTAGGATGCATAAATGCTGCCCTGACTTCAAGCCCCAGGGAAGCAGAAACAGTACTACGGAGTAGAGTCATAGCAGTGGGGAGTGTCTGTCTGCCGTTGTGTCCCGCCACAGAGAGCGCTTGAGCTGCTTTAGCAAACGGAGTTGAAACGTTGGCTCTGGAAAGCTGCAGGCATGGCCACAGATTGCATCATTTGTGCTGGCTGCACTGTTATCAGATCAGATCAGACCAGATCAGATCAGATTGTTATTTATTATTATTGTAATTCCATGTTAGTGGAGGTCTCAGCAGCTCTGCTCCATCACTCAGAAGCCCCGTCAGCCCTTAGCAGCACATTTTCTCAGACTCAACCAGCCGTAGTCAACTTACACTTCCCCTAAGTGGGTGGCACACAGAAGGGGGCACCAAATGTGACAGAGAGGGTGCCAAACTCTGGGAACGCCAGTTTAAATGGCAGAGACCAGGGCTACATTCAGTGTCTTTTCTCTAGGTCTCCCAGTGCAGCTACCCACACTACCAACAGTGCTGCTGGGCCCCTTGGTACATTTGCCCAAGGAGCATGTTCAGCAGTGCCATGGCTGCACACAGTCCCGAGGGGAGGAGTGGGGGTCCTTCAACATTTGCCTTGGTCCATGCTATCATTCCTTTTACATTTTCATTCCAAATAGTTGCTTTTTTTAAGCACAACCGAATTCTTGTACCTTGCTTCCCCGCTGCTTCGCTTCTCTGCAGTGCTCAGTTACTTCTGTTGGTACCAGGGCATGTAGATGTTTCTTTTTAAACCCCTAATTCTACTCTTGTCTTCAGAGGGATCTCTCTATGGAGGTCTGTCATCAGGCTTGAAGTGCACTGGGAACTGCAAAGCACCACTGCTCAGGTGTTATCGGTAGGTGCAGCCTTCCCGACAGTTTGAGACCCCAAGGAATCATTTCAGACATTCAGACTTCTCTGATACAACCCTGTTCATCACAAGGAGCTGGGCAAGAGGGCTCTTTGTGCATCTGTCCAAGTCACCATTTTTCCCTCAGCCCCAGGAGTGCTCCCTCAACTCCTTCACAGGGCCGTATCCACGGTCCTTCTGGATCTGCCTTTCCACTGCCTCCCCTCCTGCTGGTGTCTTGCAGCAACCCTCAGCCCTGAAACAAGAGACAGTGGCACAGCTGGGTGCCTCCTCGGGCCAAAACTCCTGCAAATTGTATCCGAGAGTCTTGTATTTGGTGGTGGCACCTGGCTGCATACTGGTTTCTGTGGCCACCATTACAGAAGGGAACTTGGTTGTTTGTTACAGGTATCTGAAAGCACAGGTTGCAGGGAACCCAGCAGCAGCAGTGACATTTGACCAAAGAAAGGCATTAATGGTTATTATTGCTAATTGTTGTTATCTTAGCTTTCTCAGATGAGATGAAAGCTTGGCTTGATAATCTAATGGAATGAGTCCTCTTAGAAAATAAAAAACTTTGTCTGATTTTCTAAGGACACAAAGCTTACACAACAGCATTATCTATCCCTCCATCCGTTCACCCCTTGCTCCCCAGAAAAGGCTACGCACTTTGGCAAAGGGATAAATATATTTAAATATCTTTTTATATTTAAAACATAAACTAGGAAGAAGAGAGAGTCAATTTAATGCCTCCTCCAAGAGAAAACCTGCTGTTGTTTGTTCTGTTTGATCTGGGGCATGTGCATTGGCAGCCAAAACCCCAAAGCACATGCTGCCCCTGGCAGGCAATAGTGAGGGAGAGGCAGAAGCCAGCAGTACTGAGGGGACTTTGTGGTGACAGACAAGGAAGGTTACTTACCCTGAGGTGTATCTGGAAATAAGGACAAAAATCTGTAGAAATCTCTAGAAGCTGTGCAAACCCTGCTGCTCTTGAAACAGATTTCTTTTTTCCAGTCACCCGAGACCATTCACCTTAGCAGCACAGCCATTATTCAGAAATTTTCATACCGCCTCACATGGGGATGTCTTCTGCTGCAGGTGCCACCAATCAGACCTACTCCTCATGGTCTGTGTGGAGGTTCCAGGCCCACCCACGGGGTTTGGGTCTTGCACAAAACCCAGCTTGGTAAGTGGTTTCCTCTTTCTTCTTTCATCCGAGCAAACTCTTTGCCAGAGGTCTGCCACTGCCTCTTTGCAGATATTTGTAATTTTTTTTTGTTCTTATACTAGCTCCTAGGACAAATCCACTGACAGCGGCCAGCTTTAACTATTTATTTGCATAGTGCATTGGGCCTGATAGGGAATTTTGTTCACCTTGGCAGGGTTCGGCAGACTGAGTTTCACTGTGGCCTTTCTGAAAGGATGCTTGTCCCGCATCCCAGCACCTTGTCTTCTATGGGGTCGAGATGCTGCTGCTAGAGGCAATGGACATCTACGGAGCTACAAGGACACCCAGAACAGCAGCAGCAGGGAAGGCTGCGGCAGGACCAGGGATGTCCACATCCACAGCAGATGACTTTAAAAGAAAAGGAGGTGGGAGAAGGAACGATGAAGCCAGTGTGGGAGTGTGGACAGCTGAGGGTGGTAAAAGTGGGACTTGGGCTCTGTGTTGGCTAAAGACTCTGCCTGGCACCTGAAACGTGGGCACGTGACCCTTTAGGTACTTTTAATGGTATCAACATGTGGCACAGACACGCAGGCTTGATGAGGCCTTGCACCGAGCCCTCTTCCCAACTCTGAAGGGGGCTGTCCCTTACCCAGGCAGGGTATTGCATGCATACATGTGCATACGTATGTGTACGTGTGTGCCTATCTCCCTATGTGGAGAAGCAGCACCAGGATCCCCGAGCGAACAGTGCAACTCAGTGGAAGGAACCGCCTTTCGCCCGAGGCGAAAGGATTTCTAAAAACTAATTCCCCAAAATGAGTGCCAAAAAGCTAATGAGCTTTGCTTCCCCAACCCCTCCACCAAGACATTCCCCCCTTCTCAGGGTGCTCACGTGGCAGCTGGGCTCACCGCAGCTCTGCTCTGCTGCACGTGGCCTTCCCCTGTGAGGTGCCGTTTGCCAGAAAACTAGGTGCTAGGCGGGGAGAAAACGTGAGAAAGACGCTTGGGATCACCAGAAGTTGTGCTGTCCTGGGCAGGAAGGACACCTAGAGCTGTCTTTGTGTATTTCCCTGCTCTGGAAACGCTCTGGAGCCTGGGCAGAGCCGGCTTCCGGAGCTCTCTGAACAAGCCTTGGCAAGAAGCAGAGCGCAGGAGGTGCCAACAGCAACAATAAACCAAGGTGTTTAAAGCACGATGGGGAAATCCAAGGGCAGTGATTGCTGGGCCTCTGTCAGGGTCCGTGGGAGACCATTGGGTGGGACACCAAGGAAGACACACACTCATCCGGCTGCTTCCTTCTCAAAACGAAGAGGCTGGCAGTACGGACCTTGTCTGTCCCTTGGCCATCCCTTCCCAGGCTCACTCACCTCTCCGGGAAATGACATGGCCCCAGACAGGAGGAGGGATCCTACAGCACCATGGTTCAAGAGGTCAGAGCCCGATGGGCAGGTACAGGAGTCAGTTGAGTCTGGGGAAGGCATGTGGGCTGAAAGACAACAACCGATCCCCCAGAAGCCTGGGCAGTCTGGCTGCTGCTGATCTCCAGAAGCCAAGATATGAGAGCCTGGGTCTTAAACGGGAGAAGATTGAGCCTGCTGAAAGCCTCTTTTGAAACACTTCTGCTGTATTGAATCCCCACCACACCTCCCAGGGGCAACATCCAGCCGTGTTGCAGTTATCCTCAAGCTGAGGAAAACTAAGTCCCTCTCGCTCCCGCGGAGGCAAGACTTTCCCTCTCTGCCTCGGAGCTTCGCTGGGGTACAAACGAGGGAGCATGCCTTGCTATTCAATTAGAGAAACTATGCAGCTCTTCATCCTTCCCCACCATCTGCCTGGAGGGCCCCAGCGCTAGGAAATCCACAGAGAACAAGGGAAATACACCAAAGAGCACCTCCAGCGCTGAGTGTTTTTCGTGTTCCAGGCGAGCCAAATCTACTCTGGCATCTGGGTTTAGAGATTTCTATCCCAGCCCTGGGTAAACGTCATTTTTGGGAGGATTAATCCAGATGGTAATGAATAACCCTATTTCCTGGGACTCTCTGCTATGTCTGTGCCTCCCGAGGCTCTCAGGAAAAAGTCTTCTGGGGTGCTGCCATCCATAAGCTAAACTGCAGAGAGGAGCACCCATGGAAGGAGCAGTGTCAGGAGCTGCCAGGGCCAACACTGTTGCAATGGGGAAGGAGTCAGCGGGATCTGTCATCTTGTCTGATCCCTGGTCTTGCTGCACCTGGATCTGCTTTCAGGAAACACCACCCCTGCCCTGGGGTCACCAGGATCTGCTGCTCTTGCCTGGAGGGGGAACTGCAGAGAAGCAGGAGGTGAGAATCCATCTGAGAAGGGAGAGAGGTTATTTGGAATGGATGGGCCCTGTCCCATTCTGGGGAGAAAGGATGAGGCTGGATGAGACATGGCGCAGAGCTCCTGAGCTGTGCCCACAGCTTTCCAGGAAGCCTCAAGAGCTAGCTGTCCACAGGACCTCTGCCCAGCGCCACCCTACAGACACCCAATCAAGTCTGTTCAGCACCTTCCTCCACCCCACACCGAATGGCTGTCTGCTCCAGCTGGTGCTCCTGCAGCCTTTCCTCCTTCACTTCCCTCCCACCAGTCGCTCCCATCTAGCCCTCTTTTACCATTTATTTAGCACATCACTTTCTGTTCCATGCTTCCCCATGCAAATGCCCTCCACCCCAGCCAGTGACCAGCACACCTGCCCAGGTTACAGCTCCTGCAAGGCAGGAACTGTCTGCTGCTCTCTGTGCACAGGACACAACACGGCCCTGCTCTTGGTTGCAATGGTTGCAGCAAACACAATTAAGAGTGATGACAGCATTTGCATCGCCTGCTGTCACTGCCCATAAATATTTCCCTACAGCGTGGGCAGACAGACTCAGTCACAGAATTGCTTAGGAATCCCATCTGCAGCTTGCATGCTTTGCAAGGCAAGCTCCCTCTGCCAGGCTGCTGTGCGATAGCATTAAAGGTCTTCAGTACGAAGCCTTCCTCTCACCCCTCAAGGGTGTCTACCCCTGCTCCTCTCAATCTTCCATCACACCTGGATCCTTCCTGGCTGGCCTGGGGGTCTCTCCCTTGTCTTTGTATCTGCAGAAGTTCCTAGGAGGATCTGAATATTGAACTCATTGCTCCTTTCCCTGCCTCTTCAAAACACAAGTTTGTTTTCTTCAATGAAGAAACAGCAGTGAGGAGGGTTTACAGCTGAGGCTCAAATCTGCAAGGAAAACACTGTTGTTTTTTTCCTCGTGCTTTGTTTGCCTCACAATTTGACAGTTGTGGTCCTTGTTGTACTGGAAAAGCTACCCTCACTCTTGCCAGCACGGCCTCAGTAATCTGTAGAGGGTAAAACTGATGCCTCTTACATTGTACCTACTCAACACATACACCTTAGAAGTGCAGTGGTCTCCTCATTCCCTCTATACTACAAGCTTGTCTTCAGGCCTCTCCTCCTATGACCAGAAGGACATGAGTCCTTGTGTCTGTATCCAGGCACACTGGGGAGATGTGTAACAAATCTCCTCTCCTCAGGGCTCACTGGATATGACCTTCTGGTCACTCTGCCAGTTTACACAGCGGTAGCAGGGTGTCTCCATGGGACTTCCTTGTCTTTGCTGCATCTCCAGTTTTGGCTTTATCAAGAATCCCAGGTTAATCTGCATCATGATGGATTTGAAAAATAAAGAAAACAGTTTTATTAATAAATGTTTTCATGTTGACCTCTTTCCCCAGGTGCGATCTTCACCACACAGCATCCTCTCCAGGGGGAACTGGCACAGACGCTTCTCACGGCCCACGGTGCATGCGAATCAGTGGGTAGGGCTAAGGGCATTTTCCCTGGCAGGGTGCACACTGGCAGGCAAAAGAACTGGCTGACCCAGTTAAAGAGAGCAGTCTACACAGCACAACGACCTCTGTATGAAGGTGATTACAAGACCTGATTACTGGAGGTTTCAAAACACAGGTTACCCAAACACCTGAAACTATGTGTTAATGCAGAGCGTGTAGATTCTTGGTGCTTGGGGGAAAGAAAAAAAAATCTTAAATACACCTAAAGTTCAGCAGAACTGTATGTCTGACGAAGAACTGCAGAATCTGTTAATACAAACATGGGCAATTTTCCACTCAGCAAGAAGGTTATACTTAAAGATGGGAGAAAGCGAAAATGACCAAATGCTTGAAGTGCTCCCTTTGCTTCCCTCCTTACAGCAGCAAAACCTGAAACCAAGATAAAAAGCCTTTGTGGGCTATTTGAAAAATGCAAGCACACACTGGATCAGGAGACGGTTTAAAGTGCACACTTTTATTTTCTATTACAAAGGCTAAAAGAAGCAAGTTTGTTTTTTTTTTTATTTAAGAACAAAACCAAAAATGTTGTTAAAACATCTACATTATTATCCTGATACTAGACCTTATGAAAGATACTAAGTTCTTTTTTAATAGTAAAGCGTGGTATTCTTAAATTATATTAATACAAAGACATATTAAAGGACTCGAAATCATTACTACCCAGCTCAGAACTGCAGCATCCCCTTGCTATCTTTTCCTTTCACTTGCTAAATCCATCCATTTTTGACATACAGTTTCATACAAGCTAAGTAGGGTATTTTTTGGTTTTTTTACTTCCCCCTGTAAAGGCCAGGTTAACTCCAAAACCAGCATCACTTAAATCCCTGCCCCTACCAAAGGATTTGGGAAAAGATTTTCACTAAGTCCTTCAGCATTTAACAAGCTGATCTAAATCAAACTCTCTACTCTGTGTGAATGTGTGTGTCTCGGGTGATTTTACAGGATATGAGATTTTCTTCTGATGTTACAAAATTAAAACACCACTTCTTTTGTTAATAACCCTCAAATTTGATTCCGCACTGCAAAATTTTCTTCTTCTCTCACATGACTGAAGAAAAGAGAGAGTTATCACAGAGTCTTGTGAATGTACCGCTAAAGCAGCCCTACAGCTTGTGGTTTATCTGTTGTAGAGCCGTGAGCACTGAGCAGTTCTGCTGAGAGTACGTAATGTGCTGAAGAAAACCCTCTTGGCTTGATAAAGCGAGCCTGGGAAGTCAAGTGTGAAGCTTCCTGCCTTTCACAATGTCCCTTTAAATAATATAAGCAAAGCCTTATCATTAAAACTTTACTCGCTAATTAGCAGTATAATACTCTCTCACTGAGATGGGACTGCAAGGACATCCTAGGGGGTTTCAAAAATGTGAACAGGGAAACCTGTCCCATCTCAAAATTTATACCTATCTATATAAAACCCTCCCCTCTTTGTTATTTCCCTTTCCCTAACCCAAATAAAAGTCTTCATATTTAAACTGGAGATGCTGCGTTTCCTGGCCCGAGTCCTTTTCCTTTACCCTCGTTTAAAAGATTCCTTCGATACCACACACATATAATATTATATAGAGCGATATATTTAATACCTGTGTATATATGTTTCATGGGAGGGGTCACATATATACACACTAAAACAAGTCTGGTGACAAAGTACTGCAACACCACAGACCAGGTTATCATATCAGGGAAAACAAAAAGAGATACTCGACGCAACCCCTGTGACCGTGGGCCTCCCTCACCTCACGCACATCTGCCCTCTCCCCGCCTCGGCCCCAGTCCGAACCTCCAAAGCCCCACCGAGCAGTTCGGCTCTCATCGCGGAGGTGGGGAGAGGGGACAGCGACCCACTCTGTAACTTAAACAGGTTATCGTATGAGAAATCACGGCGCAGCGAACGCTAGAGTCACACTAGAGATGCAGATTTGTTTTAAAAATAAAAACACATTCCAACATTCCTCAATCCAAATACACTTCCTTGACGTCTCTGCCCAAGAAGAGCAGAAGAGCAGAACAAGATAACCCAGGAGCTGATGCCTACCTCCTCCCCTGTCTCTCTCTGTTTATAAAGTTGACCAGTTGAGCACAAGGAGCACCAGGAGAAGGTACGATCCGGGCAGTTCATGGCCAGATTGTATTTACCACAGACACATCACTTCGAGTTCGAGCCCCAAGGGCTCTCTGAGCTTGCTGTCCTGGGAGACCCTGTATGAAAAATACATCCCCTAAAAAGGCTGGGAGGGAGGTGTATTTGTATTTGAGTGGATGGTGCCATCCATGCATGCAAAACTGCAGAGCACAGCTGGACTGCAGAAGAGAGAAGGAGAGGGAAGCTCAGGACAGGACACACGTTTACTGCTTACAGGATGAGACCGCCAGAAAGGACAAGGCTGGCATACAGAGCAGTACTGCTTCTCACCGCTGCCACTACAAAAGCCAAAAATACCAGCCCAGCATCACTGGTTCCCCCATCATGGTAGACATCAGACAGGACCCAGGAGCAGCCACATGGCCAGGTCCCACTCTGCCACTCAACCTTCACCACAGTCCCTGCCCTGGGTCGCATCCTGGCTGCGCTCTGCATCCGCAAGCTCCCTATCTCAGCTCCGAGGAGGAGGGGCCTGGACCCCCCGTGCTCATAAGAGCCTTTCCAGCTGGATTCCCACCAGCAAAGCATCGCCCATGCTGCTCGGCAGTGTCCTTTTAAATGGGTGCCCACCCAGTTCTTGGCAGTGCATGGAAAATGCAGCTCTAAATAACCAGTAACACACGCCATTTAAAGAGCAAGAAGAGAACCCCATCACCTCCCTTCCCTCTCTTCAGAACACAAGCTGACACAGAAATACAGGCTCCTTCCTCCTGACCGATACTGCTGCGTGCAGTATGGTGACACAGGGTGTGTCACAGTCTCCACTACACTTTCTAGATGGCTTCAGTCTTACTTGCACCAGTCACACCAGCCAAAGAAACAAACCAAAACTACCCAGCCTGAATACCTGTCGCACACTGAGAAAGACATGTAATGAGGAGTCATCAATTAGCTTTCTGGGTACAGTCAGCTGAAACAGTGTGAAGTCACCTGCAATCCAGTTCCCGCTGCTGCAAGCAGTTTTATTACTTTGCTGCTTTTAGCTACACTCTTTACACCACACAGCTGTTACCCTCCTCAGCGCCAGTTGTTGCCTCAGGGCAATATTGACAGCAGGAGCTTAAGCCAAGATGTTTTAAGCCAGATTTAGTGGTTTTCCTTCTTCTGCACCTCAATTCCTAATTCTTCTGGTACTGAAATCCCAGGAGAGCAGGCCGGCTGCAGCAGTGTAAGTGGGGCTTGCTCTGCAGCGCTGAGAAAAGGAGCACATGAACTTCATGGTCACCTTTTCACCTGATGTCTGGCCCTTTCTCTCAGCTTTGTCCTCCAGACCTCTGCAGCCACACTCCGAGTTGAAGGGCAGGAGAATGACACAAGAAGAAATTCTTGGATTCGCAGCCCAGTACAGACTGGATTCATTTCTTTGAATGGAGGACAGTGGAAACAAAAAGATGGAGAGGAAGGAGAATTTGGGGGAAAGAAGAGAGAGAAGACGGATCACAAACTCAGTGAGCATGGCGTTCGCTGGCCAAGGAGAATCAAATTCACGATTTCATTCACCACTAATAAATCATCGTCTCATAATCTTAAAATGAAAGAAAATAAAA
Source organism: Himantopus leucocephalus (assembly GCA_003993805.1). Taxonomy (NCBI): domain Eukaryota; kingdom Metazoa; phylum Chordata; class Aves; order Charadriiformes; family Recurvirostridae; genus Himantopus; species Himantopus leucocephalus. Next base: position 60,985,606 of record RSEF01000001.1, read on the forward strand.
AGTTCTCTTTGCGAGACACAGATCTCGCTCTCCCTGCTACTGCCACTCTCGGAAAACCCGCCCCATGTTTCTCCAGCCAACTGGCTTCCCCCCAACCCTTACTATACGCCATCCCGCAATAGGAAGTTGTATTTCCCGAAGTCGTCATCCCTGGGGCAGAGCAGCATGTCCTTGCGGGCTTTGGCCAGTTTCTGTTTCAGCACCTCCCTCCGGTCTAGCCACTCCGTCAGCTCGTCCTGGCCATGGGCATAGCGACACTCCTCTCCTTCGGGGCAGGCCTTGCTCTTCTGGAACCTGCTGGCGCAAGGAGCATGATCAGGAGGGCACCCCCAGGACACGGTTTTGAGCTCCCCGTCTGGGACACTCAATCGGGGCCCACCAAAACATGCTGTGAACTTTCCTTTCTAAGGGTGAAGCCATTCTCCCACAAACCTGCGTGCAGCCAGGGTTTGTATGGAGGCTGGACACGGAAACAGAGCAGCAAACAGAGCAACGTCTATGAGGGGATTTAGTCAACAGAAGTAAACCATGTGAGCTGGAACCGGACCAGCAGGGATGAGGAGAAACCACCACACAAGAGAGGAAATGCCAAGTAACAGCCACAAGAGAGAGAGCCTTCTCTCTAACCAAAATGACATTTCCAACCATCACAAGCCTTCTGAAGACACCTCAAGGCACTGATTCAGAGGGCGTGAGACATTCAAACCATTTAATAAAGCACCTGGGATTCCCCCAAGCATCGGGCCAAGCAGACTGTTCAGCAGCCTGAGAGTTGAGAGCATCCTGGCGATGGAGGGCACAGGTGCAGCCATGAAGCTTGCTCTCCTTTTCTAAAGACACGTGCTCAGGAACGTATTTTTACCACTCAGTAGTGTGGCTGAGCACCTCTGGGGTCCAACAGCAGCTTCACCATGACCCAAACCTGTCAGCTCATCCCATTCCTCCTCCAAGCAGAAGTCCCTGTGGACTCTGGGAGAGGAGGAGGAGGTGGTGAAGTAGGAGGAGGGATGACAGAGGCCCTGGGCCTGTTGCCCTGTCCCTGCAGCAGCAGCACAGGAGGGAGATGAGACAACGGTACCTTTCGCAGAGCCGGAATTCACCCATGGGGAAGCGGTAGCTCCAGCAGCTGGAGTCACTGTCCGAGGTGAAGACCTTCTCCTTATGCTTCTCCGACTGGATGTGCTGCTGCCATTGCTTCTTGCTGTTGCTGTTCTTCCCGCAGAGCCAGCAGTGGTAGCCCATCTAACCAGTGCAGACAGGGCAAAGGGTACGTCAGCGTGTTAACAGTCCCACCCAACAGCCTTCCCTGTGCTGGCACTGCCTCTCCCCTTCTCCTTCCAGAGCATTCTGGAAGCTCCACTCAGTCTACGACCTCCTGCACTTCCCTTGCCATGTCATCTTCAAGACATCGTGCTGCCACTAACGGGGAGCAGAGGAGATGCTTTGTTGACGTCTACCTACAGCTCAAACAAGCTCAGAGAACAGGGCACCTCAGTTCACTGACATGGTCCCCCCTGCCCCTACTGTGGCCCAGGTAGGGTCTGACTCCAAGGCCCCCAGGTGCACAGGCAATGCAGGACTCTTCAGGAGCACAAACCCTTACACCAGCCACCACCCCTGGGCTAAGGAGACACATCTGCCTCTAGTGTTCCCAGGCTCCCTACCCAGCTCTTCTCCAACCTTCTCCTTCTTTTCCGACAGGCCAGCAATGGCTTTGCAAGCTTTCCCAGGAGCATACAGGAACCCTGGGGAAACGCTGAGCCCACGCAAAAGGGAACCTAAGGTAGACTCCCATTGACTTGAGGATTAAGAGAAAAGCCATTGTGGAGCCTTGCTGACCCTGGGTCAATCCCTTCCCGCCTCATCTGTGCTGCCCTTGCTGTGCTGCTCCAAGCTGTCCATTTGACCTACCATAGGGTCCTTCCCACAAGAGCAATGCAGTCCCTGCTAGCTCACACAGGAGAGGGGCAGGCTGTCAGCACCAAGGAGGAGGAGGGATGAAGGACAAGAGATCAGCTGATTACCATGATGTCAGCGTAGTCAGTGGGCATCTGGATCTGTTTCTCCCCTTCTCGTGAGGTGAGTGGTGTCCCCTCTCCAGGCTTCCCAGGATTGTGTTTCTTTAGCCACATGTCATAGGTCTGCTGCATATCTAGTACTGCACAAAGGTGACCCATGAAGTCACTCAAGACAACCTCTCACGCCGTGCACAAACTACAAGAAAAGGACGAACGCTGGGGCAGCCCTTCCCTCCCCTCTCCTGTGCAGCAGCACCTGCCATCAGACTGAAGGCCTGTGCTTGGGAAGCCCTATGTCACCTGCCCAGATGAGAGCTCTGGGGAGAGGAACCAAATTCACACCACACTGCCTGGTGTGGCGAGGCATCTTCTGTAAGTCGAGGGGCAACTGTGACCGCAGCCACACAGAGTATTCAGGAAGGAGGGAAAGTGCACCGAGGTCTCCATTGCTTTCACCTCACAAGGGGATTCTCCAACAGGCTTGATTCTGCTTGACCTCAGCAGATATCCCACTCCAGCCAGGGAGCTAAGGCAGGGGCTGGATTCAGATCTGTCCCTTTCCTCTAAGCCTAAGCTTCATCGTTAGCACTCGAGAGGGAGGAGAGCCCTTAAGCAAGCTGGCCGCAGGAAGCACCGGGGAGGGGAGGAAGACCTAATGATAGCCTGCCCCAAGTTCAAATCCTGCCCAGAGGAGTGCAGTCGATATCTCTTGGTGCTTTTGGTTTAAAACCCACTCAGGATACTAGTGGGAAGAGAAATTTTGGGTGGAAGCTTTGACTGCACATCTGCCTTTTCTTCCAAGATCAGCTCCTGAGACAGGCTATGGAAACATAAATGTTTGCAGACACGGATGCAATGCTGTAAGTGTGATGCGTTAGTGATTTACTCCTCGCTAAATGGGTAATTGAGGAACTCAAGGCAATTGGGGATAATGAATGCAAATTCCCCCAAACTGAAACAACGCTGCTGTTTGAAGATTCACCTTCGTGCTTGAGCAAACACACCCAGACTGGTCTGATGTGCTTTAAAGGCCTGAGCAATGAAATGACTTGAACTGTAACAAATAACAGCATTTGGCCCATCAGAGAGAAAGACCCTCCATCCAAGCACAAAGACTGAATAAACTGAGGGCAGACCTGAAACCCTTCAAGTTTTCCAGTATCTCCCAACAGAGTTACGTGAGCACATGGAGAACTGGGCTGTTGGTCTGAAAAAACAAGGACTGCTGCCAGAGAGCTGGCAGTCCAGGACATGTGCAACCCCTCAGCTTTCCCCAAAAAGGTAAGTTGGGAGCCTGCATAATTAATTCCAGACAAGCTCCTCCACAAATGCACCACCCAACGATGTTCTCATTCAGGATCTCAAATCCACCCCTTTGAATACAATGCCATGAGCAGGGAGTGCCGCAGCCCAGAAGCACGGGATATGAGCAGAAATGGGCAAGAAAGCCAAGGCAGATACAAGACAGACAAGAAAGATACAGGAGCAGCTACAGGTCAGGACTGGTGCTTTGGCAGAGCTCCATACGGAGCCAGGCCTGGGACAGTACAGGCAACTGGAGGGACAGAACAGGGTGGATTCAAAGAGCTGCAGAAAGGGAGGGCGGCAAGGCAGCAATGCAAGACATGGGACCAATGTGCACTAGACCCCGAGTGAGGGACTCAAGATATAGACACACGTTTAAGAAGAGCAGCTCTAAATTACTGTAAACAGACCTGCCCCATAACCCCACCTAAGCTCACGGTACCAGCTCTATCCAGCTCCGTCTCTGTCATCAAGAGTATGTCTTAACAGACCCTGCATCCACCACCCAAACATCCTCTTCCCTCTCCCCAAACTCTCTGGCCCGTATTTCCCCCACTCACTTTTATTTTCCTTCATGAAGGTCCACATGTCTCTCTCCTCAGGGCTGTGGGCGAAGGAGCAGTTGCCCACATACTGGCATTTCCTGCCATTTTGTGCATGGATACACAACTGTTAAAAGACAGGAAGCAAAGCTTAGCATCTGCACAAACACTCCTTGCTAGAGGGGAAAGTGGGTTCAAAAAACCAGCTGGGACACTAAATTGCACACAGGAAAGGTCACAAACAGGACACTTCATACATCATTAACTCAGACTTCTTTTCCTCAAACCCCTGATGACACAAAGGGTAAGTTTTCCCCATAAACATGCAGGCAGCTCAGTTCAGCATCTGGCCTCTCTCTTGTCGCCATTTCCATAGGCGACCGGGTGCAGGTATGCTTGGCACTGGCCGTGGGGGAGACAGCAGGGAGCAACCTGGATCGACCCAACAGTGTCTCCTGCCGATCATGTTGCTGGTCCCCAAAAGTGACTCATTCTCCAGCCATCTCCAAGCAGGACATGTGGCTTTACAGGTTGCTTAGACCGCACTAGCGTGCACTCAACTTTACCTCCAAGCTACCAACAGCATCATTGCTAGAGAAAATGAAAAGCTTTCCAAGCGTCGTATTTACTGATCATCCCTTCTTCCTGAGTCCTGCCACCAGAGCCCACACAAACTGAGGAGAAGAGACAACACTGTTCCTCTCTGGCTGGGGCTGGGTGGGAGCTCAGGCAACGCACACACTCACGTGGCAACCTGCTTTGCTGCATGATCTGCGACTCACCTGCTGGCCTCATCTCCTACTGCAGCAGCTGTAAATAACTCTTGCTCCCTTCCCCAGCTTCTAGCAACTGGCCTGCAACTGGAGAGTGCTCAAGGCCTCACACGTGGCCCTGCACCTGCCCATGGACTAAGGGGCAGCAGATCCCATAGGGTAGGGGGAAAGGAGAGGGAGAGAGAAACTATCAATCGCCATATTCAGGGCTGGGGTGGGAGGTTGGATATCTGTAGTTTTCCTCACAGCACGTGGCTTTTTAGCTGAGTTCTTAGTTTTGCTTTCAAGACACACTGTGAGCAAGTTTCACAATCTACAGCAGCACAGCCACAGCAGGCAGGGATAGGCTTCTCCCAAGCGCTTCATCTTGCCTCTCACCCACATTGAGAAACCCTGACCTAAGGGGAGACTTAAATCTCATTCCCAAACCCTGTGCCAACCACTTCTTGAGACAGTGACTGCGTTAACAGCAATGTCAGAAACTCGCATACGTGCAGAGAGTGGTTTAAATGGGTGCTGCTCCTTCTTCTGCTCCACCCTTTTGCTGGACGTGTTTGAGATCTTGCTGCCATCCATCTGGCCTTGCCTCCCACCTCAGCCAACATGTGCCTGCCTCCCTGCCAGGTCTGTAAGGGACCAGCCCTCAAAGCACCGCACCATGGTGGGAGGGAAGAGGAAGGGGCACCTGGCCATGTTGGCTATGGGGCTTACATCATATTGCTGTGGGAAGTTGCGGATGGAAGGCAGTGGTCGGACAGACACCCACTTCTTCTTTGCTTTGGACATCACCAGCAGGACGCGACGTTCCTTTGTCCAACTGAAGAAGAGAGAATAAATCAGAGAGGCAAAAGGAAGAGCAGAACAAGGTTTTATTTTCCTCAGAGACCCTTAATTATTGAGAGATGACCAGATCCTCCAGTCCAGCTTGTCCCTGCACTGTCTGGATGCTCCCAGACACGCACATCTGTGACAGAGAAGACACAAGAAAGGTGTTTTCGAAGGATTTCTCCCTGTATTTATCACATATTTCCTAGGGTATGTCTTCTCATAAAGCCACAAAAGTCTCTCCCAAGTCTCACATGGCATCACCATAGATTACTAAACAGCTGCATTCCACCCTTTGACACAGCCAGTTCTTGTGCAATCAGATCCATGAAAAACTTTTGGGAATATTTTCTGCTTGAAAGGTGCAGTAGAAATGCAAGTCATTACAAGCACTGTCTTATGAACAGGTGCCAGGAAGTATTAATTCTCCTGCAGCACCAGTGAGCAATCACCAGGAGATACCCTCGGCAAAACCCCCAGCTCTATTCAGTGGGTGCACAAAGAGTTGTTATTCTTCCCATTCCAGGAAGCGATCCTCACCTGCTTACTTCCTCCAGCAGCTGCTGCTTCGCTTTCTTTTTCATCAAAGGTCTTACATTTGCAATAGGACGCTGGACTGTGCCTTTGTAGCTTGTGTTATGGGGAGTGAAGTCCTAGAAACCCTCCAATCCTATCCTACCAGGCTACCTGGGTGAGAAGTGCCACAGTTTCCAAGACCCAATGGTGCCTTCCCAGCTGATATTCCTCTTCTATCACACCAAACATCCTCACAGGCCCCAAGGAGCCAGGAGGTGCGAACACACAAGACGTGTCAGAGAAGAGCAACCAAAGCAATGAAAGAACCAAAGAAACTAATTTAAAGGGAAGCAGAATACCTTGAGTCCTTGCTAATAGTGACCTGACAGACATCTGTAAACAGCTGGGAGTATAAGCAAGCGCAGAGGAGAACTATCTTAGTGACCATCATGAGAAGAAATGATAGTAACTGGAAAAAAGGGAATTCTGGAAGCTGGACTGCACACACCAGAGTAACAGTCTGCATAATGCTGGCAGCAAATACAAACAGTAAAGAAGAGAGCTGGAAACTAGAGAACAGCCATCTGCAATGGCTGTGTGACAGTGACAAACACCCTGAGCAGCAAGAAACTACTAGGAAGCTGCACAGCCTCTTCCAAAGAGGCCAAATGAAGCCCTGGAGAAGGTAAGAGGAGAAATTCCTGTCCTTGAGGAGGGGTGGGGGAAAGAGAAGGTTGCATTGCTCACCAGTGACGGGCTTTGGCACTACAGTACTTGAGGTCTTTATCTGGCTCCACCAGCTGCCCGTTCCTCCAGCACTGGCCACACACAAATTTCATCTGGAGGTCAAAGGTGCTTGATGTGGGAGCCCGAGGAGAAGCCTGGGGAAGAGAACCACAACCTCAGGTAAAGAGAGCCAAAATGCACCCCCCCAAACTGACAGGGAGACGCTGGCAGCTGCCCGCATGCCTACGTGCCATCAACAAGCCAGATTAAATCAGAAACAGCCCAGCCCTCCTTTGCCAGTGCTAGCTGGTGGCCCGTCGAGATACCAGACAGGAGCAAAACCACCGCTTGCTTCAGCATGATTTCCTGGGCTTTGGCGTCTGGCCAAAAGCACAGCCAGCCTGGCAGCTTCAAGCACTGACCAGACCTGGCTGTGAAACCCCTGCAGTGCACCTCCATGTACAGACAAGCTCTGCGAGACCTGCCCCAGCTTTTAATCCCCGCTTCACCGCAGGGAGGGCAATCAATGTCCCTCTCACTACCCATGGACAGAGCTCAGTCACAAAGACAAGAGAGCCCCCTTGGGAGGAGGCCAGGCTGTGCCACAGTGAAGAACCCACCACTCTCGCTTTTGGACCATGAGGCTCATGTCACGTCCAGCATTTGACACACTGAATTCAAAGCCGAGTCTGGGTTGTTAATACTCTTCAAAGCCATTTCTGGGCAGGTTTCCACCCTTCACAGTTCCTTTGCACCAGGCCTCACAGGCAGTTAATCATGATCTCTGGACAGAGGTACAACTGTCAATGCACATCTTCCATATCCTCCCATATACCCTTCCATATCCACTTAACTTCATTGGCCTTCTACCTGTCCCCCTGAGAAGGCTCTTTTGGGATTATGACTAACCATTTGTGGAGGGGAAAAAGTATGGAGCCAGTCCCATGTCACCACTGCCTCACGTTTTCTGAGCACGTCTCTGGAAAGCCATTTACATTTTGTACCACCACTGGAAGACATGAGGCTGGTGTCTCCAGTTCGTTTCCAAACCAAAGAGCAAACCTTACTGGATGTCAGTGGCCCTGGGCACAGGAGTATGTGAGGGTACAAGCAACAACCTAAAAGTACACCCTGGTCATCGAGCCGACCATCAATCATAGAAACCTAGAATGGTTTAGGTTGGAAGGGACCTTGAAGATCATCTAGTTCCAACCCCACTGCCATGGCCAGGGACACCTTCCACTAGACCAGGTTACTCAAAGCCCCATCCAGCCTGGTCTTGAACACCTCCAGGGATGAAGCTTTCACAACTTCTCTGAGCAACCTGTTCCAGTGTCTCATCACCCTCAGAGTAAAGATTTCTTCCTAGTATCTAATCTAAATCTACCCTCTTTCAGTTTAAAACTGTTACCCCTTGTCCTATCACTACACTCCCTGATAAAGAGTCCCAGGCTGAACAACCCCAACTCTCTCAGCCTGTCTTCATAGGAGAGGTGCTCCACCCCTCTGATCATCTTCTTAGCCCTCCTCTGGATCCGCTCCAACAGGTCCATGTCGTTCCTGTGCTGAGGACTCCAGAGCTGGACACAGGTGGGATCTCACCAGAGAGGAGTAGAGCGGCAGAATCACCTCCCTTGACCTGCTGGCCATGCTTCTTTTGA